>OX578136.1:65268729-65896229 GCA_951213105.1 Amaurobius ferox
ATATATATATATATATATATATATATATATATATATATATATATATATATATATATATATATATATATATATATATATATATATATATATATATATATATATAATAATAGAAGTTTGAAAATCCAATGAACGAAAAGTAAGAAGATGTAACACGATAAACCTAACTTTTTAAAAACACCCACAGAATAAAATATAATGCAGCAAATCATCAATCATATGGATTAAAAATACAAAACACAAGCTATCAAGTTACAGAAAATCAACCAAATTAAAAGGTATGGAAACAAAAAAAGAGAAAAACTTAAACTAAATTCAACTATCTATAATTCAACTATGATTTTTACTTTTGTTTTGTAAGCCAGTTAGATAGTTGAATTTAGTTTAAGTTTTTCTCTTTTTTTGTTTCCATACCTTTTAATTTGGTTGATTTTCTGTAACTTGATAGCTTGTGTTTTGTATTTTTAATCCATATGATTGATGATTTGCTGCATTATATTTTATTCTGTGGGTGTTTTTAAAAAGTTAGGTTTATCGTGTTACATCTTCTTACTTTTCGTTCATTGGATTTTCAAACTTCTATTATTATTGAAATCATTTTATTTATGAGCTGCATTTGCGCAATAAATTAAATGTATTTTGCATTTTCAATCCATTTACTTAATAACTTTAAATTCTTTATTTAATAATTTTTGCATAGTATCCTTCATATTTTAGTAAGCTATAGTATCTATATATATATATATATATATATATAAATTATATATATATAAATTATATATATATATTATACATATATATATTATATATATATATATATATATATAATATATATATATATATATATATATATTTATATATATATATATATATATTATACATATATATATATATATATATATATTATACATATATATATATATATATATATATTATACATATATATATATATATATATATATATATATATATATATATATATATATTATACATATATATATATATATATATATATAAATTATATATATATATATTATACATATATATATTATATATATATTATATATATATATATATATATATATATATTATATATATATATTATATATATATACATATTATATATATATATATATATATATTATACATTTTTTTGATATGTAATAATAAGAATTATGTAAAAATAAAAAAATACAATTCAAGCAATATTAACATCACCATAGAAGCAAATTCAAAGCCATAATGCCGATAAGAGAAAGGAACAGCACCATCCCAAATTCGATGATTAATTAGAATTAAATTCATCGTCAGGTCTGAGTATTTAATTCCAATTAACCCAAACAAATGCCTGTTTCAGATTAAGCAATAGTACATTACTATAAATACTTAAACTCAGACTACAGGCAACAAAAAATGAAAAAAGGATACAGCAAGAAAATTGTATTACCATGCGGCATGAACCATTCTTCCACCACGTGTATACACGATCAACCTCAACAGCTCAATCTGGAAGCACCGGAATGAACAAGTCGAAATTCTACCAGGGAGGCAGTACGAACGTTCACGGAGTTACTCCCAAACCCGTCCAGTGAGTCTAAGCTGGAGACTGGACAAGCAATTCAGAACACAACCTCCCAAACATGCAAACATGAATATGAATATGAATCAAAGATGAAAATTCCTACTAAACAAGTAATTCATATGAAAAATGGATAATCGAGAATGCCACTATACACCATTATAAGGGCGCTCAAAACCTAGTTTCAATACTGACAAAAGTTACATTTTTTTGCGAAAATAAAATTCAAAACATTAATGTTAATGCATCTTATTTTCCTATTTTTTGATTTTTCTAATGTTTTTGACTTAGTTTATTATTTTTCATTTTTATTTATATAATTAATAATTATATATAATATATATATATATATATATATATATATATATATATATATATATATATATATATATATATATTTTTTTTTTTTTTTTTTTTCCCCTACTGTATGTTAGTCACTATAATTGGGAATGTTTTCTAGGATGTTATCGAGTGAAATTTGATACACTGAGTTGATAATTTTAATAACAAACTTGGGGGGATATGCATTATTAGTCGCTGTACTCAATAATTCCATAAAGTGCGCTAATTTATAATCTTCATCACAAATTTTATTGATTCTAGAGCCTGGTTTATTATAATATTTCTAAATACAGATATATGCAAACAAGAGTCAAAATGTTGAATTTTTGATGTATTAAATTTAAAATCCTGTCTTTTATCATACAAGTTTATAACCATATTACAATTTTGTAAATTTAAATTTAAATCTAAAAAGTTTGCAACATTTGTGTCATTATTACTTGCATTTAATTGTAAATTTTTTGGATAAAAGTTTAATACTATAGGGATATTATTATTTGGGGATACACATAAAATGTCATCTAAATATCTAAACATGTGCATATTATGCAAGCTAGGATTAATGTTTTTTTCATAGAAGAATAAATACAGATTAGCTAACAATGATGAGGCACACCCCCCTTGTGGGATACCAACCTGTTGTTTAAAAAAAGTACCACCATGTTGAATATAATTCTCATAAAGAGTGAAGTTAAGTAATTTTTTAAATAGAAAATTTGAATATTTTAGGTTGATATTATATTTTTCAAAAATTCCTAATATAACTTTATACAGATCATCTATATTAATATTATTAAACAAATCTTTGAAATCAAAGGTATAAATACTACGAATATTTGTAAGAGTTTTCAATTTCTTAACTAATTCAAAACTGTTTTTTACAATATGACAATTATTTGAGATTTCATCTGACAAGGATATTTCATGTAATATCTTTAATAATAATTTTCCAGCATTAGTAATGTAAGAATTATGCCCACTGGTAATGGTTCGAAAAGCAACAGGGGATTTATGAAACTTGGGTACTAAAACAATATATGGAATGTTATTACAACTATTTTTTAGATGGATTTGCTTATATTTGGCTGATATTCTATTGTATAAGATTTTAAGATTAGTTTTATGTAATTTATAGATTTGATTATTAAGTAAGTGTGACTGAAGGGTATTTTTATAATAATATTTACATATAATTGAGTAGTTTCCACATGCTTTATCGACATATGTAATGACAAAATCATTTTGTATTTCTTTAATATCATTTTTAATTGAATTAAGTTTATATGAATTATTAATTTTCTGATTATATATATAATGATTTAAGTATTGCTCTATTAAGACTCTCCAGGGTTTAAAGGCTTCTACAGGGATTTGATATTTATAACTGATTTTATAGATAAATTTATTTAAGTCAAGAAATAAACCTTTACAAATTAATTTATGTTTAAATTTAGTAGGTAGACGGTACTTAGTACCCAGTAACATCAGTGATCTTAGTGCATCATAATTAATAATATTTAGATTTCCCGTTATAACATGCCCATGGTGTTTATCTACGAAGTCTTTGTATTTTTCTAAATGACAGTGGCAATATGACTCTTTATCCAATTCATAGTTTTGATTAATATCTACTGATTTGGCAATTTGATTATAGTTGAAAATATAACGTCCTAGCGGTTTATCATATTTATAAGCAATTTTAGGATTTACATGTTTGACTGGAAAGTAATTGGAAACCGATTTTAGAAAATTATTTATCTTCAGATTATTTAAGACAGAATTAGTAAAATTTAAGGTACAATATTCGTTTATTTTAGTATTTTGTTTTGATTCGTCATTAAGGTTTACGTCTGTGACATATAAATAACCATTAAGATTTTTACTTCTGGTAATGAGCAAATCATAGAATAAATGTTTAAAATGAACGTTATCAAATGCAGTACTTAGAAAAAGGTTATATACCATATTTAATTGCTGTTTTTTAATTGCGAAAATCCAGTTTTTACATTGTTTCCAATCAAAAGTAATTTTAAAATTTGCATGTTGCTGAAGGATGGCATTTTTTAGTTCAGATAATGATGGCAATTTTTTATTATATTTACTTGCTCTTTTAGTTCTTTTTGATTTACTTTTATGATTGTTGAAAGAATTATAAATATTATGGTCATCATTAGGAGAATTAAAGGACTTTTTAACTATATTGTGATGATTAAATATTTGATTGAGTCCATATGGAAAAATAGTTTTATGTGCACAAATGAATTCATTTTCAAGAAACAATCTGTCATAGTAATTTTTTTGAATACACAGAATACTAATTTCAATGTTGTCGAACCCATGTTTAGAAAAATGTTCGTATTCAAATTTTGATTCATTAAAGGAAGTTGCATTATTTGAAAAAATTTTTATGTGATTCCTGTGTACGTTAATTCGGAGATGCAGAGGGTTGCTGGTTTGACCTATATATGACATATTACATTTTTTACATACAATTTGGTAGATACAATTATATGTTTTACAGAAGACAAGATTATTGTTACAATTGATCTGATTACTATTAGCAAACGGACAAGTTTTACATCTATTAGATTTACAAGATTTAAATTTAAGTGTGTTATTTAGTGATGCATGGCTGTACGATTGAAAGTTATATGAAGTAAACAAAGAATACTGGCTGGAAGTACCGAATGAAGATGGAATAGTCATAGAGGATAAAGGATATTGTTTGTAGCTGGATAACGATCTAGGAGAACCCCAACAAGTTCTCGAATACCGAGCTTGGATGTTAGAGAGCATCCAGTTGCCAGTCGCTAATTTTTTATAATAAGACATCATGTAATAGGGATAGATTGTAACCTTTATTTCCCCAAAATAAAGGCACTTGCATTAAAAAAAGTTACTCTTTATCCAAGAATGCACCTTAATTCAATTACAAAGGTGGAGACACAATTACAACATATGAAAGGTACCATTATTATATATATATATATATATATATATATATATATATATATATATATATATATATATATATATATATATATATATATATATATATATATATATATATATATATTATATATATATATACATATTATATATATATATACATATTATATATATATATATACACAAAAGCTATATAATTTAAAAACCGTATACCATACCATATATATAATACCATATATATTATATGTATATATATATATATATATATATATATATATATATATATATATATATATATATATTTATATATATATATATTGACAAGTCAGGAAGTCCTCATAATTGCCAAATAAAGGTTCCAAATAAAGGTTTAAACTAAGTTTTATTTAGCATTTTGCTAAAAGAAATCTCATTTTGCTAATATATGTTCTAACATTAAGCAACAGGTTTCCGGTTTTCCCTAATTGTAATTTTGTACCAAATTTCATTCGAATCGCTTCATTCGTTCGTGAGATATCATCTCCACAGTTTTACTGACACACTCACGCCCTCACACATGCACACACATCAAACACATACCTACATGACTTTAAAAACGTCTGATTCGTGGTCAAGGTTGCTTGAAACATGCTCTCCCGACAAAAACCGGAATTCAAATTTTCGCCTATATATATGAAAGTAAAAATCAATCCATTGTCTTAGAGCAGTGTTCTTCAACCTGTGTTCCGCGGAACCCTAGGGTTCCACTCAAACGCTTTAGGGGTTTCGCGAGTCGATACTACAATTCGAATGTTCGACATATGTATGTATAATATAAATACTTTATACGGAATATTTATCTTCTTGTTGAAGAGGAGAAATATCACGTGTCTCGCTCTGAAATAACCTTGAGAAGGAGGTTTCTCCCGACAAAAACCGGAATTCAAATTTTCGCCTATATATATGAAAGTAAAAATCAATCCATTGCCTTAGAGCAGTGTTCTTCAACCTGTGTTCCGCGGAACCCTAGGGTTCCACTCAAACGCTTTAGGGGTTTCGCGAGTCGATACTACAATTCGAATGTTCGACATATGTATGTATAATATAAATACTTTATACGGAATATTTATCTTCTTGTTGAAGAGGAGAAATATCACGTGTCTCGCTCTGAAATAACCTTGAGAAGGAGGTTTCTCCGCGCGTCACGTGATACATTTGGCGATCGCTTCGAAAGCCAGCCAATATCCGCGTGTAATGTGAGCGGAGGGGGTTGGTTTCGTATACACTCTGGCCGATCGCGTCCACTCTACATTCTTTCACATACTGATTTTAATATAATATGAAATTATAAAATTTTGTTACTTCAGTTCAAAAATGTGTAAAATATCATAACTAAACAGAAACAAAAAAACCATCATCACTTCAAAAATGTTCAGATTCTTGATTTTATCAAGATTAATTTTTCAAATTAGTAATAACAACAATAATAATAGCAATAGTAACAATGCCAATAATAATAACGACAATAATGAAAACAACAATAATAACAATAACAATAATTAATAATAATAACAATTATAATTACAATAACAATTATTATAATAACAACAATAATAATAATTACAATAACTATAATAACAACAACAATAATAACAAAACCAATAATACCAACAACAATAATAATAACAACACCAATAATAATAATAATGAATTTAAAGCTTTTTTCCACAACTGTTTCTGTACAGATAAAGAAGCAATTCAATTACACAATTGCACTCTATGCATAGCGCTGCACTGGTAATTCTGCAGTCACAAAACATGATGATATAGCAGGAGTTATGCGACTATGAATCTTGTATTGCAGTATTGTATAATTCCATTTCAATGTTAGAATATTAAAATCTTACATTACTAGCTGCACGGTATGACAGACATCTAGTTAGTCAAGACAGTTTTGCAAGATTGTGGCGTATAGCACGTTTCAATGCTGTAAGTTTGGAAACGGTTAATCGGTGCTGATAAGACATCAAATGCCAAAAACTGTATTGGGAACATGGTTTTACATTACATTAAAGTTTTATAAGGAAGACAATAAATCTGAAGGTTGAACCTTATTGCTAGTATATCTCGCAATTAATTCTATCAAAATATTGAATAAACAGATAAATTAAAAATTGGAATAATAACAAAAGCATAAAATATCATACAATAACCAAATTTAATAATGTTCTATCTTGAATCCTTCTTGTCGCAAAAGAAATAACATCTTTTCTCATATAAAGCAGATAAAAGCAGACGATATTCAATAGAGGAAAATGCATTATTTTATAAAAATCGGCCATATTGCGACAGCGAGGGAGAGACGCCACAAAGTATTTCCTTTTATTCTGACTTTTATAGCCTAAGGAAATAAAAACGTAAGACCAAAAATATGGAAATTTTCACGTATGTTGCTCTTCTAATGTACGCAAATGCTTTCCAAACTGAATTTACAAAGAAGAAAGACATGTACTGCAGGAATACTGCTAGAAATGGACTTACCGGATCAGTGCATTTCATTATTTCACCGAATATTATTATAAAAGCGAGTAGAAAATTTTCGGAAGAAATATATTAAATCAAACAGGATAGCTCATAATGAATGGAAACACACGTATAGAAGCATGGTAATGGGTCGACCTTCAAATATTCGTCACTATAAAATATTTCCTTGAGAATCATTTGTGGATAAAGATGTTCGGAAAAGTCAGTCTTTTCCTTTTAGGAAACACAATTATTTTCCAACAATAAAAACTTTTAACAAAGGATTTCATAAAGTTGCAAATACATATATTATTCTCATAGGGAACTGACATTTTGCGAGTTGCAAGGATTACATTTAGCAAAACGATTACCACACTGTACTGTAGATCCATTCATAGGCACTGGCTTTGATTTTGGGGTAAAGCAAGGGTCTCTGTGTAATTATACATGTCCGTAATCTACCTTAAATATTAGGGTCTGGCCATAGTAGTTCTAGTATGCATAAAAGATATAAAAATATCTAATCTAATTAAATTCAAGAACTGCAAGAACTGGGGAAAGAACCTACCATAATTAACATAGTCCACCAAAGACTGTGTTTTTCTGATACCTACAATACATCTGAGTGCATATTTCTATGATGTAGAAGTGCGAAACAATTTAGTATATTTTTATAAATTAAAATACATAAGGGGATTTATTTTAATTATATATTTTATGTCATGCTAAATCTATGGTGCGCAGTTCAGAAATAACCTTATATATATCTTCCAGACCTTGACTTTGCATCTAATTGATAGAATACAGCGTAAAATAGTGCGAAAATAGAATATAATAACCAGACGACTACCCAGTTATAGGTTTAGCTCTTTACCACAAGCAAGCCAATGTCTATGCGCTAAATGAATTTACCACGTGTTGGCAGCTGCTAAAATACAGCAGCGGAAGTGTTAACAAGTGCTATGAAGAAGGACTAGAATAAATGCCAGAAAAAAATGAGAGCAAACACCAGAACGATAAAGTTAAAAAATTACACGAAGAATAAGACCGAAGGAAAAAAATATACATGGTCAAACAAAATGTTCCCCAGTTATAGGCTGATCACGTTTAATTTGTTTTCATCTCTTATCTTGCTTCGCCCTTTTATTTTATTGTCTTATAATTATATTTCCTTATTTTACTAGGGGACTTATTCCTTATTTCGCCAATCCCCGTAATTCGCTTCGTGAGTCAGGAGTCTTCGCCTCTTATTCTCTAAGCTAGATTCGCCAGCTGTTTTAAACAAAATTAAATTTTAAATCGAAAAACGGTAAATTTCAGCGTTTCTCTGCAAATGAACCAAATTTCAAATGTAAATACCAAAAGATGCAGGATGGGTTGTATAAGAATTGCTGAATTTCTTTAACACAAAATTATTTAGCGTTAGTCTGCAATATAGCTGATATGAATGAAATATTCATTGATTTTACACAGAGAAGCAGACAATTTTATAGCAGACTTTTTCGATGAAGTTTTAAGCATAAAGTTAAATTACTTTTACCTCCATGGTTTTAAGTTTTTAAATAAAATAAATTATTGTATTATGGTGATAAATGAAAGGAATGGAATAAAAGTGTATGAATGAAATATTTACAGCTTTTACATAGAGAGCCAGGCGATTTATATTTCAATGGCGTTATTTGAATAAAGTTCATTTTTAACACTTTACAACAAAGTTGAAAAGTGTTTATGACTTTGTTCATTCTGTCTGTCTGTCTGTCTGTCTGTCCGTTAGCACGATAACTGCCGTAAAAATGAGTTTATCAAAATGAAATTTTAGTATGTTGTTCAGACGGTCTGTAGGACCTATGGGAATATAAATAAATAATATCACCCAATTAGTTTTTTATTGAACCCGGGTTGAAAAAATGAAATACATTGAACCCTATGGGACCTAATTTTTCAAACATTTTTTAAGTAAATTTAAAATTCACGAATTGCTTGGAAATTTTTAGGAAATATTCACATTATCCCATAGAATATATAAAAAAAAATTCAGTAAAATATGTTAAGTAGTTTTTTAATTAAAAAAATTATTTAATATAGGGAAAAAAACAAATTCAATTAAATTCTGACTTTGGGATATCTTCCAGAAAGAAAAGAGAGATATATTATATAATAAATATCTCTCCATTTGTTTAAACGTTTTGCATATGGGAGTGGCTTCATATTTTAAAATAAATTTGGTAGATAACAATTTTTCATTTTTTTTAAATTTTATATAACTCTTCATGATAAATTTAATTGATGGCATTTTAAATGCACTTTCCTACGTCCTAGAGAGTTAAAATTTGGTACACAGCTTAAATTTGTTGAACATTTTATTCGACAAAAATTTGATGGATCTTTAAATATAGATCATACATTTTTTTCGAAATGGCCTGAAAATAATCCCCGTTCACTTCTATAAATCATTGGTGTAATATTGTTAAAAATTCTGATGTGGACAGCACATGTCTTTCCCTGCAGACTCATATTCGTTCTCTTTATTTATTCAATGATAATTTGAGTTTATCTGCACAACATAAGTATTTTAAATGACATTGAATTTACACGTTAAACTTAAATTTGGTTCTCATTTGATAGCTGGACTTATTGTCAAAGGTGGCGTAGCGAAAACGCGAAAAAAATAGAATATCTCAAGAACGGCTAGTCCTAGAGTAATGGGGTTAGTCTTATTTTTTTTGTTGTCAAAAATCACATATAAAATAGGAATTTAATTGATCTAATTGAGCACACGTAGTCTTTATTTTTATATTTAACAATTTTTGCGGGCCATTTCGCAAAAATAGCCCGTTCCTTTTTCCCGAATCGTAGTAGAATAACCTACAAATGATTTATATACAAAATTTTGTTAAATTTGGTATATAAATCACTTGTAGGTTATTGAAATTTTATACTCCAAATTTTGTTAAATTTGGTTCATTAGTTTTTAGCTAGAGTGGATAAAGACAATTTCTGCGGCCATTTCGCAAAGAAGGCAGATTCTTTTATTACGAATCGTACTATAATCTAATGAACATCAGGATTTCCCACAAAAAACATACCTACCAAATTGTATGAAATTCAGTCCATTAGTTTTTCAATTAGAGTGGATGTAATATCCACACAGACACACAGAAACATACACAGATACACCCTTACACACACAGACGTCTTCCTAAAAGTAGTTTTTTCGTGTTCTAGAAGTCCCAAAACGTGTAGATACTTTGAAAATTCGAGTTCCGATCTTCGGCACGATTCCAATACTTTGAGTACATACACATACACATATATATTATCTGTGTATTATCTGTGTATCTAAATTCCGTGCCTATGCAATTACAATAGTTGTGATTTTAAATGATCCCTAAACTTTTATTATTTCTTCAAGGAAGCCTAATTTTAACATATGCAGAATGCAAATATCTCAAGCGATTGTAAGATGAATTACATAAGAATTGCTGAATTTTTTTCACACAAAATTATTTAGCTCTGGAGTCTGAAATACAAGTTATATGAATGAAATATTCATTGATTTTGCATAAAGAATCAGATGATTTATATTTCGATACAGTTTTAAATATTTAAGTATAATAAATTACTGTAGTACTGTGATAATGTAAAAGATATTACCACTGAATGAATCACATTTTAGAAATTTTTAAATGAAATTACATTTCAGTTGGAAAGTGTTTCATAATCAATGCTTATGCATGATTGATCTTTCTTGTTTTTTTCCGATGAAGTTTTGAGTTTTTAAATGTAATAAATTATTGTAGTATTGTGATAATTTTAAAAATATTACCGCTGAATGTATCGCATTTTAGAGATGTTTAAATAAAATTGCATTGCTGTTGGAAAGTGTTTCATAATCAATGCTTTATGCATGATTGATCTTTCTTGTTTTTAATAGAGGCAGCTGCTTATGAGCAATGGTCACTGATGGATTTTAATCGCTGAAAAAAACAATACCTTATACCTTCGTGTAGTTCGGACTGTCTGGGTCGAAAGAAAGAATGAAACAAAAACAATACTTTCATTTAACCAGATAAAAAATTAAAACAAAAACTATTTTCGAAATTAAATTTTATTCCTAGCAGATGTTGATAGCAGTGACTTTAAGTCAGTTGAAGAACAATATTTATAGTTTTATTCCACATCTGCATGACGTTTTGGAACTTTGTTATTAACAAATAAGTAAAAAACGCAATTATTATTCATTTCTGAAGAGTGGATTTTATGTCTGTCATTTGTTATACTTATTTAGTTATTATTAATATGAATGAAAATTTTAAAATATTGTGTATTCAGTGCATACATAGTGTATACCTTGTTTACCAATGTCATATTCAATATTCGTATGGAACAAAAACCAACATGTTATTTCTGATATAGTAACTTAATGAATATGCATTAAAATCCCATTAGTCATGCTAGACAGCTGTGTCATCCATCACAAATCTTAAAATATATTTCCAAGAACTTATTCCCAGTAAAGCTTTCTAGAAAATATAAAGTTAAAATAAAATATATAAAAAAAAACGTTTTAGGTTACACTGTTTTACTAAATTGCACTGAAAAGTAAAAACTAATTGTTAGCTAGCACAACAATCATATGTGACTGAAAATAAAAGCGTGAGGCGCCCATAAAAGAATTGTATTTGGGCATTAAAATAATTCAAAGGAACCATAGAAGCGATAACATAAAAATGACATATATAAGAATGATTAAATTCAATTCATTTTAATTTTTCTTTGACAATTTTGATTTAACAATACGTGATTCTTATATATGCCGTTTCTATGTTATCACTTCTATTACTGTTCTAATTCTGTTAATGTCCAAATACAATTATTTGGACATCCCGATGGTTTTATTTTAAGTCGCATATGTTCAAGAATGTTGTGATAGTTAAAAATTATTCTTTAATTTTTAGTGCATTTCACTAAAACAGTGTATCTTAAAATATTTTTTATATAACTTATTTTACACCTTTTTGTCTTTTGCGATTTTATAATCAATTTTTCATCAAATATCCAATCAAACCTCATAAAATATTTTATCGAACTCGTCATGACCGATGATTGTGTGTCTGGATGTCAGTTTCAACTTCTTTGGTGACATTTTTAACACACTTCCCTATGTCCTATAGATCTGAAATTTGGTAAACAGCTTAATCCAGTGGATTATTTATATGTATTAAAATTTAGCGGATCCTCAAAAAATAGTGCCGGCATTTTTTTGCGAAGTGAGAATTTTTTTGAAATCTCCTTCGCTTTACATAATCAGTAAGTTGTAAGATGGTTAAAAGGAGTTCAATATGCGGTACAACATTGAAATTTTTATGGTCATTCTGGGCATGATTCTGGGGCGGGAGGTTTAAAATCCAAGGAAGAGTAAGCACAAATTTAGCGAAATATTGTATTGTCATCGTAAATATGTATATGTGTAAAATTTCAAGAAAATCGGCTTGGTAGATTTGGGTCAAAAATTTATTTCAAATGACTTCAACTGAATTCGAACATATAGAATAATCACCTAAATAACACAATGTAAAGAAGCCTTTTTCACACCTAAAAATTGATAATTACCGGTTAAATTGATAATTCAGTCACATAGAGATTATACGGATAGAATTACAAGCCTTTCTGATTGCGTTTGCAAAGCTTCAAACGCGCTCTTTCCGAAATCACTTTTTAAAAATTGGTTGTCAAGATATTTCTGCCAATTTCGCATAATTCTTTGGAACAGTATTGCTCAATTTGCTACGTAGCGGATTTTTGATCGACGCTCTTTTTATAATTTTACCTCAAAAAATAAACAAACGAAAAATCGCTTGTTTTCGTTTCTATAACTACCATTTTTTTCCCCACGTGGAATACAAAAAAAAACACCTACCATGCTAATTCCGTATAGTTCGAAAGTTTAAAACTTATTTGCATCTTAGTTATATACGTCTCCTTGTCAAAGCTGCGTTTTTTCCCATTATCAGGACAGATAATTTTTCAACAGTGGTGTTTCCTTTCTTGATGAAGTTAATTAATAAAACCTTTTAGTCGGTCTACTTTCCTTAATTTGTTATGTGTCGGTTTCCTTTCTGAGGTTGATCAACATTTTTAGCTTTTGAAACTGTTTCCTTTATTTCTATATTATCTCTAATTTTCACTTTCTGATGGAGCCAAAAAATTTTTCGAAACCGACTATTTTACTTTACTTTTATTAGTTGCCACTAAATTTCAGTCTTGTATATTTATAAAACATCTAGCCTTTTTGACCTAAATTTAACCTTTGTTTTAGAGTCTTCGGTTTTGAGCGATTTTTAAAGCAACATTGGCAATGCCTATTTTCCTGAGTAGGTGAGCCTTATTCTGTTGTCAGTTTTTATCCTAACTTTGTCTTGCCTCAATAATATCTATAAACTATTAATTTTTTTCACTTTGAACCCGGCGGAACATTTAATCAACTAATTTATGATGTTACAAGCACTAATAAAGCACTTCAATTACTAGATAATTTAATAAAACAGTTTGAGCTAAGATAATAAATCCCTTTACTTATTATTTGAGCTATATGTTTTTTAAATTGTTTAATTATTTATTTCATCTATTTTTTAAATTATTTATTTTATCTGTTTTTTAAATTACTTATTATATCTGTTTTATTAATTATTTATTTCATCTGTTTTATTAATTATTTATTTCATCTATTTTTTAAATTCTTTATTTCATCTGTTTTTTAAATTATTTATTGTATCTGTTTTTTAAATTATTTATTTAATCTGTTAAAACAGATCTGTTTTAAACAGATCTCTCAAATAATTTTATTTTAAATTATTTAAAGAAATCACACTACACCAAGTTGGATCAAAGCATTTAAATATCCGTAAAATGTTTACAAGCAATCCCGTATCAGGTAAAATAAATCATAAAATCAAGGATATAATGTCAAAATTCAACATAGCATATCGTTCCAATTATCTAACAATCCTTCAAATAAAAAAACAAATACTGCTCACGACTATTAAATCTGAACACTAAACAAATAAAAAACACCTTTACAATTATTTTACTACATTACCATTCTCATAACAGTAACTGCAAAAGCAAGTAAACTAATGCTGATGGCAGATCAAACGTAATAATAAACAAACACAATCATCAAGCGTAACACCTTTGAAATGCAAGCTGCGCTCCACATTTTGATAAACAATCCATTACACAAGCTCCTTTATTATGTTATTTAAATAAAATGCATTAAAAAATCGAAGAATGTATCGGAAGAAATCAGGGTTCGCTGAAAGGGCGGGAAATAAATTGCTATAAGAAGTTTTCGTGGATATTTTATCCCATTACGTAAAAAGTATCTTTCAAGTCTGGATGGAAACACAACAAAAAGGCTCAATGAATCGATTTTTAAGAACATTTATGCAAAAGATTCCAAATAGCATTTGTGATACATGGATGACAATAAAGGAATAAGTGATACTTCGGACTATGAGTGCATAAGAAAATATGGTTTTCAATTTAGGTGCCTTTAGTTTTCATATAAAATTCTGTAAAAGGTTTCAAATGCAAAATCAATAACAGTAATCAAAGTACAATATCGAGGGAAAGTTGTGCATTAACTAGGAGGAAAAGTCCATTATAAGACAGATTAAGGTTGTAAAAGATTCTCTCCCATCAGCTATCCTTAAAATGACAACATGCTACCTCCCACCTGTCCGCCTGCAGTATTTCAGCTCCTAATATCCACAGATATATTCGCCCATTTATTTATTATACCACTCCCTATCGAAGTATGCATATTATACAATTTTCGCACAAATCGCAACTAATTTATGATCTTCTAGATTCTCCCCAACAAAAAGGACCTGTCCCACGCAGACTGAAACCTTATATTTTAAATAAGTATATAAACCTTGTCAATGAGGAAATTATATTTATCAAAGAAATTGGACTTAATCTTATTAAGATATTAACTTTTCATCAATTTGGTGGAGTTTTCCTCAATTTGGTGAGATAATAAATCTACCTCGAATTCGTCGCCAAGATTGCCAATTTTTTTATATATATATATATATATATATATATATATTATATATATATATATATATATATATATTACATATATATATATATAAATATATATAAATATATATATATATATATATATATATATATATTACATATATATATATATAAATATATATAAATATATATATATATATATATATATATATATATTACATATATATATATATAAATATATATAAATATATATATATATATATATATATATATATATATATATATATATATATATATATATATATAATTAAGGACAATCAAGGTATCTAAGACAAAATGAAGTAAGTAAAGGCGCATAATGCAGCACTTAATTCTCATTCATAATATATACCAAAAAGGAACACTTAAATTTACGATTCAAGTGTGAAAGTGATCAAAATGAAAAGAGGAGTGCAAACGAGGGATCATTAATGTCTAGGGAGATTGTGACCCCCTATTCCTGATTAAAAGCGTGATTTTATTCCTAGGAAACACTCTCAGAAACAGCGATCCGTAGAAGCAGTTCCAAAATGTGTGTATGGGAGAAACAGAATCCCAAAGGAAACAAAATATACGATACAAAAACCGAGAAAGTCTCAAACGGTTCGAATAGAAGTCAACCATCAAGTAACTAGAGATTGAGAACGATTCTTTGGGATTCCGTTTCTCCCATACACACATTTTGGAACTGCTTCGAGCGATCACTGTTTCTGAGAGTGTTTCCCAGGAATAAGAACACGCTTCTAATCAGGAATAGGGTCACAATCCCCCCTAGACATTAATGATCCCTCGTTTGCACTCCTTTATTCCTTTTGATCACTTTCACACTTGAACCGTAAATTTAAGTGTTCCTTTTTTGGTATATATATATATATATATATATATATAGTTTTCCGGATATAACGAGCATAGCAAATTCAGGAAAGAGTAAAATTCTCAACAGGTAACAGAAAATTACTAATAACTTATCACCAAAAAAAAATGGTGTTTACAACGCATGGCCAAATTAAAAATAATCCGTTAAGTTTCAAAGAAATTACCGCCGGACAATGTACATCGATGAAGGCGAGGCAAGTACAACCAATTTCTATCCGACAACTTTCAGCAGCGAATTTGACCTCTAAAACCTTAATTTACACATTATATCTAAATTGTAGGAAATTGGTTAAATTTCAGAGATATATATCGTCAAACAATGCACATAGCATTAAAGAGGGAACATGCTACGCAATAATTATATGACACTGCCACTAACAATCTCTGTCTACAATACTTTAATTAGAATAGCTGTCGCAACACGTGCAATTTTTATGCGAGCATGTGCGACAACAACTCGACATGCAAAACGTTAATTTACACAACGTATTCAAATTTCAGTAAATTTGATTTCCTTTCACAGAATATATCATCGAACAATGTATATTAGTACAGGAGGCGAGGCGCATATAGAGTAATTTTTCTCTAAACACTTTCAGCAACGAACTCGACATGTAAAACATTTATCTTTATCACATATCCAAATTGTTAAACACCCATAAATTTTTAGAAGTTATCGTCGAATATAATATATTTTCAGTAAAGGAGACAGAGCACGTAAAATGTTTATACGATCACACTCGACAACGATCTTTTAATGTAAAACATTAACACTATACACAAAGTTAAAAAATCGGTTAAGAAATTATCAAACAAAGCATGGAGACAGACAGAGCATTTGCAATTTTTATTCGATAATATTCAATAACAATCTTCGAATGCAAAACATTAATTTAACACTATATACAAAGTTAAAAAATAATTGGTTAAATAATCGTCTTTCTGTATCCATGCTTTGTTGGACAACAGCAAATCAAGTTCAACTCAAAAGCAAGGAGTTGGTTCACTTTACCCCCCTCTCCTCTTCAACTATTATATGTATTTTAAATACAACTATGCAACGAAAATCAAAGACAGACAAGAGCATGTGCAATTTTTATACGATCACGTTCAACAACGATCTTGGAATGTAAAACATTAATTAACAATATATATATATATAAAGTTAAAAAAATCAATGAAATAAGCGTCAAACAAAGCATGGAGACAGACAGACAACAGCAAATCAAGTCCAACTCAAAAGCAAGAAGTTCGGTCACTTCACCTCCCTCCCCTCCCCCTCTCTTCAATTATTAAACGTATTTAAAATACAACAATGTTACAAAAATCAGAGATCTCTGAGAAGGTTGGAAGTAAATTGCTGCTAGCAATTTTCATTAACATTACGTACCATTACGTGAAGGGCATTTTCCAATTCTGGATGAAAACACAGCGAATAGGATGATTGAAAGTTTCTATCGATTTTTCAGAACATTTATGCGAAAAGTTTTAAGGAGCATTTGAGTAGCAGGAGTAAAAACAAGTGAATTGCACTTCCGGGTATTACTTTTTATAAGACAAAATGCATTTAATATGAGTGTCTTCATGTTCATGCTATTTTGTAAAAGTCTGTAAAATATTTCAACTGTGAAATAAAGAGCAGGAGTAATTGATATAAAAAATGGAATTCTGAAAATAAACATTAATACAGTAAAAATAGCTTAAGGCGATAATAGATGTTAGAAACAAATTTGCATAATGTTTCAATAGATAGTGCGCGTTGTGTATATGTGTGTGTGTATATATATATATATATATATATATATATAAATATATATATATATATATATATATATATATATATATATATACATATATATATACATATATATATATATGTATATTTATGTGTGTATATATATATATATATATATATATATATATATATATATATATCAGAGCGGTCTGCGTGGTTGTTCACAAGTACAAATTATATTTACATTTAAGTCGAGGAGAATCTGATGACGATGACATGGGAAACATGCTGTCTTCATGTTTCTTATACTTCAAAAATGTGATGGGGAGGCAGTTTCATATGAGAAAGTTTAAGTAGAGGTTAAGATTAGTGACCATACATGGTACGGTAGATAAAAAGAGTAAGTAAGGACAGACTTTGTTAATATTAATAGAGTGGGATAGAATTTAATATAGTTGCAATAAGTGCGTGACATAAAATAAGAATTTGGAATAAGAATTATGTAAGGAAAGAGCGCATTATTGGGAAAAGCTTAAAAGTTCTGCATTATATATATATATATATATATATATATATATATATATATATATATATATATATATATATATATATATATATATATATATAGCCGGACCCCTTTGGTAGTTATTTCTGGCACACTGACAGCACAGCGGTACGTAGACAACATTCTACGACCGGTTGTGTTAACGTTCCTTTCGCGACACAACGGGCTTACTTTTCAACAAGATCATGCCTGGTTGCACACGGCACGTGTTGGCATGATTTGTCTTCAAGCTTGCCCAACACTTTCCTGGCCAGCTAGGTCTCCTGATCTCTCTCCCATAGAGCAAGCACATTTGGGACGTTATGGGAAGGTGATTGTAACCATCCCGGAATGTTGACGATTTAGCCCGACAGTTGGAGATAATTTGGAAAGACATACCGCAGGATACCATCCGTGAACTTTATCAGTCTATGCTACACTGGGTGACATCTTGCATCCAGGCCAAAGGTGGACCAACGCCTTATTGACTTTCTCCCTTTGTATACGGTCAAACTCTAAATCGTTAAATTGTTCTGAAATTTTAATCGTTTCTTGTTCTATGTATATACTTCACATCCACCAATTTTTATCACATTCGGACAACTCCTTCTTGGTGCATCGATTTTTTTGTTATAGAGTGTATATATATATATAAATAATTGCATATTGGATTCTGCATTGAGTTAGGAATATATGTTTTACTCACAGAACTTCAACAAGCCAACTGAATAATGGCGAGTTGGCTTGCCGATGGTGTGAAGATGGAAACGCTGTGGAAGTTTGAAGAAAAGCACGTAACTCGTGCTGTGCTTATCTTAATCGAGCTTCACCGATCTGCAAGTACACTAAACTTCATATTGAAATATTTTGTTCCATTCGAATTTCTTATAGCCTCGCTCAAAAGAGGACTTGGGCCATCTTCTTAAATAATAAAAGGCAATGTCTGTGTGTGTGTGTGTGTGTGTGTCTGTCTGTCTTATACACTATACGTTTCGCGACCGCGCGTCGGAGAGCTACGAAATTTGGCAATCGGAGACCCGGGGGGGAGGGAAGGGGACACGTGAAAACTGATTTTCAAAATTCTAATTATTTTTTTATTTATTTAATGTTTTATGCGATTTCGACCTTTTTTTGCCCTTTTTGCCCTTTTTTCTCCACGATCCAGACGTCGTAGAAAAAAACAACTCACACCATCGGAAAGAGCAGACAATTACGAGTAAAAATATATCAATTTCAAATCTCCATTTCGATTTCTAATATTTTTTAAAGATTTTAAAACAAAAGTCACTTTTGGCTCAAAAAAACGATTTTTGGTTTTTAAATTCTCGCATAGTAAAAAGTACTCATAATTTCGACTAATAATTTACATTTTTAGAAAGCTGAAATATCTGGCATTCTTACAAGTCTAATCTGGTCCAGAAATAATGAAAATTGCCTTCAGGATCGCAATTTTAAAGACGTCATGATTTTAAATTTCTCGGCGTTCCGTTCGTTTCTCCCCCGCTGAAGCAGGGAAGGTGGTGGGTGGGGACGTCAAGGTGGAGGTGACGTCATGGTTCTGAATAGAGCGCCTTTGCTCTATATAAATTATTATATTTATATTTTAAATGATGGGACGATCTGGATTTTTTAAATGTATATTTTAACTTTTGGATATTTTAATTTTATGGATATTTTAAATGATGGAACAATGAAACAATGGAATGAGGATGATGGAATTAAGCATATGGTCATTTTAAATTGCAAATTAGCGCGCGGGAAGTTAGCGGTAGGCCCGGGTTCGATTCCCGCCACTGCCAAAACTGCCGCCGTGTTTACGTGGAATACGATCACGTTAAATATGTGGGTCCGTAAGTCCTTCCGAGAGGTTGGTGGTAGGGGAAGGAGGATACGGCCCCTGTGGATGCCTCCCCCACTGGGTTCCCGTCTAAATTGGGTGAATATGTAGAAAGTTATGGAGATTGTCGCGGAGGGCGCGGCAGCCCAGTGGTTAGCGCGCGGGAATTGCACTCAGTAGGCCCGGGTTCGATTCCCGCCACTGCCAAAACTTACGCCACGTTCACGCAGAGTACGATCACGTTAAACATGTGGGTTCGTGAGTCCTTCCGAGAGGTTGGTGGTAGGGGAAGGAGGGTACGGTCTAAATTGGGTGAATAAAAAGAAAGTTATGGAGATTGTCGCGGAGGGCGAAGTAGCCCAGTGGTTAGCGCGCGGGAATTGCACGCGGTAGGCCCGGGTTCGATTTCCGCCACTGACATGGAGTACGATCACGTTAAACATATGGGTCCGTATGTTTTTCCGAGAGGTTGGTGGTAGGGGAAGGAGGGTACGTTCCCTGTGGATGCCTCCCCCACTGGGTTCCGGTCTAAATTGGGTGGCACATCCTGGCCGTCCAACCAGTTACCAGGCCCGGGTTCGATTCCCAAAATTGCCGCCGTGTTTACGCGGAGTACGAGCACGTTAAACATGTGGGTCCGTGAGTCCTTCCGAGAAGTTGGTGGTAGGGGAAGGAGGGTACGGTCTAAATTGGATGAATAAAAAGAAAGTTATGGAGATCGTCGCGTAGGGCAAAGTAGCCCAATGGTTAGCGCGCGGAAATTGCACTCGGTAGGCCCGGGTTCGATTCCCAAAATTGCCGCCGTGTTTACGCGGAGTACGATCACGTTAAACATGTGGGTCTGTAAGTCCTTCCGAGAGGTTGGTGGTACGGGAAGAAGGGTACGGTCCCTGTGGATGCTTCTCCCACTTGGTTCCGGTCTAAATTGGGTGAATAAAAAGAAAGTTATGAAGAATATCGCGGAGGGTGAAGTACCCCAGTGGTTAGTGCGCGGGATTTGCACTTGGTAGGCCCGGGTTCGATTCCCAAAATTGCCGAATAAAAATAAAGTTATGGAGATTGTCGCGGATGGCACGGTAGCCCAGTGGTTAGCGCGCGGGAATTTCACTCGGTAGGCCCGGGTTCGATTCCCGCCATTGCCAAAACTGCAGCCGTGTTCACGCGGAGTACGATCACGTTAAACGTGTGGGACTGCAAGTCCTTCCGAGAGGTTTGTGGTAGGGGAAGGAGGGTACGGTCTCTTTGGATGCCTCCCCCATTGGGTTCCGGTCTAAATTGTGTGGCACTTCCTGGCCTTCCAAGCAGTTACCTTACACCTTTCTGGTAGGTCGCGCCAACGAGTTTGCCACGGTCAGAATTTTCAAGGGTAGCGAACAGGCTGGTCGCCAAAGGCGGCTAGTACATAATAAAAAAAGTATGTGTGTGTATGTGTGGTCTGTAGCGGTAAATCTTAGTATCGGACGGCTATGAAATTTGGTACACAGATATTTCAGGATCCGAGAAGGTGTGCCTCGCCTTTATTTTGAATTAGTTTGTCAGTTATTTTATGTTTTAGCATTGTCACACAAATCGGTCCTTCAGTTATCGAAAATATTATCAGACTCCATATTGATATCGCACGCAACGTAGAATTTTAGAATACTGTTTGTCCTTTATATATATAGATTAAAATTTCAGCCAATTTTAGTTAAAAGAGCATAATAAGAAGCACAATTCGTAAGAATTCAGAAAATACAAAAATACTCATAAACTAATAAATTATTATAAATAACGAAACTATGTGAATTGTACATTTTCATTAATACTATTTTAAATCGACAAAAAGTATATATTCCATCATTTTCATGACGTGCTTAGTAGAAACTTTCTTTTTATTTTATTTTCCATTACGTCTCCAAATTTTGAGGGGGAGGGAAAAAAAAAAACCTCTCCATCGAAGCAACATTATTTCAGATTTAATTGTAGATCCATGATCCACAAATCAAATGAAAAAGCTTAACAATGTTTCGATATTTAACTCACTAATTCGATTGTTTGAAACCAGATTAAGCATTAACGATATATATATATAAGCGATTTAACCTTGTAATCGATATTTGTAGACTTTATTGGAATGCTTTGATAAATTATAAAGCAGTCTAGAATTAAGAAAATAAAGTGCACGAGATTTGTTCTTCCTTAATGAGCTAGTCGCATAAGATAATCAATATCTTTGTTTAAAGTTATTTAATGAGAATGGATTTCAATTAAACTATCATAAACCGTAAATACTAATCATAAGAAAAAGTAAAGTAAAGACGTGTTACTTTTGCCACAATAAAATAATTTTAAATATTTTAAAATTGTATATAAATAATTAATTGAGTTCAGCAAATCTGAAGATATATCGGAAAAATTTATTCTTTTCCATATTTAATTCTTAACAGTATTTAAAAACCAAATTATTCAAATTCAGTTTTTTTACTTTCCCTGGAATCATGTCGAAAATCGCAACTCGAGTTTTCGTCGGATCTATAAGTTTCGAGACCTCTAGAATACAAAAAAAAAACATTTTTAACTTGACGTTTGTGTGTGTGTGTCTGTCTGTCTGTGCAATGTATGTATCCACTCTAACAAAAACTAATGGACCGAATTTCATAAAATTTGGTAGGTAAGTCACTTCGGTGCGACCCTGCTGCTGATTAGTTTTTAGTACGATTCGGGATAAAAGAATCGCGCCTATTTTGTGAAATGGCCCTCAAAAATTGCCTATATCCACTCTAGCTGAAAAACTAATGGACCGAATTTCACAAAATTCGGTAGATAAGTCACTTGTGGCCTATCCTGGTGCTGATTAGATTTGGGTACGATTCGATAAAAATAACCTGCCTTTTTTTGCGAAATGGCCCGCAAAAATCGTCAAAATCTAAAATAAAAAAAATACGTATGCTCAAATATGTTCATTAAATGCTTGTTTTATACGAAATTTTTAACGATGAAAAGAATAAGATCAACCCCATTACACTAGGACTAGCGGTTTTTGAGATATTTTAGTTTTTTCGTTTGCTCTACGCCGCCTTTGAAAATAAGTCAAATTGCCAAATAAGAACGAAAATTGAATTAAAAGTGAATTCAATTTAATTAAAATAAAGAGAACGTGGATATAAGTCTGCAGGGAAAGTCATGTGCTGCTCATATCAGATTTTTCAATTTATGGCCGTTTGAAAAGTAAAATTCAACAGGATTCTTTTTGACGAAATTTTAAATATATACTCAAGAGGATAGTAAGTTTTGAGGGTATATATATATATATATATATATATATATATATATATATATATATACGCGCATATATATACATCAAAACTCACTATCCTCTTGATTTGGAAAATGATATCATAGGGAGATAGATGTTGAGTGATTAATTCTACACAGAAGAATAGTGAATAACAAAATACGTAAAGTCAAAGTCTCGGTTTCTTCATACATTCATATATTACAGTATTTAGTTTTACTAGTACCGCAATTATTATCAAATAAAAGAAAAATATACGTTTTTTCCAGAATTTGCACCCAAGTTATACAACATTTTCATAAGAGAAGACGTCAGAACTTCATGTTGGAAAAACACCAATCTTATTTGAGTCGCTCGCGTAAGATAAGCTGTAAATAACCTTGCTGCTCCAACCGGGAATCAAACCACGGATCTTCATACTGGCCGGCCAATGCTCTACCATTGAGTTACTAGGACGGAATTGCAAGGTCTTGTCGTTGAAGTGGACTCTGGATTCTCCGCCCTCAAATGTCAAGATTGATGTGCAACTGACAATCTAATAATCTAACAACAATCTAACAGTCTAACAAGTGACAATCTTCAGCGTAGTAGTTGACCTCCGAATTTGAAAACGGCGTTCAATGTACCACAGTCCACTGACTCCGTGCTAGTCGGACTAGAGTCATGTTCAGACTATCATCATTTTCCCACTAACTAACAAATATGAATTGTTCGGATGCTATTTTAAAGAGCTTTGATGTCCCAACCGTGAATGGAACCATTGATTTTCGAACTGGCCAGTCGAAGCCATACAGCTGAGGTACCGGAACGGAATTGCAAGCTCTTCTCGTCGAAGTTGGACTCTGCAAAGTTTCACTTTATTGTATGTTTTTCTGTGGCAAAAGGCTCGTATTGAATTAAATAATATTAATTTAAACTATTAATTTTGCAGAAAAAAAATTATCAGTGCAATACAAATTAGTTCTTGACCAAAATAGAATATCCCTAAGTATGTGAATTTGTTTTAACTTTCAATCTATTTTTGTCTCCCTACATTTTATACCCTGTGCTACAACTATGAAAATACTAATTCTACTCAGAATTAGGAAACTTTAATTTAAAAATAATTAAATATACATACTAATCATTACGCTTTCCTTTTGTGTCAAATGAGAACATATAGAACACTACTAACACTAGTGACACCTAGATATAGTTCTCAAAGCAATACGGCACTTCCAAGCTTTTCATTCATATGAGCTTTATCTTCTTCTCTCTTATTATCAATTTACCCTATATACTGTATATATTATCACCATTGTTCTATGCATTATCGCTGCTTTCCTTAAGAAATAATGCTATGACAATTTTACAATTCTAGTAATTCGATTCGTAATGAGAATTGCCAAAACTTCTATAACTACTTTTAGTATTCTACATAATGTACTTACTAACTTTGATATCAGGCAAAAACGTTCTTTTTGAAGTTTTCAATTTTACACCATACACACATCCGGCTACTTAACCAGTTGCTCATACCCTAGCGTGAGTTGAATGGCCTGGGTCTGTCATACCATACACACATATATATCTATACCCATAGACGAACATTTTCCCTAAGTGTTCAAAATGAATTCAAGTGGTCCTTAAATGTGCTCACAAGTCAATATCTTTACACATAAAACTTAAGGAAAACCAATGCTTTTTCTATGCAGTAATGCAATAAAATGAAAACCACTGAAACAGAGTATCAAAATTTCGTCATCAACAAACAATTTGACAATAAATAAATAAATAAATAAATAAATTCCCTATAAAACCGCTACAATGTATTTTCATACTTCCTCAAACTCATAATACGTACAGTCAAGACATATTTTCTCAACGACTTTTCTCCAGAAAAAAAGATATATTTAAATAACTTCAGAGAGATACATTAATACAATTTTAATGCCAGACCTACAAATCAAATGAAAAGGATTAATAATGCTGCGGCACTTAAACTCACTAATTCGATTGTGCGGAATCAGATTAATCACTAACGAGATATATCTGAAGCGATTTAACCTTGTGATAGGTTATTGTAGGGTTTCATTGGAATGCTTTGAAAAACTAAAGGGTAATTCAGAATTAAGAAAATTGAAGTTTACTGGATTGGTTGCTTCTTTAATGAGTTGGTCGGAACAGACATAATCGATATTTTCGCTTAATGTTTAGAAAAAGGGGAAACGATTTCAATTAAAACACCCTCTATCTCTATCGTAGATGATGACTTAGTTAATTAACTGAGGTGTGGATCCACTCGACTTTCTCATACCTGAATCCATTTTTAAGTAGTTTGCTATTTTATATTTTTCAAATTTTACAAGAAAAAATTGTTGGTCAAAGTGATGACACTTGTAGCGTGCTACCCCCCAGTTTAAAAGGCTTAAGAAATGATTTTGATTGATATCAATATTGACAATTAACTCCCCCTCCCCTCCCTACGAAGGGGGCTGATGACATGACGAACGCAAAAATGGTATCGCGTCTCTTTATCGCTACAATGATCGAAACTATAAAGTTTCGTGATCATTATGCCATAAATAATCCTTCTTATGCATGAATATGTTAAAATTTGCCCTATGCTGTCATGTTAAGGATATATAATATTTCAAATAAATTAGAAAGTTTCTGCCTGAATTTCAAAAAATTGTATAAATTTCTAGATTTTTATTTAGCGTAGCCGAATAGTTTTGTGAAAATCCATTAATATTTGTAGCAGCTATCGTGTACACCGACCACATACAGACAGACGGACATCTCGCTGAAATTAGTCAAAGCGTGTTCAGTAGGTCCTAAGGGATCCTAGGAAAATCTTTAAGCACTTCAATAACTTTGTAAGGAAAGGTCTAACGGTGCACATGTTAGGACTATCTATATTGAAGTAGCCATGCCCGATCGAATAAAAGTGATTGTAACGCCCCTGGATGAGAATTTAAAATAGTAGAATGACTATATCGGCAACAAAGAGAGATAGACGAAAGAAAACCAATTAGGAAGTTGCAGAATGTTTAATTAGTACGAATCGACGGAACGGACGAAACGCGCATACGGAAGGCAATCTATCAAAAAGTTGCAAATAAATGCCTTTTGTAACAACTTTCTTGTTAATTCCAACTATTTTCTTTTGAGGTTTTGGGTTTATGTAAAGTTTGTTAATGTCGTCGTCTACTGTCGCAGCACTCACAAGCACTTTTGTACCTCCACCTTTGACCTTATAAAAATATTTCAAGATGTTTGGTCAGAACTCATTTCATGTAATCCAGAGTTAATGACAAAAATGCGGCGAGGGTGTATAAACTTTTGCAAGAAAAGTATGCTGAGAAACAAGCGATTTTTTATTTATAAAGGGTAGAAAAAATTTCGAGAAACTCTTACAGGAAAACTAAAATGAGCCCATGTTAGAATGCAAAATAATGACTGATTCTGACGAAATATCGGAGTTATCGAGAAATTCTATGATGTTATAACCAGGGCAAAATATCGTTACTGCTATGAGGCTCACAAAGGGACATCCGAGTTTTGACGTAATAGCAGAGTTGTCGCTACAACCGATGTTGTTAAAACCGAATTAAACAGTAGTTCAAAATTCAGGGAAAATATAAAAATAAACTAACCACCTAGTAAAAATCCAACAGGCGTTGTGAGGAAACTCAAGGATGAGGTGTGGAATGAAGATGGTATTTTACCTTCAACCTGGTTAAGTATCCCAAAAATCACCTCCTCAATAAACCTACTTTATAACTTCACACACAAAAGACCTTGATACTTGAAATACAGTTTCAACTAATTACCTTGAAACAACCTTTGGCACGCACAAGATGGCCACTTGGAACAGTGGGCAGTCAACAACTGCAACAACCTAACTTTGGAGATGACATACATACACATGTTCTACGTTATTCAATAGCCACCCCAGAAATGTTACAGAAAAACAAAAATAGGTTAAAATTAAAATAAAATATTAAGTAAATGGATAAAAACACAAACATTGCACAACACTACTGAGGAATATTCCGCAAACTACTACTGAAACTAAATGAAATAAGGATAATGAAGAATTCCTTTTCGGAATAATATCATATTTAATTAGTTTTTGTGAGGTTAGAAGCTGTAAACAGTCCATCTAGGTCGCTATACCATCAAACGATCTATGAATTTAATGAACATAGCAAAAGGTTATTTAAGACTTTTTTTCGAAGAAGTGGAATGATCGACTTCAAATTCAGCAGCTTCCATTGTTTGATTTTTAAGAGATTGTTTTAGAAGCCTGCAATGTAGAACACACATCTAGTTTTAGAAATATTAGCGACAGAAAGAAAAATTCACGTAATTAATAATCGGAGCAAAAAGTCCTGAATGAAATTTTTTCGTAGAGGAGATATTTTAAGTGAGAGATGGCAGCATTCTTTTAGCGGTAACAGCATGATTCCTTTTTCGTAGCAGCAATTTGGATTTAACTGTGGTTTTCGAAAATTTTTCTTCTTCATCTATTGTTAAAAACATTAAAAAAAAAAATTATTTAACTAAAAATAATACTGAAAAATATTTTTTTGTATCAAAATAGTGACTTTTGCGCAGTCAATAATATATTGGACAGCTAATAATAATATACTGCACCGCGATCACTCGGTGGTGGATAAATTTGCTACTTTCCTTCATTCCGTTCAAAAATTGTACAAAATAAAAATGATCATTATTGCACCAAAACTCGAAATGCACAAAATATTATCCTAATCCAAAAATGTACAAAATAATCTCGTACGACAAGCTATTCTAATTATTTTTAGTCCCAATTGTTTCGATTCAGATATTTTGTTCCAAATGACTTTTAACCAATGACAAATCCCAATCACGGCGAAACCAAATAGAGTCTAGAACAAATGTTTCAAAAAAGTAAGTTTTAAAAGTAAGATTTGAAATATCAAATACTTTTATAAAAATTATAATTAATAACTCGGGGAATTATGTAAATTAAAGTTATATAATATTCATGACAATGCAATTAAATAATGCGTTACTTCATATCTAACAATGCAAAATACTACGTGTAAATACCGCTGAAATTAATATTCAGTCCGACTTATGAAAATGGTTAATGAAATTAAAATATGAGCTTATTAGCAAACAATATCTCCATTTAATGAGCAAACTAATAAATACTCTAAGATAATCGTCCAAAACAATTAATCTCCTCGATAGAATGTCTCAATGGAACAATTTCAGAGTGCATTTTTTTTAACTGTAACTGCATCAGTTTATTAAGTAAGTTATTTGATATTAATATGCTAGCTTAGGGAAATATGAAATACAACGGAATGTGACGGAAGAAAGAAAAATTATTATCATTAAATAGTAGAATATAGAATGATACAGATTAATGCTTAGATATGAGTACGGAAAAAATGAGTTTTAACGTCACCCAGGTGACTGGGAGTTTTCATTTAATTAAGGATAAACAAAATTACCTTGGCATTGTTTTAATTGGAGTAATCATATTTTAGAATACACAAGAGGAGAAATAAAGAATTTAATTAAGAAAACGGGCAACTAAAATATTATTCAACTGCACCACGGTTCATAAAAATATAAAAAATATTAAAAAATGTTTCTATTTTTTTTTAAGTTAAATTAATATTTTTATGTATCTGGTTAAAAGTTACTTTTTCTTTCAGTTTTCTTCAATACAGTGCATAATTATAAAAAGATCCTAAGATTTTGTGAATTGAAAAAAGAAAAAAGTGTGAACAGAATGAATGCTATTACAACTTACACACTACATTAAAAAGGAATAAAATATTTTCAAAATTTATGTATTCTATTTTAAAATATTATTCTCTTTTACCAAGAAACTCAAAATGTAAACATTTCATAATTATAAAATCGCCCATTTAATGTTCTTACAATTACGAAAAATACTATAATTAGCTTTATATTTTACAGCTTTTAATATTTATGACGTCTGGATTAATAAATTGATAGATTTGGTTCAATAGGCTGCTCCCTCAGTTTTCTATAATCTGGATAAGACCCCTATTTGAAATGCCCCCTACCAACTTTAAAATATTTATCTCTACGAATGATTAATCTATAGTATATAGTAATCATTCTGTTTCAAACACAACTCACTCTCTATCACATATTGCCTACTCTCAAGTACATATTTCATATAATTTAATCGTTTCATATTGCCGATATCCGACACAAACTTAGTGAAATTGGTTTCGTCACAGGTATTTCCACGAAATCAAATTAGGAAAACAAGCACACCATTTCATTGTGCCCTCAAAATGAAAATTGATTGCATGGCTAATGTGGAGTCTGGCATTATTTTGTTGAAAAGAAACAATCGTCAATATCCTTGTAGCTCAACGGTAGAGCGTCGTCTGGCCAGTACAAAGTATGATTCGCTAAATAGTCAAGATCTGAATTTATGACTTTTTCGTATATTCGACAACCGATACAATTTGATCTCATTTTTACAGCATGAAAGTGCAAGAGTCCATAGTAGCCATGAAATCTCGGCCTACAATGTTATTCCAAGCATACAACATTGAAATTATGATACCGCCGGCAGTGTTTCTGATTTGCACTTTATGCAAATTATCTGAGGATGTCTAGTTCATCATATTTATGCCGGATATCGCCAATATAAAACAATATATGATTTTAAAGAAGCATTTGAAAAAATGCATGGGAGTATTGGAATATAAATCATAGAAAACTTGTCCAACATCGTGACCAACATGTCTAACCGAATTTATCAAGCGATTAGCCACTTAAATAGACTTATAAAATAATAAAAATAATATCAATATACTGCGCTAAAAGTATATTAAAGTATAAGAATACTTGAAATATATCAGACATCTTGTAGAGTAAATTATACATAGAAAAACAATGAAAATATGTTTAATACATATTTTATTATTTCAACAGAATTGCCAATTATTATAAAGTTTCTTATTATACCTAACACAGAAAACCAGTAAGTACTGCTGAAACAGAACAATTAGTTCAATGCATACAAAGAAGTATTAACATTTAGAAAGAGTTCATTAGTAAGTAATATGTGTTTTTAACGAACGAACCAATTTATAAAATAATCATTCAAATAATTAATTTTACCCATAAAATGTCTCAATGAAACAATTTCAGTGGGGTTTTTTTTTTTCACTTCCTCTTCTTTTTATTTTATTTATTTTTTAATTGCAAATGCAACAAAATAAGTTAATTAATTTAATTTTCTGATAACAATATGCTGGTTTGCCGGCACATGAAAAACAGAAAAAAAAATATCAGTCATTTCTCTAATATAGAAAGTTTTATATTTTTCTCAGGTAAAAGTAGAAATAAATTTTTGCCATCTAGGACGATAAAAAAAAATAATTAATCTAATTATTAATAAACAAAGTTACCTCAGTATCGTTATAAGATACATTAATTATACTGCAGGATACACAACAGCGAGAATATTACGTTGATATGTTGAATCCAATTATGAAAATAAATCAAATGGGTTAATTACATTCTAAACAAATGCACAAGCTATTTATAATAATTATAATAAATGATGTTTCTCTCTCCCTTTGTGTGAGGGTGAGTGTGTATGTAAGGGTAAGTGTGTATGTAAGGGTTAGTGTGTATGTAAGGGTGAGTGTGTGTAAGGGTGTATGGCGAGAAATCTAAGCGTCATACAACCATGGAATTTGGTACACAGGTGCTTCAGGACATAAGTAAGTTCACTTCGACGTTATTTTTTTTCCCCTTTAGAATTAGATTTTTAGTTATTTTATGTTTAGGTTCAATTCACAATGATTTTGACCGATAGCCGATTAGTAGACGATATGTAGATAATTTTTAAGAGATATATATTTTTCGGACGTTTTAAACCTCAACAATTTAATATTAAAATATGCAGAAAATGACTTGCTATCATCCTTCATTTTTATTGCAGTCCCACTTGCATACAGTACCATAAATTACTCTAGGAAAAAAGTAATTTCATAAACTCATCCGTTAATTATAAAATTTTTATCCGCGGCACCCTCTTCTGAAGCGGTTCCAGCTACTGTGGGCTCCTCAGGCATGGAATGAAAGAAACAGCTAGCTCTATCTATTGAAATTAAATGAATTCTCTAAAAATTAAATGAATTTAAATTATCCCTGTTTTAAACCCCAGGCAACGGCGAGTACAGTTTCTAACTAAATAAATAAGTAGTTAAACTACCGAATAAAAATATCTTAACCATAAAATAAAGTATACAAGATACTCTATTCCACTTTCACACACCATACTATTCCGGCCATCCATTTAATTGCTCCATTTTTTCCGGCCATCCATTAAATTGCTCTATGTCTTTGGATGAGTCGGATGGTCTGGGCTTTCGACACCATACTATTCATATTCTTTGCATAAAAAGTAATTTTTACAATTCTAATTTTCGGTTATCTAATATTTGACTAATAATTTAGTAATATTCTTCTGCTTAGAATTCATAATAATCTGCATGCAATATGTCATATCAATTACTATAAATCATCAATCGTCTGGTACAAACCCTTTGATACCGTTTAAAGTTGTTCCGTCTTATTCCCAGAATATAATGGGAAATTAAATCCAGGCGACCGAAATGTTTTTATCGCCTAAAATGGACCCATACTCTTACTCATCATGCTTTTACTGACCTGTGAACAAACACATACTGTGAAATTTATAGGCTCCAGTTTGGAGATTCCAGACAAGGTGCATTTTGTCCTTAAGCGATATGTTACGTTATCTGCTTTCGTATTTTGTTTCCACTGTACACATTTGTAGTGGGAACAGTATGGTTCATGATTTTGTAGGTCACTAGGCAATACGCACGATAAGGTCTCTACAGGCTCCCTGCGATGTTCCTTGGTATTACTCGTAGGTACTGTGAGCCCCCTGAGCTGTAGGTATTGCAAGACATCAGCTTTAGCAGGTCATTTAGCATCCGATGCACTTTTAACTATTTACAAATTTACTTCCTCATTAAGTTTTTAAACTCTGAAATTACTGACGACGTTGAGTTCAACCAGAAAAGAAATCCCAAAGTTCCTGTATATATACCAAGTACTTTATATAGCTTATATATTATATTATACCTTATATAACTGTTTTATAGAGCACATACATAACACATAGAGTCCTTATACTTTAATTCGGCACAAATGAAATAACTTTTCACATAATCTTTGGAGGCCCTCCAGCTGGCATAGGCCCTTGGACTGTATGTAGATCCTAAAGCCCATGCCTTAATCCGGCCCTGAGTGTGAACGCTGTAGTGAACGAGAGTTGGTGGCAACATTTGTAATATCATTTTAATTGAAACTAACGTATGTTTAAACTTTTCATTTTATATAAACTTAACATCTAATTAAACTTCATTTGCACAAACGCGGTTCCTCTAATACATGTAAATTGCCCTTTTGCATTCAATGCTTCTCCTTGATTTAATTAGTTAACTATATTCTCTAGCGTAGAAATCTGAATATATTATTTTATTCAATATCTTCCAGCGAACAAATTGCTCTTATCCTTTCTTCATGCAAATCAGTTGCCAATATCATTTCAGATTCTCACCAAAAGTGCTACTCATGTTTCCTAGGAATCTATTTCTAACACCTGGATCGAACATATCTTGCCGAGTTATCTCTTGCTCAGGACGATAAATCGAATAAAATTCTTTTTACTTCTATGCTTCACACCGGCGTGCTTCGGAATATGTGGAACACGGAATAATTGATTTCGAACTTAAGAGCTCTAGTTCCATAGCGCTTACGAGAAAGGCGGATTTATTTGCGTTCCGGGTATTTAATATTTTAAGAACATATTGATGGCTTCATCAAACTGCTGTTATGAAATGTGTTGATATTGATGCTTTTGATTTTCCTATCTCAGTTTGTAAGATTATTTTTACATTCTCATACGTAGTATTGAGAAAGTACTGTTTTCAGAAATATTTTCGATTTCGAGATTTTGTTGCCAATATATGTTTTAAGACCTGCTGAATACGCTTTGACTATTTTTGGAGAGATATCCGCCTATATATCTGTCTGATGTTTGTGAGCGATTTTTAGTGTACACGCCACAGATATATTATATCAGCCACAGATATGATGGATTTCCACGAAAATTTATATCCCGCTTTGTAATAAAAAATCTAGAACTAGACAGATTTTTTTTTCAAATTCGAACGAAAACTTCGAAATTTTATATTTTTCTAACATGGTAGAATAGGACAAAATTTGACATATCATGCGTAAAAGGTTATTTTTATGGCTTAATGATCACGAGTCTTAATAGTTTCAATCATTGTTGTGAAAAACATTCGGTATACAAATTTTCTTTGTTTGTGACGTCATTAGTTTGTGACGTCATTAGAAAGTTACCCCGGAGAGGGGTACATTGTCACGTATGGTATCATTCCAAATTACTTTCTCAAGTCCTTTAAAGTGAAGGGTAACACGCTATAGTTGTAGTAATTTGAACTCACGCTGCCGATTTTTCAAATTTTTTCTTGTAAAATATGAAAAAAAAAATGATTTCTGGTATGAGAAATTCGAATTAACCCACACTGCAATTACTTTTTATTATAATTACTTCCTGTAATTTTTTTATTTCATATTTGTGATTGCAAAATTCAAATAGATCTGCAAATAGATCTATGTATTTAATACATTTAACATTTTATCTCCTATTTACACACGTAATTACCACTTAAAATTTAATTCGATTTTATTGAGGCAAAAACGTGCATAGCTGTCATCAACCTGAATTCGATTTTACAGCTACTTCACAATACTTTACATTATAATACATGCGTCAGAAGATTAAAAACTTATGAATCCCTTATTTAATTCATACTTACAGAATTCACCTTTAGTGGCCTTTTTAAATTAAAGTACATGGATGATTAGTATAACTGATCTCATAGTTGCTATTATGAATTCAGTATTTGACTTGGATTCAAAATTAAACTGGACTGGTCAAGTTAAAAAAGCCGTTGAAAGTGGAGAAAACAGGGCTAAACTGCTAAAACGATTGGCCGGCACAACCTGGCGGCTCTACTCAGGATGTCCTTTGCACCGCCTATAAGACTTATGTAAGACCGGTAGTTGAGTATGGTGGCGAAGCACTTATAACAATCTCAGAGACAAATTCGAAAAAATTGGAAATTTCCCAAAACCGTATCCTGAGATTCATTACTGGAGGTACAAGAGCTGCACTGCAATTATGACCTTAACATCTTTCAATCTCTGGGGATGTGATTTCCAAGATCTGGGATTTCCAAGAATTGTATGGAAAAAATAGATACGCTGCTGAACATCAAGAACCGCACTGCTATGCAATGGATTCCAAGCCACTGCGGGATATATGGAAATGAGCGAGCAGATTTATTGGCTAAGAATGGATCTCAAATGATGCAACCGGATCCTCCCTTGCCTGTGCGGCATATAAAGCGATATATATCCCACTCTATTAAAGCTAACCGTTTCAGTCTATACGGGGAGAGAGCTTCCGGAAAAAAGTGGAACTCCCTATTAAATAAGTCGGTAAGAATACCCAGTTACTTGCATAGAGCAGTTGGCGTGGATTGCTTTAGACTTGCTACATGTCATGATTACTTACAGAGTCACCTGCATCGAATAGGACTGACAGATACAGATGTCTGCCCTCTTTGCGACCATGGCGTTCCCATGACTGAAGAACACCTCAACATTTGCCCTGCTGTTTTTGACTGTTTTCTTTTATGTGTTACTGACAAGGCTTTTAGTGACTATTTTTATCGTTCTTCTTTGTCAGTTCTTCTTTGTCAGTTCTACTTTATCGTTCTTCTTTGTCAAAAAAAAAAATTATGTATTCAGTTATTTACAAATACCCACCCCAACAGGCAACTAAATCACAATTAAAGAGACGGATGAATAAAAGGACAGACATAAAAGTGTTTAACACAAACATCTTAATCAATTATACCAATGAACTTTCAACTTTTTTCAACATGAAATACATTAATATCATCAAAAGTATTGTAAAGCCTAATAAACGCATAATAAGCAACATTTTTTTAGCAATCAGTACGAGACAAAGTTAGTAAAATGTATCACAGCATCGAGTTCGAATTGTACCACAGCGTAGATAGATATTAGGTAACAGAGCTGATGTATCTATATCATACTATAATAAATCTCGATAAAGATCCTAAAAAGTAACATTACAGTGGTTTTCAAGTGATTGATAGTTGAAAGTCGTTCTTAAAACCCCAGTGAGAATATTTCTTATAAACAATATGCAGTAATGACGTAAACTAACTTTTAGAATATCTTCTAAAGGCGGATTCTGTGGCTCCTGAACTTGTGCATTGTTGTTTCTGAGTTAAATTGCCAGGAAATTTGATGGGACTGTATGGTAGAACTAAATTTGTTCCCAGTGGCCACTGCTGTTGGTCATTGCTGATTCGTGTAGCCTAACTTAAATTGCCACAGCAATTGAAGCGACTATATGGTAAGTCCGAATTTGTCAGTTCACATAAAGGTTTACAAAATTGTGAATCACAGCAGATTTTCTTGCTGTCATTACAGATATCAGCTATTCCATATTGACGAGAGTAGATAAAGAACGAAATCGATACATGGAAGATGCTATCTGCAACGGGAGCATAAATCAATACTCCTGATTTAATTATTACCTTGTAATCAAATAAATCTGGTGCAATCATAATTGACACTAAATCGCTTCTCATTGTCTCTCTCTGTTAAGAGGAATGATAATTGCAATGCATTCTTCAAAGCTTATGTCCGTAATATCAATCGATTATTTTTCTTAGTATCCAAATATCACTAAGCCTGTTATTTTCCTTAATCTACTTACGCCCCAAAATTAATTTATGTTCTCCCAGATTCCGTAAGATTTGGAACTTTTCCAGGTCATCGTTCTCTTGCGGGGTTATAGTTCTGCTGTTAACAATATATTTCGTAATTTCCATTCATGCACTTGTGCATTATGTGGAACACGCTTGCAAGTAAGAATTTTCTCGGTTCTGTACACGTTTCCCATACCTACGAGCATTATGCTAATCGCAAACATGACTATTTTTCAGGGCTTCTTGTAAAAAAGTGGCATATTCAAAACATCATGTTTGCTTGGCAAGAGTGGCAATATATTCTTTAATCTGTATTACGAAATAATTTGATTAATTCTTGGCTATTAGCTGATAATTTTATTTTTTAACACTTTTACTACAATGTAAAGTCCGTGTATAAGCAAATAATTGTGATGGGAATTGCGGATTTATATGAAGTTAAAAGTTTTGAACATCAAATAATACGTAAGAAAAGTTTTTACTGTGTTTGTGTGCATAATATATTTCGAAGAAAGTGCGATTCGAGATTATTTGCATCTCTAAACAAAAGTAACATTTATTTTCGTTGCTATGAAACTAGATTTTTTTTAATGCCATCAATAAAGACTTAATTAAAATCGTAAAATTGAGATTATCTGGTAAAATTAACTTAATATAACCAATAGTGTAAAAACATACTACTAATAATGTAAAAAAAAATACTATCAATAACATAAAATTTAAATGTTTCAAATGAACATTTTATTTGAAAGGGAAAAACATATTTTCTAAGTCACTTACATTAACCGTCCTTAAAACATTCTACACTTCTGCCCCAAAATGTTAAAATAAACAAAAATATTCTGACTATATTTAAGTTATTTTATTCATTTGAATTCCAGATTTTTTTTTTATTAATATTTTTGCTATGGACTAATAACGCACTGCTTTCGAAATATTACAGTTGCTACTTTCCTTACAAAAAACATAATATAGTTATCATCCTAACCCTTTAGGTTTATATAAAGATAATTTAAAATTATTATATTAGCCATAAATATTCCAGTAACAAAAGTCAAATTAACCGGATTGGGCATTAAATAAATGTTTCGTATTTCAACGCAAAATTTTTCAAAATTGCTTTTGTAACTCCATAATAATCAGTTTATATGTTATTATTTATGTATGAATAATAACTACTTATGAATTAAAATAAATGCATTCAAGACAACTGGAATACATATCACAAGCTGAAATATATATATTTTATATTACAAAACTATAAGAGAAAATAAATAACTATGCTCAAGAAATAATTGAATTTCAAATAACATGTATTATAGATTTCATTCAAACCACCTGATCATAATAAATTAATGCCATTTACTTATAAAAGAACAATACAATATTTTGAGGATCTGAACTAGAAAATGGGAGGTTAATTAAATTCAAAATAATATTAAAATTTTTTACACAATGAATGAGAAAAATATTAATTTATAGCGAACTATAATTTATAAAATAATCAAAAGATAAAATTGCAATTTCTATTATTAAATAATTTTGAATTATTTTATATTATTATTCAGTAATTTGTAACAGAGAAGAGAGATAGTAACTGACTAAAAACGATTAAAATAAATAGGAAAATCGATCAAATTATAAATTGAACGTTTCAATAATCGAGACTGTTTATAATACAATTTATTTTCTCTTATAAGAAATTAAAATGCAATTTTCATCCCAAATTTACTTAGCTTGTAATAATTATTGTTTACTAAAATTAAATAAAAAACAGTATGTTTCCCTAAATCGTTGCAAGGTTTTAAATTTTGATCAAGGATTAAACAAAAAGACAGAAATATTAAATTAAATTTAACTGAAGAAACTTATATACAATTTATTTAAATCAACAATAAAATAATCGAAAAAACAACGTATGCATGTGCATTTATACATGTAAAATATTACTATTTATTACAGTGTTTGTTATTATCATTATATTTGGTATTTATTAACACTTTACAACATAGTTGAAAAGTGTTTATGACTTTGTTCATTCTGTTTGTCTGTCTATCTGTCTGTTTGTCGTGAAAGAATTCATTACAATTCCTTCTATAGGATTCTTATATTATCATCGATACTTAAAATTGAAAATATAAAAGTTCCTACCTCAGATTCCCGGGGAAGCAGTAGATTGATGACAGTATTTGAGCACTTTTATCGGTTTCTGTCGATTCTGAAAATACTTAAGTTTAATTAAAATAAAGATATCTCCAATAATTAGCCGAGTCGGTTTTCATTTTTTAGATTATATAATTTCACTACACACTAATATGTTACATATTTACAAATCATTAATAATCTTTACAGTGATCTTAGTTCCATACTGTTCACTGATCGACAGTTCTTTTTCATCTCAGGCGTTCGTTTCTCAAAGTCCCAGCAACATGTGTTAGGAGTGACGTCACGGAAATGTTTTATGCGCAATATATCTTCTGTAAGTGGCAATTCTGTCAGCTCACCCAATTCAAAACATCATTAACGCCATCGGCAGGGCAGAATATGAAAGTTCGATGTAACAGTTTTTCGACACTCCCCCTTTTGAGTTTCAGTGAAAATTTCACCTGAGACTCAACATCTATTACTGTCTGTAACTTTGAGGCACTCGAACAGTTCGCCCTGCTCGTGTAGTCACATAACGATGGTCAGGTTCCTGTGCAGCGATTTTACCACCAGGAGAATCAGGCATGGTCTCTTCAGCACCATCTGACCTGGCAGGTTCATCTTGAGTGAGGTCAGAGCGAGCACCATCGTCATCTAATTCCAGTGGGCACAGTTTCCGAACTGGTCTTTTAACAAATCAATTGCTTTGACATAATTTTCAGACGAAATAGCGAATCCTTCGACAGTACCCAAAGCAGTGCTTCCTAAATGTGCTTTTAGATAGTTAAATTTGTCGACTTGATCTAAATACTCATTTTTGTGTATTGCGGTTTCGAATGAATTCCAAAACGTCAACCACTGACTCACATCACCATAAAATTTCGGAATTGTGATTTTTGGTAATTTCACACTGATGTGGTGTTCACTTTGTTTTATACTCGATTTCGAGTCTTCCTTAGAGTGTGGTATAATATCATTTTGAATATTCTGATTTAGAGTACGTAATCTTTTCCTTGCTCTAAAACTCCAAATAACTATTCTTTCGCGGTATTCTTCCGCCGATTCAATTTCTTTTTCAATATCATCTGGTTTCAAAAGTTGTCCTAAATCATTATCAACTAATTTAAGAGTTTCAAATTTATCCGTTAATTGTTCCAATAACTCTTCGATTTCATTTTCATTTACTTCTGTTTTTTCTAGTTCAGTTTCTAATTTATTAATGACTTTAGTAATATTCGATCTTAACACTCCGCGTTTCTTTTTGTGTGCAGTAATCATTTCATCGGCCATCGTTTTCTATCAAATATTTTCAAACTCTTCAAAATTCAAAATTAATTAAAGTGTTCAATCTTATAATTTGTTATCAAAATATCTGCTCACAGATCCCGGCAGGGATGCCATGTCGTTGTTGTTGAGACCCAGACCGTCCGACCTACCAGAAAGGTGTAAGGTAACTGTATGGACGGCCGGGAAGTGCCACCCAATTTAGACCGGAACCCAGTGGGGGAGGCATCCACAGGGACCGTACCCTCCTTCCCCTACCACCAACCTCTCGGAAGGACTTACGGACCCACATGTTTAACGTGATCGTACTCCGCATGAACACGGCGGCATTTGTGGCAGCGTGCAAATCTAGCGCGCAAACCACGGGGATACCGCACCCGAGATGGCCAACAGCACGCGGCGTTCCGAGGTGGTCACCCACCAAGTACTAACCGCGCCCGATGCTGCTTCACTTCGGTGATCTAACGAGAACCGGTGTTTTCAGCACGGTACGGCCGTTGGCCCAGGGATGCCATGTCGTGAAAGAATTCATTACAATTCCTTCTATAGGATTCTTATATTATCATCGATACTTAAAATTGAAAATATAAAAGTTCCTACCTCAGATTCCCGGGGAAGCAGTAGATTGATGACAGTATTTGAGCACTTTTATCGGTTTCTGTCGATTCTGAAAATACTTAAGTTTAATTAAAATAAAGATATCTCCAATAATTAGCCGAGTCGGTTTTCATTTTTTAGATTATATAATTTCACTACACACTAATATGTTACATATTTACAAATCATTAATAATCTTTACAGTGATCTTAGTTCCATACTGTTCACTGATCGACAGTTCTTTTTCATCTCAGGCGTTCGTTTCTCAAAGTCCCAGCAACATGTGTTAGGAGTGACGTCACGGAAATGTTTTATGCGCAATATATCTTCTGTAAGTGGCAATTCTGTCAGCTCACCCAATTCAAAACATCATTAACGCCATCGGCAGGGCAGAATATGAAAGTTCGATGTAACAGTTTTTCGACACTGTTCGTTAGCACGATAACTGTCGTAAAAATTACTTCAAAATGAAATTTTAGTATGTTTTTCAGACGGTCTGTGGGACCAAAATAAATTAATGTAGTATTGTGATAATTTGAAAAATATTACCGAGGAATGTATCGCATTTCAGAGATGTTTATACAAAATTGCATTGAAGTTGGAAAGTGTTTCATAATCAATGCTTTATGCATGATTGATCTTTTTTGTTTATTTCTATATTTTTATTTTCGATAAATAAATGTTTGAAAAATTGACAACATTTCTTAGGACCAATTTCATCGTTTGGAACAATTTCATAATTTTGTTCGACACTCTTTTGTTCTCTTGCGTCACAGGTGTAATACTGTTTGGAAAACCGTGCACTTTGAATATTAATACTTCTCTGTCGTTTATCGATTGGGTTAATCGTACACAATTTTCTTTGTGTAACTCCATGTTATTCAAGAGATATCCTGCTCCACGTCACTCCCTACATACGCATACTGAGGGTATTTCTAACACATTTCATTGAAAAAAATCTGATGTGGGCAACACATGACTTTTCTTATATAATGCAATGAATTTACTACTTTTACAGTTAACAAAAATGTTATTCTTATAGTAGATATATTCTTTCCAAGGTATTGAATTTTCTTCAATTAGTCGTCATTTTCATTGATTTAGCGTCATTTTTATCAATTTGGCGAGATTTTTGTTAATTTGGTAATAATTAAAAATATCGCCAAGTCGGCGACATTCCGCCAAATTTGTCGCCAATATCTCGCCAAGAGTTATGGACGGAGAAATAAGTTATTCTTACTATTGGATAAATGACGTTCAAATACAAAAGTATTACTCAAAGTATATTTTTTCGTGAATGGAACGAGCTAAATCCACGAGAATGATGTCACCCAATTTATCGCATGGTATTACATATGAAAAGTGAACATGTTTCTCAATAGGAATTTTTTTTTTATTATTTTATATAACTTTTTGATAATTTTTTTTGAAAAATGTGCAATATCTCGAGAACGGTTCATGTTAGCGTTCTAAAATTTATGTCAATCGTTTTCTAATGAAAAATTACATAATAAATGTCTATTTGCGTAACTTTATTAGCGTCTTTGATTTTTTGACGATTTTTTCAAAATTTCACTCGAAAATTTAGGGGGGTTCTGAACATTCGATTGCTTATAAAAACAATAGGCTTCCAGTGTTTATGGATTGTTATTTTTTTACCAAATTTCGTTTGAATCGGTCCATTCGTTCGACAGTTATCGTCACCACAAACTCACACACACACACACACACACACACAGACATCACTTCAAAAATGTTTTATTCGTGATCAGGGATGCTTGAAACGTGCTCTCCCGTCGAAAACTCGAATTCGAATTTTCGACTCCGTCACAATACTTTCCTTATACGTTATGTATATAAGGAAAGTAAAAATGGTTGATTTGTGCACAGAGATGCTTAAAATTTGTAGATCCATCACCATCAGAGAGTCTGATTTTTAACCCCATCCAAATATTCCCATTTTACATCCTCTTATGAAAGGAAAAATCACAAGATTTAATATATTCAAAACAATCATTCGCGACTATGATTCCCCCTCAGTGGAATATGGATAAAAATCTCAAGATTAAAAAATCAATTTCAAATCAAACTTAAAGCGTTCATATTTTCTTGAACAATCAGCCTCAACCGCTTTACAATTGAGTTCACGGATGACAAATAAAAGCGATCTTTTAGTGAATTTCATTAATGAGTTTAATTAAAAACAATCTAAAGCACAAATTTAATTAATATTCATTAATTAAAACATTTAAAAAAAGCCTCAGCAAACATGACAAGTGTGTGCTTTTTTTTTTCTTAGCAGACACTAGAACAATTAAAACAATATATTTAGATTGGGTTTAATGTTCCTGATGATCTGGGAATTTTTCGGTTCTTCAAATTTAATTAAGCATTCCAAGAAAATAGGTGATATATATAAAGGTCCACCCAACCATCCTCGTTTGCCCTTCATTTATTTATTTTTGTAAACATATACAGGGTTTCCGAAAAATATTGACCTCGGCTTTTATTCCTTAAATATTGATCTTAGCCATATATAATAAATTACAAAGTTGCATAAAAAAGGGTACATAATTTTATGAAATCGGTAAAAAATTTCAGGGAATTAAATTTGAAGAAATACAAAATTTAAATTTTTATACGTCTCCCGTACAAAAACATTTTCGAAGAGTAAAATGTGCCCCATACACTAATAAGGTGGTGTACAAAATTTCAGCATTTTATCATAAAAAGTCAAAGAGATATGTTTAAACAAAATTGGTGAGGGATTAATCACAAATTAAAATGTAAATGTTTACAGCAAGAGTGCAAATGACGCAACGCAGAAATGCATCATAGGAAAATAATATCTGCCTCTTATCTTTAATGGATCTTTAGCATGGATGGAACATTTGGAACAAGCTTTGTAATAAGTGTGTAAGTTATTATTTCTACATAGTGTAGATACTTTTGTGCCAACTAATAGCAACATTATTATTTATTTATGTAATCATAGTTTTCTTTAGTAATTTATGTATGACCCCTGAAACGCAATCTGCCGACATGATTTTTCCCCTCTGCGAACCCATGTCGATTCATCGAAACGTAGTTTAAGTCAGCATTTTTTCTTTTCATACATCTCGAACTTTCTATGATAAAATGTTGAAATTTTGTACATCACCTTATTAGTGTATGGGGCGTATTTTACTTATTGAAAATGTTTTTGTAAGTTAGCCGTATAAAAATTTAAATTTTGCATTTCTTAAAATTTAACTCCCTTGAAAATCTTAATCGATTTCATAAAATTATGTACCTTTCTTTATGCAACTTTGTAATTTATTATATATGTCTAAGATCAATATTTAAGGAATAAAAGCCGAGGTCAATGTTTTAGGGACACCCTGTATATGGGGAAGCGAATAATTGACAGCAGATGAATAATAGCTATACATTGCATTAATATTTAGATAAGAACAACCCCATTATAACGAACAACCTGGGACTAACGAAATTGCTCATAAATCAGGAGCGCTCAAAATATGCGTTTTGCACAGAAATTCTATATAATTTGAGAAATGGTTATTAATATGGTAATCATAATTTAAAGAAGAAAGATCAATCATGCACCATTTCATCGAAAAAAAAATGAACTTCATTCAAATGACGGCATTGAAATATAAATTGTCTGTTTTAAACATCTCTAAAATGCGATACATTCCTCGGTATTATTTTTAAAACAAGAAAGATCAATCATGCATAAAGTACTGATTATGAGACACTTTCCAACTTCATTGCAATTGTATTTAAACATCTCTAAAATGTGATATATTCCTCGGTAATTTTTTTAAAATTATCACAATACTACATTAATTTAGTATATTTGAAAACTTAAAACTTCATCGAAAAAAATGAACTTTATTCAAATGACGACATTGAAATAAAAATTGCTTGGTTTAAACATCTCTAAATTGCGATACATTCCTCGGCACCATTTCATTCATAAACTTTTTTCCATTCATCACAATACTATAATAATTTATTTTATTTAAAAACTTAAAATCATGGAGGTACAAGTAATTTAACTCTATGCTTAAAACTTAATCGTTAAAATTATCATAATACTACAATAATTTATTAAATTTGAAAACTTCATCGAAAATAAATGAATATTCAAATGACGTCATCGAAGTATAAATCGACTCTATATAAAAGCAGCAATTCATTCATAACATTTTCCCATTCATTTCATTCATCACAATACTATAATAATTTACTTTATTTAAAATCTTCAGATCATGGAGATACAACTAATTAAACTCTATGCTTAAAATCGTCCTTCTCTCTGTGAAATCAATGAACATTTTATTCATATCAGCTATGCAGACTCCATGAGCTAAATAATTTTGCGTTAAAGAAATGCAGCAATTCTTATACAATTAATTCTACATCATTTGGTGTTTACATTTTCCATAAGAGAAAATTAGGCTTCGTTGTAGAAATAATCAAAGTTTGATGATCATTTAAACTCAAATATATTGTAAATGCGTTGTTTCAGTACGTAGATGCACAGAATTTAAGCAAAAATAAAGCGGTTTTAGGACGGATACAACACTAAATATGAATTAAAAAGAACTTGAAAATCCCGATTTTGACACAAGATGGATGCCATATTTTATTTTGAAGTGGGTCACGTGATCCCTTCATATAATGGTCATGTGATCTCTTCATATAAAGGGTGTAATTAATATTTTAATTTTTATTTAAAACATTACTGAATATATTTTGCTGAAATTTTGTTGATATATTTTATGGGATAATTTGAATATGTTCTAAAATTTTCGAAGCAATTTGTGAATTTTAAATTCGCTTAAAAAATGTTTAAAGAATTAGATCCCATAGGGTTCAATGTATTTCATTTTTTCCACCGGGGTTCAATCCAAAACTAATTGGATGATATTATTCGTTTATATTCCCATAGGTCCTACAGACTGTCTGAACAATATAATAAAATTTCATTTTGATAAAGTCACTTTTACGGCAGTTATCGTACTAACGAACAGACAGACAGACATACAGAATGAACAAAGCCATAAACACTTTTAAACTATGTTGTAAAATGTTAATAATAAAAATGGTCATTAAATTAAACAATGGTTTTTTAAATGACTATTATAATTTGAGCAATGGTTATCAAAATGGTCATTATTGTTTGGAAAAAGGTCATTATAACTTAGTTGAAATTTATTTTCACCAAGACCATTCCCAGCACTCATGCAATATCTTAATTTTCAACTCAGCAAGTGTCATACGGAGACATGCTATTTATGTGCTTTTCGGGTTGTATCTACAAGAAAATATTTCTCCATAATGTTTGATACTGACATCTTCTAATGAGATCCTTTAACTCATATTATCTTTACTATTTTTGTCAATTTATGAACGATGCCAAGATAGTCTTGCTTTTGCCCTGATGTTTCATTATTTTTTTTATATTTTACTAGGACGATTTATCCAGCGTCAAATAATAAGCGCCTACTACGTAAATAAGCGTCTACGTACTGTCCCTAATAAATAAACGCCTAAATATAAGTCCCTAAATAAGCGCTTACTACGTGAATATTATAAGTACAAATAACACTATCTAATTTCCGAAACGCCTGTTTTAAACAAATATCATTAATGCGTTCTGTTTTTCTCATGAGCAACCAAGCCAATTCTAGAACACAATTGAACAACGACGATATAAATACATTACTGTTTTAAACAGCAACTGACACCCCCCCCCCAGTTGTGACGTCACGAATTACTCACCATTTTCATATATTGTATTTTTAGCTGTGTTTAAAATGCAAAAATTCTTGAAAGTTTAAATAAATCCAATCCCACAACCAATAATTAGTAAATCTCATGTCGAAATCTGATGGTCACGGGTTGCTCGAATTGTAATTTGATATCACGCAGCAAAAAAAAAAAAAAAAAAAAAAAATCCGGTTCAGGTGCCAGGTAGAACATTAAGTTCAGCTCAGTGTTCCGCGGTATGAAACATTCACTGGCATTTCGGAAATGAGCCCAATATTTCAGAAATAAATCTTTTCTAAACAGTGACAACTTCATTTACACCATGGCGTACCATAATAAAGATTGATGCGAAAATAACTATGGTTATAACATCGATATTTTTCACCAGAGCATTAATTCAGATTTTGGCACCCTGCGCGCAATAAATTCACTACGCTCATTAAATTTCACAGGAATCAAATGCTACCGTATTACCCATTTTCTACTTCCCGGAGTTCTGACAGACGATATTCAAAAAGCCAAAAAGCCCGGTTAAAAATATTTTATACTTCATAAATCACGGGTTAGTAGCAGGTCACGTGGAAAACAAGTTTAGAGGGGGCTTGGTCTGATGGCATTGCGCAATTCAGGGAGGCAGATGTTAAGGAAAAAAGTATTTCATCATTTTAATGGCAACGGCGTCACCTTTATCTAGTGGAAAAGATTCCGCTTTGGGAAGCCGTAAACCGTGGGAATGTTCCAGGTATAAATAAATGAATGTGGTGGCAGATGCAGAAAATGTGAAAGTGGAAGATTTGGTTGTAGGTTTAGTTTCAGTTATATGGATTTAGTTATAAAACATTCAAACACTCAGGTCCTTATTACGATCTAGGTCCGCAAAGCTCAGGCATAGGGTCTTAAGATATTAGGGGGCTTTAAAATCATCCTATAAACGTATATTAAAATATTAAATCCTGCATTAAAGATTTGTCATAACAATTAAAAGCATTTCAAGGTTATTTCATATAAAATAATGAGTACAGTCTGTTCATCGTCATGTACGTCAAAATTTAATGCCGTTTAGATATTTTCCAAAGTTGGAATTAAGCTTTCCTGCATTGTACTTTGATACATAACACTAAACATATTTTTTTATCCGTGTAAAAATACTAATATGAAGAAAAATACAATATTTTAATTTTTATTTAATATTTATTTTTTTTATTTGATACGCTATCCAGGAAACAATCAGAATACAAATATATAAAAAAAGATAAAACGGAGATAATTTAAACGTGTTTCAGTAGTAACAGATCGCCTCTATATAGTATCATACATATATATTGTAAGTAACATAAGACTATCTCCCACCATGATAAATCATTTTGACATATTTAGAAAGAATTATTTTCATTCTCATTTACCCCAAATTTAACGAACTTTCAGCGAAAATTATAAATGTAGAACTCTACATACAGCTTTGTTTACTAAATAAAATTATTTATTTACACGTGCAAACATTTAATCAAAATATAATTGTAATTTAACTATTATTAGGTAAAATTTGACAAATTAGTTGGCGTTTAAACACATAACTATTAGAATAAGTGATTGAAATTAATTATTAGAACGAACTATTACAATACGTGAATCAAATTTTGTCGTGAAATGAATATATTAAATCCATGAGAATGTAAGTTGATGAATTTGTCTCATAATATCGCATATGGGAAAAACTTATTCAACGATACTTAATATAATTTTTTTTTTTAATTTTATGCAATTTTTTTTTATAAATTTTTTCTATAGAAAGTATATCCTGAAAATGATTCATACCAGCTTTTTAAAAAGAGTGCCATATGTTTGTGAAATTTTATGTATAAGTGAATGTTTATGTAATGTCAATAACTGTCTATATTTTATGAAATATTTAAAATAAGATCATTTGAAAATTTGAAGACATCGGAATGTTTAACAGCAGATACAATATAAATTATATTTTTAAACATTCGGTTGCAATACTTTATATACATAGTATAATGTATAAGGAAAGCATTGTGACGGGGTCAAAAATTCGAATTCGAGTTTTCGACGGGAGAACACGTTTCAAGCATCCCTGATCATGAATCGAACATTTTGAGGTGATGCGTGTGTGTGTATGTGTAAGTATGTGTGTGTGTAAGTATGTGTGTGTGTAAGTATGTGTGTGTGTAAGTATGTGTGTGTAAGTATGTGTGTGTGTAAGTATGTGTGTGTGTATGTGTGAAAGTATGTATGTGTGTGAAAGTATGTGCGTGTGCGTGAAAGTATGAGTGCGTGTGAAAGTATGCGTGTGTGTGAAAGTATGCGTATGTGTGTGTCAGTGAGTCTGTGGAGACGATATCTCACGAATAAATAGAGCGATTTAAATGAAATTTGCTACTAAAATTACAATTCGTGAATACTGGAAGCTTATTGTTTCAAACACAATCGAATATTTAGAATCTCCCTAAATTTTCGAGTGAAATTTTGAGAAAATCATCAAAAAATTAAAACCTTTAATAAAGTTATGCAAATAGGCATTTGTTATGTAATTTTTCATCAGAAAACTGACATACACTTTAGAACGCTAGTATGAACCATTCTCGAGATATTGCAGATTTTTAAATTAAATTTATCAAAAAATCCCGTAAATAAGAAAAAATATTAACTGTTACAAAACATTTTCACTTTGCATATGTAATATCATGCGATAAATTTAGTGACATCATTCTCGTGGATCTAGCTAGTTCCATTCATGAGAAAAGATACTTTCAGTAATACTTTTGTATTTGAATGCCAATAGTCATTTATCTGCTATAAGAACTTATTTCTCCATCCATAACGCTTGGCGAGATTTTGGCGACGAATTTGGCGGAATGCTACCAACTTGGCGACTTTTTTAATGTTGTCAAATTAACGAAAATCTCTCCAAATAGATAAAAATGACGGCTAATTGACAAAAATTCAATATCTTGGAAAGGAATAAGAATCTACTATAAGAATAACCTATTTTTTTACTTTAAAAGTAGTATTCATTGCATTATATAAGGAAAGTCATCTGCTGCCCACATCAGATTTTTTACTATAACTGCAACACTTGTAGGGAAAGAAACATACACATATGACAGAAAATGTAGCACGCAGCAACGATGTCTTCTATTGAAGGTTTAACACATCCATTTCTTGCCCCTTACGTGCTAAGCCGAACAGTAAATTCTCTAAAGCCATTAAAGTTTATAAGAAAATGCCGCTATGTTACCCATTTTTCATTGCATTCTTTAGATTCGTGAGGACGGTTCAGGAAGAGTCAAACTCCGCAAAAAAGATTATTTATACCTCATAAATTGCAGGATGGGACCCGGTTGCCTAGAACAAATTTCTGGAGCTTTGTCACAAGACATTGCGCTTCTGGCGGAGGCATCTGTTCAAGGAAATAGCATTTTATCATTTTAATATTCTCGGTTGCCTTTAAAAGGTGGTTTTATGGAGAAAAATTCTAATCCAGGAGACAGTCAGAATACAAATATGTAAAGAAAAAATAAAACGATGAAAGACTTTATTTACATTATATTTTGATTTAGTGTTAAATATATAGTTAAAATTGTAGAGTCTTCTTCATAAATTCGTCGCACTAAAAATAAATGGGGTTTACTATAATCAGTTATGACTTAGGGGTGATAAGACTTTAGGGGTGCTGCCTAGCAGAGTGACCAAACAGGTATTTTGCACTGTCTCTAAAAAAACAGAAAAAAAAAACTAAAATGCAGAGAGTCCATAAGAGAAGAGACGAGTGGTTGAGGCAAAGATCAGCTGGCACTTGACAGTAATATCCTGCAACTCCCAGGGATCGACTACATTTTGACCAAACTGCTCGAACCTATGTGTAGACAAAGCCCCACACTCGTAGTGCGAGGCAGTTTCGTCTCATACATACAACCTCTAGAATAACTTAGGTGTCTTTTTAATGGTTCAATATCAGTAAGGAATGCAACCGCCCTTCTAATGCCAGTTCTGTTGAGCCTTAATAACTCCTTATGACGTACACTAGGGAACTCACAACTCAATTAAAATGAGCAATGGAATTTCATAGAAACCATTAATAAATTCTTTCAAGAAATATTGGGCTTTCTGTGGATAAAGTAATTTTTTTACTTTCCTTATATACATAATGTATAAGGAAAGTATTGTGACGGGGTCGAAAATTCGAATTAGAGTTTTCGACGGGAGAGCACGTTTCAGGCATCCCTGATCACGAACATTTTTGAAGTGATGTCTGTGTGTGTGTGTGTGTGGGGGGGGTGTCAGTGAGTCTGTAGAGACGATATCTTACGAACGAATGGATCGATTCGAATGAAATTTGGTATAAAAAATAACAATCTATGAATACTAGAAGCCTATTGCTTTAAAATAGAATCGAATGTCCAGAACCCCCCTAAATTTTCGAGTGAAATTTTGAAAAAATCATCAAAAAATCAAAACCCTTAATAAAGTTACACAAATAGATATTTCTTTTGTAATTTTTGCTGAGAAAACGATTGACATAAACATTAAAACGCTAGCATGGACCGTTCTCGAGATATTGCACATTTTTCAAATAAATTTATTAAAAAAACCCGTAAATTAAAAAAAATATATTAAGTGTTGAGAAACATGCTCACTTTTCATATGTAATGTCATGCGATAAATTTGGTAACATCATTGTCGTGAATCCAGCTCATTCCATTCATGAGAAAAGATTCTTTGAGTAATACTTTTGTATTTGAACGCCAATAGTCATTTATCTGCTATAAGAATAACTTATTTCTCCGTCCATACCGCTTGGCGAGATGTTGGCGACTTATTGGTGGAATGTCGCCAACTTGGCGACTTTTTTAAATGTTGCCTAATTAACGAAAATCTCGCCAAATGAATAAAAATGACGCTAAATCACTGAAAATGACGACTAATTGTCGAAAATTCCATATCTTAGAAAGAATGTAAGTATCTACTATAAGAAAAACCTATTTTTTTTTACTGTAAAAGTAGTAAATTCATTACATTATATAAGGAAAGTCATGTGTTGCCCACAACAGATGTTTTTTTTATGACGAGAACAATTCCACATAACTTCTAAATATGAGTGTTTTACATTGCTGGTTGAAAGGATAGAAATATCTATTTTATTTTGGTTAAAAGGAATTGTTTCAGATATCTACTTATTTCGTCATAATATATTTATTTTATAGTTGCAAATAGTGTTTTTCTGTTTAAAGTTTAGAGAAAGTATATCTCGAAAACGGCGCAAGTAAAAAAAAAAACGGAATGGCATCATTTATAGAATTCTATAAATGATGCCATTCAGTTGTGAATTAAGATTCGTATATAAAGACTTTTTTTTTCTTTTTCAAAGGAAAAAAATGCTCAATAAATTGAGGGGTTTGTTTTTCATGTATAATGAAAATCAATATGCCTCTTGCATGTATTGATTAAAAAAATCATACCAAATTAAAAAATCAAACATTATAAATGTTTTCGGGAGATATCGTGTGCATGCATTCACAGATAAAATTTTTACATAAAAAAGTTGATTTATGTTCATTAATGCCCAATACGTATATATCCTTCATCCGAAAGCCACATTTTTCATGTAATTAATCACAATGCTTTTCTTTCGTATATATGCCATGTATTGTAAATAAAAGTAATATATATATTTTTTAAACATAACATAGCATTTTCCCCTACAATACTTTCCCTTGCAATACATAACATTTTTTCTTACAATGCATAGCATATTTCCTTACAATATATATTTCTACCACCTATCAGAATACTTGATATATACTATGTATTGTATTATATTGTATTGTAGGGAATATAAATGCACAAATTATGGAAATCGATTGTTTTTTTTTAGATATCAAGCTCTCTATGGAAAAGTGAAATTTCTAATACCTCGAGGATGGCTCGTAATAACTTCAAAACAATTGTTTCTATCCATTTCTGGTTAATAGTAGTTACAAAGCATTTCCCGATTTTGTAACAATAAGCGTATCTACACTTTTATGATTTTTCCCATTTTAGGTGAAAAACGTGCAATATATCAAAAACGACATATTTTAGTTGCTATAAATTATGGCGTTCGCTTTTAAATGAAAAAAAAAATCACATTATTAATATCAATTTTAATAATAGTTCTAAAGTAGTTGTTTTTCATAAAGCTCTATTTTTATTTTTTTTCAATTGAGGACCCTCTCTTGGTTCTTTTACTCCAACAATCAACCAAATATTACCAATATTTGGTAATATTTAATAGATTGGTAATATCGCCAATTTGGTAACCAAATATTTGTTTTCCATTTCTATATATATTTTTTTCTATTTCCAATTGCGGTTACAAAAGGCAACTGGGCTAACCAAAAATATAACACATATTTCTACATATATTATTTCTTCGAAATTCAACGGGTTCTTGGGGGAGGGAGGGGGGGGGGGGTTACGACGTCACAGCTTGGCAAAACTCCCTTTCTACGTAACCTATTCCGCATTGAACTATCTTCATACACAGGATCGGATATGAAAGATTGTTGGATTTCTTTTCAAGACTCAGCATGTTTTCAGCAGATTTCCCTTGTTTGTGAATGAGCAGAGGATTATCCCATACATAATCTAGAAATTTGCTAGCAATAATCACGTATTTAAGCCATCTCAATTGGGAATGTGTTTAGGAAAACATTTAGGCTCAAAGTATCTAAGAATGAATGTTTGTTACCAAACTAACTGTTGCTCTTGAAATTTTGCTCTATGATTTTCTTTTCTTTACCCCTCTTAATCTAAAAACTTTGTAATACCCGATGTACAGGTATCTATCTTATTGTTCAGAATAAGCGATACGTTTAACATTATAACAGTACTAGGATATATGCCGTCATATGCCGGAATTCAAAATTTGCAAAATATTACCTAACATTTGGCGTCATTTTTATCAATTTGGCGACATTTGCGACATCCCGCCAAATTATTTGCCAACTTTTTTGCCAAACGTTACGGACGGATGAACAAAGAAATGGCTTTCTCTTATAGTAGATTCTTATATTCTTTCCAAGATATTGAATTTTCATCAGATTGGTGACATTTTCGTTAATTTTTATGATATTTTGATGATAGATAATCAGACAGATAACTCAAGGTGTTTATATTATTATAACAGCATTACAGATCCAAGGTGACTGAAAAAAATCCGTAATAACCGAAACTTCGCACCATTCGAGCTCGATATAAATGGGCTGCACCGTAATTGTTTAATAAACTCATCAACCTGACTCATCTGAACGGGGATCAAGAAGCGCGAAAAACTCTTCAACCCAATCAAGGAACGTAACAAATTTTAATTACGTGAATTAACATATTTTTTCGACAAAGAGGCGTTTGCACACTTGTGCAAATAAAGCAAGGAAATGCCAAACCTAAAAGCGTTCAACCGTACCGTGGGTTAATTGGCAGCTAATTAAATCACAAAACTGCTTTCGAATCAACCATGGGGAATTAAAGCATTTAAGATATAAAGTGGAATAACAGCAAAGTAATAAATAAAAAATCACTACAACGCTTGTTGAAAGAGCTCTTGCTGAAATTAATTGTGCAAATTTTTCTGATGTTGAAGAACAATTCAAATTATGAGAAAATTAATTGGTAGAATGTACATTTTATTAGGAAAGATCGGGAATATTCGAATCATAATAACGTTTTCTTATTGATAGTTTTCTCGGAGATAGTCAAAAGTGTGTACATACATGATGTATAATGACTAACTTCACTTTTAACAATCGCTCTTTTTAAATCAATTTTTATTCAAAATTTCAAATTTTTAAGCCAAGAGCTCACACTAAACCCAAGTTATTCCAATGCATTACCCCCTCACACCATTTTAAGAGCCTAATCTAAACTGTTTCTAATTTAATATACATTCAGAATAAGATACATTCTCCACCATAATCTAACTATATTCGTGAAATGTGCAAATTCCATAACTTAGATTTGGCGTCTATACATAATCTGTAAACTTAATTGCATAATTTTTACTCATTTGACAGTTAAAGCACTAAAAATATGTATAGCTAAAATTCTGTAGCTTGAAAACTAAGCACTGATGAAATCCTTGTTTAGATGTAGCAATTATTTAAATTGAGTGATGCCAAAATAACTGATTTTTTCACAATAAAGTACTAACATTTCCAAAATTAGAATGCATACATACGTACGTACGTACGTACGTATGTATTCTAATAGAATGCATTCATTCTATTAGAATACATTCATTCTATTAGCATTCTATTAGCATGCATGCATGCATGCATGCATACATACATACATACACACATACATATATACACACACATATATACACACATACATATACACACACACATACACACACACATACATACACACAGGCATACACACACTAAGACACACACATATACACACACACACACAGACATACACACACACACACATATATAAATATATATATATATATATATATATATATATATATATATATATATATATATATATATAAATTAATATATTTTGAAAAATATAAATATTAATATTTTACTTTCTAAAAAAAAATTCTGTATTGAAATATATAGGTTCTAGTCTGAAAGTTGTATGGTGTTATTTCAAATTTTGATTTATAATAAACAAAAAAAATGGCTATTATATCCAGTCCGATGGAGCCCACATGCTTGTTCGTGCATAACGTTTTACAGTAAAGTGAGGCAAAATCTAGCTAAAATATTTAACTTTTTTTCGACAAAAAATAATTGTTCAAAATATTCAAATATTGAAAAATTATTGTATTCATAAATGGCACCCTATTTCCGACAAAAACAAGCATAAATTGATTTTATATGTATTTATCTATTAGGTCTGGATATATAAGTGATCAAAGAGTTGATATTTTTCATAACTCTCTGATTTCAGTTAAAATATCTCGACCATTCACGCCAAAAATTCCAATTGGGTCACATTTCATATATTTACTACATCTTAAAGGTGGTGCTGCACTCTTCAATCAGAGCAAGCCCATTATCAAAAGTATAAAGAAAAAAAAATGAACAATATAAACATATTTTTATTTAAAAAAAGAACAATTTTACCAAACCTGCAAAGTATGCTCAATAATAAAACCTACATTCAAAAAACGCTGATCGGTTAAAATTACTCCAGACGCCGGCAATGCTAAAAAAATCATTACTTTCACACTCCAAAACGCCTTGAAAAATAAATATATTTTTTAAAAATCTGCCCCCCCCCCTTTCATACATCAAATAAGCACTTAGGGAACTTTTTAAATGGAATTCTAATGAAATTTCAGAGCTCCTAGAATCAAGCCTGGCAGAAATGGCAGTTTAAATACCTGTGAACTTTCATTTGGATAGCTTTTAGTTGCGAAACGTTTAGAACGTCACGTACAAGTGTCTTCTTTCACTCCGAATCCATTACGTTTTACACCTGCTCGAATAAAACTGCATGTTAATTGCTTGGAATATTCAAAGTAAAAAAGGAATTGGAAAAAAATAACAGTAAACATGCAATTAAGCCCAAGAAAAAAGAAAGATTGAAAACCTCAAGGAAAAAAATAAATAGCCCAACCGAGAGTTTTAAAATAGATGCTACATTAAATGAAAAATGACATTTAGAAATGGGGGAACCAGAAAGATTTGAAAAATTTAGTCACACTTCTCCCTTGAAATCCAGACTATTTATCTGCACGTTTAGAATTATATGTATTTGTAGATCAACTGGCAATCTTATTTTGTAGCTAATTTGGGAGACTGAATTATATTTTATCTCATAAAATTTAGAAAGTGGAGTTAGAAATATATCAATAAATAAAATTAACTGAAGGGTGGCTTAACTCTACTTTCTAATATGTACTATAAATTATTTTTACTTTCAAATTTTACAAGAATAAATTTGAAAAATCGATATCATGGATCAAAACGATTACAACTATAGTGTGTTACTCTTTACCTTAAAGGGCTTGAGAAAAATCTTTCGATTAATACCATACTTAACGATGTACCACCACCCCCTCTTGTAACTTGCCACCCCAAAAGGGGCTGATGACGTCACGAAAATAAATTGTATCGCGGCTACTTCATACAACAATAATTGAAACTATTAAGTCTCTTGATCACTGAGTCCTAAATAAACCCTTTTATGCACCATTATGTCAAATTTTGTACTATGCTACTATGTTAAAAAATCTTATGTGGGCAGCACATGACTTTCCTTATATAATGCAATGAATTTACTACTTTTACAATTAAAACAAATGTTATTCTTATAGTAGATACTTATATTCTTTCAAAGATATTGAATTTTCTTGAATTAGTCGTCATTTTCACTGATTTAGCGTCATTTTTATCCATTTGGCGGACTTTAGTTAATTTGGCAACAGTTTAAAATGTCGCCAAGTTGGCAACATTCCGCTAAATTCGTCGCCAAAATCTCGCCAAGCGTTATGGACGGAGGAATAAGTTATTCTTACAGCAGATAAATTACTATTGGCGTTCAAATACAAAAATATTACTAAAAGTATATTTTCTCGTGAATAGAACGAGTTAGATCCACAAGAATAATGTCACCTAATTTATCGCATGATATTATATATGAAAAGTGAACATGTTTCTTAACAGTTAATCTATTTTTTTAATTTATTTGACTTTTTGATAAATTTATTTGAAAAATGTGCAATATCTCGAGTACGGTTTATGCTAGCGTTCTAAAATTTATGTCAATCGTTTTTCAAGGAAAAATTACATAAGAAATGTTTATTTATAAAGGTAACTTTATTAAAGGTTTTGATTTTTTAATGATATTTTCAAAATTTCACTCGAAAATTTAGGAGGGTTTTGAACATGGATTGTAATTTAAAACAATAGGCTTCCAGTATTCATGGATTGTGATTTTGGTACCAAATTTCATTCGAATCGCTCCATTAGTTCGTGAGATATCGTCTCCACAGACTCACTGACACACACACACACGCGCGCACACCACCTCAAAAATGTTCGATTCTTAAACAGGGATGCTTGAAACGTGCTCTCCGCCCAAAACTCGTATTCGAATTTTCGACCCAGTCACAATACTTTCCTTATACAGTAAGTATATAAAGAAAGTAAAAATATAAAATTTCGAACAAAATTCAAAGTTTTTGTTCGAATTAAAAACAAAAAAAAAGTCTATCCAGTTCTGGACTGTTTGATAACAAAGTCAAATATGAAGTTTCGTGAAAATTTATTAATATTTGTGGTCGCTCTCGTGTACACAAGAAATCGACCACGGACATCAGGCAGACATCACTCCAAAAATAGTCAAAGCGTGTTCAGGAAGTCTCAAAACATATATTGGAATCAAAATCTCGAATTTGAAACGTTAAAACAATACTTTCTTTATACTGTGTTACATAGTACGAAAAGGTAAAAATGGATATTTCAAATAACCAGTAAAATATCAAGCTTTCTCATATCAATATATTTAAAAATTCAATTCAAAATTCGGTAAAAATATTGGTAACGTTATTAATAGTCAATTAATGTAATCAGTGTTTTTAGCTTTTTCCCCTTTAAAATTTTTAATTAAAACTTACAAGGGGAAAAAATGGAAAAGTTAACATTAGATAATTGAAACATTAATTGGCAACTGTAAATTAAAAACTGGAAAATTTGTTATTAATGTTTTTCTTTATGACGCAACAAACTAATTGATGCGTAAGACGTTTTCATTGTAAGACGTTTGCCAATTGTAAAAATGTTATGTTTAAAAAACTGGAAACTTTATTATTACTGTTTTCTTTTATGGAGCGGCAAACCAATTGATGCGTAGGAAGTTTTCATTGCCAATTATAAAAATGTTATGTTTAAAAAACTGGAAACTTTATTATTACTGTTTTCTTTTATGGAGCGGCAAACCAATTGATGCGTAGGACGTTTTCATTGCCAATTATAAAAATGTTATGTTTAAAAACTAGGAACTTTATTATTACTGTTTTCTTTTATGGAGCGGCAAACCAATTGATGCGCATGGCGTTTTTATTTCCACTTGTAAAAATGCTATGTTTAAAAACTAGAAATGTTGTTATTATGAGTTTTTATGCGGCAAATTGACTGATTCCACAATATGATGTGTTTTATTGCAGTAAGCCTAAATAGTGATGATAAGAAGGTATGGAAAATAAACTATAGCCAAACATTTATATTTCTTTGAAAGTATAATAAATGTAAGTTGAATGATGTTGATTATCAATGTAGAGTTTAGGCCAATTAGAACTATTTATCCTAATGAAATATCGTGCTCTAATCCCAAATATTGATAATTATGCTTTGGAATACATACATAGAGGGCTATATTTCAATCAAATAGCAATATTCATTAAGATATTGCCTAAGAGTGTATTTCCGAGTGCCTACAGAGAGACCCAGCTAATAGAAACGAAATCAGGACATGGCTAAACCCGGTTTTCTTGATGATTAAAATGCCAGATTTCTATATGAATAGAATGCGAGATATGGCGAGTGAAAATCTTTTCAACAATGTGCAGAAACATTTACGATAAGTTAAACAGGATTTGAAATGATTTTGGCAGGTATTTCCTTAGGAAAAGAGTTTCGAAAATTTTAAATTGTGGTTTTTCCAAATTAAAAAGATTCTTCTAAACTCAATTATCGAAAATCTTCTCCACATATTTTAATGACATGACAGAAAATAAAAAGTTCACTATAATATAGAACTTGTTTAAGGTTATATTTCAAATGCTCTGTATGCGAAGAGGCCTCGCCCCATCAATATTAACGAAATCGGGAACTTCAATGGGTAAAGCCGACCTTGTTAATCATATGATAAAAATGAGAGATATTACGAATGTTTTTAGCAATGTGCAAAAACATTTACGGAAAGTTAAAAATAACGGATTTTATCTGATTTCGACAGATACTTACCTTTGTTTTTTCCAAATTAACGAGATTCTTCTCAACTCATTTAGAGGCATTCTCCTCACTATATCTTAATGAGTTAGTAGGAAATATAAATTTCATTATCATATAAAAAGTTGTTTAAAAGTGCATTTCCAAATGCTCTTCATATAGAGAAGTCCCACCAATATAAATGATATCGGGACCTGCGTTTGCTAAACCCGGCCATGTTGATCATATGATTAGAATAAAAGATATTACGAGTGGGAAATTATTTTATCAATGTGCAGAAATATACACGAAAAGTCAAAATCAGAGGAGGGACTGAATTCGACAGATATTTCCTTTCTCAGGATCTAAGAATTTCGAAAATTTTGAATTTTAATTTTTCCAAATCATCGAGATTCTTCTCAACTCTCAAGCAAATGAACGTTATATCCATGCGATAAAATACTCAGGCAATTGAAAAAAAAACTAATCTAAGTAAAATAAATAATTCAAAATGTTTATTTAAAATCTTGCTACCGGATTCTCAAAAATATATCGTCGACTAAACTTTAAATCTAATGCACACTTCATGTTCTATAAATAATTATTTCAATTGATTCTCAAATGACTTGAAACTCTTCAAATACGAATGCAATTCATCTGACTTCAGATTCCAACAGTAAAAGTTCCACTCAGAAGAATAAACAAATCATTATTTCGAGCACTCAATACCAGGAGCTCATATTTTCTGGTTATTTCAGCTCGCGTGACGGGGAAAGGTCACTGACTTATTTTTATTTCAGACACTTATGCACATGGCTCGCTTGCACAGAATGCCAAACTTCCAGTTTTCGTGATCAAGTGTTTATTTCTATGTGGTTTGAGAAATATAAGAAAAACAGATGTGCGTTTCGATCTGAAAATAGAAGATTTGCAAAGCACTTTTACTTTCTAATCACTTGTCACGGTCACCGGTAACTATAATATAACTTGCCCCAACAAAAATATGAAATAAACACTAAAACCTACTAGAACCAAATTCCTTTGAGATGGGATCAACATGTGCTTGGCATGTTCATTCAAGAAGAATAAACCAAGTTAAAATACATTAAAGAATTATCGTCAAAACACCAGCCAATCGGCAGATTATTAAACAATCATTACTTTGAGACAATTTTTTTAAATGTACAATAAGAACTAAACTTTAATGAGTTACCACGAAATATTAAGTTCATAATTATATAAAAATTGTTTTAAAGATAATTTCTAACTGCTCTGCGTACAAATAGGCTCGGCTAATACGATTTAAATTAAGGCCCGAGTTTGCTAAAGAAGGCCTTGTAGATCACATGGTTAGAATGCGAGGTGTTGAGAGAGGAAATATTTTATTGTGTGTAGACATTAACAAAAGCTAAAAGAATTGTGTATGTTTCTACTGACTTCGACAGATATTTCCTTTGTTAATAATTTACGATAAGTTTTAGATGTTTAAGTAAGAAGAAAAAGAAATCCTCATTATATATTTATATGTGTGTGTGTGTGTGTGTGTGTGTGTGTGTGTGTGTGTGTGTGTGTGTGTGTGTGTCGAATGAATTATATATATTTTTTCTCGGATCATATATTTTACTCTAGGATTTTTTTAAAATCTCCTTCCTTTGCTCATCTTCGGCTAATAATCAACCATTTTTCCATAATATCTGTGTGTCTGTTTCTGAATCTATGAACAGGTCATCTCTTGAACCAAATGAACAAATTCAATAAAATTAACGGATACCCAATAAAATTTTATACGATTATTTCAGTCGATAAACCTGGGAATCCTGTTAATTTTCAGTATGTTCTGATCCAAGAAAGCTCCCCCCCCCCCCCTCAACATTCTTTTTGAAAGTATAAAGCTAAACAATTGTGTGAAAATATACAAAGTAGAAAATTAATATTTGTGGCAGCTACCGTGCACACAAGAAATCGACAAGAAACGGATACCACTCTAAAATAGTCAGAACGTGTTTAGGACGTCCTGAATCACATATTAGCATCGACATTTTAAACTTGAACATTTTCGTGAAAATAATATTTTCTCTTGTATGAAATATTGATTTTTAGCGGATGGAATTGCTAAAATACTTTGACTTATTTTATTGTTTTCCTATAATATCAAAATTTAGTAATATATAGAAAACATCACGTGCTGGACGAAACATATTTTTTCATGCTGTATGAAGATATTCAAAGTTGAGAAATATTTGGAATTATTATTTCTATCATCCACACGTTATAATACAACATTCCAGAAGGGGCTTGCTATAAAATAAACTTAAACCTGCACATTAACATATTACGTTCGAAATTCATTCATATCACACCATCTATCTGCAACTGAAATTCAGAGCCAACTGCATATATAACATCCTCACGCATTAGCACGAATTCCAAGATCTCACGTTGCACCTGCCGCAGATTTTCACCTGCTGGTAAAGAAAATCAATATTGTGCTGTAGATTGAAATAAAAAAGGAAAATACGAAATTAAGAATCTCCGAATGCAGTTATTAGTAATCAAGGTCACAACGGAGGAAAAACTCATGACTACTAGCCTAACAACACAACTGCAATTTACAGCTGCATTATTCTCAATGTCACTTTCTAAGCATGGAGCGCCTTATAATGGCAGTTTCAGACGAAGAATCTTCAAAATTGATGTAAATAAATAAATTGTTTGAGCCCGTTTTCATTTAATCAGGTTTTATAGGTCTAGAAGGATCGAAATTTATGGCCCAGAGTTTGGAATGAAATCTAGAAGCTTGACCCAAGCCAGGATCGAATTGAAAATTTAAGCCCACTTTGACTCGAGCTAGGATTAAATTAAAGAAATTTAAGCTCAGATCCAGACAGACTGTCTCAATTTAGGTGAGATAATGATATATATTAAAACATATTTTTTACAATTTATAAACAGGGAAATTACAGAGATTAAGTAATTTTTTTAATGCTGTTTTTAATACAAGGTCGACTACCATAAAATTCGTAAATCAATATAAGCTCGAGCCAGGCTAATTTAGAATTTATAAATCTAAACCTACTTGAACACTGTTGTTTAAAATTTGTAAATCAAAGCCTGACCAAGCACACCCAGTTTAAAATTTGTAAAACTAAGCCAGGTTGGACGCTGACCGCTCAAAAGTTTTTATGGTCAAAACCGCCCGAGCCATGTCCGGGACCACATACAGAATTTTAAGCTTGGTTATTCAATATTTGTTTTACATATTTCTGATAAATAGTACAATGAAATGAAAATAGACATCTTAATGGATAAAAAATGACATAGAGGAGGAATACCATAATTATAAGCTCAAAACATCAATCACCGTTAATACTGTCCGCATCCCCACCAACCAAAGTCATACAAAGGTCTAAATATTTTAACAACTTATACCTGATGAGATATTGTAATAAAATTGCAGGAAAGTTTTTAAAGATTTCTTGTTGACTTGTTCACGCAAAAAGTAATTTTTTTTTAAATATCCAATGTAATAATCGTGAAATTTTAGAATTCGTCCCTATTACAAATAACAGCATCACGCGCTTGTTATGTCACCGCATAATAAGCACGTCGCATTTATATGCGCTCATCAGTATGAAATATCCATTATCTGCGATGGCATTAAGAAAACTTGCAATGTACTACAATTATTACCTGCAATGGGTGCGTTATCTTAATTTTAGAAATGCCAGCTACGGGTGGGTTCTGTAAGTATGGATTTCCCCGTTGTAGTCTGATGATCTCGGTCTCTATGAAATTTGATGATGTCTGTGTAGTAGAATTTTAGGAACCAGCTTAGAATTTGTCAATTTCCATAGTTGTTAGCAAAATTTCGTCATAAAGCAACTTTTCTTACTGCCATTACAGCGTATGGTTATTGCATGCTGATGAACGCATAAAAGGCATGAAACCGGACTATGGATGTTGTAATATGTAATAAGAGTGTGATCGTTTCTTTAATTTAGCAAGAACGCTGTAGAAAACAAATTAAATCATTTATTTCCGCAGAATTTTCAACATTTTCAGGTTGTCCAAAAAACGTTGAGTGGAATTGACCATATCCCTTTATAACAATGGCCTTCTTGTGGATGATGCTATTGACAACATGACGGGAAAGCATACAGGCACAAAATAAGATTAATTTATAACAACATATGGTTAACTCACCAATAGATTTAATAGAATAACAACTTTCTCGGCCACTTACCTAAAAAAAAATACAGACTGTATTAAAATCGGTAATATAAACATTTAAACAACATAAACAGCAATATTTAGATACCAAAATATTCCTTATATTTCAATCCCAACTGCACAACACAGATATATCTGCTTTCAGAATTATTCGAGTAAAAACAAATACAGCAATGTCAGCATAAATTTACAGCGAAATTGTTTACCGGCATAAATTTATTCCGTTCTAATTTCTCCATACTGCAATATAATATTTTCAGCAGGAGAGAGCAAACATCACTTGATATTTATATTTAGAGTTTTCTGTAAACATATTTTGAATTTCAAGATTAGTGGAGTAGCTAATATAGTGAAGTGATTATTAATAAATGTCAGGCAGAGATGGGTAAATATTCGACAGACATAGCGACGCCATCTTGAGTTCATCAATGGGAATAGTAAATATAATATCTGACATCGTCACGACATTTAGAGTCAAACGGTATTAATACAACAGAATTAATTCCGCTAAAGTGGATTTAGTACATACGGACATCACATGCAATTTTAGTTATAGTCTTATGTTAAATTCCGTTATGAAATAATTTTATTGAAATAAACATCGATATACTGAAACATGATGTGGCCAGGTAACGATTTTCTTTGCAGATACCACTCATTTCTTTATATTCAGAGGACTGAGTTATTTCCGTTGTAAGGCCCTACTTCAACTGTGGAAGAAAATCCTATCTTCTTAGAAGCTTTATAAAGTGGCTATCTACCGGGGGTACGTATACCCTCATGGGCACGTCGTAAAGTATTAGGGTATGCTTGGCTGTATATTTTAGTGGATTTTCAATTCATAATTTTTAGCCTTTGGAAAATAGTTAATTGCAAAACAGTCCATTGTACCCTCTTTAGAAAAAGTGTAACTACTCTGTTCTTTGTATAACTACTCTCTCTTTAACTACTCTCTTTAACTAGTGTAACTACTCTCTTATTTTATTTTATTATTTTATTATTTATTCATTTATTATTATTACTATTATTATTTTTTATTTATTTTTTATTTTTATTTTTGTGTGTGTGTGGGGGGGGGGGGGGGGGCACGACATTTCACGAAAATATGTAGTGTATGTTTCCCTTTCTTCGTTTTTGGTTGGTGTGATGAGCTCTCGCTCTACCGTTACTGAAGAGAAGTGTAAATGTATCAATGTACCATTTATGACCACATGTTAGGGAAACGAATATTTTATTGTGCACTATGTATCCTCATTAAAGCATATGATTATACCATTTCTTTTAATAAAATTTCTAATCTCCTACTCAACTGAAATTTTAAATTGAACTTGGTAATATCTTTTCAAATAAAATTATAAAATTTTAAGAGACTAAAATTGTATATCCGATGGTAGAAAAAATTTCATAAAAGTAAAATATTAGTATTTATATACAAAAAAATAAAAAAATTAAAGTGGAGTTTAATATTTTTAAATAATTATATTTTATTGCGTACAAGAGAACCTCTTGTGACATGGATCACTTTAACCAATTATTTCATCTAAACAAAGAGACTTTGGCCGTTTTGTTATATCCATTTTTAGTACATCAAGTAATTAAGAAAGGGCACACCTCTTTTGTCTTGGAATGAACTTGTCTTTCTTATTCAATCATCTACAGTTTGTGGCTTGCGAACTCGAGAGGCGATGTGTTCGGCTAGACCTGGTGTAGCTTAGCTAATCAGGGTTCGATTAGCAACAACAGAAAAATAAACGTTTTTCACTTTCATTTTGAAACTATTCAAGAAACAGATACTTCATTTTGCAAGCGAATTCAAAGATAACAGTTTATTTCAAGCATATTTATGCCCATCTTAGAAAGTTTCAAGATATTCTGATATTTTGTTTACTATCAAAGGTCAGGAAACAGTGTTCGAGATTTTCGAAATTAAAGATCCAAGTTAGGCATCAAAATAACGAGCTTAGTGGTTATGTTTTATTATTTTAATATCTCATGATAATTTGAGCGTATAATAAAATAATTGATATCAAAAACTTATTTCGCTACAAAATGGTGTTAAAATAAATTAGGAATAAAGGGAAATTTAAAAATTTTATATATGGCTTCTTAACCTTGAAAGATAGAGGACGTGGATGAAACTGAGATCTGAAAAATATAGAAAATGGAATATTTACAATGCGGCAATTTGTAGAAACCACGGAAACCAATAAATATTTTAAGGGTATAATGGACTGTTTTCAAAAACAGCTTTCAGCAGACGATTTTCCGTAGTTTGATTTTTTTAATATCTCATATTATGCGAGTATAATAAAATAATTGATATCAAAAATTTATTTCGCTACAAAATGGTGTTAAAATAAATTAGGAATAAAGGGAAATTTAAAAATATCAATTATTTTATTATACTCGCATATTATTAGCCAAATTTAAAATTTTTAAATATGGCTTCTTAACCTTGCAAGACAGTGGATGTGGATGAGATTGAGATCTGAAAAATATAGAAAATGGAATATTTTCAATGCCGCAATTTGTAGAAACCACGGAAACCAATAAATATTTTAATGGTATAATGGACTGTTTTCAAAAACAGCTTTCAACAGACGATTTTCCATAGTTTGATTAATAGTTACGGGGTGCTGCCCAGGGAGGAAAAAAGAAAAAAAAAATATAGCTAGTCGCTCGCTCTCAGCAAGAGTTTGAATTGTGTACTCTTCGGCAAAATAAATATTTTTTCGCGTCTTTATGAACTCTTTGCATTTGTGGCTGGAAAAGGGTCATGAACTTATTTTACCCGACCTTTCGGTTCACATACATTTTGATGACATTTCAGCAGAACATTGCAGACGAAGTAACGATAAAAAACAAAATCGAACTCACAAAGCCAATTTCTCTTTTCATACGAAGACAATGCCTAAAGATATCATTATATATATAACATATATAATAGAGAGAAGACTATTTTTAATACATGGTACACTGGGCACTATCAGTCGTTAATCATATACTCTTCTTGCTGCACCTCCCAGGTGATAACAATCAATAGTCTTTAACTAAAAGAATTTTAAGAGAGGGTGTCAAGAGAAGACAAATGGGCAAATTAATGACAAATAGCTGCGATCTGTGCTGGTGGTTGCTATTGTAAGTGAGGTCACAATAAATATGTCTCCAGCAGAAATCATTTATTTCAAGGAATCAATAGTGATCTCAACTGGTTGAAAGGGAAGTGAATGATTGCTGTATGTATGTGAGCTTCTACTGGAATACTAGAATTTAATTGCAATAGCGCTGTAGGAAAACTATTTGCGAAATTAATGATAAGAAGGGAAATGATTATACTGCATTTTCTTTCGTCACATAAAATATATAGCATTTAACGTAATTTAAATATTCTAACAATTTATTTAAAATAATAACAATAATTAAGAAAAATGAAACTATCAAAATGAATTATGAATCGCTATCAAAACAAATCATGTTATAAATTCTAAAAACGACAATTTATCAGCTTCCTAAAAGCTTGAAAGTGGATGAGGAAAACAGAAAATAAAATTATGTTCTTTCACCTCCAGTTGAATTCTCTGAATTCCTGAGGAATATTTTTCAGTATATGCTGTATATTTGTGATTTTAGAAATCTCATGATTTGATGGATGATTCATGCCTATGTTCTCTTTACTTGACCCCTCTCTTTTTAATTCTCACTTATTGACCTACGTAATTTAATTAGTATTCCGATAATTCCATAGTTTCCAATATTCTAAGATATTATTGCTCTATCAAATTGAGTAACACATTTGGCGAGGAACATTTTGCCGCATAAATAATGGTCGAAAACAAGGAAATTTGAATTCCCTATACCATTCTTCCCCATTTTTCCCGAAAGTTTCGAATAAGAGTGGAATTGCACGAAGAAAAATATAGCATTGCATCCAGGGATTGATTACAAATTATACACAAATACGCACACACCTTGTTATTTTTAATTGACTTAAACTGTAATGGATATAACAGCTTTTTGACAATATTTCCCTTCAAGACTTTAAATATTGGACGTTGACATTTCAAGGATATTTATGAAGTTCCAAACCGCTATCACTGTGTGGTTGTTCATAAGTTGTTAAAATGCCATTACATTAATTTACATGATTTATATTTTCAAAATGATTTAAAAGAGCTATTCGAAATCTCGGGAAAGATCTGCAATGATAAATGTTAACATATATTAATCTCAAGTATATATCTATACAAGGTGATCAAAAAATTATGGGTAAAACTTCATGAAGTGGTAGTACACATCAAACTAAGCATTTTTCGTCATAATTTAACAGGACGGAAATGAACCGTAAAGGCATCAGTGGACGCTTATTGGTGAAACCGATAAGGTGAGCCGAAAACACAAGAATGACTTGGAAGTTGCTATAAAATGACATTTAACAAACAATAACTACAGTAATGACTCAAACTAGCGACCGCCAACCTGAATGCACGTCTCACAGCGGGGATAGAGGGATTGGCGAACTCTATCGAACAGACCAGGCATGTCGCGCACTTCGGCAGCAGCCGCCGAAATTTTGGCAGCGAGTTCCTATGTAGATTCAAGGGAAGAGTCATTGATGAGACCCTTGAGATATCCCCCACAAAAAGAAGTTAAGACATGACAGATTGGGCATTCGTGGGGGCCAAGCTATGGGACCACCTCGTCCAATCCATCGGTCCGGAAATTGACAGTGCTTACCTGTCGCCAAAATGGAGGCGAGAGGTAAGGAATTGCATAAGGATTCTTCTTCTCCAGATGAAATTTACGTACCTGAGTTTCTTCTTTAACCAGAAAATAAGAACCAGAATGATGTTTTAAGTTTGCGGAGAGGCCGCTTTGCAGCGAGTAAGTGCCCTAGCCTTTACATTTCATTTCCGACAAGGTAAACTATGCCGAAAAAAGCTTTGTTTGGTGGTGTGTACTACCACCTCGTAAATATTGGCCTATCCTTTTTTAATCATCCTGTATATATGGGTCTGAGAGTCACCTCTCCTTATCTAATACGTGAATGACTTTTGTGCTAAGTTTATTCAAAAATTTATACCATGACACTTTGAGAAATACATTTTTCATTTCCTTTTTTATAAATCGAGATATAATTTTAAACTTTCATTCTGTACTTTTATTTTCATTCATTTATCATTCATTTTGATCTTTTTTCATTGAGAATTATTTTCGTAATTTGTGTGCCGAATTACTTTGCATATACCCCTTTACGATAAATCTTCGACAGTATCATTGATCTTTAGTATATTTTTCGACTTAAGTACTTTCCATTTAAAATTACACATTAACTTACACTTTACAAAAATCCTTGAACTAAACTACTATTTAAAACTATTATATGGCATAAACAGGAATAACTCTAAAAGCTTACACAAATATGACCTCTAACCATATCCGAGTCTAAGGAAAACATAAAAATAATATTTATATTTACAGCAATATGAAATCCATTTAGTGTCTCTAAAGGTAAAATCCAATTGCATTCATTGAGCCTGTTGGCAATTCCGATGAATAACTAGCGAGATAATTAATGCGGAACTTTTAAAGAAGTAGCAAGAGTTGCACCAATATTTGTTCGAACAAAGAGGGACTGCTCGGGGATAAATCGGAAATAAATTAGCGCGACATAATGGTATTCATTATTTAGTGAATGGCATCGCATTTTTTGTCAGACGATTTTTGAAAAAGAAATATTGAATGGAATTTATCATCAACAAAGCTGCTTGAAATAAGTTCATAGGATTCAATGATGTTCGATGAAAGAAAAAGGGCAAATACATAAATGTTCAATTCACCCCTTCAGTTTAAGACATTCGCCCTTCTTTGCCGCATTTCACCTTTAGCAGCATGGAAATTCATATGCGCAATATTTGAAGTTTATTAGAACAATCAAGTTAAACTTTGAACTAAATCAAATATCGAGGAGGCATTTTACCACTTCATATCTCCCTATAATAAAAATAAATAAATTAATTAATAACATAAAATAAATTAGTAAAATAAAATTGATATTCATAATTCAGATGCAGCATGCAACTTTTCTTAAAAATACTTTTCGAAAGTCTTTAAGAAAAAATTATGTTTCCCAAGGAGGGAAACCGAAATTCCGACTTAGGTTCTGTTTCGTGGTCGATAATAAAGTGTGCAAGGTCTATTTATACATGTTCTGTGGAAGAAGTATGACACACGTGTATATAAAACACAAGTCCGGATTTTTGGTAATCGAGTAAGAAATGAATAAAATGTAGCTTACAACACTAGATTCCCTAAAATAAATATTTCAATAGATTAATAAAACAGAAAGGAAAAACAAATCAGAAGTATTATACTCAATATAGAACTAAGAACGTAATAATAATATTAGCATACAGAACTTTAGCTAATAATAAATTGAAAATAAATGAATTACTTTTTATTTAAAATCATAAAACCGTGAATTAAAACTTTTGGAAAGTATAAATTTACGTGCATGTGATAAAAAAATTTACATGCATGTGATAAAAATATTTACATGCATGTGACAAAAAATTTACATTATTAAAACGATCTTGCCTAATTTACAAAAAGGGAAATTTCAAAGCACACTTTTAATTTAAGTATCTCCATAACCCACTCAATGGATTTTGATAGGTTTTTTTTTGTACAATGTGACTGAGTTCAGGAAATATTCTGATGCACGATTTATAACCTTACAGCACAGTACGGAAGAACGATAATTAAAAACATATTTCTTTCAGAATGTCTGTCATGACTCGAGAACAGATTAATATACATTTTCCACTGATTTGTTAAGTTTAGTAAACAGCAAGTTTATGGTTAAAATATTTTAGATATTGCACTTTGCTAAGATTTTTTCAGTTTTATCTCGAGGAATGGTAGAGATATCTGCTAGTGGATATATTCTCTAAAAATACCATAATGCGCAGAATATAACAGTATAGAATAAACATGTAGCAAACTTTAACTGCATAGTTTACAGAAATCTGATCCTAAAAAGTTTCTTTGCAGGGCAGCAAAAAATTGAGAACTCCAAAGATTTATTAGAGAAGAATTCACTGTTTTTTCCCAAAACAAATCCAATATATTTAGAAAGTCATTTCCGCTTTATATTATTCCCAAGAGGAAAGCAATAATAATAAGTGCACCAAAGGCAAGTCTTCGCGCAAACTGCCTAGCTGGTTAAACGAATTCGTGAAATTCAATTAAGTACAGAGAATTGCGAAATAGCGGAGAAAAAAAAGGGCAACCAAAAAATGAAACACATTGCTTCATCCAGTTGTTCGTCAGCTTTTTATCTTAACTTTACCTTAAAGCTGTACATTTTTATCAATAGTCAGCGAAAGAAGAAGAGGAAGAGCGGAGAAACAGAAATTATCATTAATGCCATTGAGTTTATTCCGGATAATCGAATTAAGCAATAATGGCGCCATTTCCTTCAGGAGATACAATTCGTTTAAGTCAGGGGATGAAAAGAACACAAATGAGTGGGTAAAAACAATCGAGCAAGCAATTTGAACAAAAGATTGATTAGAAGACAGTTTAATGACAAGGTTGTAAAAATATCTCAATGAAAAAACTGGCGGAATGTATGAACGGAAAGTGCCATACATGACAGATATTACATACTAAAAGTGTATAGCCTTCACTTTACAGACAGAATGTAGCGCAATAGATAGAGAGTCAAATGGCGATTTGGATACTACTTGAATTCCCAGATTTTTATGATGAATAGTTAGCTAACTTGTGTTAAGAAACATTAGATACTGAGGACGCAGTACATATCAAAAGCTGCAGGTCAAACAAATGTAAAAAGGATGATAGTGGCCTCAGTAGCTCGGTAGAAAGAATAGCATCTGAGCAGCCATTTACCCGCTAAGATATGAGTTTTTTATTCGCATACAAATTTAATCATCAAGAACATTACATTATAGAAAAAACAAATCAAGTTAAAAATAAACTGGACAGAAAAAATGCTTAAATGCAATAAACGCGTTAAATTTTATTATCGCTATTATTTTTATTTTAGTGATGACTAAGAAGTTGAAATTATACATTCAAATAAATCACATAATCGACATTGTTCAAAACTTTTAGTTTAAAAACTGCTCGTAATAAATATACTCTGTTGCAAAAAGATATATGCATCCATCAGAAATTGAGCTACAGTCGTGAAACTCGGCATGTACAGTACATATCGTTTGATGCAAATGATTAGAATTTGATGGCTCCTCGCCTGACTGCACTATCCTCTCGAGTAGATCTTCTCGTGACATGCCTTCTGTGATCCACTCTTGTCAACACCAAGCAACTACCATATCGCTCCGACCAAGATGGCAACTGATGCATCTGTTGGACCAACCAGATTCTTAGGCCTATAAAGCTACCTCTCTCTACATAACGACAATTGTTCGTAGCACCGTAGAGTACGTATCAAAGACATCTTTGAGACGTACTCCACACAACTTGCAGTATCAAAGCAGAAAATCCAGTTCCAATTGAACCGTCAATGAGATGAACACTAGTCGTTTTAAATGATGCACGATGCGTTATTCTCATGCGCGTTGGCATGCGCTGTAACATCATTTGAGCGGACATTTTGATCATTTGCATAACTTTTAAAACAACATTTGTATGCCCAGTTCTGCGGCTTCAGGTCAAATTTTTACGGACACATATATATTTTTTACAATTGAGTGTATTAACACATTAAATATAAACTTTTCTTATTGTTATTCCTTTAAACAACATAAAATAAGGATGAAAACTTAACAGAAACTATATCCAAATTTAAGATAAAAAGAATTGTTATGAATATATATATATATATTTTAATTTACATACCTAATATATATTTTTTAATATGTCAGATGCCCAAAATAAAGCAGAATCTTGTAAAATTGTAACAAAGTCTATGACACAGAACTAATAAAAATCCTTGTCACCAACATTTTCGCGGGGTAGGAGGAAATTGCGATCTCCAATGAATTATGAGAGAATTCGTCGTTTCCTCCGAAACAAATCCAATACATTTACGGAGTCATTTCCGCTTTATTTTATCCCCCAAGACTTATAAAAAAATAACTGCACTAAAGCAACGTTCCACAGAAACTGTCTAGTTGGTTAAACGAATTCATAAAATTCGATTAGGAACAGTGAATTAGGAAATGTGAAGAAAAAAAAGAGTCAACCAGAAAATGAAACACTTTGCTTCGAGTTTTTCGTTATCTTTTTGTCTTAACTTTATCTTAACGCTATATATTTTTATCAATCGTCTACAATAGAAAATATTGAGCGCAGAACTAGAAATTACCGTTGATGCTATTGAGTTACGCCGGTTGATATGATTAAACAATTACGGCACCATTTCCTGAAGAAGCTATGACTCGTTTAAGTCACTGGCAAAAGAAACGCGAGTGAAAGGAAAAGTAAGCAATTTGAATAAATGACTGATTAAAAAAATTATTGATAACAAAGGTGTATTTTTTAAGATTTTAATGGTGTTGGTGGACATAGAAGTTGATGATTGTGTCAAGGATAACGCGTATTCTGTTTGAAAAACATATTGTTCGTGCTTTTCCAATAGTTGCATGTTATAATTATAAAGCTTATTCTATTGTTCCTGTTCGATGCTTAGTTGTTTTGGTGCAGTGTTCTAATTTTGTTTATTTCTCTTATTTTCTCAATTTTCGATACATGGGTGCAAGCACCAGATTATGCTAGGCATTTGGAGGTTCAAGTTCGGTTCATACTCTGTGTTTCTTCTTATGAAGTGTCATGGGTAAAGAATCTTGAGACACATAAAAAGGATGCGAACATTTTACGCATTAATTGAAAAATAATTAAAGCAGCTAAGTTACAACATTGAGTAAATAATCAAGTAGCTTTTGAGAGAAAAGTCAACAGCATGGCGATATTTATTCGTGGAAAGAAGATAAGGATATTTTCCTAATTCAGTTACAACGATTGTTGAACATCTTATACAATATATTTATTACATCTTATGCAATATATTTATTATAGCTTATGCAATCTATTACATTTCATGCAATCTATTTAGTGGAACCGGATAATACGTTTCACGGGGAGGGGAGTGATAATTAACTCCTTCCAATAATCCAGATTAAGGAAATAGAAAAAATGCACAGAGGCTAGCTTAAAATCCATATTCGGTGGTACAGTGTTAAGGAATGTCTCGAAAAGCTAAAGTTTGCAAAATGTGCCTGACATTTTGCAAATTCTTGGAAAATGTGGTATGCGGTGTATGGTGGTAATTACATAGAAGATGTGTGCCTCGCTGAGGATATTAAGTGCATTGGCTTATTTGCTGAACATCCAACCATAAGTCTAGATTGCCTGTTATTGTCCTGGAAATAGACGGATGTACCTTCTAATGGGACGATTACGATCTTTGGGACCATTGAATCTGAGGCTCCTAAATATACAGACTGACGCAATCACCATTTTGAATCCAATTGGTCCAGTCAGGTCTGCCTGTGCTATTTAAACAGCATGAGCATGTTACATGGCTGATATTTGATACGTAATTTAGCTGTAAAATATGTGCTTCTACTTTAAAAATTTTTTACAAATCATTCAAGACAGTAGTCTAAAATGTTTTAATTTTCTTCAGATCCTGAGAAAAGAATAAGAAAGTAACCCTATTTCTGCCATATATAGCCATCGTTTCAATTGTGAGTCTGCGCCAATCTGTATATTTAAGAGACTTAATATACAGGTTGGCGCAGACTTCGATCTATCATGTATGTGGATTTCTATTACTACTGCAAAGCGTAGAAACCCCAGTTTTAAGCTCCAATCGACGGCTTCCTCCGGAGAAATAAAATCTTCATAAAATATTGGTAAAAAGTATAAATGAAAAGAAATATCTGAGAGAGTCATTCTATACAAAGAGTTTTTATTTGCCATGCCCGCCAAATTACGGAAAAAATAAATATTATATTTTACGAGAAATTTAAAAACAGCCCATTGCAAATCCAAAAACAAAATTCGTCAAATTTCATTATTAATTATTGTCGTCGTCATTTATAACGAAATCAATTTTAACTCAAAGAACAAAATGTCAAGTTTTGTTACTTATGGAAAAGAAAATTTACTTATAAGAGCACTACACTGCACATAATGGAATAAACACAACATCGTGAAAATATAACATAAATGAATTATCAAAAATCCTCCCAGATTTATTTGCGGGCGAACAGGAAATTGTCATCGTCAAAGATTTATTAGAAAATACATTGTTTCCTCCAAAAAGAAATCCAATATATATAAGATGTCATTTCCGCTTTATATTATCTACCACGACTTACAAGAGAAAAAAATAACTTCGAAATGAAATGTTCTTCAGAAATTGTTTCGCTGCTTAAATATATTAATGAAATTCGATTCGGTACAGTGAATTTAGGAAATGGAATAGAAAGCGAATCAAAATATGTTAACAGTTGCAACAGCTTCGAGTTGTGCCTTAGATTTTGTCCTAACTTCATTTTTGCGCTAAGTTTCAACTTTTTCGACATACATAGCATAAAAATGTATAAGACAATTATTGCGGCGAGGTTGGAAATTCTAATTTTATACAATTCGGTAGTTTTGTGTTATCCTTTTGTCATATTCCACCACAACAATAGAATAACATTTAAAAGATATCCGAGCATCAGCAACGAAACTACCATTTTATATTTTTTATATGTAATATGACTGTGTCTAAATTCACAAAATCCGGATTTTTTAATAAAGGAAATGAGATCTAACCCAAAGCTGAAGGATTTTCTACTGCGTAATAGATTTTTTTTTTAATTTCCTTTCTCTGCACATACACGTAGTTTTGTTGAAAAGTAAAATAATAATAATAATAATAAATTTCATGGAATTACCATCAGACATTTCCCCATACATTTGCAAATCCACTGTTATATTCAAATCCACTGTTATATTCAAAAACACTGTGTAGACATTACAAGCTTGCTGTTATTTTTATTAATTTATTCGTGCGTATCAGAATAAAAAGGGCAAATATTCGCTGTTCTATGGCCGTGATATGAATCCTAAATATTTTGAGAGTGGGGGAGAATGTCCATTCATGTCCCATTAGCATAAACATACGAGGAAGAAGGACAATAGCTGTCTCTTTACAACGCGGGTGATATTACCAAAGGGGATAATAAATAAAAATGAAAAAAAAAGGTGCATCTATAGGATATATCACAAAATTTTCGGACATTTCATATTAGAGAAATACGAAATCATTGGGCAGGGTGCTTTGAAAGAATAATATATATTTATATTCCCTACTGTGCCGATCCGATGCGTAGGAAAGGGGGGCTGGGGGGGGGGGTCATAACGCCCTTTTTTGAAGGAAAATTTACATTATCGTAGAGTAATCCAGACAATTTGAAAAATAAAGCTAAAACAGTCATAACTAAATTTGATAATAAATGTGTAAGAAAAGAAAGCGTTGCAGAATCTTAATCCACGCATTTTGAATCTGTATATTTTAGAGATTTAAAAATACGTAGATTAAGACTCTTAAAAAAGAAAGTTGTGTATAACAATGAACAAACTACCACAATGACACACTTTTACAATTTTCTGGAACTGCAATAATGCGCCGTTCCAGCGCGACCATACCAAATCTGGCGGTCATTTGTAGAAGCGAAGGTGGAAATTTCTTGATATACTGGCCATACCATTAAGATGGCTAAAGAAGGGAAAGGCCACCTCTAGTGATTCTAGCTCTTTGGATCAGCCCTCCGAGGGAAAGCGTGTTCATTCCCCCAAACATCGGGTTAAAACATTATCGTCGAAAAAAATAATTTATTGATGAAAAATATCATTATTTTACCATATAATTGTACATACATTTCTTTTAACAAAATATTTCGGATAAGCTCCGTCCTCCTCTACAAACACCGCGATTTTGAGGACGGATTGGCGGAATTCTAACTTTCTAGCAGAATACTCTTAATAAAGCAGCCTCTGTCCTACATTTTTCGTTTAAGGATGAGCGCAGTAAATCTTTTGCCCTATCCGCGCTTTGTTAACTTTCGCGGCACACATTTTTCGCCAAAATTCTGCTCAAACCGTTGCGAAATATTTTCTGAAAGGTAAAATGCAGTGCTTAGATTATATTAAAACTAAATTTAATACCCAAGAAGACATAGAATATATTTTTTATTTTAATTCAAAATATTTTTGGTGCTGCCATCTGTTGTCGTAATTTATTTCATACCGACTATTTTTATTTTTTGATAAACATTTTTAAATGTCTATTCCTTCTAATACGCCATTAAATACAACAGATCATATATAATAATGCCACAATCACGGAAACGTAATTGAACTTGGACTTGAAGACAAAGGAACTTGAAGACAAAACTGCAGTCCTCAGTGATGTGCATTCAAATCCCCTTATCAAATTTATAGAATTAGAATTTACCTTTCCGTGGTTGTGGCATTATTATAGGTGATCTCTTGTTGTATTTAATACTGTATCAGAAGGAATAGATATTTAAAAATGTTCATTAAAAAATAAAAATAATCGGTATGAATTAAATTACGGTAACAGATGGCAGCACCAAAAATATTTTGAATTAAAATAAAAAATATATTCTATGTTTTATTGGGTATTAAATTCAGTTTTACTATAATCTAAGCATTGCATTTTATCTTTCAGAAAATATTTCGCAACTGTTTGAGCAGAATTTCGGCGAAATGTGTGTGCCGCGAAATTTAACAAAGCGCGGATAGGGCAGAAGATTTACTGACGCTCACCCTTAAGGGGGCGGATTGACAGAATTCAGCGGTATTTTATATCATCCATATTAAAAACAAAATCCAGCACTTTAAAACTTTACTCTTCCGAGATCATAGCTACGCTTTTGGTGCAGATTATGGAACGAGGAAGTCGGGTTGAATTCTTTTTGCACACTCAAAAACTCTCCACACTGTACAACTCGAGTCCATGTACTTTTCAGCTGATCGAAAACATTAAGCGATTCCTTATTTTGCAACATTTAATCAATCACATAGGCTGATGGGTTCGTTCTGTTGAAGACAGGGATGCTGGACGAAGGGAAACAAATCATCCACATGAAGTGCAAAGGATTTTCGAGCTATGTGAATATGTGTGACAACGGGAGAAGGCCTTCTAATCCATTTCCCTTTTGAATAACTATCACAGAAGTGTTATGCAAAAGGGAAAGCAGGAAGGCTAGTAGAAGAACTTAATAAAAAAGAAGTTGGGAAATTTGAGAAAAAATACATTTCAAATTTGAATGTTGATTTTTTTTTAATGTTAAGATCGTTTTTATATGCTAAAATTTTTGCACTAGCTTCTGTATACAATAAGGTATCTTAGAAAAATAGTTTCAGACACATGGGATAACAACAAAACAGAACTAGAGGATCGGAAAAAATCTTGGGAATTTCCAAGTAAAAAAAGTGGACATTAGACTCTCTTCGCCAAACTATATATATTTTTATTTTTTCTCTCCATTCATATCTGCACTTATATACACAGTATACTGTCCAGATTTTGCAAAAATCACTTCACATGTTTTTGAGATTACGAAGTGTCAACGATTTTGACAAAATCCCGCTTTATAGGTAAACAATACATATTTCTAGAATTGTTTTTACTGTGTTTACATCTACATTATATATGAAACTTGTCTACTGAATTTGATCTAAATCGCTTCAGTGATTTTTCAGATTACGAAGGGCCAGCCATCTTAGTGCCTCCCCCTCTCCCACCCACACACATACCTGTAGATATCCTATATATCCTATATACACATATCCGTAGATATCCTATATATACATATCCGTAGATATCCTATATATCCTATATACACATATCCGTAGATATCCTATATATCCTATATACACATATCCGTAGATATCCTATATACACACATCCGTAGATATCCTATATACACATATCCGTAGATATCCTATATATCCTATAAACACATATCCGTAGATATCCTATATACACATATCCGTAGATAGCCTATCTTTTAGAATATCTACGCACATACCCTCCCACTCACCTGATCAACACACAGATAAAAGCAATTTCTGGTATCTAGGGACCTCCCCCACCCCCGATGTATTTAAGGTGAAAACACAACTTGTGATTAAATCACTATTATACATTTCTTACCAAACGAATTATTTTCGTAGACGTGATAGTGGCTGTGGTACAAGCCCCGATCACTATCACCATACTTTTAACTCACTCTCCAGGCGAGGAAAGTTAAAAGAAAATACACTTCAGAAGAACGAAACGAATACTTCAACATATATACTTTTCGTAAGCATCGACTATTTTAAGCATCTCAATATAAGCTGTTTTACACATCTCAAATGTATATTCTAAACTGGTACAATTTCGTGTTACAATTCAAATCATTCTATATATTTCTACAGTGTATTAACTGTCATTTCAATGCGTTTACATAGACATATATCTCATACTGATCGTGGATATGCAAATCTGTCAGTGCCAAATGCTCCTATTTATAACACGGATTAGGCTGCAATCTCCAGGCATATGCTATGAGCATGTGCTTAACCCCAATCTGAGACAGGGTATAGTATGCAGCCCATTTAACATCGTGCTCATTTGCACCTATTTAGCGAGGCAATGTCCAGATATGCTATTAACATATGTATAAGGCGACAGAAAATTCTTGCTCTTCAAACAAATGAAAGATGAACATAAAATTCGAATGTAGATCACCCAAAATCCTAGGTCATGTTCATAAATGCATAGAGAATTTGGTTTATACAGGACTTTTAAGAAAGTTTCTAGAAGTTGGAATTGAACAGGACAGACAGTGAACATATAGATAAGTCTGCATTTGAACTAATAATGTTAATAAAGTTAGATGAATAACGTAAGGAAGCAAGTCATAGATATAAATTTTTGAATAAAAAGACATGAGTTTTTTTGAGTTACAACTTCTCTCTATTCTTTTGTTGGATTTTCAAACTATTTATATATATATATATATATAATAAAAAGATAAAATTAAAAATAAAATAAAAATAATAAGACTAATTTAAAACATGATCAGTGTCATACCCTGGTTCAAAAACAATACGGAGGAAAATTAAGTAAAGAGGATATGAAAGGATATATCAGACTAAACTATATATATATATATATATATATATATAGTTTATCCATTTCTTCTATTAATCACTTGTTTAGTAAGAATTAATTTTCATCTTTGCCTCATGTTCATATACTGAATTGCTTATACGGGTAATTGTCCTGTCTCCTGCTCTGACTCACTGGACGGGTCTGGGCGTGTTGCTATAAATGTTCGTACAGCCTCCCTGGTTGTATTTCGACATGCTCATTCCTGTGCTTCTAGATAATTCATTCTGATGAGGTTGATCGCGCATACATGTGGTGAAAAAAGAAGGGTTTATGCCACATGGTAATACAAATTTCCTTAATATTTCTTATCTTCATATTTTCATCTTTTGATGTCTGTAGTCTGAGTTTGAGCATGTATAGTAATGTACTATTGCTCAATCTGAAACAGACATTTGTTTGGGTTAATTAGAATTAAATACTCAGACCTGAAGACAAATTTAATTCTGATTAATCATCGAATTTGGGCCGATACTGTTCTTTTCTCTTATCGGCAATATGGCCGTAGTTTTGCTTCTATGCTGATGTTAATATTACTTGAATTTTTATTATTACATTTTTCTAATATATATAATCTAATATATATATATATTAACAGACCATTTTTTTTTCTTAATTTTTATTCAAAATTCCTATCTCATGTCACGCGCTTATTGAAACCACTTTAAATTATACTCCACGCTATTAATATTTACAAAGACTGTCCGTACTTCCTCTTTGCCTCTACAACACCATATATGGTCACTAATCTTAACCATTACGCAAACTTTCTCATTTAAATCTGCATTCCCATCACATTTTTGATGTATAGCAAACGTGAAGTATAGCAGCATGTTTCCCATTTTGTCATCAGATTCCTCCTCCGAAATAAACATAAATCTAATTTGTACTTGTGCGAAACTACCACAGACAGCGCTGAAATCTCTTACTAGATGGCCCCCGATGGAGAGCTCGGTCAATGTAAAAAGCTATGTTCGAAGATTGTTAGCCTAATAAAGCAGATATTTTACATGGAATAATGTGAAATCTCATTTTTTTAACTAATACATATTTGCTTCAAGAAATGAACAAGACTATTTATTTTAACAAATTCAAACACGGAAAATATAAAACTATATAGAAAACTGCACTGTACTGGTTGTATATATGTTCAACAAAAATGATGGTTTTCTTCATTTAACTATCTATAAAAGAGAAACCACTTACAGTATGCTCGAAAGAAGAATGATAAACAAAAGCAATATCAGTGAGAATGTTGTAAGAAATATACAATATCAGAATGTATTGATATTCAAGTTTGATAAACGTATCATGCAACCAAACATGATGAATTTGCAGTGTATCAATTAGCATGTCAATGCCTTTAAAGGGATGTCGATTCTGTTGAGCAAAGCCATTTAGTAAGAGAAAGTAAGTATAATGATTACTGCAATTCCAATATACTGTGCGCAAGGCAGCTACAAATAATTGAAAAATATCAAAGAAATAGTCATACCGGATACAAAAGCTTTCGTTAATAAATAGTTTCAAATCGATCTTAAAGAATTTTTGGAAATAACTTATTTGTTTTGAGCATTTATCATACCCAATCCAAAGCAAACAGTCTCAGACAATTTCTGGAGCTGACCAATATATACAGGGTGTCCCATCAAGATCGCCCAAACTCTGCACAGCCAGATTCCTCGCTTGGAATACATAAAAATTGGCCAAAGAACTGTACCTCTACGACCCATAGTTTTCGAGAGAAATAAAAGAGAAAGTATGACGTCATATCCGGTGTACGAAAAAACAACATTATTGGAAACATTGAACATCAGTATTTGCATATGTTTACATAGAAAGATGTTCAAAATGCCCACCGCGAGTATCGAGGCATGTATGCACGTACATAAAGTATATGTCGCAATATTCAGGTACGGAATACATTATCACCATGCGAAAATTACCGGTTACTACTAGTTGCAGCCTTTTAAGTACGATTCAAACGGCGGTTTGACGTCATTCCACGGCATGCGCATGCATGCCTCAGTATGTGCGGTGGACATTTTGAACATCTTCCTATCTAAACATATGCAAATACCGATGTTCATGTTTCCAATAAAGTTGTTTTTTCGTACACCAGATATGACGTCATACTTTTCTATTGCATTTTCTTGAAAACTATGGGTCGAGGTACAGTTCTTTGGCCAATTTTTATGTATTCCAAGAGAGGAATCTGGCTGTGCAGAGTTTGGGCGGTGTTGATGGGATACCCTGTATATTAATATGAATTAATATAAATTAATATAAATTACTGGCCTCCAACCATTGGGATATTGCCTGCACAAGTCAATTTCAATATTTAAAGGATATAAAAATGGATGAACCCTGGATATATCGATTAACAATTGATTATATATCGATGTATTTGTTCAATTGTGGTGTCAACATCCTCCAACATAATAAAAATGCTTATAATTGAGTAAATCAATTCAACAAGTTAATTCCTTAAAATAATTCTTGAAAATGTATGTTAAGATTTTTTCCAGTTATGCAAGATTACAAATTCACAAATGGATATCTAAATAATACATCACAATCACCAAATTTGTTCAATTATAATTTACAATATGATTATAAATTTATTATTCTAATATAAACCGAATATAATATCGCCATTTATGAACTATAAAAGTAACTGAATCATAATTATGTTTAGTGTTTTTACCTATTACATATGTACTCTAAGATAATGTGTAAATTAGTCATTGCTAAAATTTTATATCAATAGATCCTTGAAATTATTTTTCTAATCAGCTATAATAATATATAAAGTACTTGTATAATATTTAAAATAACCTGGCACAAGCACTGGTTACTTCAAACACTATTTGTTTTTTGGGATTCACAATTAATTAGTAATCAATAACCGAATTAGTTAATAATAAGTATCAATAGAAGTATTTGATTTATGATAACTATTAGCTATAACTACAAAGCTATTATTTAAACACAAGATTATTGTTAAAACTTTTGATAAATCTTTTCGAATACGAATATTTAATGCATTTATTATGAAAATCTAATATATTTTGATTCATATTTTTGTCGGAACATAATCTATTAATTTTAAGCAAGCTATTAACAATATTTGCAAAAATGCCACTGGAAACATTAGACGAAAAGTACTGTATATAAGAGGTTTCATATTTGAATTGTTAGATTTTATTATAAATATCAAATACTAATTTATAACCATTGTCAGTAACTATTTTAAGATCTAAGAATTTTATATCATAAAATGGAAATTTATCATGAGGTAAATGCTCATGGTAGGAATGCTAATGAGTGAGAATATTATCATTTTCAAAAATTACTACCAACATATCAATAATACATCGGTGAATTTGAAAATTATAATTAGAAAAGTTTGTTTCATAATAATGTTAATATAGATTAGCTAGGCAGGTGGGAGATAAAGCATTGTAGAAGTCCTATTGTCTGAGTTGTATGTATATGTGTTTGTTTTATTATCACGGGAGAATAGCCACACCGGATTTCATAAAAATTTGAGGGTGGCATTGGAGTAGCCCCCCCCCCCCCCATTTAAGATTTAATCGACGTTTCAAGTTCCCCATAGTAGGGGATTATTAACCCTTATTACAATTCAAACAATAAAGTAAATAATACATACAATCAAATGTAAGAAATTTAACCTTGAATACAAAATCGTAAATTAATAAGCAGTAAACATTAAACTTAACTTATTTAAACAATACATTAATAAGTGTAAACCTGATTTGATTTTATGAGATTAGATATATTTATATATATATATATATATATATATATATATATATATATATATATATATATATATATATAATAAAAAGTACATAAAAATCGGCAAATTGTAAAGCGATGTGAAACAGAGAAGGTTTAGAACTTTTCCTAACTTGTCAGTAGCGAATCCCATTAACAAATGTATGCATCTAGCATGTGTTGCGAGTATATTTTCTCATCAGCTGTAATTTTGTGTCACATATTGTCATTTATTGATATTTTCAGTTTAATGCGTAATCTGATTTACTTTAGCAAAGATTTTTAAACTCATAAATTGTGTTTAGCCAATTGTTGAAACATGATATAAATAAATAATACGGGTATATCTTCCAATACCTTTTTAGCTTCTGATACTTCGTTTATTTATTTTGACATATGTTGATAAAGTTTCCAATTTTTGTAAATTTGTTTACAAACGGGACTAGGGTGTTTTATTACACAGATTTCCCTGAGGAAATAATTTTGTATAGCAAGAATAGAGATTTTTATTCCTCTTTTTAGAATTGCGGCAGCAGACGACTCTGTTCCCTCCAAAGACATCGATCGAAGATGCTAGGATACCTGAATTATGAGTTCGGAGTCGAAGCTAGCTTTTGCTCTAAACGTATAATGTCGGTCTTGTAAACACGAGGGCCCGAGTTTGGTCCTGGAGACGCTCAATCGCTACAATGGCAGCAGATGACTCTGCTCCTTCCAAAGACATCGATCGAAGATGCTAGAATACCCGAATTATGAGTTCGGAGTCGAAGTTAGCTTTTGCTCTAAACGTATAATGTCGGTCTTGTAAGCACGAGGTCCCGAGTTCGGGCCTGGCAACGCTCAATCGCTACAATGGTTACCCTGGACATAAGAGCACGAAAAACCTTCTGTCTCCAACGATCTCACCTCTCAATAAGAGATGGCAGCACCACGCTGAACCTGAGGCGCCCACCACTCCGTTTCTGCTTGATGACGACTGACGTTACGCCCGAGACGACACGCCTCCCGGCCATTCAGCCCCTCAACTGAGTTTCTTTTGCTCTAATCTTATAATGTCGGTCTTGTAACACCAGGTCCCTGATTCGGGCCTGGCAACATCAATCGCTACAGAATAATTAAATTAAATATTTTAACAGAATATTTTGAATAAAAATGCCATTTACAATACTACAGGAATTTAACACTAGAACGACGGAAGCCGTCTTTTGACCGCATAATTACCTTGAGAAACGTTTCCTCCAAAACGACTAATCCCAGTCCACTGAAATTTTATGACTTTTTCTTAAAGTTATTGAAAACACAGAAAAGAATTATTGTAGGTTTTATAATAAGAGAACAAATCAGCCGTCTTCCTAGTACGATGGCAGCGGTCAAAGTAGTTATGCGGTCAAAACGACCGCTTCCGTCGTTCTAGTGTTAATAAATAAAATCGCGGAAAAAATTGCATTGTAAATTGTGAAACTCTTTTCAATTAAACTAAGGATTTCGCCTTTATTGGTGATTTGGATTGAAACTAATTTGGCGATTTGGAAAATCAGTGGTATTCAGTAGCGGCCGCTTATTTAGAACCCGAGCAAAGCGGGGTAATTCGTTCTAGTTATACATATATACCCGAGTCTAATATAGGATACGCATCATACATCAAAATACTCTGCGTTACCATATCATATTATCTAACATTTCAATGCATTTAGAGGAATATATACGGTATCTATGCAAATCTTTCAAATAACGTCTATAACGTGGATTAGGTTGCAATATCGATGCAAATGCTTTGAATGTGTGCGTAGACCTCAATTCTGATGCCGAGTATTACAGGCGAGTAATTCAACATCAGGAACATTTGCACTTCTTTGAATGGCTATGGTATAGAGATACTGTAAGAATATAGAATTTTCTTGTTCGTCGAATGAATTAATATCATGGCTATGAATATGGAATACAAATTACGTTAAATCCAAACAAACTATACACGTATGTATAAAACATTTGGGTTATATGATTTTTTTTCTCGGAGGTTTCTATATAACTTCATGATGGTGTGATAACGAATATGCATTAATCTGAAATCCTATGAATAATAATGCGTATAAAAAGGGAAAATGCGTAGTATATTCCCTTTTCATAGTCATATAAAATAATATTTTCCTTTATAAAACAAATAATATTTTTCTTCGTATAAAATAAATAATATTTTCCTTCGTATAAAATAAATAATATTTTTCTTCGTATAAAATAAATAATATTTTCCTTCGTATAAAGTAAAAACTTTCCTTCGTTTAAAATAAATATGTTCCTTCGTATAAAATAAGTTTGAAAGTACGACGACTTTGCGAATAAAATACAAAGGCTGGATAGCTAGATAAAAATTTCTCAAAATTCAGTTTTCTGAAAATCACATTATTTAAATCTCAATTTTAATAAAAATATTATTCCTTAAAGTTAAATGTATGATGCAATATTATAAAACAGTCTTCCTTTCTGGACTAAGCCAAATATATAATAAAATTGTTAAACCAGCATTTTAGTCTTCTCAATCTATATTTACACATGCCAATATATGACATGATAAAATTTACAAATAAAATCACAAATACGAGAAATGACAAAGAATGCCCCTATATAAAGGAGCCTTCATATAGGGGCAAATAGTGTGCATACTTCATTTTTGAAGGAAACTATTAAGCATTTTTATTCTATTTTCATATTTATTTTTGTACAGTTCTACGAATTTTCGGAAAACCGGAAGTGGCATTTCCAGAACAGGAAATATTTAAAGATCTCCCCCTTCCCGTCTCTTCTGGAATTCCATATTGAATTTATATCAGTCATTATCTAAGTTCTGTCTATAACTAATCCTGAGAAATAGATATTTTGGAGGAAATTTTTTGAACCGGTAAAAAAAAACAAAAAAAACGGGAAGTGGAAATCTTTATTGAACCCTTACCGCCCCTCAAGAGCATGAAGCTGAATAAATATGAGTCATCATCTAGTTCTACCTATATAGCCAACCTTGAGAAATGTATATGTTTCAAGGGAAATTCCTGAACCGGAAGGGAAAATACTTGGAAAGTATCTTTACTCCTCCAGCCCCCTCCTCCGGAATTTGATGCTGAACCCAATCAATCATTATCTGAGCTCTATCTATAGCCAATTCTGAGAAATAGATGTTTTAAAGAAAATGTAAGGGAAAGTGACATCTTCAAAATCGGAAGCGGGTCTCTTCTTTTCCCTCCAGAATCCAATGAAGATCCCATATCAATCATTATTTGAGCTCTTTCTATAGCCAATCATGAAAAATAGATGCTTCAAGGAAAATTTTTGAAATGGAAGTAGGAGAGAAATCGGAAATGAAAAATTTTAGTGAACTACCCAACTCCTCCAAAATTTGATACTGAATCCATATCAGTTATTATATAAACTCTATGTATAGTCGATTTTAAAAGAACTAGATATTTCAAGTAGAAGACAAATATTTTAACCTGAAATAGAAATTCTGAGTAAGACTATTACACAAAAATGCTTGTTTTCTCAGTAAAATGGTCGGCCCTCAATTAAAAACATATAATTATGATAGTTTTAATGTTTTATAAATTTGTTAACTCAACAAATCTGTCCATTATTTTAATACCAAAATCAACATTCAAGGTAGAGTATTCAAGTAGGAGATTCTAGATCATAGATAGATCTAGGAAGATAGTGGTAGCTTTTAATAGTAAGACACTCAGAAGTGCTAAACATCTTACTGACTGTCTTTTGAAAATAGATTTAACAGAAAAGGAATAAAGCATAAATTTTCAAAAATACTGATTGGCCCCGTAGGCATTCACATTTACTGGAAAATACATTGAATATAATTTAATGTTTCTATAACCAAATCTTTATTCTGAATTTTCCCACCTTTCTGTCATGTTTGTTCCTGGGATCTGTTGTTAAAAAAATATATATATTTTTTTGCTGGTTCTTATTCCAAAAAAATTTTACGGGCCAGGTAGCAAGACTTCAATAAAAAGAAAAAATAGCGTTGGCCGAAGAAAATGCAATACATCTACTTCTGCCACTCCGTGTCCTTTTCTTTCTTATCATCTTTTATTTATTTATATATTTTTTTTCCAAAGAAAGAAAAATGATGCAAGAAGAATCGAAAAGTTCGTTTCTCCGAATTTTTAGTCGTTTTATAAAGTCAACTGTTCGGACGTAACGCCAAGCTTTAGCAGTAGATAGAACATCAAAATCGCAAGCGCTTAACGTTCTGGAAATGTAAAATTGAATTTATACTTTCGAAGGGTTATTTTCAAGAGCAGTTTTCATGTTACACAATGTTTTCTCTTACTTTCCCTGAAATTAAGGGGGAAAAAGAATTATTTAAATAATCATTGAAATAATTCTTATTTTTCTTATTCGTGTATTATTTCTCTTATCAATACGCTGCGAGTGGAGTAAATTGGACCCTTTCCAGTGGCCTTCTCCACTTTAAATACATATTTTTGAAAGCTATTGAATGAAATTAGTGGTTAAATCGATGGCTTAGTGGTTCGGTTTGTGGTTTAATTAGTGTTGACATCGATCGCGTTAAAAAGCGATCGATGTCAACTTATACTTTCATTATTACTTATACTTTCATGGTAAATATGGACTTTTAGGCGAACAGTCAAATAAAATGCACTGTAGGATTTCCATTGCAAATGAAACCAATAAATTCCCAAACACCAACTTATCGTACATAAACCTGCCATCTTATTTCAACCATACGCCTAACTTATGCAGTTTGTAATATCATATCATTTAAGTATATATATAAATGTAGGTATATGATACATTTTAAAGCCGATCAGACTCAGCCCTTAATGCTGAGAAAAAATATCGATTATATCGTACAATCTAGCGATCTTCGAGGGAAATTTTCGTCTGTAACATAGTATATAAGTGAGAATATTCTCTATTGGCCATTCATACTAAGGTTCTTATATATACAGGCTGTTGCAACAGCGGCCATCTTGACTCTCAGTTGAAGCGATGGCTGTACATGTTGAAAAAATACTTTCTTTTTCTCGAAATTTTGAAAAAATCAAAGCATACTACTTTCTGGGATGATTAGTACATTTTTTTAAGGCAATATCATCTATTTTACAGCTAAATCGAGTATCAAATATCAATCATGTAACATACGCGCGTCACTGAAATAGTAAAGGCAGACGATAACCGACTGCAGGAGTCAAAATGGCGATTGCGTAAGCAGCCTCAATTCACAGGTGCGTGACGATGTATAATACGACGTCTAATGTGACGTCATGGTTTATTTACGCCGCCATGTTGGAAGGCATAAATATCTATGTAGTAATGGATCCAGCCACAATATCGTATCAGACACGATGAAAAAAAATCTGATGTGGGCAACACATGACTTTCCTTATATAAATCAATGAATTTACTACTTTTACAGATAAAAAAACTCGTTATTCTTATAGTAGATACTAATATTCTTTCCATGCTATTGAATTTCTTCAATTAGGCGTCATTTTTATTGATTTATCGTCATTTTTATCAATTTGGCGAGATTTTTGTTAATTTCGCAACAATTAAAAATGTCGCCAACTTGGCGACATTCCGCCAAATTCGTCGCCAAAATCTTGCCAATCGTTATGGATTGAGAAACAAGTTATTCTTACAGCAAATAAATGACTATTGGCGTTCAAATACAAAAGTATTACTCAAAGTATCTTTTTTCATGAATGGAACGAGCTAGATCCACGAGAATGATGTCACCAAATTTATCGCATGGTATTACATATGAAAAGTGAACATGTTTCTCACAAGGAAATATTTTTATTTTATATAACTTTTTGATAATTTTTTTGAAAAATGTGCAATATCTCGAGAACAGTTTGTGTTAGCGTTCTAAAATTCATGCCAATCGTTTTCTAATGAAAAATTACATAATAAATGTCTATTTGCGTAACTTTATTAGCGGTTTTTATTTTTTGACGATTTTTTCAAAATTTCATTCGAAAATTTAGGGGGGGTTCTGAACATTCGATTGCGTATAAAACGAATAGGCTTCCAGTGTTTACGGATTGTGATTTTTGTACCAAATTTCGTTCAAATCGGTCCATTTGTTCGTCAGTTATCGTCTCCACAGACTCACTGACACACACACACACACACACAGACATCACTTCAAAAGTGTTTGATTCGTTATCAGGGATGCTTAAAACGTGCTCTCCCGTCGAAAACTCGAACTCGAATTTTCGACCCCGTCACAATATTTTCCTTATACATTATGTATATAAGGAAAGTAACAAAATATACGCTTTTGAGAAGGGTATATTGAGATATTGTATCGCATATTGTGAGTACAATGAATTATAATGAAAAAAAAAAATAATGCGTAACTGTAATACAGAAATTTCGATCAGCAAGAAAAGCATACTCTAACATTGGACGGAAAGACTATTTTGCTGTCCAACGCAGAGATGACAGAAATTAAGATTTAAAGGTGTTGACGTCACATGCAAATGGTTAATACTCACGCATTCTTCCTAAAGGGGTGGGGAGGGGGCGATCCCAAAATTAATATCGAGCTCCTATTGAAGATAACAGTATTCATGGACTGGTTTCGCGTTTTTTACAAGATTGTTAGAGTCTAATATCCAATAATTGGAGTGACACTAAGAATGCTTGCTTTGCGTTACCATTTTGTAAGCCTCCATGAATTCGACAAATTCCGTCTTATCACACCGCAGGTATCAATTTTTTTTTAGAAAACTCAGGCAAAACGAAGTTGTAACGATCAACTGTTTTAAAAACTCAGGCAGAACGACGCCGTAAGGATCAACTTTTTTTAAAAACTCGGGCAACACGACTTTGCCACAATTAACTTTTTTTTTAAAACTCAGGCAGCACGACACTGTAACGATCAACTTTAAAAAAACCTCAGGCAGCGCAAAGCTGTAACGATAAACTTCTTGCAAAAACTCATGCTGCACGAAGCTATACCGACTAAGTTTATACTCATTATGCGGGTTTTGCGAGTACCAACTTGGCTGTTAAAGCCTCGTGAGCCTAATCTTTATTAAACTCTTACTATCGGTTATTACACGCTAACGAGCGAATAAAGAGAGCAAAACCGGTTCATGGATGTTGTTATCTGCAATGACAGCCTGATTCCATTCATTTTGTTTTCATCGGTCAAAGAAATGCAAAACTAAAATTTCAATATTTTTAACCATTTAGATGAGCAGATTTTGTTGGTGCAAGTTTAATAAATGTACCCCACTGATAATGCAGCAACTTTACTTAAAAAATATTTTTTCGATCTTAAGAAAGATATTAAATTCCATTAATTGCTAAATAATACGGTCACTATTGCTACACATAAAAGAAAATTTCAAATAATCTTGTATTTGTGCTAGAAAAGCTGAAAAAGAAGTCACTTTTTAAAATGGATGAAATCAATCAAGCTGGAAAACATGTTCTTTTTTTTTTCTTGTATAAAAAATGACAACCTTACCAAGAACGGATTCTTTTAAATAAAGAAACATAGTAAGTCACACTTAGATGATACTGATCGAAAATGATGTAAACGGCAGATGAACAAATAAATTCCATTTTTTATCGCTATGAGTAAAAACAAATAGGTGGAAAAAAACAATGTTGACCGTCTCTCATGACAAATTTCAAAATGTAGAATACACGCTACATTAATTTCATATGCGTTATCTACATGTTTTATCAGCTCTGGGAAAATATGGGATCATGATTATTTACAAAAATATTTTTAAGGTTCATTTAACAGAGTAAACAGTTTGAAACTTATTTAAAACTCAATTTTTAGTGATATATAAGGCATGGGAAGAGTGAACAATAAATATGCTTGAAAGTTCAAAATATCGAAGAGTTTTCAATAGATTTTTCATGCTATAAAAATGAAATATACATCAAATATGCACTCAGCTTATGCATCGCTTGGGGGGGGGGGGGAGTATGCATGCATCTTCTGTATTATGTATTTTATCTTGGCTTTTAATATATATTTTTAAACATCAGTAAAATAATAAGCGCATATTTATTATAATTTAATTATACAAAAAATTTATTTATGCATCAAACAAAATTATGCAAACTGCAAAGTTTGGTGTCGACTGGACTACGTGGTCGAGTCGAGTGCAGTAAGTCGAGTGCAATACATGATACATGTCGACTTCAGTACGTGTTCAAAGTTCTATACAACTGAATCAAATTGTTAAGCTGAATAGTGATACTCGCAAACGTGAAAATAAAATTAAATAAAGTCTAACTCTATTATCTACAGAAAGCAAATTCCACACCTTTTCCATGCAGATTATCTACAGTCATTTTCTGTTATCATCAACATTCCCTACGCCATTTCCTTTTCAAGCGATCATCTTTAACGTTCATAAAATTCAAGATTTTGTATAAATAAATCGATCTACAAAATTTTATATCGATTGAAAAGCGAGTTCAAAAGAGAAAGCCCCGAGCCAAACGGTTAAACTGAAAAGTAATACGTGAATGTTTCGCATGTTCGTAATGATCACACACATTTGGGATAACTCGGTAAGACGTACACCAGTTTTACTGAAGCTATTTGCTTATTTAGGTTAATACAAAGTGCATAATAAACATTCATAATTTTTATTTTAGTCCTTTGAATTTTAGTGGTGAAAAGGTTAGAGGTAAAAACACGCAAAAATCAATTGAAGAAAATCGTTAATCAATAAATAACTCGTGATGATGAAATACGAATTTGATAAAACTTTTTATCTTTGTGATACACGTGTAATAAAACGTCACCCATGCAACACATATTTACAAAGGATGTTTGCGGTTAAGATAACAACGGTTTCGCTAGATAAAGCTATTGCACAGTTGATTCAAGTATTATTTCTTAATGCATAAGAAAAAAGACCTGGTGACAAAAGTCGACACCATTTGGTGAAAAGAGAACATGTAACAAATGATATATATTTTGAACTTCAATTTCTTTTATGCCCGTAGTCTGAATAAAATGAAATAGTTTTACAAAACAACTTTTTATTAGCATCTGCCATTGTTATAAATTTTTCACGTGCAGTCGAACATCGTGCACCATATTCGAACGTACTACTCAAAGTGGCTACTCAAGCACAAAGCCTCTCTTTCGGCTAAATTAATTTTAGCTAACCCACGATGTTTATGCCATTAGTGGCAAGAAAAAACATTTAAAGTGGTACGCACAAAGTCGCAATATATTAAAAAATATCAATAAAATAATCATTAAATCGACAGACAAGCAACCTATGTGGTTTATTAGCAAAACACTATAATTTATTTTGTCCTTCAACAGGCAACGCAGAAAACCACTCGCTTAATATTCAGCTTATCCTCTGTGCTGATAAGCATATCAGAAATTTTATTCTTGCTTCCTCAACGTAAATTTATAGATTTGAGATATGTTTTTAGCAGAGACTGTTCAGGTAAAGATAGGCATTATATTACTAAGGAGAGGCATGCATCGTCTACAATATTTTCAGAAATATGGAACACCATTGATTGTTGCCATTATTGGGTAAAATTATATTAGTCAATATTTCTCAACTCCACTTTTGATATCCTGGCTACGCTTATGAGTTTCTCAACCAACAAAGAAAGAATTGTAGTAGTTGCTAAAACAGACGTAGCCAGAACATAGTACGTAGGCAAGGAAGTGGGTCATTGATAAAATAGGGGAGGGGGATGCATCGACGGATAATGTTTGGACAATTGAGAATCAATTTATTTGTCGCAATACATTAAAAAGGCCAATAGGGGTTATGACCCTTATAAGCCCACTTTGCTACGCCATTGGTTGCTAACGTTTTCGATGATGATACATATTTAATGAAATGACATAATCTTCATTAAAGGTGAGAAGTTTGCCACTAATACGCAGCATCTAAAGAGGTCTGCAGGGATCCACACCTGACCCACAGGCAGGTGGGACAACACTTTCTTCAAAACATCTCAGGCAGACCTCTTTAGCTACTGTTAAGTAGAGTTAATTTTAAATCAATTTTTTAAGAACTTAAAGATTAAATGATGAAAAAAAGTATATGATAAGATTATCAAGGTATCAAGGTTATTTGGTATCATCAAGGTTACGCGTCTGTTTAGCTACATTATTGTCAGTTGTTAAGAGAGGTGCTAAAGCAATCTCTTATCATATAATGAGAGTCTCGCAACAGTGCAGACATTCAAGATTTCAAATACAAAGGCACTTACTGGTCGATAGGATAGACTGTGATAATACATCATGTCAGACAGATAATCTATAATATTGACACTAAAGATTTGCCATTTTCATTCGCTTCTTAAATACCAAAAAAGTCTAGATATTATTGACACACACACCAATACACACACACACGCACACATATATATATATATATATATATATATATATATATATATATATAAGCAGTATGCAAATTGATTTACCATTTAGAAAATCTGATACTGCTTTGGTCAATGCGCTACGTAAAACGTATCATTATGTGAAAATAAAGGACAAAATAACCATTTTATTGTGCAGCGAAAAATTAATTCAAAAGAAAAACATAAAAAAAAATATGAAAAGGTGTCAACCAGTTTCTGAGGCAAAATTGAGCCTCCTTTGCCAGGATAAAGAGCAGCCATTCTAGCTAAAACATCGACAGTGGCTCCAGTTCGATGGAGGCAAAATGGTTTTGCGTGAATAACATAATTTTCGTGGGTGGTTTGTCTTTTTTTGGCATGCTCGAAACTGTTCAAAATATTAAAATATCAAAATACAACTTTTTGACCTGATGAAGAGGGATCAAAACTCCCTCGAAACAATTGACGTTACGTAATTTGCATATGTCTGTTTTCATTAAGGAAGCATTGAAAGAGCTATTAATGTATAAACTGGATTCGCTACTGAACATTTTGTTGCTTATTTTAATAATCAACGTAACAAGAAAAAATTACTCAGCTATTAATATTAATAACATATATAAATCCATTATTCTCTTATAATTTTGTCTCTTTTAGAGTCTAAATGCACTAGCGAATTATAGTAATCCACAGAAATCTCTGATCTACACTGATTTAGATCTATATCAACATATTTTTTTATATAATGCAATGCCTTAATTTCATTCATCCTTGTAGAGGAGATAGATACTGATCTCACTGAAGATTAAACGCCGTGATATACACAGAAATTACTTTTTACGTGCATAATGAATTGACTGCATTAAATGTTTCTTAAGACCACAACACTGAAAATAGTTCATAGTATTCACGGATGCTCAAAACATGTAGATCCATCAAAATGCAAGAGTCAGGTTTTGGCCCCATCACAAAACTTTTCCTTTGCTTTTATATACAGGGTGTCCAGTGCTATAAGTGCCCAATGGCTATTTCCTCAACCGTTAGCCACAGAGATACACTTCCAATTGCAAAAATGTTTTAAATTTTAAAATCTATTATCTTAGAATCCGTTTAAATGAATAAATGCATTTCTGAAAGAAATACGAAATATAAATTCTTATACAGTCCCCTGGTTCTACCAATTATATTTAGGAAAATCATCCTCATACAATTTTATGCAAAATAAAAAAAAAATCATCCTTTTACGACCAAAATTGACCGACTTATAGCTGTTTAAAGTTGGAGCACTTTTTTACTGAGAAATGGTCAATACGGTCCCTGATTGGTTGGTTGCTTGAAACGGGACATTCGTATGCGTAGAAAAGCGACTTAGGTCATAAAGTTTAATGCTTCATAACTCGGTAAATTTGGGTCGTAAAAGGAAGTTTTTTTTCTTTATTTTGCATGAAACTGTATGAGGATGATTTTCCGAAATGTAATTGGTAAGACTAGGGAACCGCATAAAAATTTATATTTCATATTTCTTTCAGAAATGTATTTATTGATTTGAACTGTCTCAAATCAATAAATATATTTTAAAATTTAAAACATTTTTGCAATTGTAAGTATTTCTCTGTGGCTAACGGTTGAGGAAATAGCCAATGAGCACCGATAACACTGGACACCCTGTATATTGCATGAAAAAAAATGAAACGACAAAAGAACAAATATAATTTAGTATAATTAGCAAGCACAACTAGCACATATATTTCGCAAAGAAAAAAACCGGAAAAAATAGCATTCTATTTTTAATTCGCCCTGGAGCACTTAAAATAAACATAAATATTTTGGTCTGAATGTACTTATTTCTCCATTTTTATCAGTCCCTAAACAAGATACAATCGAAGGAAAACTTCTATTTTTATGAAGATACTCAGACAAACTCATTAAAAAAAATTAGAGTTGTGATAAAAACTGAATAGCAATGTGAAAAAAAAGGTTTTAAGATAATTCAACATTACTACCAATCATTCGTGCTTTATTGCGAAATAAAAAATTGCCCTAAATGCAATAGCACACACACTCATTAACACAAGTTACTCCCTTACTCATCATCCTCAAATTTGTGACTCATTGCCGTAACTGCGTTGCACAATTTTATGAGATATACAAAATGAATTGTTTCATTGAGATTCATTCAGACAGATATGAAGTCGTTCAACACATACGACTACTGGCACAGCTGCCATACCGCGGAAACAATTACGCATACCACAGAAATAATTTTTTTCTTCTGTAGCTCATATTTATAACAGTTGCCAGCTTCTATATTTATTTTTCAAGCTAGGCTAATGTAAATAATTAGGCATTCAATATGAAGTGAGGAATATTTCAACTTTACGAAATAAAAAATCTGATGTGGGCAGCACATGACTTTCCTTATATAATGCAATGAATTTACTACTTTTACAGTAAAAAAAATGGATAATTTTTATAGTAGATATTTATATTTTTTCCAAGATATTGAATTTTCGTCAATGAGTCGTCATTTTTATCAATTTGGCGAGTTTTTCATTAATTTAGCAACATTTAAAAAAGTCGCCAAGATGGTTACATTCCGCTAAATTCATGGCCAAAATCTCGTCAGGCGTTATGGACGGAGAAATACGTTGTTCTTATACCAGATAAATGACTATTGGTGCTCAAATACAAAAGTATTACTCAAAGTATCTTTTTTCATGAATGGAACGAGCTAGATCCACGAGAATAATGCCACCAAATTCATCGTATGGTATTATATATGAAACGTGAACATTTTTCTCAATAAGAATTTTTTTTATTTATTTATTTTTTTTTTTTGAAAAATGTGCAATATCTTGAGAGCGGTTCATGTCAGCGTTCTAAAATTTAAGTTAATCGTTTTCTGATGAAAAATTACATAAGAAATGTCTATTTGCGTAATGTTATTAGAGGTTTTGATTTTTTGACGATTTTTTCAAAATTTCACTCGAAACTTTAGGAGGTTCTGAACATTCGATTGTGCATAAAAATATAGGCTTTCAGTGTTTACGGATTGAAATTTTTGTACCAAATTTCGTTCGAATCGGCTCATTCATTCCTCAGTTATCGTCTCCACAGACTCTCTCTCTCTCTCTCTCTCTCTCTATATATATATATATATATATATATATATATATATATATATATATATATATATATATATATATATATATATATATCTGTCTCTCTCTCCCTCTCTCTCTCTCTCACACACACACACACACACAGCACTTCAAAAATGTTCGATTCGTGATCAGGATGCTTGAAACGTGCTCTCCAGTTGGAAACTCGAATTTGAATTTTCGACCCCGTCACAATACCTTCCTTATACATTACTGTATATAAGGAAAGTAAAAGGCACTTTTAATAAAATAAAAAAAATCTTCTGTAATTCAAAATTTCCCTATACAATTAATTTGTATTTCGCATTGTAGAAACAGTGCAACATTGTGTATAAGTTATACTTGAAATAGTACAACATTGAGTTGTTAACGTTGAAATAGTGCAACATTACGTTTAAAAGTTAATGTAGAAATCGTGCAACATTGTATTTAAGTTCATGTAGAAATAATGCAACTTTGCGCTTGATAAGTTTCTGAATTTACCTATAACTTCATGAATATTTATATATTTTAGTTCTGCCGACGTTCTTGTTCCAGCGAGTTTCTGAAATCTCGTCGGCCTATTTTCATAATTTCTTTTTTAATAAACGAAAGGTGTCGACATGCAGATAAGCCAAACATTTTTTACGAACTCGAGAACGCAATCGAATTTGAATTGTTGTTTGTCATTTATAAAATTTAATGATCTCCTCGGCGTGTTCTTGGCACATTGGATTGTTTTCGACTAATTCTCATGATTTTATTTTTAAACGCAGACTATCCCAAAATATCTGCCTAAATCCAGAACGCGTTCAAATTTGAACTACGACCATTTCGTGAGTCCATCTGTCTCCAGTGTGTTTGTTCTCAGAATCAACAAAGCTGTTTTATGTTTTTATTTTTATAATAAAGGAACCTGTCATAAAGTAGGGCTATATTTACCAGAGAATGTGTTCAACTTTGCTATGTGACGTGCTAATTCATTCAAAATTTTTAAAATCGCAATAGAGCCTATAGTAAAATGATCGCTCAACATTCATAAAAAAACGTCATTTTATGAATCAATTATTGATTTTCAGTAGCAAAGTGTTCCCAACGGGTTCAGCTAGTTAGGATGAGTACTCTAATTTATACTAGTACCCTTTATCCTACTATGACTTTAGAGAAAAAATTTACACGAAAGGAGGAACTACGCAGAGAAGAAAAGTTGAAAAATGACAAGTTATTTGATCTTAAAACAACGAAGCGGAAGACAAAAAAACCAAAATTTATAAATATTTCATTAAAGAAAATATCTTCTACATCAAATGACAATAATTTTCGCAATTCTTCTAAAATTTCTGCCCAATAAGTTGTACGCAGATAATTTAGATACACAGATAATATGCCAAAATGAAGCGGTTTTAGGACGGACGCAACACTAAATATAAATAGAAACGGACCTTAAAAATCATGATTTTGAAACAAAAAAAAAAAAAAAAAGAACGCCATATTTTATTTTGCAATGAGTCACGTGATAGCTTTATAATATGGGTGTAATTATTATTTCAAATTTTATTTAAATAACTACTTAACATATTTTGATGAATTTTATTTTACACATTTTACGTAATAATTTGAATATACCTAAAATTTTCGCAGCAATTGGTGAATTTTAACTCCGCTTAAAAAATGTTTGAAAAATTAGGCCCCATAGGCCCCAATGTACTTCATTCTTTCAACCCGGGTTCAATCCAAAACTAATTGGGTGATATTATTCTTTTACATTCCCATATCTACAAACCGTCTCAACAACATACTTCATTTCAATTTCATTTTGATAAAGTCTTTTTTACGGCAGTTATGTGAACGGATAGACAAACAGAACAAACTCATAAACACTTTACAACTATGTTGAAAAATGTTAAAAACGAAAGAGATTATAGTTTAAAAAATAAATTTTAGAGAAATCGAGATGCACTGCCTATCAAAAGATCCTACACACGTAGAATTTTTTTTTAAAAGAAAACGGGCTGACTACCCGGCCTATTAGACAGACTTAGGAAGTAGCCAAAGTGAGTTTTGGGGCCATACTATAATTTATATGTTCCACAATAGGACGGAAGCAACACTAAATATAAATAGAAATTGGCCTTAAAAATCATGATTTTGAACAACGTAAAAAATTGAACGCCATATTTTATTTTGCAATGAGTCACGTGATAGCTTCATATAATATGGGTGTAATTATTATTTCAAATTTTATTTAAATAACTACTTAACATATTTTGATGAATTTTATTTTACACATTTTACGTAATAATTTGAATATAGCTAAAATTTTCGCAGCAATTGGTGAATTTTAACTCCGCTTAAAAAATGTTTGAAAAATTAGGCCCCATAGGCCCCAAAGTATTTCATTCTTTCATCCCGGGTACAATCCAAAACTACTTGGGTGATATTATTCTTTTACTTTCCCATATGTCCTACAAACCGTCTCAACAACATACTTCATTTCAACTTCATTTTGATAAAGTCGTTTTTACGGCACTTATGTGAACGGATAGACAAACAGAACAAACTCATAAACAGGCACGGGGTGCACTGCCTATCAAAAGATCTTACATACATAGAAATTTTTTTTAAAGATAATGGGCTAGCTACCCGGCCTATTAGACAGACTTAGGAAGTGGACAAAGTGCGTTTTGGGGCCATACTATATTTTATAGGGTTGATAATAAAATCGCCAAAAAAGCAACTAAATAGTATGGACCACTACTGGACGCAATGCATGACTTACTTGGATATTTTGTTAGGTCAACTAGAATTTCTAGTCTTTTCCTCAATTAAAATGATGAACACGTACATTGTACATAGCAGCATGAATTTCCGTGGAAATGTTGTTAACGCATTTATATATATCACAGAGTGTATAATATGATAGACCACAGCACAATATATATGTGTTACATTACAGCATAGTACGATGGACTGCAGCACATTATGATGGACTACAGCATAATACGATGAATATATCTCAAATCCTCTCCCCCAGGAACACATTGGAGCTATTGAAGAATTTCAAAGAACATACATTTGAAGAAATGTAAAACAAAATATTTGGTTACATCCCCCCCCTTAAAAAATCTGGCGACGGTACTGTTAACGGTAGATTAAAACGTTCTTTCTATAATTTCAGTTTTTAATTTTACCATAGAGTGTGTTTTATACTGCACGGAAATTCCGTTTTAAAGAAAAAAAAACAGCTGTCTAAATTTAGATGCAGTTATCATCAAATCTATAATTTTCGAATTTTCTATTTAATTTAATATTTAATTTTTTTAAACATAATCTTCATAAAAAATAGCATTTCAATAAATAATAATATAATTAGCTTCATTATGCATAATCATTTTGCACTAATTTTACTAGTGCAAATTGAATGATTTTGATTTTACATACACATACGTATTTCAAACACTGTATAATTCTTTAAAAATTATTGGAGGGAAAGAAGTGGAAGTTAAATCAATAGAATAATTGATTTATGAACGTGTCTTCTGATCATTGTGCTATGATTGATAGCATTGATTAATTTAATCAACAGGAATACATACTGTGTTGAATACATAATTAATTATTAAATCAAAAGCAATGAAAATTAGGAAGTATTACATGCGATTGTTCACAGTTAGTAATGAAATAGAAAACGGAAAAATTGAAAACGTCCATTATACTTCAGTCTCAACTAATATTTCACTTATGTATTCACAAAAAAACTACTTAGGACTATAAAACCTCAACAGTGGTATTGCGTCATGTACCGCACTTGATATTAAAGTTTCAAATTTTGTGACAGTTGTAATTTCACTGGCATTTTTATGAGAACAATATATAATCACATTACAACCGGAAAAAGAAAATAAATATTTGATAATATATTGTGACCATGGTTACTCATGATTGCGAAAAACTTTCAATTTCTTCCATATAATAAATAATGTTAAATGTAACGATAATATGAAAAAAAACATAACGATAATATGGAAAAATCCATTACCATACATCAAAGCTGAAATATTAGAATGTCCGAATCTCATCCACAGAATTCCTCGTAATAAATTATGATGATATTATATGACACTACATAAATCGAGAATATAATTCGGAAATAAACTTCAACTCAACAAGTATAGGGACAAAAGTAATTTAGGGGCAGTAGAACAGTACTTAATGTGTTGAAATAATGCATGAGTACAATAGAAATAATCAAAATTTTCACATCAAAGATTTATTTGTGGACCTGGTATAGCTTCTGTATAGTTTCCTCCTTTTCAGAGCTACTCTTCATAATTTGATGATAAAAAAATATAGAATATGTTCAACCTGTAACAAGTCTTACAAAAATATAGCTGTAACCGTGTAAAGGAAGCATACCATATTTCATACACATTCAGTGAACATCAAATTTCCTCTACATTCATTATTACCAAATATAATGCATATTCATTGCACGCCAAATTTCATGAACATTCAGTACATACCAAATTTCATGAACATTCAGTACATACCAAATTTCATGAACATTCAGTACATACCAAATTTCATGAACTTTCAGTACATACCAAATTTCATGAACATTCAGTACATACCAAATTTCATGCACATTCATCGGATATCATGTTTCATTGTTTTAGGATATATTAGGATCCCATGGGATAAGATGAACATTAGCATCCGATTTTCGGGAACAGGTCCCGAAACCAGTCTTTTCTACCCGAAAAGGCCCCGATTAACTACTTCTTACTTAAAGTAAAAAAAAAAAAATGAATATGTGACTGGATTCACAGATTTTATATTAAAATTAAAACTATCAAAATTCTGCTAATCTGACGACAATGTAACCGTAACGGGAAATCCCCTAAACAACTTTCGGCTCTGGACTGTGCTTAGTGATGAAAGAAACATCAACGTGATTTGGCGACGGATTTCTAGCAGTTTTTTTTTATTGTTGAACACTTCTTTCTTTATTTTGTTATTAAGTAAAAAATTTACAATATTAACACTGTAAGGATTCGTTCTTTGACCTGGAGTAGGGATGGTTCGGTTAAAAGAAAATGCCTCGAGTCCCCGGAAACCCAAAGGAAACAATGGTCATCTTCCTGATACAGTAAACTCCCGTTGATCCGACATCCAATATTTCGGCACGCCCGATAGTCCGGCACGCGTTTGGAACGATATTCGGGTCCATTCGGCTGTATTGATGTACATGTACTGTAATAGAATATAAATGATTTTGTATTCAAATTTCTGAACTTATAACTTTAAAATGAATTCAAATGTTTTTGTTTTTTTTAACATATACTGCATAATCCAATCTATGCAATGTTTCAGATAATCAAATCTCACATTTATTATCATTATTTTGTTAAACATTAATTTTCTCACTTTTTATTCAATTTTTGTCATTCGATATTCCGTCACCGCGTGTCGGATTATGGGACGTGTACTACTGTATCTCGAGAAATTTTAAATAAAGTATTACATAAAAATTACTATTTTATTTTAAATGTTTAACATAATTATTATTTTCTTCGAAATGTTTTTATTTGTTTTCGGAACAAAAAAAATTGTTTTTCAAGAATTAAATTTAACACTCTATCTCTCTCTACTTTCTGTTATCCCCCAACTAAGATCCTGCAAAAGCTACGGCAACTCATATCGATAAATTTTAAACATAAGCTGTTTCTTTGTCTGTCTATTTCTGTGTATTAATTCAATCTATGACGACTTATTTTATATTCGAACGCTGATGGAGTGCCGCCGACAAAATTTTCGGGCCCCTAAGCAGCAAATTTGCAGAGTCCCTCCTACCCATATTTTACAAATTACTGACATTTTGACGTTTACGCGACCCGGGTCTCTATGTAATGCATTCTTTTGATCCCTGTCCCCGCTTCCTTGTTGACAAATCTGAGCTGATGATTTGTATGTAAGTAAACGCCCTCTGAATTTGACCCAGAACAAAATTTAAAAGGGATGGCAATTAAAACTCAATAAATTATTTTATAGTTATTAAATTACAAAAAATATAACATAAATATTTATTAACAAAACATTCAAGACTAATTTATAGACTGACCTTTCCCTACTACTACTACAAGCCGACCTTTCTGCAGCAAAATTTACGACACACTAAAAGCCGTTTTCCGTGCCAATTAAATAGAATGTTACAGGGTATTGCATCTGCCTTGGTTTATGCAACCATGTCCATATCGTAATTATCCGAGAAACGAAAATGTTTTATCCTGATCGGTCAAATTTTGGCGCCAGTTAGGGAAAAGAACTATCAGATTTACGAGTCCAAGATAAGGATTACTCGAAATTGGTAGGTTGTTTATTCCGATGGATAGTCGCAGTTCAGTTTATTTACTCCCTAGGCGCGATAAAAGTTTAAGGCTAATAGAATATGTTTGGACGTATGTCTTTATGGAGATGGACAGCGGTTTAATTAGTTTTCCATCATTATGATCGGGGCTCTGTATAAAGTAAATTGGGGGTCATTTCAGAGAGGGGAATGAAAGGAAGTTTCTTGTAGGACAAATAATAATAAAAGAGTAGTTCCTGCAGTAATTTAACTTACAGCATACATATTGCTTCAATATTAATTCGATTTATAATTTTATAATACGTTTGATTCATTTTACAAATATAATGTAAAATATATATGTGACCGACTAATGTGGTTGGTGATATCTATAGTTGTACTTCTTAAGCAAAACATTTGGAGATGGACTTTGACCACGTAACTTCCGAAAAGTCAAAACGTTTGACTTATTTTACAAATATAATGTAAGATATATATGTGACCGACTCGTCAGATTCGTGATTATACTTGTACTTCTTATGTAAAACATTTGGAGATAAACATTTACCACTTAAATTTCGAAAGGTAAAAACGTTGGACTTATTTTACACACATAATGTAAGATATATATGTGACCGACTGGTGCGGTTGGTGATATCTACAGTTGTACTTCTTACACAAAAAATTTGGAGATGGACTTTGACCACTTAAATTTCGAAAGGTAAAAACGTTTGACTTATTTTACAAACATAATGTAAGATATATATGTGACCGACTGGTGCGGTTGGTGATATCTACAGTTGTACTTCTTACACAAAAAATTTGGAGATGGACTTTGACCACTTAAATTTCGAAAGGTAAAAACGTTTGACTTATTTTACAAACATAATGTAAGATATATATGTGACCGACTGGTGTGGTTGGTGATATCTACAGTTGTACTTCTTACGCAAAACATTTGGAGATGGACTTTGACCACTTAACTTTCGAAAAGTCAAAACGTTTGACTTATTTTACAAATATAATGTAAGATATATATGTGACAGACTAGTCAGGTTGGTGATTATACTTGTGTACTTCTTACGCAAAACATGATAAACTTTGGCCGCTTAACATTCGAAAAGTCGTGTTTTCTTAATTTTTCTATTATTTGAGACTAATCTGAGAGAAGTCTGTTTTTGTGGCGTTAAGTATTTCTAGCACCTCTGGATTAGGCTGTGAATTTCTATTAGTCAGTCACATTAAATTATATGTACAGTGGTTCTTAAAACAATTGAATCCCCCACATATATAAGTAACTTTGATGGAGAAAAATGATAGTAATATATTTAAAGTGACATTTAAAGTGTTTAATATTGATGAATACGTTGAAGAGGAGGGTATGCAGATATCCACAAACATTATTTATTTAGGAATACCCATGCATGAAATATTCGAAAATAATTAGAAATATGTGATATCCTTATTAAATAATAATAATGAAGAGAAATATATTACATTATTTTTTATTAAGTATTTAATAATAAAGAGGTTTTGATAATAAAAGAACTGTTTTCCAAATTTTCGTAATGGCATGGCGTAATGTCTACTGGTTCCATAATAATAGCTAGGGGCCCATGATATTTGAAATTTTCATATAAGGGTCAGTTAACTAAAAATAGGATGCAACAATTGGGTATATTACGCTATATTGAACATTTATTTTTAAAATACTACATTTTTTGGGTGATACAATTTGTTTAGCACCACTGTATGTAACATGCAAATTTAATTCCTTTTAAAATAGTGAGCGAGTGTGAGGGTGATGCATCAAAATTATCGAGAAATTCCACTACAGCTAGAATTTTGGTTTTGGGTGTCATTTTATCCGTCTCAGCTCCAAAAATAAAGAAATAAATCTAAAATTTAAAAAAAATAGTAGTAGGGGTGACAGTGTAAAGGAATAACCACAATACGCAAAAACACTTTGCTTAATAATGGAGCAATTCCATTCTAGATAAAATCTTGGTTTTGGCCTCATTCTCAACGAAACAATTTAATATATCGAAATATTGAATTAGGGGTGACGACGTAAAGGGATAATTAAAAAAATTGAAAATCACTTTTAAGATGATCGAGTGCTTCCACATGAGGAAGAATTTCGGTTTGGGTCTCATTCGATCCGCCTCAGCCTGCATATATATCAAAGAAGATTTTAAAATATTGAAAATTCGAATTAGGGGTAACGATACAAACATAAAAGTTGTATCGCTGCAATTTTTTTTACAGCGATTGAAACAAAATTTTTATGTCGAATTTTAACATACGCTGCTATGCTAAAGAGTTCGAACTTTTCCTCCGAATTTCAAAATATTCTATTTAGTTCTAGACTTCCCAATAACAAAGTCGAATATAAAGTTTTGTAAAAATCCATTAAGAATTTTGGAAACTATCGTGTACACAAAAAATCAACTATAGACAGACAGACGGACATTACTCTAAAAATAGTCAAAATGTGTTCAGAATGTTCCAAAACATATATTGGCGTCAAAATCACGAAATCGAAAATTTTCGTGAATACATTCTCTATCCGTTATACATGGTATAAGAAAGTAAAAATCTAACGTGAGCAGCACATGACTTTCCCTACAGATTTAAATTCATATTTTCTTTATTTCTTCAATAATTCATTAGATCGAGTTTAATTGCACAAAATAAGACTAAATTTGCATTTTTAATTCAATTTTTGTTTTCATTTGGTAATTGGACATTTTTGTTTTCATTTGGTAATTGGACATTTTTCCGAAAGCGGCGTAACAAAAATGCAAGAAATCTCAAACATCTTGAGAACGGTTAGTCCTAAAGTATAATGGAGTGTGTTATATTCTTTTCCCCGTCAAAAATTGCGTATAAAACAAGAATTTAATTGATACATTTCAGCATACGTAGTCTTTTGTATTTTTTAGATTTTGGCGATTTTTGCGGGCCATTTCGTACAAAACACAGGTTGTTCTTTTCCGAATCGTACCAAAATCTAATCAGCACCAGAGCATTCTACAAGTAACTTCTCTACCAAATTTTGTGAAATTTGGTCAATTAGTATTTTAGCTAGGGTGGATACATGAAATTTTGCTGGCCATTTCGTAAAAAAAGACAGGTTGCTCTTTACCGAAACGTACCAAAATCTAATCAGCACCAGAGCATTCTACAAGTAACTTCTCTACCAAATTTTGTGAAATTTGGTCAATTAGTATTTTAGCTAGATTGGATACATGCCATTTTTACGGGCCATTTCGCAAAAAAAAAACCAGGTTTCTGTTTTCACGGATCCTACCAAAAACTAATCAGAACCAGGGTCTCACCCAAGTAACTTACATACCAAATTTTATGAAATTCAGTCTATTAGTATTTTAGTTAGAGTGGATACATACATTGCATAGACAGACAGACACACACACGTCACGCTAAAAAATAGTTTTTTCGTATTCTAGATGTCTCGAAACGTGTAGATCCGTCGAAAACTCGAGTTGTGATTTCCGGCATGATTCCAATACTTTCCCTGTACATTACCATGTATTGCAGGGAAAGTAAAAACAGCAAACAAGATGAAGAGAAGAAAGTCATTATTCAGTGATCTGCTATACTCTTTATCAGACTCAATGACGCTAACCTAATAGAAAAGCTGTCAAATATTCCATGACCATCAATCAACAATTTCAATACCGGATGAGAAAAAATAAATCCCTTGTGTTACAGCAAAGTGACCAGAAAAAATGCCCCACCCTTGACACGCTCTTTTACTCAATACTGAAGAGAGCCATGTTCTCACTCATTATAAAGTTAACAAGGACATAGCAAAAAAAATAATGGGTTGGTGAAAAATGAGCACCAGTTACATGTAGGAGGGTATAGAATCCATTGATAAGATACGGATTTGGTGGCGGAAGTAAAAGGGATAGTACAGGGATAATAAAATTTTAAAATCTTGAAAATGTACCAAAACGTTAAACTTGCGCGTGGTAACATAGCGACGCGATTGCGTATGTTTCGTATTATACACCAGGAAATGTACTCGGCGTAGTTCGGGATTTAAATGAACGGTCGTGGCGTAGCCATATATGCGCACACACAACAGTTGTTTTTTCCTGTTATAAGCGAGCGTATTGCTAAAATGTTCTTTGATTTTCGAGAATTTTCTGCGAGTTCCGTTATAACTTATGTGAGAAATTTGCATCTTAATTCTCGGGAAACACCGGAACGTTTTAGAAAATTACCCTACGTTGCCTCCGGGATTTGAGATGCAAATCTATAATTGCAATCACACAGGAACTCACAGTAAATTCTCAGAAACCAAGTAACGCTTTAACAATACAATGCTACCGTTTTTAATAATACAAAATAAATAAATAAATAAAAATAAATAAATAAATAAAAATAAATAAATAAATAAAAATACATAAAAAACAAACAAAACATGTCACTCGTGTTAAGATGAAAACTCTGCAAGAATATCTTGCATGCCTGATAAGTGGGAGATTACGTCTTCAACTCAGGAAAAGTACATATTTTTCAAAATTTCACGAAAATGAGTCTAATGATCGGTATGGATTCCGTTCACAGTTTGTTTGAAAGAGAATTTTTTTTTTTGATCTTCCTGATGGTGTCAAGATGAAAGCACTGAGGTTTACTGACTTTAAGTAATCGATTTTCTTAAAATCGGGCTAAAACATAACATAAAAAAAAATCTAATTCGAATGTAATAAAATTAATGTCGAGTGCGGCATTTCTGGTCCCGAAGTGCGTATGCAACAAATTTCATGGCCGTACGATGCTTAAATTTTCAACTACGAACTACACATACACAACTTCTTTTATTAGATAAGATTTTATAATTTTTAATATTTTATAAATTTTTTCTTGGCGACTTACACTTTATTTTTATATTAATAAAAAAACAAATATAGATGTATTATAAATTGATTAATCGAAAAAATCATTTATGAATATCACATGAATATTGGTATGTACGAACCTCCAAAAACAAAACATGCTGAATGTATGGTTATAAAAATATGACAAAAAGAGATGAGTTCAGTAAGCCTGCCGGTTCAAACAATCCGCCAAAGTGACTTAAAATCACAGTAGACCCAGCCGGTTGCAGAAGCTAGAAAACGGTATAAAATAATTTGGCTATGAAATATTACCACAGGGACGCTAAATTTCAAATTTCGATGATGCGCCGTGCATCGTAACTGATGTGGCAACTACTAGTAAGCCGACTTAGATTCCAATGTGCATAAGTTGGGGTGAGCAAACAATTAATTTGTTTTTAATAAATATCCATAGGGAAAATGCACTGCGATGTGGAACTTGACGAGTTTGAGAAATGTCGCCAAATTGGTAATAGCTGAATGTCTTCGAAAATCAAATTTAATTTCTTTAATAATCTCCGGCGTCTTAGCACACAGGACCAGACTTTTACAGAGAACCCAGAAAAATACCTTTAAAATGTTTCAAAGCACAAATATATTTCAGAGCTTTTTAGTTGGTGGAAAACATTTTTTAATTTCTCTTTCAATTTAACACGTAGCCGCATTTAAAAAAAAAGGGTATGAGTCAAATAAACCTTAAGATTGAATAAATGATAAAAAAAACTAGGAGCTTGACACTATTTCATCAATAGTGCAAACACAAATAAACGTCTAGGCGCGATTTTGCTTCGAGGTGCGGAAACCTGGGGTGCAGTGGGAAAAAACATCCTTTACTCAATGCTGGCAACCTGGAAATTAATTTTGGTGAGAACAGATGAGATTTTTTTGTGGATAGGCTAAACAATATAACACAAAATATATGATTGTATTAAGAAATTGTAGTAGATACCTATCTCGAAAGAATATGAGGCGAGTGGGGTAAAAAGGGGAGAGAGTATTTTTTTCACTAAGATAGACCACAAGGAGCGTGCCACTGAGATTATAAAACATCTATAGCGTGAGATCTGTACTGTAATAGGATCAAAAGGCATATGCTATTTATAGAGATTTTTCAGGGCTTATTTAAATTTGATTAATAAACTTAAATTAAGTTCATGAATATACTACTGAAAATAAAAATAAAAGATTAAGTACAAGACGTTTTTTGGGTGACATCCTCATGAGCTTTACATTAAATAAAATACAGTAAACTTTCAACAAGCCGGCATGTTCAAAACTTCTGCGATGCCTGAATACCAAATTTTACAGATTATCCGATGTCAAACTAAAATGGAGTAAAAACAAGAAAAAATAATTTAAAATAATGGATTAAAATAATGGATAATAAATGAGCTTTTTATTTGCCTAAAACAATGCACACAAACTGCACTGAGTTGCTAAGACCCAGACCGTCCGATCTACCAGAAAGGTGTGAGGTAACTGCACTGATTACTGTGTTGTTGTTGAGACTCAGACCGTCCGATCTACCAGAAAGGTGGTGTTGTTAAGACCCAGACCGCCCGACCTACCAGAAAGGTGTAAGGTAACTGTTTGGACGGCCGGGAAGTGCCACCCAGTTTAGACCGGAACCCAGTGGGGGAGGCATCCACAGGGACCGTACCCTCCTTCCCCTACCACCAACCTCTCGGAAGGACTTACGGACCCACATTACCAGAAAGATGTTGAAGACCCAGACCACACGACCAACCCAAAGGCTTATGGTAGCTAATTGTGTGGCCGCGGGAGAAAGGTGTTGAGACCCAGACCGTCCGACCTACCAGAAAGGTGTAAGGTAACCAGCGGGAGAAAGGTGTGAAAGCCCCAGGCCGTCCGGCTCGTCCAGAGGACTTGGAAGCGGGAGAAAGGTGTGAGGTAACTGCACTGATTACTGTGTTGTTGTTGAGACTCAGACCGTCCGACCAGAAAGGTCTAAGGTAACAGTTTGGACGGCCGGGAAGAGCCATCCAATTTAGACTGGAACCCATTGGGGGAGGCATCCACAGGGACCGTACCCTCCTTCCCCTACCATCAACCTCTCGGAAAGACTTACGGACCCACATGTTTAACGTGATTGTACTCCGCGTGAACATGGCGGCAGTTTTGGCAGCGGAGGATGTCGAACCCTGGCCTACCGAGTGCAACTCCAGCGCGCTAACCACTGGGATACCGCGCCCTACTGGATACTGTGTGAAATATGTGAAAAAAATATGTAAATTAGTTTTTTTAACTATAAAGGAGAACTTCAATAAACATAAATTTGCATAGATCAGTAGCTCACGGGTATTTTCGCAAATAATGGAGCGAACCATAATGCCAGATACGTACCGGACTATCGGCCGGGCCGAAACATTGGATAACGGATAAACAGAAGTTTACTGTAACTCAAAGACTCCTTCTGTGTATTAAAATTTTGAATTTAATGTATATAGATTTAAGAAATTCACATTTAACAAATAACAATATACGAATACTCCACTGTGCAATGAAATTAAAGACCTTTCAACTGCAAATTAATTAATTTGTTTCATTTCAATTTTGTTTAAATTTTAATTATGCTACAATTAGTAAACTGGGGATGGGATAAAATATTGGTGCCTCGGTGCAGTACAATAGTAATGAAAAAGGTGATCAAAAAATGTGTCGTCACCTATAGTGTTCGGAGATAAGGAGCCCAAGTTCTGGAGGCAGGATGAACTGCAGCAGGATGAACTGCAGGAGGACGGATGAGAGATAATCTTTTACATAAATTAATGCACCTCTTTAAAAACACAAAGATCACACAACGAGAAAAGTATGGAAAACATGATGTCAAAATTATTAAGGTATCAAGGTTATTTCGTATCATTAAGGTTATGTATCGGTTTAGCTATATAATTGTAAATTGTTAAGAGAGATGCTAAACCGATCTATCATCTAATGCGAATCTAACAACTGTGCTGACATTCAAGATCTCAAACAGAAAAGCATTGAAAGTTTCGATTGGAAAGAATGTGATAATGCATCATGTCAAATGGATAATCTATAATATTGACACTAAAGATTTGCCATTTTTATTTGTTTCTTAAATACCAAAAGAGATTTAGATATTATCGACAAAGATATACAGGCTGTCCCAAAAGTATTAACCTCGGCTTTTATTCCTTAAATATTGATCTCAGACATATGTAATAAATTACAAAGTTGCGTAAAAAAAAGTACAGAATTTTATGAAATCGATTAAAATTTTCAAGGGAATTAAATTTTAAGAAGTACAAAATTTAAATTTTTATATGGCCCCCGTACAAAAACATTTCCAATGAGTAAAATGTGTCCCACACACTAATAAGGTGATGAAAAAATTTCAGTATTTTATCATAAAAAGTCCCAGAGATATGAAAAGACAAAAATGCTGAATTAAACTACTTTTCGATACATCGACATGGGTTCTCAGAGGGGAAAAATCGTGTCGGCCGATCGCGTTTCAGGGGTCTTACACAAATTACGAAAGGAAACAATGATTACATAAATAAATAATAATTTTGCTATTTATTGGTACAAAAGTATTTACACTGTGTAGAAATAATAACTTTACACAAAGAATACAAAGCTTGTCCAAAATGTTTTCCATCCATGCCAAAGATCCATTAGAGGTAAGCGGCAGATATTATTTGCCTATGAAGCATTTCTTCGTTGCGTTATTTGCACTTTTGCTGTAAACATTTACCTTTTAATCTGTGATTAATCACTCATTAACATTTTTATAGGAATCACTCACATTTTTATAGGAATGGAAATTGTATTAAAGATAAGCAAGCAAATTACACAATTTTTTTTCACGTATTTTAATTTAATTAATGCTTATTTTCACTAGACAACTACGGATGCCTCAATTACTTTGAATTAATATATTGAGATATTTTAAATAATACGTTTACGGAAACCTCAATTACTTTGAATGAATATATTGAGATATTTTAAATAATACATTTTTATAGGAATGGAAATTGTATTAAAGATAAGCATGCAAATTACACATCAATTTTTTTTCACGTATTTTAATTTAATTAATGCTTATTTTCACTAGACAGCTACGGAATCCTCCATTACTTTGAATTAATATATTGATTAATAATTTGATTAATGACATCAAGTATTCGCCGACTTTTTAACTTATATCATGGTTAACTTCCTTAAAACTTAAGTCGTCAGCTGTAGTTTAAATTGATTTTATTACAAATTTGAACGTCATATATTCCTTACTGTTAAGAGTTAAATAAGCTTGCCAGAATTCAATTCTTCCTACTCATTCTTTCATAATATGTCCTCCTCTCGAATAAATTGTGTAATTAAGTTAAAATATTGTAAACTTATTTTATTTGGCAAGAATGTACTATTGATTTCGAATGAAAATGGATTACAAAAATTCTCTTCTTTTATACTCAATATTTTTTCTAGGGGGTAAATTTATAATATTAAATTTATAAATTTATAAAAGTAAGTTTATACATTTAGAGACTATTAAGGTGTTCATGTTTTTAAAGTATGTATTAGCATTTCCTTTTTTGCGAGTGTTGTTTTTCAAAAACAATTTTTTTGCCTAATAAATTTTTATTTTGGAAATTTTGATATTAAAGTCATGAATATATAAAATTTATTTGTACCATATTCCCATCAATAACTGAATAGATCTATTTGTACAACAAAATATTGACATTAAATAAAAAATAACATTCCAAAACACGAATTATAAACCACTAATCCTCACCTCTTTACTCCAAAACCTCACACATACCACTTTTGCCGCATAGCTTATTTCTTTTCCATCACTGCGACACCGATGGCATCCCATGAAAGATTAATTTTCATTCCAGAAAATACTTTTCGTTTATCTTTTCAATCTGAAATACCATCTCTGTTACAGTTACAACTCATTCCAAGTCTTTTCTTTCTCTCATCATTTACGTTGACGTTATTAATTCTTTTAGTTCAGGTTCGTTAACTGTGAAGGTAAAATGTAAGGATCTTCAATTTTGCCAGAAACGAGGAGATGTAAAAAGGACGGGGTGCCAATGGGACCTACAATAGATATTAGGGTAGTAGTTAACTATGATATTGTGCAAGTGATTAACGACGTAGACTGCTTTATTTTTTAAATGGTGTAGATTTAATTTGAACCGAAAATAGCAATCGCTTGGAATAGGAACTGGATATCGAATTTGAGCTCCGTGGATTACTACTAATAATAACCAAACAAACTGTTTCAGTTACGAAAGGCTTCTAAATTGCCATACAAGACCTTTTTGTGTAAGTCTCATATTAGTCTTACATTAACTCAACGAATGTTTACCTTACCTTTGGAGGAGTGATCTTTCAACAAATGTAAGAGAAACAGTTGGTAATTAGTGTTATATTCTTTATTTAATCAGCTAAATAAATATATATTAAAACTTGTAGGCTAAACATAGCTGAATTGAAAATAGCAATCGTTCTGTATATTTTAACTGAACAGCAATCCTCTGGAATCGGAACTGGATGTCGAATTTGGGCTCCGTGGATTACGTCTAAATAGTTACCAGATAAACTGCGGCCCCATTTACGAAAGGCTCTTAAATTGCCCTACAAGGCTTTTTAACATCTTCCAACATAGCTGTAAAGTGCTTATGACTTTGGACATTCTGTCTCTCTGTCCGTTCGCACAGTAATTGCCGTGTGCGCGGTAGCCCATTGGTTAGCGCGCTGGAGTTGCACTCGGTAGGCCCGGGTTCGATTCCAGCCACTGCCAAAACTGCCGCTGTGTTCACGCGGAGTACGATCACGTTAAACATGTGGGTCCGTAAGTCCTTCCGAGAGGTTGGTAGTAGGGGAAGGAGGGTGCGGTCCCTGTGGATGCCTCCCCCACTGGGTTTCGGTCTAAATCGGGTGGCACTTCCCGGCTGTCCAAACTGTTACCTTACACCTTTCTGGTAGGTCGGACGGTCTGGGTCTCAACAACAACAGTAATTGCCGTAAAAATGACTTGATCAAAATGAAATTTTAGTATGTTGTTGAGAAGGTCTGTGGGACATGTGGGAATAAAAATATCACCCAATTAGTATTAGAATTAACCCGGTTTAAAAAGATGAAATACATTGAACCCTATGGGACCTAATTTTCACATACTTTTTAAGCGATTAAACTTAATCGCTTTGAAAATTGTAGCAAACATTCAAATTATCAAGTAAAATGTGTAAAAAAAAAAGTCATCAAAATATGTTAAGTAGGTTTTTAAATAAAAATTGAAATAATAATTACACTCATATAAAATGAAGAGATCACGTGACTCGTTGCAAAATAAAATATGCCATCCATTTTTTTCCCACTGTGTATCGTGATATTTAAAGAGCGTTTCAATTCATAATTAGTGTCGCATCCGTCATAAAACCGCTTTATTTTTGCGTATTATCTGTGTATCTAAATTCTGTGCCAACGCAATTACAATACTTTTTATTTTAAATACTTATTGAACTTCGATTATTTCTACAACGAAGCCTAATTTTAACGAATGCAGAATGTAACAAATCAAGCCATTGTAAGATGAGTTGTATAAGAATTACTCAACTTTTTTCACGCGAAATTAATTAGCTCTGGAGTCTGGAATATAAGTGATATGAATGAAGTATTTATTGATTTTGAGAGCAGACGATTCATATCTCAATGACGTCACTTGAATAAAATAAATTTTGCTTTTCGATGAAGTTTTAAGTTTCCAACCATAATAAATTACTGTAGAACCAATGCTTTATGCATGATTGATCTTTCTTAGTTGTGTATGTCTGGACTTAGTAGGGAAGGTAATACATTACCTTACAAGAATATTTACCTTACCTTTGAAAGAGTTATCCTTCAACAACTATGGCTTGCATATTATTTGTAAGTTTTGCAATGAAAATGGACTATTTAAATTATACACCTCAATTTACTGTTACTATTTATTGTGGGAATTTCCACAAGAATGAACAAATGAGGACACTACATCGAAGACCATATATATAAAGTTTAGGTATTTTATCATTTATAATTTACGTAAAATAATGATCGAGTGTTTATGTTACGTTTTATTTCGATTTTAATGGCTAAGATTTGACCCTATTGTATGGTTAAACGATTTTTTTAATATAATTTGACGTCATATAAAATACGTGCTACATTTCAAGCAAATTTTGAATCCTATAATCGTTATAAAATTGTTGAACTTAATTGTTGGTGAGAAATAACTAAATGTGTTTGTCAATCAGTTTTAAGAACATCAGCTACCCTGTTAAGAACTTTTTGCGGTTTGCCCCTAAAAATTTTAATGTTCTACCTAATGACCTAAAGTCTGAAAAATCTCCTTGTTGTTATAGCTTCTCATGTCCAAGGGTGAATCGGACGGTCTGGGTCTCCAACTTTGTTGTTATAAGTCGAAGCTGAAAGAGCTTCTTTATTCATACATGGATATGGAAGTATTTTTTCTTTATTCTAAGTAGCATGTTTTTGTTAACGATTGTATTGCATCTCTTGCCGATCTCTTCTTGTTAGTTTAGTTTAGCGACCTGAATGGACCTGCTAGTCCCTAGGCTGCATTATAACAGATTGTTTATGTTCTGTGTTTACGTTGTGTTTTTCTGTCTGTTGTGTTTGTCTCTTGTTCTGTTTGTTGTATTAATAAATTTGATTGAATTTGATTTTGACAGACTTTTCGCTACTGAACGATACCAAACATTGCACAAACAGATTTATTGTGCAGCGACAAACTCACAGCAAGTGCTCAAAGTGGCGACCACGCGTGTCGTTGCACCGTTCACACCTGCGAAGGAATGACTGACGCACCCTCTCGAAGATTCCGGGTGTTGTGTTAATGTGGTCTGCGGCAACAATGATGCGCGCGACGAGATCTTCCGTCGAGTCCACAGGCGTCACGTACACTAAAGATTTCATGTGGCCCCAGAAGAAAAAGTCCAGTGGGTTGAGGTCTGGTGAGCGAGGAGGTCACGCCACAGGTCAGCCACGTCCGATCCAGCGTGCTCTGATTGGCTATCGTCGGAACCTATTAGGAGTCAGGTATGCTGATTCTGCTCCCTGGACATTTGCATACGGTAACTGCGTTCGTGTCTGGCGTAGGAGATACTACGTAGGCAGATACACAATGGCGTCCGAGGCGCTGACTGCGTCATGCTCGACGCGGTTCGACGTGCTTCCTTTCTGCCTCTCAGAGTACAATGCGACCCTATGCTCCATGGTAATTATTGCTCGTCTGGTGGGGTACTATCACCCCTCTACTTTTGTAAAAACAATTCCGACTCACCCTGTATAGATAGACATGCACACAGACGTCCATCATATAAGAGTTGATTTATGTTTTAGATTACAAAACTCCAAGAAAGGGAAAACTATGATTCTAAATTTCGACCCCATCATGTTATGTTTTGTTGGGACAGTAAAGTATATTTTTTTTCATATTTTCATTCCATTTCCAATTACTGAATGTATTTTTTGAACAACTATAAAATTATTTCGTTTTTCCTCGTATTTGCGCATCATATACAAAACTTTGATTTTGTGACATAAAACCCAAATCAACCAATTTTTCTTCTTAATGACTTATTTATAAACCACTGATTTTCACATAATCTTTATCTTCAACTAAATACGTATCATTTTACTCGCATATATCATATCATCTCATCTTTATTTCAGTATTCTGAATTGGTTTTATTTCTTCCACCTCGACATCGATAGTATTTCTGAGAAGATTAATTTTAATCTTAGGAACCTCTCCTTTTAATGACCAACTTGTTTCTTATAATGATTTATTATAAAACCACTAATTTTCACATCATCTTTATCCACAACCAAGCACATGCCATTTTACTTGCAGATCTCGCACCATCATCTTATTCTGCATTAATTTCATCTCTTCCATCTTGACATCGATAGTATTTGTGGGAAGATTAATCTTCATCTTAACAAATCTTTTTCGTTTGCCTTTTCAATTTCAAATTTCATCCGAGTTACAGTTCAACCAAAGTCTTCTCTTTTGCCCATCATTCACGTGGTCTTTATTAATTCTTTTAGTTATGGTTCGTTAACTACAAAAGCAGAAGGGAAGTAAGGATCAATTTGTCAGAAAAGGGGAGATGTTGCAAAGGGTGGAGTGCTTTTTAGATGCAATGGGACCGACAGTGGGGATTCAGGAGGCTGTCAACGATGACGGGCAATTGATTAACAACAAGGATTTTTCATTTTCTAAGTGCCTTTTTCTGTATGAATTCTATAAATGTATTGGGGATTTCATTGCATGAATTTCATTTGCTTAAAACGTTGTGGACGATATAAAACACTTTGGAACATTTTTCACAGCATAAGAAGTACAGTTAAACCCACTTATAACGAGCCTTATTTAGCGAGGTTCCGGATTTAGCGAGAAAATTATAAACCTTTATTTGGTACAATGTTAATTTATGCTTTATTTGCTTCCTTTTCGCCAGTAAAAATTTTGGTCGCTCTGATTTAACCAGCAAACGAAATAGTAAAACTAAATAAAATATAGAAAACAATGTTCACTTCATTCGAAAAAGGTTTAGAAGTAAGGAAGAGAGTATGATGTATGGACAAGAGGTTAAAAAAGCCAAGCATGAAACGCCCAGTAAAGATCAAGCATGTCTTCGGCTAGGGTATTTTTACTTTCCTTATATACATAATGTATAAGGAAAGTATTGTGACGGGGTCGAAAATTCGCATTCGAGTTCTCGATGGGAGAGCACGTTTCAAGCATCCGTGATCACGAATCGAACATTTTTGAAGTGATATCTGTGTGTGTGTGTCAGTGAGTCTGGAGACGATATCTCACGAACGAATGGAGCGATTCGAATAAAATTTGGTACAAAAATCACAATCTGTGAATACTGGAAGCCTATTGTTTTAAAATACAATCGAATGTTCAGTACTCCCCTAAATTTTCGAGTGAAATTTTGAAAACATCATCAGAAAATCAAAACCTTAATAAAGTTACGCAAATAGATATTTCTTGTGTAATTTTTCCTTAGAAAACGATTGACATAAACTTTAGAACGCTAGCATGAACCGTTCCTGAGATATTCCACATTTTTCAAATAATTTTTTCAAAAAATCCCATAAATTAAAAAAAATAATAATAACTGTTAAGAAACATGTTCACTTTCTATCACTTTCTGTATGTAATATCAAGCGATGAATTTGGTGACATCATTCTCGTAGATCTAATTTGCTCCATTCACGAGAAAAGATACTTTGAGTAATACTTTTGTATTTGAACGCTAATAGTCATTTATCCGTTGTAAGAATAACTTATTTCTTCGTCCATAACGCTTGGCGAGATTTTAGCGACGAATTTAGCGGAATATCGCCAACTTGGTGACATTTTTAAATGTTGCCGAATTAACGAAAATCTCGCTGAACGGATAAAAATGACGCTAAAACAATGAAAATGACGACAAATTGAAGAAAATTCAATATCTTGGAAAGAATATAAGTACCTACTATAAGAATAACATTTTTTTTAACTGTAAAAGTAGTAAATTCATTGCATTATATAAGGAAATTCATGCGCTGCCCACATCAGATTTTTTTAGAGACGGAGCGAGTCTTGAACTTTGTCCTAATAATAATAGAAGATAACCATATATTGAAGATAGCCATAATAATAATAGAAGATCATTAAATTTATGCACCTCATATTATGAAACATGGCATAATTAAGGCGGGGTGGGGGGTATCTATTTCACCCTTAACTACTGAAATATACATTAATAGTAATATTTAAAATAATAGATTTTTTTTAAATCGTTGAAAACAAAAATATAAATTTAATAATTTTAATGAATAAACTTATTCCAAAATTATAACTTTCATTTCTTCTAAATGCGAGCTCAGCAGTATGAATTTAATATTAACTGAGAGAAAATTCCGTATTCTAGTTGTCCACCATTAGAACAAATTCCGTATTTGTTGTCCACCATTAGAATTATAAAATCTAAATTTTTATGTCCGAACTTTATGGCGCTCTCATCTTTCTGTTATTGGCAAACTAACAGAAAGGATAGTCACTCAAGAATACATAATCGATCCCGTATGGGAATTTCTAGAACAGTATTTTTTTATATATTATAACAGTATTTTTCTGGTTTACTTTTTAACTTTTGAACATTTTATTTAATAGGTATAATGAATATTAAATAAATATTCTAATCTTTGACATATTTATTTGTTTTAAAAAAATGAAAAAATACTAGGTGACTATTTATAGTTAATCGACTATAAATATTTATAGCTTGGTTAGAAATGTCTTTTTGGGGGTGAAGATGTAAATAAGGCTTCTTAGTCTAAAGGAGTAGAGTCCCAATTATAGATCGGTATCCACTGTGCTGTTTCACATTATTTTTATATCCCTATGGAGGGGGGGTGGGGTTGTTGATCGTCATATTCCCCTGGATACGCCCTTAATGGCTATTCCTAAGAGCATTTCCATTACTGTGGCTAGATGCATGACTTCTGGGATTGACTCTATTGTTCAATCCTCGGATAGGCAAGCATTTAATAATAGTGAGGGATCATTTATTTTACCTTTTCTATCTTGGTAAAAAAATAGAATATCTCAATTTCGTCTCATTTAAAGTGTCTTACTCGTGATGTAATTCGCTTTTAAGAAAATATTTTACATAAAATATTGATTTTCGCATTCTTTTTCGACATAACTATATCACGTTCTTGCGATTTATAAAAAAAATAGTTAAAAAGGTGAGGGCTTTAGCATGGTCTGTTCATCCTAAGAATATATAGACTACTGACATTTGTTAATTGAAATAATCATACCAATTACATCAATTGTATCACAGTCATGTTTAAACATTTTATACGGCTCCTTTGTGTTACCCTATGTTTTGTATATCTACTACATTTGGTATTCTTATTTGGGGTGGTGATTATTTTATCTAATCTGTATTCTCTGATCAGTCGCAGCTGCATCAATTGATTTTGCGGCATAAATGACGCACTTACTGAGGAAGTAAGGAAAAGATTTGACATGCTAACTATTCGTCATATATCTTCAAATGCATTTTCCTTTTATTTATGTACTCCAAATACTTAGTAATCCATCGCAACATCAGTTCCACTCGTTCTTACAAGTATAACAATTATTCCTAAAGCTAATCATAAAATTTAGCAAAAGAACTTCTTGTGATTAGACCCTAAAAATTTTAATGTTTTACCCAATGAACTGAATCTATGAATTGTTTTAAGTATAAGCTGAAAGTTTATCTATATTCCCATACGAAAGGTTTTTTTTTTTCATTATTCTAAGTAATTATTTAAGGTATTATTAATTATTGTATTGCACCGATTTGTATCGTTGTTGTTGCCGATCTTTCTTTGTTATAATTTACCTTAGTGATCTGAATGGGCAGCTAGTCCCTAGGCTGCATTGTACAAAATTTTATATTCTGTGTTTATGTTGTGTTTTTCTGACTGTCGTTGTGCTCGCCTAAATTGTCTTATTTGTTGTATAATTAAATTTGAATTTGAAAAAATTAATTTGATTTGTTAAATTCGCACAAGAAATATCGTGATTATAGACTATTGTTGCTGACTGATAAGCACACAAGCGTCACTTAAAAATGGGTGCTTCGTATTCAAGGATGCTCAAAACATAAAAATCTGTCAAAATTAGAGAGTCCCTATTTGACGCTATCGCAGTATTTCCACTTGCATATACTATATATTGCGGCGAAAGTGAAAACCAAACTGCATCGAATTAAGAATTGCACGTTTTAGCACAAACACAAATTAAGGACAGTCCGATCAAAACAAAATTCCACGAATATTTGTATTAAATGAGCAGATCAACTGCAATGTTCCCACATCTATGGAACCATTTAAAGGACTACCGAAAAGGTTACAGTTGAAATTTGATGATAGAGCGTTGCAAGTAAGATCAAGATAAAATCCAGAAAGATAAAAACCAGTGATCAGTAGAAGTACATTTCGAAAAGTAATGAATTTTGAAAATAGCGAGTACTTTTTATATCCTTTAAATATAGTTACTGTTTTTTAGAAAAGCAACGTGCCTCGATTTCTGTTACATGAAAAGAAACTGCGTCACCTTTTACTCAGTTACTGCCTAACCTTAAAAGCTGTAAAGAACCTTGCTACTTAGGCCGGGAATCCAACCACGGATATTCGTACTTGCCAGCCGACAGTCTATCGTTGAGCTACTGGGAGAAATTGCAAGCTCTTATCGTCGAAGTGAACTCTGCATCTCCACCCTCTAATGTCGCTTTCTGGTAGGTCGGACGGTCTGGGTTTCAACAACATCAACAACAACCCTCTAATGTCGGCCAACGGCCCTACCGTGCTGAAAGCCCCGATTCTCGTTAGATCACCGAAGTCAAGCAGCATCGGGCGCGGTTAGTACTTGGGTGGTGGCCACTTGGGAACACCGCGTGCTGTTGGCACATTTCGGTCGCGGTAGCCCGGTGGTTTGCGCGCTGGATTTGCACGTTGCCACAACTGCCGTCGTGTTCATGCGAAGTACGATCACGTTAAACATGTGGGTCCGTAAGTCCTTCCGAGAGGTTGGTAGTAGGGGAAGGAGGGTACGGTCCCCGTGGATGCCTCCCCCCACTGGGTTCCGGTCTAAATTGGGTGGCACTTCCCGGCCGCCCAAACAGTTATCTTACACTTTTCTGGTAGGTCGGACGGTCTGGGTCTCAACAACAATCCTCTAATGTCAGATCGGAGTGGAACTGATAATCTGATAAGCCACCTCTTGCTATCTTTACGCCAGGTTAGCCTCCCAATGCTATTTTTATCCTTCAGGTTAGCTTCCTGGTGCTATTTTTATCCTTCAGGTTAGCTTCCTGGTGCTATTTTTATCCTTCAGGTTAGCTTCCTGCTGCTATTTTTATCCTTCAGATTAGCTTCCTGCTGCTACTTTTATCCTTCAGGTTCGCTTCCTGGTGCTATTTTTATCCTTCAGGTTAGCTTCCTGGTGCTATTTTTATCCTTCAGGTTAGCTTCCTGGTGCTATTTTTATCCTTCAGGTTAGCTTCTTGGTGCTATTTTTATCCTTCAGGTTAGCTTCCTGGTGCTATTTTTATCCTTCAGGTTAGCTTCCTGGTGCTATTTTTATCCTTCAGGTTAGCTTCCTGGTGCTATTTTTATCCTTCAGGTTAGCTTCCTGGTGCTATTTTTATCCTTCAGGTTAGCTTCCTCGTGCTATTTTTATCCTTCAGGTTAGCTTCCTGGTGCTATTTTTATCCTTCAGGTTAGCTTCCTGGTGCTATTTTTATCCTTCAGGTTAGCTTCCTGGTGCTATTTTTATCCTTCAGGTTAGCTTCTTGGTGCTATTTTTATCCTTCAGGTTAGCTTCCTGGTGCTATTTTTATCCTTCAGGTTAGCTTCCTGGTGCTATTTTTATCCTTCAGGTTAGCTTCCTGGTGCTATTTTTATCCTTCAGGTTAGCTTCCTGGTGCTATTTTTATCCTTCAGGTTAGCTTCCTGGTGCTATTTTTATCCTTCAGGTTAGCTTCCTGGTGCTATTTTTATCCTTCAGGTTAGCTTCCTGGTGCTATTTTTATCCTTCAGGTTAGCGTCCTGGTGCTATTTTTATCCTTCAGGTTAGCTTCCTGGTGCTATTTTTATCCTTCAGATTAGCTTCCTGGTGCTATTTTTATCCTTCAGGTTAGCTTCCTGGTGCTATTTTTATCCTTCAGGTTAGCTTCCTGGTGCTATTTTTATCCTTCAAGTTAGCTTCCTGGATGGTCGTTGTCCTTCCGATTTGAAATCGGCGCTTAATATTTTAGAGTCCACCGAATTCGTATTAATCGTACTAGGGTCACTTTTATACTCTCAGTATCTTTGTACACATCTACGGGGTTGGTTTGTTCGGGCGGCATTATAAAAATAATTGCTGCCCCAACCAGGAATCTATCCACAGATCTTCATCCTAGTCATCTCTACCATTGAGCTACTGAGACAGAATTGCAAGCTATTATCGTCAAAGTGACTCTGCACAAAACGATCTACCGTAAAACTTAATAAATAAGGGAGAAAACCGAGGCAAATGGCTGCACTACTTTTTGTTTGTAAGTTGTGTACGTTTTTTTTATTTACTTTAAAACAATTTGGAAGCATTAAAATTTACTTTGTTTCATTCTGTATTGATTGCGCCACTTGAAATGTATGAGATGTGAATCTGGAATCCCGGAAATGACCGGGAATTTAGTTAGCAAAGTGGAAGAGTATTAATTAATTTGCCTCACCTGGTGAGGCCACTTCCCTGATATACGTTACATTATGATTTTTCTGTGAACTAACAGCCTGTTAGATCTTCAGATTACAGTGGCCAATCACAGCACTAGCTTGTCAAAACTTCAGATTCTATAGTAGGATAGAATCGATGTTTCACTATCAGAACATTCTTGCAGAGTGTGTGTCCACAGCTGCTTAGACGTCGACGGCTCTATAGTTTTAGAATATTGTGTGTGGTTTGCGGAGGTCCTAAGCATTTGGCTTGGATTCCATACAGTGCGTTTTTCTTGGGTTAATTAAGCACGATGTACTGGAGTAGTATGTTCACTAGTATATGGATATATTTCTGTGTATTTTTCGATATATTGTCATTTGTACAAGCGGTATGTTTTATGTTTGTTTTTTTATTCAGGAAAGAGGCCTTGTGGACATCTGAATAAAAGTGTTACATACATTTTATTCTTTATGTCTAATTGCAAATCCCTGAACGTTAACAGTTTTTGATTGTTTGCTTTTCTGAAAGAAGGAAAATTAAGGGTTAAGTTAGTTTAGATTCAGAGAAATTCCCTCTTATAACCGTCGGATAAGGTGATACCGATAAATAAAATGTTGTTGAAATAGCGTAAAACATAAGCAAATAGTGTTTTATAGAGAAAAATTTATGTTCGATAATAATATTAAAAATAAAATTCATGAAAAACAATTGTATAATATATTACTCTGGGTTATGAATATTTCGTTACTTCATTGTCAAAAACATTTTTTTATTGAAATTATTTTTCAATAATATTCTAGATTATCTTAATTAGTATATAATTAAAAACTTATTATCGGATTTTTTTTCTGGAATATTATTGTAATGCAAGAAAAGTAAAAATATCATACAAAATATGGTATATTTTATTTGTATTAAGTATCAATAAATGTTCATTTTTAAAGGAAAGCCATTGTTTGAATATATGCAGAGATGTGTTTATTCACGTACTAGAAAAGTAATTAGGAAGATCGCCAGTTCAAATGCCTTGGTTAAGATATTGTGGACATATTTAAAGGTATATCTTGAAAGAGAATAACAGGCGCTGCGACACCTAATAAAATGGCGAAAGGGTTGAATTTTGTAAAGAATTTCGGAACGCCTGAGAGAACTAAAATTTTTCATTTGAATGGAGTTTTCTCGGTGAAAAATTGAGCTGTGAATACCTATTTCTCTGCTTTCAAGCACTATTTTCTTTGAAATAGTCAGCCAATAGTTACGGTGAAATGGCAGTTTCAAGATTCTATTTTCTGGCGTATAAATTGAATGTGAATACAGAAAATTCTGAATATTTTTTACAGAAAAATTGCAGGAAATGGCATGTAAAACTGAGGCACTGAGAAGGGGAAATGAAAACTAAGTGTATAATAATGATCAATAGTGTAAAATTAGTTACAGCGTAAGGCACAAAAAGAGCCTTGTTCATTAAGCAAAAAAACATCCTTTGTTAAGGTGGAATCGACCTAAAACCTTGGGTAACACGCTTTAAAACATCTCGAGATTTCCTTGCTGAAAAAGAAACATTTGGAAAAGTCAGTCATTTTCTTTACGAAAATGAATTGATTCCTGATCCTAGAAAACGTTTAACAAGATATTTATTGAGCTTGCAAGCACAAGCATTTTACCTATAGAGGATTTCCCGCGAGTCACTGCCCTTACTTGTATCCAGATAGTTGGCACTCTTGTTTTTAGATTCAAAGAGGTCGAGTTTAAATACAGGTGGAGAACTCTGTCAATGTATATTTGCTCTCCACTAATATTGAGTATTGGGAATAAACTGAAAATTCCGGTTAAAGAATTCATAGTGTGAATAAAAAGAGCGATAAGTGCCAAAATATTCCAATCCAATCTAATCCGAGAACTACGAGGGTCTATTGAACTTTTGCAACAAGGATCTATTGAAGTCTTGCAACATGGATCTTTTTACTTCAATCCATGCTTTCAGATCCATAGGAATCGGGTATGAATTCTGGGTACGGGTAATAACTGCACACATGTAATTGTTTGGAATAAACATTAGGTCTGGTCAAAGTAGTTATGGTGTGTATGAAAAGAACTCTGAAGCAATAAATGCTGTGGTGATCGACTTCCTGAGGGTGTATGGACTCATGGATTTAGTATAGCTAATAACAGCATAAAAAGAACAGCACAGAACCGAAATGCATCCAATCCAATGAAATATGAGATCCATTTGTAAGCACTGATGGATAAAGTTTTCTTGTTACATTTTTAACAGTAAAGCTTTCTGCATTCTACCGAACAGATAGCTACATTTCTGATCGCTACAAGACAGCTGAGTGAATATATTTTTGTTACAGTGAACTGAAATAAGAACGGAACTGCTTCTGTTCCGACCATCTCTGCCTGGATCAGATACATGCCATCATTACATTAAATGGAGTATTGATGCCATTTCTTTAATACATGCTGCTAGAGAAGAGAACTACAGAATAAGAATAAAGTTGTATTGATGATTACGGAGAGAACTACAGAATAAGAATAAAGTTATATTTATGATTATGGAGGCACTGAATTCATTTACTTAATCCAAATATAAATAAAGTTATTTCGAAGATGTGGCGTTTTTAAACGAAAGGATATTGTACACTAATTATTCAAGTAAGTACGACAAGAAAGTACTTTTATCTCTAAAGTATAAAAAGTAATATATCTAATTTTACTCACAAAACTAGACTATGGACTATAAGCCCTTAAGTTCTATTTCAGTAAATAGTGCAGCTTTTAATATAAATAGTATATTTGTAAAAATTGAAGAAACGGAGGACTCATATGAAACCAAGAACTTTCTTTCTTAAATCGAACTTGACAGTGGGTGAAGATGGGAGGCAGGAAAAAAAGAAGAGTTAAAAGAAATGGGGAAGACGCTCTTTGAGTTGAAGTGTCCATAAATAACGAAAGAAAAATGAAACGATTTCTACCGAAGTTGTCGTTCCGAGCCGCAGATTTGCCACGCAAACTACCAAGAACATCTTTTCGGTTAGTTTCAGACACGAAAGACAAAATACTGAAGACAGAAAATAAGTGAAATGTGTTTTACTTCGTTTGGAACAGACAAAACTTTTGTCAGCGTATAAGGAATATTGTACCTTAAATGTTGTGTAATTGAGAATATTAATAAATCGTAAATTCTACTTACAATATGATTGCATATAAGCTGATCTCTATTAAACGTTATTTGTATTAAATTTTGAGATGAACATTTTTACCAGGGCTGTGGAGTCTGGGCGGAGTCAGTAGTAGATTGGGGTGGAGTCGAAGTAAGGGTCAGAGTTAGTGAACTTAAATCGACTCTAACTCCAAAATAAAATTATTTAAAAATAATTTTAATTCGGAATATTTGATTTATTACTAATTTTAAATAGCTTTTAGGCAATAAATTTTAAACATCAAATATTTACCAACTAAAAATTTATGCATATGAAAAATTAATACTGTAATAAAACAGAAAATCTAAAACACAACACAGAAACACATTTTGATGAAACTAAAGTTATAATTTTCTGAAATAAGTAATTTATAATTAAATATGGATGAAATAGACGTTTCGAAATCCACAGTACTATATACTCCAGGTACTATATACTCCACAGTACTATATACTATATATACTCCAGGAAATCAGTTTGCTTAGCATATAACAATGCAAAATTTTGCTGAAGTCGCATGGAATTTGCTAATTTTGCCAATTTTTACATTATTAAAGTAAAAAATGTTGTTGAAATTTTTATTTTTATACCAATAATCGTGATTTGTGCATCATTTCTTACGTATATGAGCAGTTTGAAGGAAATTAATCGTAAAAACGGAAGATCGAGCAAAAGCATTTATTAATACATTTGCTATTTATGAAGGAGTCGGAGTCGGAGTTGTACAGTGGAGAAAAATAATTATCATAATCAGAAACGGAATCGAAATTCTGATGTAACAACTCCACGCTTTTATTTTTACACATTTAACTATCTCTAAAATTGGGGTGCAAATTAGCCACAATCGAAACAAATTGATCAAGAAATAATTAAAAATGCTAAACTTTCGGGTTTTCAGGATTTATCACAATCATTTTAATTTGAGGGATAATATAGTCCCAGCTGAGCAGTTATATCAAAACCATTATAGAGAAAGAAGGTATCGAATTAATGGAGCAAGACCGCATCAGAATAGATTTAAATCTTTCAAAAATTAGTTATTATATACATATGGTAAACTCCAGATAATCCGGCACTTGCAGGATTTCAACTGTGCGGATTACCAAATTTGCCGAATTATCAGATGTCAAACCAAAGCAAAATAGAAAACGGAAAAAATTAATCTAAAGAAAATAATGGACAATAAATGTGATATTTGCCCAAAACGTTACACAGTCTAGATTAAACTGCACAGTATGTGGAAAATATTAAATTAATTTAAAATGTATAAATATATTTCGATTTTGGGAGGTTCGTGGCATTTCAGGTTTAGTGGGTCCCCGAACTCAAATTAAAATACACAGCAAAAATGGCAATTCACGAAATATACACATCACAGCCAATGCAATGCATATAATAGGAACTGACAATGTATCCATACATAGAAAGGTACACACACACACACACAAAGTTCAATAGCTATAGCTAGAGAAGACTTTCTTTATATACTTGATATTTAAAAAAATATTTAAAAAATTCTTCAAAATGCATCAACTTTATTGCTCTCTATAACTACATCAAGTAGGCACAGATCACTTAGTTTTCATAGGTCATCCCCAGTTCTAAACTGAAATAATTCTTTATCCGTGCTAATTTACTGATTGATCTATCTCCTCAATAACTAGTGACCATCATTCTCAAGTATATTCAAAAAGCTACATTGGAAAGTATCACCAAGTCATAAAGTAAAACCTCTTTTTGACATGGGGCAAGACATAGTCTGAACTTGCTAAAGGCTGTAAACTCGAGAATTTCTTCTGTTAAAGTAATACTTTAATTATTATTTTTTTGCATAAAAGGGACTTTGACTGGGGGCATGGGAATTGCCAGTTTCCCCCTTATAAATCCAGTGCAAATATTCTGATTATAGATTTGTTAATACAGGTCAAGGGGGTAGCTTTATTTAGCTACTTTGTTAGCTTGACATACTTATGATACTTCGTAAAGTATCCCGAAAATAATAACAAAAGTCCCTACAAGACATGTTTGATCATGATTTTGTTAATGAAGGAGTTGACTTACTTCATTACACTTTTCAACCGACAGGCAAATCATAGTTTAAACGGGGTCCCCAAGACACCATGATACTAAAAATCTGCCCAAGGCGCCACTTCTGATGCGTGCAACTTTTTTCGCACATTAGCCGCTAAATATTAAATTTTCATCTTCAGCCACCCTCAAAGTGCAGCTTTCCCTGTTCTTGGCACTTTTTCAGAAAATTTGAACTAAGCGACGGAGAAAAGAAACTGGATGGTCTAGAGCGAAAGAAAAAAAAATGACTCTGAATCCATTCCTTCGTCTTTCCTGACTGTTGTTTTTGTTAGGAGCGGAAAAAGAAAAGGCAAAAACGCTGCGATAAAAAGTAAAATAGAATAAAATCTGCCGTGAAATTTTTCATGGCGAGAACTTATTGTCAATCGCGCGTGTATCTTTCACCTAAGTTAACACTAGGTGGAGCAATCTATCAACTTCAGGTAACCGTTGCATAGATTCTGAATTTATATGTTACATCACAAAACGATTTGGGAACGAGATGACATGAATATTTGCTTTTTAAACGTAAGAGTATTGATATACTTTTCATTAAATTTTGAGTGGGATAAGACTCAATATCAATATTTTGAAATATCGATTTTTTTCTATACTATCGATATTCAGTCTCAATACCTTGTAATCCACACTTTCTTGGCATCGACATTTTAAAGAAATTCTCAATGTATATATTACGTCTCAAAATGATTTTGGGAATGAAATGATAAAAACTATTTCTTTTAACCTATCAATAAGAAATTACTTTTTAATAATGTCTTGAGTGCAGTAAGGGACTATGAAAGTATACATATTTAAAAGTGCTTTCTTTCAAATACTTTTCTTTCCTTAGCATCAATATTTGGTATTGATACTCTTTAAATACCAATACTTTGCTAGGATTGCATATTTTCGAGCCCAAAATTATTTGGAAACGAGGTGGCATGAAAGGTTTCTTTTCGCCTATGAGTATACATGCATTTTGCATTCATTTATTTTCTGTGCAGTTAGAGACGAAGAAAATACTGACCAAGTGTTGATACTTTTCTTTCGATGCTATCGATATTAGTACTGATACTTTGTGTCTTATACACTTGGCCTTCAATACATTTCAGGTGCTATTGATATTCAGTAGACAATTTTATAATTTAATTTTTCTTCTGTAGGGAGATTGGGTAAAGTTAATGAAATTGTTAACAACAAATTGATTTAAATTTTAAAAAATGTCCACTGTGTTGAAAACGTATTTTAAATAATTGCATAACAAAAATATTGCTCATGTTCCCTACAAAAATTATCTGCAGTGTGGCTCAACTCGACTTTCTGATACCAGAATCCATTTTTAGCAGCTTTTTATTTTTTCAAATTTTACAAGAAAAATTTTGAAAAATCGGTATGAGTCCAAATGATTACAATTATAGCGTTTTACTCTTTACCTAGGCTTGAAAAAAATCTTTCGATTAATACTGTGGTGCTGGAAAATGAAAATGTATCCCCCGGGAAGAAGGTAACTTGCCCCCCCCCCCCCCCCCGAAAGGGGCTAATGGCATCACGAACAAAACAATTATATCGCGTCTATTTTCACAATAATGATTAAAACTATAACGCCGGTGATCATCGAGAATAAATAAACCATTTTATGCATGATTATGGCAAATTCTGTCGCATGCTACCATGCTAAAAATATATATAATTTAAAATACATTTCGAAGTATTCGCTCGAATTAAAAAAAAAGTCTACCTAATTCTAGATTTTTCGACAACAAAGCCAGATATAAAGTTTCGTAAAAATCTATTAATATATATACCCATTATAGTGCACACAAGAAATTGACCACAGACATACAGACATGCAGACATTACTCCAAAAACAGTCAAAACGTGTTCAGGAGGTCTTAAAACGCATTGGCATCAAAATCCCGAAAATGAAAATTTTCGTGGAAACAATACTATCTCAATACTACGTATGAGAAGGTTAAAACTAATTTAAATACTTTAAATATTTCATTTAAATACATTAAATTCATAAGTTTTGAATAAATGTAGGTACTTTCTTTTTCTTCTAAAAATAAATTTGATTTTACAATTATAAATATTTTGCTTCCATATAATACATATAAAAACAAGATTGCGAATACATAAGATGTAGAATTTAAAATAAAATTTAATCATATGGGAAGTGGGGAAGATTACCCCAAAACTCAAGAATTTCACACTTAGCATTGTATAAAAAAGTACCTTAAAGTCAGGTATGTGTAGTTTTATCAGTATTACGTATCGCTATCAATATAATTCACCACTATCAGTAGAAATTATTACTATCATCATAACGTAACGCTATTGAAATTTACACTGTGCTTCAGGCAAAATCGAACATAAATATAAAAAAAGTTTACATTTCGTTTCTTTTTCAGAAATTGGAGATACTAAAAAGTGGAAACAATGCAACTGACTGAAACCAAGCATACAGAGATATAAAAAGCCAATAAAAACAAATCTTACTTTTCAATCAAAAAATCACTCTAAAAGCTTTAAAAATACATAAAACTACAAACTTCGAATGCAGGAAATGTTTGGTTCCCTGCATCAATACCGATGCATTCGTCGTAGAATAAATATAAAATCCAGAGCACATACAGCGTTTTTGGGAAAAATACAGGAATAAAAATGCAGTAAAACGCTGTTAGGCATACGTAGCGAGAACAAGACATCAAAAGAGAAAACGCTAACTTCATCCGTATTCTGTGTACTATCGAAATCTAAAGCTTCATTTTCTGCCCGACACTTTATTTTACTTCTTATTCCTTCTCTTTTAATGGGAAATCATGACATTTCCCCAGATTTGTGATTATGATTTCAATCATAAAAAAAAAAACTGATGGGGGCACTGCATAGCTTTCGCTACGTCTACATTATGAAATGACTTTTCTTTCGCAATGAAATATATTTGAGATTAGATTTGCGATTGGCTGGACTGTTCTTCACATGCTGTTGTCTAATTGGCTCACTCAGATGGACTCTTAATCTAGGACTTGGGTATATAACCTCCTCTATTTATTCTTTGCGGTCATTTCGTATTTTTAATGCTTCAGATCAAATTTCAATTACAAAACTATTCTAAGAACTTATATTTCCGATGTGGGGATACGTGAGTTTTCTCACAGGTGCCCCGAAAAGAAAAAGCCTTGGAACCTTGGAATTTCGTATTTTTGACTTCGAGATTGCTGGCTTGAAGAAAGAAATCCAGCATATCCTCTAAACAGCTGTATGTTGCATACTAATGGCAGCTACGCGTCAAATCCTCGAATCTATCAACTTATATAACAGAATGACAAATCAATAGATCACAAAAGTTATTTTATTAAAAACATCCTTCCGAGTTTAATTTCAGACCCACGCATTCGACTGTTACTACTTTATTTAATCGTATTCGTACTGGTAAATTCAGGGATAAAGATAACTTTAAAAGTCATGCAAGGGTATATGTTGTACCCCTTCTTTCCCCAGATAACGTTTATAAGTTTAATATAGGTAGCACTAAACGTACGGTTGGTATTCGATTGGCAGAACATGCTAGAGATAGAGACGTTAAAAATGGTAGGCAATCAACTGCTCTTGCCCAATTAGTGATTAATGATAATTTTCTACCCCTTTTTGAAAAATATTTCCTTTTGATCAGCTGTAATAACCCCCGGTCTATTTTACTCTACGAATTCCTTTTTATTTATCTATATCGCACTTTTATTAGTAATTTTGACCCCCGTCCATGTTTTAAGTTATGCTTGGCGTCTCGTTCTCGATTTCATGCGAATCAAACCTTTACAAAGTTACCTTTAATTTATAAAATTTAATTTTGTATATTGATGTTTAAACTGGCTTATGACAATATGTTTTCTAGATTCTGTAATTTTTGTAATTTTTAAATCTGGGGTATGGATGCATAAAATATGTTTTCTGGTAATTCCAATTTTAGGATATGCAAATTCAGCTTGCCGATAGTAGATTATATTTAAGTATGTTGGCAATTTTTCTTACTTTAACGCCACTGGGGAAAGGTATGATGATACCCGAAAGCGCTATGGCTTTTTAATTTAAAGATTATATATAAGTCTGAAGGATGTTTTTAATAAAATGACTTTTGTGAGCCATTGATTTGTTATTGATTTGTCATTCTGTTATATAAGTTGACAGCTGTATGTTGCATTCTTAGTTTATTTGTGCTCTTATTAACACTTTACAACATAGTTGAAAAGTGTTTCTGACTTTGTTCATTCTGTCTGTCTGTCTGTCCGTTAGCACGATAACTGCCGTAAAAATGACTTTATCAAAATAAAATTTTAGTATGTTGTTCAGACGGCGATTTTATTTAAACATCTCTAAAATGCGATACATTCAGCGGTAATATTTTTAAAATTATCACAATACTACAATAATTTATTATATTTAAAAATTCCATCGAAAAAAATGAACTTTATTCAATAGACGTCATTGAAATATAAATCGCCTGGCTCTCTATGAAAAAGCAGTAAAAATTTCATTCATAAACTTTTATTCTATTCCTTTCATTCATCACAAAACTACAATAATTTATTTTACTAAAAAACTTAAAACCATGGAGTTAAAAGTAATTTAACTCTATGCATAAAACTTCATAGAAAAAGTCTGCTATAAAATCGTCTACTTCTCTATGTAAAATCAATGAATGTTTCATTCATATTAACTATATTGCAGACTCCAGCGCAAAATAATTTTGGGTTAAAGAAATTCAGCATTTCTATACAACTCATCTTACTCATTTATACAACTCATCTTACAGCTTAATGTGTTTACAATCTCCATAAGTGAAAATTAGGCTTCGTTGTAGAAATAACCAAAGTTTGATGATCATTTAAACTCAAATATATTGTAATTGAGTTGTTTCAGAACATTGATGCACAAAAATTAAGCAAAAATAAAGCGGTTTTAGGACGGACACAACACTAAATATAAATTAAAAAGAACTTTAAAAATCACGATTTTGACACAAGATGGATGCCATATTTTATTTTGAAAGGAGTCACGTGATCTCTCTTCATATGATGGTCACGTGATCTCTTCATATAATAGGTGTAATTATTATTTTAATTTTTATTTTAAAAACTACTAAATATATTTTTCTGAAATTTTTTTTATATATTTTATGGGACAATTTGAATATTTCCTAAATCTTTCGAAGTCATTTGTAAATTTTAAATTCGCTTAAAACATGTTTGAAAATTAGGTCCCATAGGGTTCAATCCAAATCTAATTGGGTGATATTATTTATTTATTCACCCATAGGTCCCACAAACCGTCTGAACAACACACTAAAATTTCATTTTGATAAAGTCATTTTTATGGCAGTTATCGTGCTGATAGACAGACAGACAGACAGAATCAACAAAGTCATAAACACTTTTCAACTATGTTGTAAAGTGTTAAAAACTAAAACAAAAAAATCTGATGTGGGCAGCACATGACTTTCCCAGCAGACTCATATTCACGTTCTCTTTATTTCTTTAGTAATTAATTAAATTGAGTTTAATTGCACAAAATAACAGTCATACCTATTTTAAATTACATTGAATTTGCACTTTTAATTCAATTTTCGTTTTCATTTGGTAACTGGACTTATTTTCAAAGATGGCGTGACAAAAGTGCGAAAAAAGGAAAATATCTCGAGAACGGCTAGACCTAGAGTAATGGGGTTGATGTTACTCTTTTAGCCGTCAAAAATTACGTATAAAATAAACATTTAATTGATATATTTGAGCATACGTAATCTTATTAGATTTAACGATATTTGCTGACCATTTCGCAAAAAAAAGGCAGGTTCTTTGTTTCCGAATCATACCAAAATCTAATCAGCACCAGGTTAACCTACAAGGTACTTCCCTACCAAGTTTTATGAAATTCGGTCAATTAGTTTTTCTGTTAAGAGAGGATACGAAATCTGCAAAGAAAAACAGACTGATAGACACACATACACAGACGTCGCGTTAAAAATAGATTTTTCGTGTTCTAGAGGTCCCAAAACGTGTAAATCCGTCGAGAACTCCCGGCACGATTCCAATACTTTCCCTATACAGTACCATGTATTGCAGGGAAAGTAATAATGTCAATAAACAAAACTGTAATGAAAATTTTCCACCATCAAACACAAGAAAAACTCTTCCAGTGGAAAAAACGAAATGCCACTTAAATCCCTTCGACTCGCGTATAAATAAATTAATGATATCAAACATTTTCATATTTCGCTACATTGCTCCGATAAAGATAAACCAAAACATCAAAGGAATTTGTAAGTAATATTTAATTTTTTTATCAGCTTCTTGTAAACAAAAACAAATTAATAGATGCGAGGAAACCAAGAACAAATTTGCAGTACTTAATAATGCAGAACGCAAAAATAGCCTTAAACATGGGGATCGAATTGAGGCCTGACTAATTAAAATAAAAACAAAGAAAATCCAGCCTACATGTATGAAGAATATTTTTAATGAAAAATCCCTTTGTAGAAGGTATTAGGTTATGCCATTTCAGTACGAAATTCGAAGATGTGTTAGTTCTCTGAATAAATATAGTTTTGGAAGTAATATAAATCGAGGCAAAAATACGTAGATATACAACAATGGAGCGCATTTCCATACGTAACAAGAAATGTATAAAGATGCTTTCATATGGTGCAAAATGGGATCAATACTTAAGTTTTAAGCATTGTTATTCCCTTTTGCATGTTTATTTCGTACCGTTATACGAATTTTCGGAAAAACCAGAAATTATATCTCTAGAACAAGAACAGAAAACATTGGTGAACCCCCTCTCCGCCTCTACATTCTCTGGAATTCGACACTGAATTCATAACATGATCATTTCATTTAAGCTTTATCTATAGCCTATTCTGAGAGCTATATATTTAAAAAAGACATTTGAACCAGAAGTGAAAACATCTGATGTGGGCAGCACATGACTTTCACTGCAGACTCATATTCACGTTCCCTTTGTTTCTTCAATAATTCATTATAGAGTTTAATTGAACAAAATAACACCCATAATTATCTAAAATTATCCCGAACTTTCACTTTTAATTCAATTTTCGTTCTCATTTGGTAACTGGATTTAGTTTCTAAGGTGGCGTAGCGAAAATGCGAAAAAACTAAAATATCTTGAGAACGGTTAGTCCTAGTGTAATGGGGTTGGTCTTATTCTTTCCTTCGTTAAATATTAGGTATAAAACAAGCATTTAATGGGTATATTTGAACATACGTAGTTTTTTTTATTTTAGAATTTGACGATTTTTGAGGGCCATTTGCAAAACAAGGCAGGTTATTTTTTCCCGAATCGTACCAAAATCTAATCAGCACCAGGGTAACCCACAAGCGACTTATCTGCGGGATTTTGTGAAATTCGGTCCATTAGTTTTTCAGTTAGAGTGGATAAAGGAAATTTTTGCAAGCAATTTCGCAAAAAAAGGCTAGTCCTAGTATAATGGGGTTGGTCTTATTATTTTCATCGTCAAAAACTACGTATACAACAAGCATCTAATTGTTACATTTGAGCCTAGTCTTATTTTAGACTTTGGCAATTTTTGCTATTCAGCACCTTTGTGACCCTGGTGCTGATTAGTTTTTGGTACGATTCGGGATAGAAGATCCCGCTTTTTTTTGCGAAATGGCCCGCAAAAATTGCCTGTATCCACTGTAGCTAACTAAAATAATAGATCAAACTAATAGATTGAAAAACGAACAGATCAAATTTTACAAAATGTGGTAGATAAGTCACTTGTGGGTTACCCTGGTGCTGATTAGATTTTAGTATGATGCTGAAAATAATAACCTGCCTCTTTTTCCGAAATGGCCCGCAAAAATCGTCAAAATCTAAAATAAAAAACTACGCATGCTCAAATATATCAATTACGCTTGTTTTATACGTAATATTTAAAGGTGAAAAGAATAAGAACCCCATTACACTAGGACTAGCCGTTCTAGTGATAGAATTAGTGTATTTCAGTTTTTTAGCATTTTCGCTACGCCACCTTTGAAAATAAGTCCAGTTACCAAATAATAACTAAGATTGAATTAAACGTGCGAATTCAGTGAAATTTAAAATAGTTATGGCTGTTATTTTGTGCAATTAAACTCAATTTAATGAATTATTGAAGAAATAAAGAGAACATGAATATGAGTTATGCAGGGAAAATCATATGCTGCCCTCATCAGAGTTTTATGATTTGTACTTTGGAAATTTATCAACTTACAGTCTATCTAAAATGAATTCTTAGAGACTTGAATTTTCGTAAAAAATCAAATATAGCACAGACTAATATATTTCGGCTAGAGACAGTCTTTAAAACCCAAAAACATGTACTTGTTGCTGTCAAAAGCATTAGGTCGTTAAACTAATAAATAAAGAAAGCACACCATAAAATGCCAAGTTTCAGAAAATAAAATAATGAAAATGATTTCGAAAACGCTTGAGTTTCCTTCTTCAGTGTGAGCAACTCAAGAGCTTAACGACAATTAAAAATCATTTACTACGAAAAAAGCGAAATTGCAACAGTCGGCGAGCCACCTAGTGTGACAAAAGAGAAGTAAAATGTGAAATAAAGAAAATAAAGTAAACAAAGACAAGGAATGGAGGTGTGAAAAAAAAATACATTTGTGTCAAATTCTAGATTTGTACGCACTGAAGATGGAACCTATACCTATCCGAAACGCTCGACTGATTATATTATTTTATTTACGCAAGAATGTATGCTGCAATTTATTTATTTGTTATTTAGCAAAGTTTCGTATTTAGTCACTAAACAGTTTTTTCTAATAATTTCATTCCCTCCATCTAATCCATTATTAAATATTCAAAGCAAAATACATTTATTTTGCAGAAACAGGACGGCGTTCTGAAATCATTAAAGGCAAAATCGAGTGTATAACACCATCCAAACTTTTTACTTGATAGAATATTCCAGCTAAAAGTAAAAAAAAAAAGTCGAACGAATTTTAAAAGCGACTTTCTGAATTCCTTAGCCCTTCAGTGACATTTTTCAAATAAATAATTAAAAACAAAATAAATGACTCGCAGCAGATAAAAGAAAGAAAAAAAATATAATCTGGATGTCCGTTAACAAGACATGCAAGGGGGGAATTCAAATAGATAACGAAATTAAAGAACATCATGGGGGGAAAATCGACTCCTTAGTTTGGTGCTCTTCAGAAAGAACACTGTTCGTTCATTTTTAATGTTCGAAAGTCGATTGAATGTTCGAAAGTCAATTCAACTCATCAAAAAGTTTTTAAGACGACCGAAATTCAATTAGCATTTGATGTAGAAATTAAAATTCTGGAAGGAGATGTTTGAGTTTAGAAAGAGAACATAAAATTTCGTTTGAATTTAATTCGTTTGAATAAATAATGAGGTGAAAAATCGTTATATTTTTATGCAAACATAGCAAGCGAAGAACGGGTAAGATACTGAATAACCTTGTGTATTAAAAGTAAATATATAAGTAAAGAGCAACCCAGATTGAACCAATCACTACTGATTGGAATACGGACCAAGGTTTTAAAATCATTATTTTCTATTATGAAACAATGATATTTCCCAGAACAATGAGCAGCCAATTCAAAAATCTCAAAGTTTTAAATGTATCACGGAGGCAAAAAGTATTAAAATTATATGTATAAACACGAAACTATTGAATTCAGTATGACAGATTTATTGACGAATTAAATATTTTATGAATTCATTTTTTTTTCCACAGAAGAACTTACAAACAGTTGATAAAAACGTATATTTTTTTTTCTATTCTGACACTGTGATACAATTAGAGCAAAAACTCTGATGTGGGCAGCACACGACTTTCCCTGCAGACTCAAATTCATATTTTCTTTATTTCTTTAATAATTCATTAGATTGAGTTTAATTGTACCAAATAACACTAAATTTATATTTTTAATTCAATTTTTCTTTTTATTTTGTAATTGGATATTTTTCCGAAATCGGCGTAACAAAAACGCAAGAAATCTCAAATATCTTGAGAACGGTTAGTCCTAAAGTATAATGGAGTGTGTTATATTCTTTTCCTCGTCAAAAATTGCGTATAAAACAAGAATTTAATTGATACATTTGGACATACGTAGTCTTTTACGCGGTCCATTTAGTAAAAAAAAGCAGGTTGTTCATTTCCGAATCGTATCAAAATCTAATCAGCTCCAGAGTATTCCAGAAGTAACTTATCTACCAAATTTTGTGAAATCTGGTCAATTAGTATTTTAGCTAGGGCGGATAAATGAAATTTTTTCGGGCCATTTCGTTAAAAAAAGGCAGGTTGTTCTTTTCCGAATCGTACAAAAATATAATCAGCACCAGAGTTTCCAACTTATCTACCTCATTTTTTTAAATTTGGTCAATTAGTATTTTAGCTAAAGTCGATACATGAAATGTTTACGGGCCATTTCGCATAAAAAGGAGAGTTCTGTTTTTATGAATCCTACCAAAAACTAATCAGCACCAGGGTTTCACCCAAGTGACTTACCAACCAAATTTTATGAAATTCGGTCCATTAGTTTTTTAGTTAGAGTGAATACATGCATTGCATACAGACAGACACATACACTCAGACGTCACGCTAAAAATATTTTTTTCGTATTTTAGAGGTCTCGAAACGTGTAGATCCGTCGAAAACGCGAATTGCGATTTTCGGTATGATTCCAATACTTTCCCTATATATTACCATGTATTGCAGGGAAAGTAAAAATAAAAGATGTTAATGTACTGAGGAGTTAAATATACACTTTTATCCAAATTTTTTATATAATATTTCTGTGAAAAATTTCTGGTACTTATTATATTCTCTAAATTTTATTATGAGATATACTACAGCATCACATTTGATGCAATGCTTTGATTCATTTAGTATCAATCATAACGACATTCTATATTAAATAAAATAATCATATCATACGACTTTAATTTATAGCATTCCTTAAGAACTGGATATTAAGCTGTCATATGACGGAGGGTATAATGTTAGGTATCCATCCCAGACTTTCAGCACTGGCATTCTTAAAATATCCGGACTACGTAGATTTTGTACTTCTCTCTATTAATATTATCAAATGCTACACAACCTCTTAACAAAAAGCAATTATTTTACAACCCTTTAGGCCCCCTAACAAAAAGTACTTATCTCAAAAACAGAATAATTTATAAATAAATAAATAATTTGGCATCACGTCTGATGTTAAAATAGCAAAATTAAACACACATCCATAACAGAAGGTTTTTATTTCACTTCCTTAAGACGTACAAAAGTTTAAAACAGGCCATAGCGCTTTCGAGCATAAGTATACTCTTCATCAGTGGCTACACGATGAACTAATGAAGAGCATACTTATGCTCGACAGCGCTATGGCCTGTTTCAAACTTTTGTACGTCTTAAGGAAGTGAAATAAGGACCTTCTGCTATGGATGTGTGTTTAATTTTGCTATAATTTGTAAAATTTTAAAATAAATAATTCCCACAAAGCGACACGGATTATCAAAGTAATTAAATTGAAATTTTCTTAGATATTAAATTATAATTTTAGATAAATGTTGACAAGTTGACGATAACTGTCAAGTTGGTAATATAGCACCAAATATTTCACTAAGCATGATAGGCGCAGGCAGAGATGAGAGCTTTTCTTGTTTTGTATGAATGTGTAAAAATTCAAAGGAGAATAATATATAATACTAACCAATATTTTTTAACAACGGGCATCGATTTCGCTTTGACATTCACCAACACCAGGAAACTTCATGTTTTTTAAAAAATCTGATGAATAAAAAAAAATTGAATAGCCATTGTTAATCATTGCGATTGTTATGAAGGAAGAAAAATATATCCCTTTTAACATCTTAACTCTCGGAATAACCGATAACCGCAAAGTTTGCTTATATTTCAATGTAATGTTGTTAGTGTTATGTTTGTTGGATGTTCTTGAAACGGGATTGTAATCTCTACATCTGGCGCCAACTAAGTTTAAGTTTACAACTAACGTTGCACAGTCTAGTCTAGAATTGTATATATATACTTTTAATGCTTTCTGCTTCAGTTATTCAGTGCTTAACTATCTCTGTGACGTTTTTGCCAACAGCTAGTCACAGATAAGTTGAAAGCTTGCTCAATATATTGAATCTTTGTCAATACCGTCAATGGTAATTTAATTAATTAATATTTATTAATTGAAACGTAAAATTCTACGCCCGTCTTACACATATATGGGTTCATATTAGTCTATATGTAAAATTTCAGAATTACACGTGTTACTTGTATACTGCAAAATATTCTGCAACCTTTGCTCATTTTTTTTCAGCTACTTTCATGATTTTAGCAAACTGATAGGAAAAGCCACAATTACAGGCGTTCACGAAAATTTCAGCTTCATTTCTGAAATATTCAGCTAATTATCGTCTGCCGAAGCCTTTTTCCCCCGTATTTTTAAATATCATAACTATCAGGAACCTTACTCCCCATTACGAACAGCTGACTCCCCTGAAACTTTCAGTAACACGTTTGCAAATGTTTTACAGTGTATTCATAATGCAGCATAAAAACCTTGCAGGATATATTGTTTTACAATTATTAAAGATAATGTTTTTAATTAAACGTTTCTTATTTCATATAAATAAACAGCAATCAAAAAGAAAATAGATAACATCAAACAATATTTTTTTCGTAATGAAACATTCTAATTAAATGTATAAACAATCTATCTAAATTTAAAAGCAACTTTTCGAAATTCTCCCACCCTCTTCGGTGACATTTTCCGAATAAATAATTTAAGACGAATTAAATGACTCCTAGGAGATAAAAAGAAGTAAGAAAAATCTATATGTCCCTTAAAAAGACATGCAAGAGAGAGAAATCCGAATAGAAAATGAAATTAAATAACATCGATGGAGAAAATCCATCTTTAGTCGATTTCCTTTTGGAATGAAGACACAATACGCCATGCCTTCAATTTTAATGTTAGCAAGTCAATCTAACTCATCAAAAACTTTTTAAGACCATAATTTAATTAGCCCTTGACGCAGAAATTAAAATGCTGGGATATTTTTAAATTTAGCAGTAGAGCGTAGAATTTAAATTTATTTTGATAAAATGTTATAAAACTTTTAAATCGATATTCTTTATGCAAATTTAAAAAGCATAAGGAAAGTGCATTCCCAAGCAGAGAAAATTTACTACTAGCGAAGCGATGCTGCTGACCTTGAAATGAGAAATAAAGTTTATTTAGAAAACAGAGCAAGCAGTATAAGGAAAATAAAGGATTTGCTGAGGCTAAGAAGTATGCACCTTAAATTATGTTCTTTTTATTCTCTAAATGTTGTTATTGAGATATTCCACAGCATTACATTTGTTTTTACAACGTTTTTATATAAGGGAAATCATATCATACTGCATTTAAAATAATTAAAATAATCTCAGCATATGGCATTCATCTATATCATTCTTAAGAACTATAGGTTAGAGGCCATCATGAAGGGGTGCATAATCTATGTATTAATTCTCTTTCATTGACACGCCCGCAACACCTGTTATCTTAAAATCTCCGAAGATGCCTAAACTATGCACCTCTACCAATCAATATTAATTGCTACACCCCCCCCCCCCACACACACACTAGATTATATATATATATATATATATATTACAAATGAAAGATCTAGGAAAAGTACAAGGAATGTCATAAAATATAAGGAAAAACAGAAACAAATAAAGGAGTGTAAACGGGGTATCAGTAATGTCTAGGGGATTGTGACCACTATACCTGGTTAAAGCGTGCTTTTATTCCCGGGAAACACTCCTAGAAACAACCAATCGCCCGAAGCAGCTCCAACTCGCGTGTACAGGAAAATCAGAATCCTAAGGGAATATCAAAACCAGAAAAATAAAAGAATCGTAGGACATCCCAACATGGGTTTACACCAATATATGAAAAAGGGAATCCAGAGTCTCATTCATATATTGGTGTGAACCCTTGTTGGGATGTCCTATGATTCTTTCATTTTTCTGGTTTTGATATTCCCTTAGGCTTCTGATTTTCCTGTACACTCGCATTGGAGCTGCTTCGGTCGATTGGTTGTTTCTGGGAGTGTTTCCCGGGAATAAAAGCACGCTTTAACCAGGTATAGGGGTCACAATCCCCCTAGACATTACTGATACCCCGTTTGCACTCCTTTATTTGTTTCTGTTTTTCCTTGTATTTTATGATATCCCTTGTACTTTTCCTAGATGTTTCATTTGTAATATTTTTGAGATGTGTGTTAAGAGCAGCAAATCCCGTCTATACTCATTTCACCTTTTATGTTATTCTATGGTTTGTAGTCTTTTATAAGATTATATATATATATATATATAAAATTCCAAAAGGATTAAAAAAAATAAAATAAAGAGAGAGAGGTGTGCTTACGGGGAAGTAGCAAGGTCAAGGGGGGATTGTGACCCCTTTTCCTGGTTGAAGCATGCTTTCAGTCCCGGGAAACACTCCCAGAAACCACTAAATGCCCGAAGCAATCACCATCGTGAATGTGGGAAAAGCAGAATTCCTAGAGGAACACTAGGACCAGAAAGCGATATAAAAGTTGTAAATATGAAAATACATTGCGAAAATTGTAATTCTTATTCCATTCCTTAACTTATATATGGAACAGGGAAAAAGGGGTGTTTTATACCAATTTAGTACCTTTATTTATTTATAGTGTTTTCTTATCACGTTTTTTTTTTTAAATATTCAACGACTTGTCGTGTAGTACTTTTGATGTCTCATTTACATTTCAGTCCATGTTCCTTTCACTTATGCTATACAGAACATTTTCTATTAATGATCAATCTCAGGTATATATAATACAAGTAAAATAAAAATTCTTCATTATCTATATAAATAAAAATGAAAATCTGTCTGTCTGTCTGTCTGTCTGTCTGTCTGTCTGTCTGTCTGTCTGTCTGTCTGTCTGTCACACCATCACGGGAGAACGGCTGAACCGAATTTGATGAAATTTTGTGGGTAGCCCAGAAATAGCCCCACTTAAAATTATATCCGTGTTTTGAGTTTCTACGACCAGTGGTTCTCGAGATATTAGTAAAAAACGAAATTTTCGTTTGTCTCATCATCACGGAAAAACGGCTGAACCGAATTTAATGAAATTTGGTGAATAGCCTTGAAATATCCCCCCATAAATTTTGTCCAAGTTTCGAGTTTCTAAGACCTGGGGTTGTCGAGATATTAATGAAAAACGGAACTTTTTCCTAGGAGTTCTACTCCCTAACTCCGTGGTTTATCCAAACGAAAAGCTTGAAAATCGTTTGAAAGTGAATTAAAATTTAATCTCTGAGTTTGATGGGAGATTTTTTGCGTTAATTAGTCACTTTCTGAAAACATGAATTGTTTGAAACATGATTTAAAGGGGAAATCTATCTCCATGGTTCATGGTTTATTTAAAACAAGCTTTTACGGAACAATGAGAAGTATAGAGAAATCAAAATCGTTATTTAATTTCGCAGTTTATGTTATAAGACATGACATATTTAACATGTTATAAGATTCTATCTTATATCATGTTACACAGAAACGCAATTAAATTAAATCTGCCTGTTAATTTTAATAATTATTTTTTCGATTTGAATAATAAATAAATGGATATAAAAATATATTTCAGAAAAGAACGATTTGATTTTTCTTATAGCATTTTTGACTGGATAATATCAATTACGGTCTTCAGGTTTAAAAATTATTATTATTTATATTTTCGGGGATTAGGATTATTGATATTTTCAAGTTATTATGCAATTATTTTACTATGACAAAAATTGTTTAAACTCATATATTGTATGTTGTACGAATCTTCTACAAATACACGTGTATATCTTTTAATCTACGAGAATATAAGTAGTACAGGTATATTGACAAATGTTTTAATATATATTGGCAAATATTGGAATCAATTACGACCTTCTGGTATAAAGAGTACGGATATTATTGATGTTTTCAATTTATTACGTCATCTCTTTTATTTTGGCAAATATTTTTGAGACGCATATTGTAATACGGGAAATCTTCTACTAACACATTGGCATATTTTCTGATCTGCGACAATATAATTAGTACGGGGTTGCATATATTCATTCAATTCCTATTTTTTCTTCTGTAAATTTGCTTACAAAAGGGGGCAGGATGTTTTATTCTTCAGATCTGATCGTGAAGATAATTTTGCATAGTGAGAACATATATTCTTAAACTTCTCTTTAGGAGCAATAAATTTAATATTTTAAATATTTTAACAGAATTTGCACATGATTGCGAACTTTAAGTTTCTTTAAATTATACACTCCGTACGAATAACGGGTGTGCTGTTAGTGGTTAATAAATTTTAACATTTTAGGAGGATATATCATGTTGCTCGGCATCGCAATTAAATTAAATGTGTTTGTTAATGTTTTTATTATTTTTTTTCGATTAAAATAATAAATAAATGGATAAATGGATATAAAAGTATTTCTTATGAATGGACGGTTTGATTTTTCTTTTAATTATATTAATTGCTGACTGCGTACATCAATTTCATTTATTTTGGCAAAGAGTTTTCAAGCTTATATCGTATTTAGCTACTAAACTCATATATTGTGTTTAGCCAATAAATTCATATAGCCGATTGTTGAAACAGAAAAAGAGTAGAGCGGGTATATCTTCTAATACAATTGTAGTGTTTTCATTTAGTATATTGAAACGGGATAAGAATGTTTCATTCAGATCTGCAAATTCAAAGCTACGAATTTGGAGGGATATCGCTAATTTGACAACTTTTCTTAAACTTTGCCAAATTGACGGAAATGTCGCCAAATTGATATAAACGACACACAAACAGCTGCCATAAACTTTCGGGTTGGTCGTGTGGCTTGGGTCTTCTACATATCAATGAAATTTTTTTTTGTTTTGTTAGAAGAGAGTACTGAAATGATGTTTGGTTAGCATTTCTCTGTCAGACCAACCATCCTACTTAGTAATACATTTAGCGAATTTTTAAAATGTCACCAAATTGATAAAAATGTTTTCAAATCTATAAAAATATATTGAAATTGATAAATTTGCGCTACATAAATGATATTAATTGTTTTTTGTTAGGGGATAGTATTGTGATGATATTTCGTCAATTTGTCGCAAAGTGGAACTGTCAGTTCTATAGTCCCACTTGGCGATAAATTTGGCGATTTTTTAAAATGTCGCTAATTTGACGAAACTGTCGCCAAATGTTCCATAGAAATATAACTATTTAGACGATATTTTTTCTACCAATTTATTTGAAGCAAATGATATCATGTCGCTTAGCAACGGATTTAAATCCAATGTGTTTATGCGGCAGACGATTTTTATTAAATCCTTTCCGATTTGAATAATGAAGATATGTATATAAAATAAATTTCATTGCCATTTCATTTTGGACTGGATAATATCAATTATACTCTTCAGGTTTAAACATTATTATTATTGATATTTTCCGGAATTATTGATTCAGGGATTATTGATATTTTTAAGTTATTACGCCATTGTTTTATTGCGGCAAAAATTGCTGACACACGCATATTGTACGTTGTACGAGTAATCTTCTAGGAATGCACGGGTATATCTTCTAACCTACGAGAATATGAGTAGTACAGGTATATTGGCATATATTTTGACATATATTGGCATATATATTGGAATCAAGTACAGTCTTCTGGTATGAAGATTAAGGGGATTAATTATATATTCAATTTATTACGTCGTCTGTTGTATTTTACCAAAAAACATTTGTGACTCATATTGCAAAACGGGTAATCTTCTACTAATAATCGGACATTATAAGTAGTACGTGTATATCTTCCCATATAATTTTAGCACTTTAATTTTGACATATATTGGAATAAATGACTGTCTTCAGATTTAAAGATTACGGGTTTATTGGTATTTTCAATTTATACATGTAATCTACTAATACAGGTTATATTTTCTAATATTCGCGTATATAATTAGTACGGGTCCCATACAATTTTAACGCTTTTATTTTGCATATACTGATTCAATTCCATATTTTTTTTATATTTGCTTACATAAGGGGTCCAAGATGTTTTATTCTTCAGATATGTCCATGAAGATAATTTTATATAGCGAGAACAGAGATTCTTAAACTTCTTTTTAGGAGCATTATATTAAATATTTTAACAGAATATTTTGATTAAACATGTCATTTAGTATACTATAAGAATTTGGGCATGATTATGAATTTCAAGTTTCTTTATATTATATACTCCGTACGAAGAACGGGTATGCTGCTAGTATATCTATATAAATAAAAATGAAAATCTGTCTGTCTGTCTGTCTGTCTGTCTGTTTGTCACACCATCACGGGAGAACGGCTGAACCGAATTTGATGAAATTTTGTGTGTAGCCCAGAAATAGCCCCACTTAAAATTATATCCGTGTTTTGAGTTTCTACGACCAGTGGTTCTCGAGATATTAGTAAAAAACGAAATTTTCGTTTGTCTCATCATCACGGAAAAACGGCTGAACCGAATTTAATGAAATTTGGTGAATAGCCTTGAAATATCCCCCCATAAATTTTGTCCAAGTTTCGAGTTTCTAAGACCTGGGGTTGTCGAGATATTAATGAAAAACGGAACTTTTTCCTAGGAGTTCTACTCCCTAACTCCGTGGTTTATCCAAACGAAAAGCTTGAAAATCGTTTGAAAGTGAATTAAAATTTAATCTCTGAGTTTGATGGGAGATTTTTTGCGTTAATTAGTCACTTTCTGAAAACATGAATTGTTTGAAACATGATTTAAAGGGGAAATCTATCTCCATGGTTCATGGTTTATTTAAAACAAGCTTTTACGGAACAATGAGAAGTATAGAGAAATCAAAATCGTTATTTAATTTCGCAGTTTATGTTATAAGACATGACATATTTAACATGTTAAAAGATTCTATCTTATATCATGTTACTCAGAAACGCAATTAAATTAAATCTGTCTGTTAATTTTAATAATTATTTTTTCGATTTGAATAATAAATAAATGGATATAAAAATATATTTTAGAAAAGAACGATTTGATTTTTCTTATAGCATTTTTGAGTGGATAATATCAATTACGGTCTTCAGGTTTAAAAATTATTATTATTTATATTTTCGGGGATTATTGATTCAAGGATTATTGATATTTTCAAGTTATTATGCAATTATTTTATTATGACAAAAATTGTTGAAACTCATATATTGTATGTTGTACGAATCTTTTACAAATACACGTGTATATCTTTTAATCTACGAGAATATAAGTAGTACAGGTATATTGACATATGTTTTGATATATATTGGCATATATTGGAATCAATTACGACCTTCTGGTATAAAGAGTACGGATATTATTGATGTTTTCAATTTATTACGTCATCTCTTTTATTTTGGCAAATATTTTTGAGACGCATATTGTAATACGGGTAATCTTCTACTAACACATTGGCATATTTTCTGATCTGCGACAATATAATTAGTACGGGGTTGCATATATTCATTCAATTCCTATTTTTTCTTCTGTAAATTTGCTTACAAAAGGGGGCAGGATGTTTTATTCTTCAGATCTGATCGTGAAGATAATTTTGCATAGTGAGAACATATATTCTTAAACTTCTCTTTAGGAGCAATAAATTTAATATTTTAAATATTTTAACAGAATTTGCACATGATTGCGAACTTTAAGTTTCTTTAAATTATACACTCCGTACGAATAACGGGTGTGCTGTTAGTGGTTAATAAATTTTAACATTTTAGGAGGATATATCATGTTGCTCGGCATCGCAATTAAATTAAATGTGTTTGTTAATGTTTTTATTATTTTTTTTCGATTAAAATAATAAATAAATGGATAAATGGATATAAAAGTATTTCTTATGAATGGACGGTTTGATTTTTCTTTTAATTATATTAATTGCTGACTGCGTACATCAATTTCATTTATTTTGGCAAAGAGTTTTCAAGCTTATATCGTATTTAGCTACTAAACTCATATATTGTGTTTAGCCAATAAATTCATATAGCCGATTGTTGAAACAGAAAAAGAGTAGAGCGGGTATATCTTCTAATACAATTGTAGTGTTTTCATTTAGTATATTGAAACGGGATAAGAATGTTTCATTCAGATCTGCAAATTCAAAGCTACGAATTTGGAGGGATATCGCTAATTTGACAACTTTTCTTAAACTTTGCCAAATTGACGGAAATGTCGCCAAATTGATATAAACGACACACAAACAGCTGCCATAAACTTTCGGGTTGGTCGTGTGGCTTGGGTCTTCTACATATCAATGAAATTTTTTTTTGTTTTGTTAGAAGAGAGTACTGAAATGATGTTTGGTTAGCATTTCTCTGTCAGACCAACCATCCTACTTAGTAATACATTTAGCGAATTTTTAAAATGTCACCAAATTGATAAAAATGTTTTCAAATCTATAAAAATATATTGAAATTGATAAATTTGCGCTACATAAATGATATTAATTGTTTTTTGTTAGGGGATAGTATTGTGATGATATTTCGTCAATTTGTCGCAAAGTGGAACTGTCAGTTCTATAGTCCCACTTGGCGATAAATTTGGCGATTTTTTAAAATGTCGCTAATTTGACGAAACTGTCGCCAAATGTTCCATAGAAATATAACTATTTAGACGATATTTTTTCTACCAATTTATTTGAAGCAAATGATATCATGTCGCTTAGCAACGGATTTAAATCCAATGTGTTTATGCGGCAGACGATTTTTATTAAATCCTTTCCGATTTGAATAATGAAGATATGTATATAAAATAAATTTCATTGCCATTTCATTTTGGACTGGATAATATCAATTATACTCTTCAGGTTTAAACATTATTATTATTGATATTTTCCGGAATTATTGATTCAGGGATTATTGATATTTTTAAGTTATTACGCCATTGTTTTATTGCGGCAAAAATTGCTGACACACGCATATTGTACGTTGTACGAGTAATCTTCTAGGAATGCACGGGTATATCTTCTAACCTACGAGAATATGAGTAGTACAGGTATATTGGCATATATTTTGACATATATTGGCATATATATTGGAATCAAGTACAGTCTTCTGGTATGAAGATTAAGGGGATTAATTATATATTCAATTTATTACGTCGTCTGTTGTATTTTACCAAAAAACATTTGTGACTCATATTGCAAAACGGGTAATCTTCTACTAATAATCGGACATTATAAGTAGTACGTGTATATCTTCCCATATAATTTTAGCACTTTAATTTTGACATATATTGGAATAAATGACTGTCTTCAGATTTAAAGATTACGGGTTTATTGGTATTTTCAATTTATACATGTAATCTACTAATACAGGTTATATTTTCTAATATTCGCGTATATAATTAGTACGGGTCCCATACAATTTTAACGCTTTTATTTTGCATATACTGATTCAATTCCATATTTTTTTTATATTTGCTTACATAAGGGGTCCAAGATGTTTTATTCTTCAGATATGTCCATGAAGATAATTTTATATAGCGAGAACAGAGATTCTTAAACTTCTTTTTAGGAGCATTATATTAAATATTTTAACAGAATATTTTGATTAAACATGTCATTTAGTATACTATAAGAATTTGGGCATGATTATGAATTTCAAGTTTCTTTATATTATATACTCCGTACGAAGAACGGGTATGCTGCTAGTATATCTATATAAATAAAAATGAAAATCTGTCTGTCTGTCTGTCTGTCTGTCTGTTTGTCACACCATCACGGGAGAACGGCTGAACCGAATTTGATGAAATTTTGTGTGTAGCCCAGAAATAGCCCCACTTAAAATTATATCCGTGTTTTGAGTTTCTACGACCAGTGGTTCTCGAGATATTAGTAAAAAACGAAATTTTCGTTTGTCTCATCATCACGGAAAAACGGCTGAACCGAATTTAATGAAATTTGGTGAATAGCCTTGAAATATCCCCCCATAAATTTTGTCCAAGTTTCGAGTTTCTAAGACCTGGGGTTGTCGAGATATTAATGAAAAACGGAACTTTTTCCTAGGAGTTCTACTCCCTAACTCCGTGGTTTATCCAAACGAAAAGCTTGAAAATCGTTTGAAAGTGAATTAAAATTTAATCTCTGAGTTTGATGGGAGATTTTTTGCGTTAATTAGTCACTTTCTGAAAACATGAATTGTTTGAAACATGATTTAAAGGGGAAATCTATCTCCATGGTTCATGGTTTATTTAAAACAAGCTTTTACGGAACAATGAGAAGTATAGAGAAATCAAAATCGTTATTTAATTTCGCAGTTTATGTTATAAGACATGACATATTTAACATGTTAAAAGATTCTATCTTATATCATGTTACTCAGAAACGCAATTAAATTAAATCTGTCTGTTAATTTTAATAATTATTTTTTCGATTTGAATAATAAATAAATGGATATAAAAATATATTTTAGAAAAGAACGATTTGATTTTTCTTATAGCATTTTTGAGTGGATAATATCAATTACGGTCTTCAGGTTTAAAAATTATTATTATTTATATTTTCGGGGATTATTGATTCAAGGATTATTGATATTTTCAAGTTATTATGCAATTATTTTATTATGACAAAAATTGTTGAAACTCATATATTGTATGTTGTACGAATCTTTTACAAATACACGTGTATATCTTTTAATCTACGAGAATATAAGTAGTACAGGTATATTGACATATGTTTTGATATATATTGGCATATATTGGAATCAATTACGACCTTCTGGTATAAAGAGTACGGATATTATTGATGTTTTCAATTTATTACGTCATCTCTTTTATTTTGGCAAATATTTTTGAGACGCATATTGTAATACGGGTAATCTTCTACTAACACATTGGCATATTTTCTGATCTGCGACAATATAATTAGTACGGGGTTGCATATATTCATTCAATTCCTATTTTTTCTTCTGTAAATTTGCTTACAAAAGGGGGCAGGATGTTTTATTCTTCAGATCTGATCGTGAAGATAATTTTGCATAGTGAGAACATATATTCTTAAACTTCTCTTTAGGAGCAATAAATTTAATATTTTAACAGAATTTGCACATGATTGCGAACTTTAAGTTTCTTTAAATTATACACTCCGTACGAATAACGGGTGTGCTGTTAGTGGTTAATAAATTTTAACATTTTAGGAGGATATATCATGTTGCTCGGCATCGCAATTAAATTAAATGTGTTTGTTAATGTTTTTATTATTTTTTTTTCGATTAAAATAATAAATAAATGGATAAATGGATATAAAAGTATATCTTATGAATGGACGGTTTGATTTTTCTTTTAATTATATTAATTGCTGACTGCGTACATCAATTTCATTTATTTTGGCAAAGAGTTTTCAAGCTTATATCGTATTTAGCTACTAAACTCATATATTGTGTTTAGCCAATAAATTCATATAGCCGATTGTTGAAACAGAAAAAGAGTAGAGCGGGTATATCTTCTAATACAATTGTAGTGTTTTCATTTAGTATATTGAAACGGGATAAGAATGTTTCATTCAGATCTGCAAATTCAAAGCTACGAATTTGGAGGGATATCGCTAATTTGACAACTTTTCTTAAACTTTGCCAAATTGACGGAAATGTCGCCAAATTGATATAAACGACACACAAACAGCTGCCATAAACTTTCGGGTTGGTCGTGTGGCTTGGGTCTTCTACATATCAATGAAATTTTTTTTTGTTTTGTTAGAAGAGAGTACTGAAATGATGTTTGGTTAGCATTTCTCTGTCAGACCAACCATCCTACTTAGTAATACATTTAGCGAATTTTTAAAATGTCACCAAATTGATAAAAATGTTTTCAAATCTATAAAAATATATTGAAATTGATAAATTTGCGCTACATAAATGATATTAATTGTTTTTTGTTAGGGGATAGTATTGTGATGATATTTCGTCAATTTGTCGCAAAGTGGAACTGTCAGTTCTATAGTCCCACTTGGCGATAAATTTGGCGATTTTTTAAAATGTCGCTAATTTGACGAAACTGTCGCCAAATGTTCCATAGAAATATAACTATTTAGACGATATTTTTTCTACCAATTTATTTGAAGCAAATGATATCATGTCGCTTAGCAACGGATTTAAATCCAATGTGTTTATGCGGCAGACGATTTTTATTAAATCCTTTCCGATTTGAATAATGAAGATATGTATATAAAATAAATTTCATTGCCATTTCATTTTGGACTGGATAATATCAATTATACTCTTCAGGTTTAAACATTATTATTATTGATATTTTCCGGAATTATTGATTCAGGGATTATTGATATTTTTAAGTTATTACGCCATTGTTTTATTGCGGCAAAAATTGCTGACACACGCATATTGTACGTTGTACGAGTAATCTTCTAGGAATGCACGGGTATATCTTCTAACCTACGAGAATATGAGTAGTACAGGTATATTGGCATATATTTTGACATATATTGGCATATATATTGGAATCAAGTACAGTCTTCTGGTATGAAGATTAAGGGGATTAATTATATATTCAATTTATTACGTCGTCTGTTGTATTTTACCAAAAAACATTTGTGACTCATATTGCAAAACGGGTAATCTTCTACTAATAATCGGACATTATAAGTAGTACGTGTATATCTTCCCATATAATTTTAGCACTTTAATTTTGACATATATTGGAATAAATGACTGTCTTCAGATTTAAAGATTACGGGTTTATTGGTATTTTCAATTTATACATGTAATCTACTAATACAGGTTATATTTTCTAATATTCGCGTATATAATTAGTACGGGTCCCATACAATTTTAACGCTTTTATTTTGCATATACTGATTCAATTCCATATTTTTTTTATATTTGCTTACATAAGGGGTCCAAGATGTTTTATTCTTCAGATATGTCCATGAAGATAATTTTATATAGCGAGAACAGAGATTCTTAAACTTCTTTTTAGGAGCATTATATTAAATATTTTAACAGAATATTTTGATTAAACATGTCATTTAGTATACTATAAGAATTTGGGCATGATTATGAATTTCAAGTTTCTTTATATTATATACTCCGTACGAAGAACGGGTATGCTGCTAGTATATCTATATAAATAAAAATGAAAATCTGTCTGTCTGTCTGTCTGTCTGTCTGTTTGTCACACCATCACGGGAGAACGGCTGAACCGAATTTGATGAAATTTTGTGTGTAGCCCAGAAATAGCCCCACTTAAAATTATATCCGTGTTTTGAGTTTCTACGACCAGTGGTTCTCGAGATATTAGTAAAAAACGAAATTTTCGTTTGTCTCATCATCACGGAAAAACGGCTGAACCGAATTTAATGAAATTTGGTGAATAGCCTTGAAATATCCCCCCATAAATTTTGTCCAAGTTTCGAGTTTCTAAGACCTGGGGTTGTCGAGATATTAATGAAAAACGGAACTTTTTCCTAGGAGTTCTACTCCCTAACTCCGTGGTTTATCCAAACGAAAAGCTTGAAAATCGTTTGAAAGTGAATTAAAATTTAATCTCTGAGTTTGATGGGAGATTTTTTGCGTTAATTAGTCACTTTCTGAAAACATGAATTGTTTGAAACATGATTTAAAGGGGAAATCTATCTCCATGGTTCATGGTTTATTTAAAACAAGCTTTTACGGAACAATGAGAAGTATAGAGAAATCAAAATCGTTATTTAATTTCGCAGTTTATGTTATAAGACATGACATATTTAACATGTTAAAAGATTCTATCTTATATCATGTTACTCAGAAACGCAATTAAATTAAATCTGTCTGTTAATTTTAATAATTATTTTTTCGATTTGAATAATAAATAAATGGATATAAAAATATATTTTAGAAAAGAACGATTTGATTTTTCTTATAGCATTTTTGAGTGGATAATATCAATTACGGTCTTCAGGTTTAAAAATTATTATTATTTATATTTTCGGGGATTATTGATTCAAGGATTATTGATATTTTCAAGTTATTATGCAATTATTTTATTATGACAAAAATTGTTGAAACTCATATATTGTATGTTGTACGAATCTTTTACAAATACACGTGTATATCTTTTAATCTACGAGAATATAAGTAGTACAGGTATATTGACATATGTTTTGATATATATTGGCATATATTGGAATCAATTACGACCTTCTGGTATAAAGAGTACGGATATTATTGATGTTTTCAATTTATTACGTCATCTCTTTTATTTTGGCAAATATTTTTGAGACGCATATTGTAATACGGGTAATCTTCTACTAACACATTGGCATATTTTCTGATCTGCGACAATATAATTAGTACGGGGTTGCATATATTCATTCAATTCCTATTTTTTCTTCTGTAAATTTGCTTACAAAAGGGGGCAGGATGTTTTATTCTTCAGATCTGATCGTGAAGATAATTTTGCATAGTGAGAACATATATTCTTAAACTTCTCTTTAGGAGCAATAAATTTAATATTTTAACAGAATTTGCACATGATTGCGAACTTTAAGTTTCTTTAAATTATACACTCCGTACGAATAACGGGTGTGCTGTTAGTGGTTAATAAATTTTAACATTTTAGGAGGATATATCATGTTGCTCGGCATCGCAATTAAATTAAATGTGTTTGTTAATGTTTTTATTATTTTTTTTTCGATTTAAATAATAAATAAATGGATAAATGGATATAAAAGTATATCTTATGAATGGACGGTTTGATTTTTCTTTTAATTATATTAATTGCTGACTGCGTACATCAATTTCATTTATTTTGGCAAAGAGTTTTCAAGCTTATATCGTATTTAGCTACTAAACTCATATATTGTGTTTAGCCAATAAATTCATATAGCCGATTGTTGAAACAGAAAAAGAGTAGAGCGGGTATATCTTCTAATACAATTGTAGTGTTTTCATTTAGTATATTGAAACGGGATAAGAATGTTTCATTCAGATCTGCAAATTCAAAGCTACGAATTTGGAGGGATATCGCTAATTTGACAACTTTTCTTAAACTTTGCCAAATTGACGGAAATGTCGCCAAATTGATATAAACGACACACAAACAGCTGCCATAAACCTTCGGGTTGGTCGTGTGGCTTGGGTCTTCTACATATCAATGAATTTTTTTTTTTTTGTTTTGTTAGAAGATAGTACTGAAATGATGTTTGGTTAGCATTTCTCTGTCGGACCAACCATCCTACTTAGTAATACATTTAGCGAATTTTTAAAATGTCACCAAATTGATAAAAATGTTTTCAAATCGATAAAAATATCTTGAAATTGATAAAATTACGCTACATAAATGATATTAATTGTTTTTTGTTAGGGGATAGTATTGTGATGATATTTCGTCAATTTGTCGCAAAGTGGAACTGTCAGTTCTACAGTCCCACTTGGCGATAAATTTGGCGATTTTTTAAAATGTCGCTAATTTGACGAAACTCTCGCCAAATGTTCCATAGAAATATAACTACTTAGACGATATTTTTTCTACCAATTTATTTGAAGCAAATGACATCATGTCGCTTAGCAACGGATTTAAATCCAATGTGTTTATGCGGCAGACGATTTTTATTAAATCCTTTCCGATTTGAATAATGAAGATATGTATATAAAATAAATTTCATTGCCATTTCATTTTGGACTGGATAATATCAATTATACTCTTCAGGTTTAAACATTATTATTATTGATATTTTCCGGAATTATTGATTCAGAGATTATTGATATTTTTAAGTTATTACGCCATTGTTTTATTGCGGCAAAAATTGCTGACACACGCTTATTGTACGTTGTACGAGTAATCTTCTAGAAATGCACGGGTATATCTTCTAACCTACGAGAATATAAGTAGTACAGGTATATTGGCATATATTTTGACATATATTGGCATATATATTGGAATCAAGTACACTCTTCTGGTATGAAGATTAAGGGGATTAATTATATATTCAATTTATTACGTCGTCTGTTGTATTTTACCAAAAAACATTTGAGACTCATATTGTAAAACGGGTAATCTTCTACTAATAACCGGATATTATAAGTAGTACGTGTATATCTTCCCATATAATTTTAGCACTTTAATTTTGACATATATTGGAATAAATGACTGGCTTCAGATTTAAAGATTACGGGTTTATTGGTATTTTCAATTTATACATGTAATCTACTAATACAGGTTATATTTTCTAATATTCGCGTATATAATTAGTACGGGTCCCATACAATTTTAACGCTTTTATTTTGCATATATAGATTTAATTCCATATTTTTTTTATATTTGCTTACATAAGGGGTCCAAGATGTTTCATTCTTCAGATATGTCCATGAAGATAATTTTATATAGCGAGAACAGAGATTCTTAAACTTCTTTTTAGGAGCATTATATTAAATATTTTAACAGAATATTTTGATTAAACATGTCATTTAGTATACTATAAGAATTTGGGCATGATTATGAATTTCAAGTTTCTTTATATTATATACTCCGTACGAAGAACGGGTATGCTGCTAGTCTATATAAATAAAAATGAGAATCTGTCTGTCTGTCTGTCTGTCTGTCTGTCTGTCTGTCTGTTTGTCCCATCATCACGGGAGAACGGCTGAACCGAATTTGATGAAATTTTGTGGGTAGCCTGGAAATAGTCCCACTTAAAATTTAGTCCATATATGGAGTTTCTACAATCCGTGGTTCTCGAGATATTAGTAAAAAACGATATTTTCGTTTGTCTCATCATCACGGGAGAACGGCTGAATCGAATTTGATGAAATTTTGTGGATAGCCTTTAAATAGCCCCCCATAAATTTAGCTCAAGTTTCGAGTATCTAAGACCAGGGGTTGTCGAGATATTAATGAAAAACGAAACTTTTTCTTAGGAGTTCTCCTCTCTAACTCCGTGGTTTATCCAAACGAAAAGCTTGAAAATCGTTTGAAAGTGAATTAAAACTGTGTCTCAGAGTTTGGGGGGAGATTTTTTGCACTAATTAGTCACTTTCTGAAAACATCAATTGTTTGAAACATGATTTAAATGGGAAATCTATCTCCTTGGTTTATATTATACAAGCTTTTACTGAAAAATGAAAAGTATAAAGAAATAAAAATGGCTATTAAATTTTGCATTTTATGAGGAAGATTCTATCTTATATCATGTTGCTCGGCAACGGAATGAAATTAAATGTGTTGTTAATATTTATTATTATTTTTTCTATTTGAATATTAAATAAATGGATGTAAAAATATATTTTTAAATGAACGGTTTGATTGTTCTTTTAATTATATAAATTGCCGACCGCGTACACGACTTTCATTTATTTTAGCAAAATGGTTTCCAGCTCATATATTGTGTTTAGCTAATAAACTCATATATTGTGTTTAGCTAATAAACTCATATATTGTGTTTACCCAATAAATTCATTTAGCCAATTGTTGAAGCAGAAAAAGATTAGAACGGGTGTATCTTATAATACAATTTTAGTGTTTTCATTTAGTATCTACAAACGGGATCAAGATATTTTATTCTTCAGATCTGAAAATTCAGAGCTACGAATTTAGCGGAATATCTCTAAATAACTTGGTAACTTCTCTTAAACTTTATCAAATTAGAGGAAATGTTTCCAAATTTATAAAATTGGCGCTAATCAATGATTTACTTTTTAGAATAGAGTACTGAAATGATGTTTCGGTAGCATTTGTCGATCAATCCATCCATCCTACTTAGTAACACATTTAAAGAATTTTTTTAATATCACGAAATTGATAAAAGTATTTGTGAGTCTATAAAAATATCCTGCAATTGATAAAATCGCGCTTAATAAATGAAAATAATTGTATTTTGTTAGGGGATAGTATTGTGATGATGTTTCGTCAATTTGTCGCAAAATGGGTCTATCTGTTCTACAGTCCCACGATATGATTTCCATCAATTTATTTGAAGCAAATGATATCATGTCGCTTAGCAACGGATCCAATGTGTTATTCCGCATACAATTTTATATTAAATCTTTTCCGATTTGAATAATAAAGATATGTATATAAAATAAATTTCATTGGCATTGCATTTTTGACTGGATAATATCAATTACGGTCCCCAGGTTTAAACATTATTATTATTGATATTTTCGGGGACTGTTGATTCAGGGATTATTGATATTTTCAAGTTATTATGCCATTGTTTTATTATGCCGAAAATTGTTGAAACTCATATGTAGTACTTTGTACGAGTAATCTTCTACAAATGCATTATATCTTCTAATCTATGAGAATATAAATAGTACAGGTATATTGGCATATATTTTGTTATATATTGGCATATATTGGAATCAATTACGCCTTCTGGTATAAAGATTACGGGGATTATTGATATTTCCAATTTATTACGTCATCTCTTTTATTTTGGCAAATATTTTTGAGACTCATATTGTAATACGGGGAATCTTCTACTAGCACACTGGCATATTTTCTAATCTGAGACAATATAAGTTGTACGGGGTTGCATATATTGATACAATTCCTTTTTTTTGTAAATTTGCTTACAAAAGGGGCCAGGATGTTTTATTCTTCAGATCTGCTCATGATGATTTTGCATAGTGAGAACAGATATTCTTAAATAATTAATGTTTAGGAGCAATGAATTTAATATCTTAACAGAATTTGCACATGATTGCGAATTATAAATTTCTTTATATTATATACTCCGTACGAAGAACGGGTATGCTGCTAGTATAATATAATAATTCAATTATATATATCACGACCCCTAAGGCCCTAACAAAACATATATATTGAACCTTCTCTACAAGACTATGATTATATATATATATATATAAATATATATATATATTAATTACGTGTATGTTGTTTTTATAAGAAATTTATAACGACAAAATGAATAAAACCAACCCAATTCCTTCATGATAAATTGTTCGCTCGCTACACCATCTCTACTTTAAATTTTGGGACATCTTAAGTCGCCAATTGTGAAAGATCTGTTTTCGAAAGCAAATTCAATGTGATTGAAATATATATCCATTTTATGCATTATTTAATTTCACACAGCAAAACTCAAATTAATGTATATAAAGAAAGTAAGAAAAATTTAAAAAATATGAATTTGAGTGTGTAAGAAAAGCCATGAGCTAGCTGCTCATATAAAATTTTGTGTTTGTAGCTCAAACTATTGTCCTTTAAACACTTCGAATTTACCACTACTTTTAAAACTCTTAAACAGCAGAATCAACCCATAAAAGAACTCTAAGAGTATTCTTAAATCTCCAGACACACAAATTATGTAAGGCGCAGATAAACATCGTTGTCTCTTCTATTCAAGCGTGAAAAAGCAATTTCATAAGAAGCAATACCAGATAAACAAGGCTCTCCCACCAGAAATAATATAATCTTTGACAGATTTCTCGGCGAAGACATGCGTTGCAGTAAAAAAATGAAAAGTCTAGAACTGGAGATGTGATTATTAAGTTGGATAAACTCGGCGTTTTACGGAAAGAAACGAAGATGATTATATTATAGGAGTTCATAAAACATATTTCTTCAAAAACGCAACAAGAGATATAAAAAATATTTCGAAGAAATTTTGTTACACAGAAATTGCTTGAACTTAATATAGAAAATTTTATTTTCAAAGATGAAATTACGGTTAATGACTAAATATTACTGTAGTATATACTCAATTATAATTAAAATAATTTAATGCATCCAAACTGCAACTTTTCCTACATATTAACATAATTTTATAGTGTGTGTATAAGATAACAGAAATTTGAGTTATTTTAAAACTCGATCTTGCTGGAAATCAATTGTGTGTTTGTTTTTAATGATTAAAATGCGAGCTAACTTTCATGACAATGATCTTTAAATTCCTTCACAGCTCACTAATGAGTCGTGGTTCAACACTACTTCACTTATGCTATGCATTATAGGGAAAGCAAAAGAAACATCAAATCGTTGTAGCGAAACCTTATAAGGTATTACTAAATGACTTGAGTTAGAGACGTATTTAGCTCAAAGTTATAATGCTTGTCTACCACTCTTGTTTTCCGGGACTTATCATATATGCTGACAAGGCGAAGTTAGCATATCAATCTTTTCTACTCAGCGTGTAAAATAAATTTCACTGCAAGCAACACCAAATACATAGGATTGTCGAACTAAGAAGTTTAAATACATACAACTTGACATATTTTTTTTTGGAAAATTTCATTATAGAAAAATAAATTTCAATGTTCATTTTGTCGCATAAATGCTATTTTACAAAAACATGCGATCGGTGGGAGTGACAAGGGAGCTGAAAAGCTATACAAGTACACAACCTAGACTGATACAAGTACCTAGACTGATACAAATACACAACCTAGACTGATACAAGTACCTAGACTGATACAAGTACACAACCTAGACTGATACAAGTACACAACCTAGACTGATACAAGTACACAACCTAGACTGATACAAGTACCTAGACTGATACAAGTACACAACCTAGACTGATACAAGTACACAACCTAGACTGAATGGATAAATTTTCAGATAAATAACTTTGCAGGAGTTTAGTTTTGTTTTTGTTTTTATTTTTTAAGAATATGTATGTTGTAATGTGAGTTTCTTTTGGACAAATTAATTATCTTGAATTTGAAGAAGTCGAAAGTTTGAATTCTTCTGGGGGGTATAAGACTGCATATTGAACGGTGTTGTCGACACCGAAGTATGGAATGAAGATTGCATATAAAAAATAGATGGAGTGTAAGAACATACAGGTGAATTCAACAAAAGCAGGTCTCAAATTTTATGGCGAATAACATTTTCTCACTCCACATGCCTTAACAACTTAGTCGGAATTGTCTCGAGATAAAAGGGTCAGCATCGATCCTGGAGGATAACTGATCTCCTGTGATTCATATTAACCACCACGCGAAAACGGGTTCTTTCAATACTTTAAAGTCAATACTAACTTTAAAACTGCTGAACAACAGCAGCGAACTATAGAATCTCTAGAGATTTTTGCATCTCCAAAGACGTCATTTATGTAAGGCTACGATAAGCAGCGCACAATTTTATATTCAGGCGTGGAAAAGCAATTTGACGACAAGCGTTGCCAGATAAACATGACTACAGCCAGACGTAAGAAAAATAAATATTATTTGACGGATTTTACTTTGGAGGACTTTGTTGCAGTGAAATAAATTCTAGGATTTCGAAATCTATGCATCATGTCGGAAGAGTTCAATGTTTTACAAATATTTGCTAGTTGTGGAAAGCCAAAAGAAATAAAAGAAACATTTTATACAAGAAAAAATGCAAGAGATGGTTTTAAAGAATGCTTTGAAGAAATGTTATAATACAAAAATGCGTACCCTCTAACAGAAATTTTCATTAGAAAACAATATTAAATATGGTAGTTTTTAGCTAATTTTAGAACGAAAACTAGCATTCTTTTTGATCCGGCATCCATCCCAGTATTCAGAAACACAGGAAAGTCTATGGTTAGAGTGACTGTCTTGTCTTATCTTAATAAAGATGCCTCCGAAAGTTTTGCTTTCGAAACCGTGTGATACCCTTCATTATTAATTACTGCTGTTTTACAAACGAAGATTTTTTATTTCAGTGTTTAACAGCAGTTTGAACGAATTGTTGAAATTCAAAATGTATACCTATTTAATACCGAAAATCTACAAATTGATGACAAGTTGTGTTGTGACATTCTCTGGTCAAATCAAATGCAAAATTATTTTTTCGTCTGCAAGAAAAAGAAGGAACACATTAATTCGAAAAATATTTTGAAGGTTTATATAATTTGACATGACTTACTCCTTTTGAAAAAGAAAGTAGAGTTACTGTATAAAGATATATGCTCGTATCGTTCACTGAAAATAAGATTGAAGGAATATATGCAATTATTTTTTAATTAATCACTATATTTATTTTATTTACATACATGAACCAAATTTCTAGTCTTTGCATTCTTTTCACATCTGTATTTCAACACTAACGTTAATAGTAAAAGATAGCCGTGTAAAACCATAGAATTTTCAATTCCCCTTACATATCCAAACCAGATAATAATACAGACTCTGATAAGAATCACACAATTTTCTATTCATTCAAAAGGAGTTTCACAAGTAAAGCCAAATAAACGCAGCCGTTTCAAGTAAGAAGGAGAAAAATAAACAACCTTAACAATATTTTCTTTAAAAGACTTTAACTGCAGTAAAACTACATATATTCAAGGATCTCAAAAGCATAATCATTATGTCGAATAAATTGAGTGTTTTATGAAAACATGCTCAGATCCTAGTTACAGAATCTATCTGTAGGGGGTATCCCCAAAGCTAGAAATCGTGCGGTAAGTGTAGCTTCCGGCATCCGGGGATTGGTTTCGTATTTTTTAGGACTCTTCACTATGGAACTGATAATAACTACATTCACAACAAGAAATCTTGCTATAAGCCGCTGTTTAACGAGCTTGAGTTATGATCGATGAAGTCAGGCTGAGAAGGTTGAAAATTTTTATGTGCTTTTTATGGTAAAAAACGAAACATATAAATAAACATTTGTGACAAAATTACTGCTGATTTTCTCTTATTGATTCAAACTATTTAAAGAATATCTTTCAAAACTCATACGAAACAATAAAATTGTCTTAAATTTATAGGTTTTCCAATTGATTACAGTAAGGAAAAATCAAAGATATTGAATTGGACAGCTACATTCCCCTTTTTAGAGCAAGATCGTTAAAAAAATACGACATATCGGAAAATATAATATGCCTCAAAAATTTTATATTTAATTAAGTTCTTTCTAAAATTTTAACATACCTTAAATTTTCCAGGATTTGGATTTTTCGTTAAACATTTTCCTGGTAATTTCCATATTTTCTAATGTCTTGGCTTTTAACCTTCATTTTCGAATTTCTTTGCGATTTCAGGTATTTCATAATTTCCATGTCGGATGGCAACCTCGTATATATACTATCTTGTTTTCTTTGCAATAAATAGAATAAGAGAAAAATATTATGATGTAATGTCAGACATTTACCGATTTTGATGAATTTACACCTTTTTAAGCATTGCAGCAAACGAATAAACAGGTTTCAAAATGCTCTCTATCTCTCACCGATGAAACAAAATTAGTATTAAAACTTATATAAGATTTTTAAAAGATTATATAAGATTTTTATGTACATTATTGTTAAAACAGCCAAAGCTATTTAAAAGAAGCATCGATAAGACGATTTACCGTTTTACTTGATTTTTCATTTTACAGTTTATTTCGTATTAGAAAATTAACTATCAAAATTTTTGTATAAGAATTTAGCGTCCTAATCATTTCAATATTAGAGAAAATTTATACTCTCTTCTTTTAATCATTCTTTTTTATCAAATCCGTAAATCTAAATACTTAACTATAAATGACTTCTTTACCCCAAACCATGCATTAAGTAGGCAATTTCTAGTTCTAAAACTGACATATCTAAAATAAATATGTCGTGATAAACAGTTTTCACTGAGGCAAGGAAATGGCTAAAATTTCGTTAAATGTATATTCTGAACACCACTTTCTTTCCTTTAATAATATCTAGAATATATTTTTACCCTCGTTCTCTCGCAGATTTTTTCCGTACAAATTTTTTATGCAATCGATTTTGCAATGAGCTGACAAGATCACGCGCGCGAGCTGCAGTTTTTTGGAATTATTTTGTTCCATTTCTCATCGGGATATATTAATAGCTTTGCTTTGTTGTAAAATTCATATTTGAGGTAGAATTGCATTTTGTCTTATTCTGTTTAAACGCAAGCCTGAATTTTTGAAGAAGAAAGTTGTGATTGTGATAAAAAGAGACAATATCATTAAGGGAAATGGTGCTGGCATTCAAGAATGGAATAGTTTATTCGTTTTTCCTCCTAGTGAAAGCTACTCTACGCTGCAATGCGTTTATTTACATTTCTTTATTACAAAAAAAAAGTATCTGTTTTCTGATCACTCACTCACTCACTCAGCCCTGTATACGATCATGAAAAGAACAGTAAATGGTTAACTCAATGTAATCCAATCCGACTGTTGGTACCGAACGAAAAATATTTTCTTGGTCATTTTTTTTTATTTTACAAGAAAACTTTCTGAATTATGCAGGGCAGATGAAATGTTTTATACTGGTGGACAGCAAGGCACATAAATTTTAGTACATAATGATGATAATATGTAGCTTTTCCGTATGTAAGCTTATTTAATGACGACATTGGGGGAATAATAACTCCCGGTCATCCAAGTAGATATCTTACATTTGGTTGGTCAGGCGCTCTGGGTCGGAAAAAGAACAAAAGAGGAATAATAACGTCAACTTTTAAATATCTGCTACTGGGAGTATTTATGGAACAAACTATACACTATGATCTCGCTCCAATTAGCTAGTAGACCTAGAAGAATTTATGAGGGCTAGAAGACCTAGAAGAATTTATGTTGGCGTTCTCAGAGTTAGGGTGCAATATAGGGTGCAATCCTAATTCTGAGAATGCCTTCTTTAAATACGTTCTATGAGTATAAACTACATATTATTGCGCATTTCTTTACCCTGCCGGGAAATTCTTTTTACGATTAAAACGATTTTTAGGACTGATTTGGAGATAAAATTTGTGAATTATCGCCAACTTGGTTTTTAGTAAGTTTTTACAGTGGTAGAAAGAAAGTAAAAATACCTAAATAAGAGAAGTTACTATAACAAGCATAGAGACCTAGAAGTTCCTCTCTCCGCGGAGAAATATAGATTGTTGAATTGCGGTAGAGGTCAGTCGAATCACAGCTTTAGTAGTCGATGTGTTGGGACATGGCAGGGAGTTAATGGCTTTTTCTTTAAGCGTATTTCTAAGCGTATTTCTCGTTCTTTATATCTTTTCTACTTTGTTGTGCATTCAAGTCCTAATTGATCTCTGAAATCATGTGATCTCATGATGCAAATGCTTATTCGTTACTAAAATCATGACCGCCGAAATAATTCGTGTTTTGTTTCTTCACATCAATTTAGAATATCCAATATCTCGATATATTATGAGAAATGGAAAAATGTCCATTATGGCCTTTATAAAGAAGTGTTCTTTTAAGCGAGGCTTCCTTGCATCATGAAATGCATATATTTAAACTCTATAAACGTTATTTACAGTTAAGTCCCAAGATAATTAAGACAAAAATATATGAGTGTTAGGTATATTAGATGTTCTTTATATCTTGAAGAACATTGGATATAACAAAAACAATCATACATTTTCATCTCTAATACAATCGTGAAAATATAAATTGCAGTATGAATTAATGTGTACAGTATAAAAAATCTGATGTAGGCAGCACATGACTTTCCCTGCAGACTCTTTATCCACGTTCTCTTTATTTTATTTAAATTTAATTCACTTTTAATTCAATTTTCGTTTAAAAGGTGGCGTAGAGAAAATGCGAAAAAACTAAAATATCTCGAGAACGGCTAGTCCTAGTGCAATGGAGTTGATCTTATTCTTTTATTCGTTAAAAATTACATATAAAGCAAGTATTTAATGGATATATTTAAGCATACGTATTTTATATTTTAGATTTTTGCGGGCCATTTTGTAAAAAAAAAGCAAGTTGATCTTTTCCGAATCGTACCAAAATCTAATCATTACCAGATCATCCTACAAGTAACTTATCTACCAAATTTTGTGAAATTTGGTCAATTAGTATTTTAACTAGAGTTGATACATGAAATTTTTACCGTTCATTTCGCAGAAAAGGGCGGGTTCTATTTTCACGAATCCTACCAAAAACTAATCAGCACCAGGGTCTTATCCAAGTCACTTACATAAAAAATTTTATGAAATTCAGTTCATTATTTTTTTAGTTAGAGGGGATACATACATTGCACAGACACACAGACAGATAGACACACAGGCACACACACACAGACGTCCCGCTGAAAATAGTTTTTTCGTATTCTAGAGGTCTCGAAACGTGTAAATCCGTCGAAAACTGGAGTTGTGATTTTCGGCATGATTCCAATACCTTCCCTATACATTACCATGTATTGCAGGGAAAGTAATAAATAGAATTCTTCTGAAGACGGAATTAGTTAAATACAGAAACACCTAACGGTAAAAAAACTCGACATAATCTGTAACCGCCATAACAAAAACCATAACGGAAAAATTTGCTTGGACCATGTGATTCCATCTTAGGCAAATTTCATAGTATATCATTATAAATAGATGTCCCCCAGCACAAACCTTTAAAATAACTTTTCCCTATTTTTTTCTCTCTCTCAGCTCTGCTGTATCTATTGTAAAACCCAGATTTGGTGGTGAAAAAGTATATTTTCCTCTTATTCTATTCAAATGCAGATTCACTTTTATGACGGAGAAAGTTGTGACCGTGATGAAAAGTGACAATACCATTAAGGAAATGGTGCGAGTCTTCTGGAATGAATATTTCTACCCTTGTTCTTTTTCCTGCGGCCTTATGAATTTTTGATATAATCATAAATAAGACAATAATGGAAATTTCTGGCATTTACAATTCTTGTATAGTGGTCTACTTTTCCCGATTGCTGTCATGATGATATAGTCAACCTGTTTCGGAGGCACAAAACAGCCTCCTGCTTCAGGACCGACAAGAACCACAGTCTCATTTATTCAAATTCTGCAACGGTAGTTCAAAATCTGCACATGTAGCTGAATATGGCCTCCCAAACCGGTTGGTTCTTTCACATTTATATCTTATATATTTTTATTTTTGTTCTAATTATTTTACCGCCTTTTCCAATATTTTCTACTTGCTTTTCTTGTTTGTATTTTTACAGCTGGATTAAATGTATTATGTTATTTAGTTACTGTTTTAGAAGGTTTTTTCACTATTCATTTGTTTCTATTCCATCTGCTATCCGTTCTCTTACCGTCTTGTTTTCTTTCTGGTCATACTGATTGATGCTATTTTTCTTTCATTTGTGTTTTTACCATTCATACGTAATATCGTGCCTTTTGATTTCTTGCTTCATTACATGTTACCTTACACCTTTTCGGTAGGTCGGACGGTCTGGGTCTCAACAACAACAACTTCTCCCTAACCTTCAGCAACGTGTCCTATCCTAAGTTGCCACAATGGATTTGCCTTCGAAACCCGCTGGCCGGTTGTTCATACTGTATTTATGAAATTATTCTACTATTTAATCCTGCTTATTATTATTTTTTCCTTAAATTTAAAATAAATATAATATGAGTAAATTTAGAGCAAACGAATATAAGATTTTCAGAAATGACTTATAAGAGTTTAACAGATACGTAATGCAGAAATAGCAATTATGATACTTCTGCAAGTTTTTTAAACACGGGTTTCATTTATCTATATAAATAAAATTGAAAATCTGTCTGTCTGTCCTGTTATCACGGGAAAACGGCTGAACCGTATTTGATGAAATTCTATGGGTAGCCTGGAAATAGTCCCACTTAAAATTTAGTCTATGTTTGGAGTTTCTACGATCAGTGGTTCTCGAGATATTAGTAAAAAACTAAATTTTCGTTTGTCTCATCATCACAGAAGAACTGCTTAACCGAATTTGATTAAATTTTGTGGATAGCCTTCAAATACCCCCCCATAAATTTAGTCCAAGTTTCGGGTATCCAAGACCAGGGGTTGTCGAGATATTAATGAAAAAACGAAACATTTTCCTAGAAGTTCTACTCTCTAACTCCGTGGTTTATCCAAACAAAAAGCTTGAAAATCGTTTGAAAGCGAATTAAAACAGTATCTCTGAGTTTGATGGGAGATTTTTTGCGCCAATTAGTCACTTTCTGAAAACATGAATTGTTTGAAACATGATTTAAATGGGAAATCTATCTCCATGGTTTATATTTCACAAGCTTTTATTGAACAATAAAAATTATAAAGAAATCAAAATGGTTATTTAATTTCGCAGTTTATGAGGAAGATTCTATCTTATATCATGTTGCTCAGAAACGCAATTAATGGATAATATCAATTACAGTCTTCAGGTTTAAACGTTATTATTATTGATATTTTCGAGGATTATTGATTCAGGGATTATTGATATTTTCAAGTTATTATGCCATTGTTTTATTACGACAAAAATTGTTTAAACTTATATATTGTACGTTGTACGAGTAATCTTCCATAAATACACGGGTATATCTTCTAATCTACGAGAATATAAGTAGTACAGGTATAATGGCATATGTTTAGGTGTATTTGGTATATATTGCATGTATTGGAATCAATTACGGCCTTCTGGTATAAAGAGTACAGAGATTATTGATATTTTCAATTTATTACGTCATATCTTTTATTTTGGCAAATAATTTTTAGACTCATATTGTAATACGGGTAATCTTCTAACACCCTGGCATATTTTCTAATCTGCAACAATATAAGTAGTACGGGGTTGCATATATTGATTCAATTCCTTTTTTTTTTGTAAATTTGCTTACAAAAGGGGCCAGGATGTTTTATTCTTCAGATCTTCCCGTGAAGATAATTTTGCATAGTGAGAACGGATATTCTTAAACTTCTCTTTAGGAGCAATAACTTTAATATTTTAACAGAATTTGCACATGATTGCGAATTATAAGTTTCTTTATATTATACACTCCGTACGAAAAACGGGTATGCTGTTAGTATCAAATAAATTCAATTGGTTATATTCTTTTTATACTCGTATACTACAGAGTTCTATGATGATAAATGTGGATCTACACGCACGTGAATTTTGAAACATTCTGCTTTTCATTTATTTCAAACAAAATTCGGCATAACGAGATACACAAACCTACACACGGGATCACAAAACCTACCGTTAGGGAACAGTTTTGAACCTTGGAATCAAATTCTCAGTGCAACAAACAGTATAGTGAACTGGTTCTGTGCTTGCAAACGCTCATCCTTGTCGAATATCAGTAAATTGTAAAAATGACAAGAAAACTTACAAAAAAAAAAACAAAAAAAAAAAAACAAAAAAAAAAAGAGAGAGAGAGAAAAGACATTTTATCAATTCAAGATATTTTATCAAAAGAGATTTTACCGCTATCCGGACCTACAAAGTCAATCGTAGCACTCGTGCTGTTTCAAACGTATTGAAAATTGAGCTCATAGATACTACAAGGTTATTAGTAGAAAATCCGCCCTATACGGGCATTCTAAGCTTTAAATCATGATCTCAATGCAGCACAATATCGGTGGCATCGTTTCATATTTACTGCCATTCATCAATATCAAATAACCGTTAACTGCAGTAGTACATTTACGGCACATAGCAAGTTTCCATTTCGCAAATACAGTTAATGGCTATTCGGTGTTGATGGGTGCTACTAATAGCAAAACCGCTTCACTGACGCTGTTTTTGCACTGGAAACATGGTTTTTATGATAAGAAGAGTTGAAATGTAGAGCGCAAATCGAAATTAAGACTGGGCATGGCATAAGGTAATTTGCATACCAAATATGCACTTGTAATTCTAGTAGTTTAGAAAGTATTTATTAGGAATTTTCAAAAGCGATGTTTTAAAATATTTTCAAAGTAATTCCATTCATTTCTCTGTCAGGGAAAGATACTTTGCACATATTACCCCCAAGAGATGAAGTAGGGGCAAATGAATATTCTTAATGAGGATTTGAATCATGGATATTCATTTATCGATTAGAATTCGGATTTGTTCCATTTATATCTCATCAAAGGAATTTTCATTTAATGCTCCTCGCTAATAGGAAACTCTTAAAATATTGATAACTTTGCAAAGGTAGCAGGCGATTTGAATAAAAGATACACTGGTGATATTCATTTTAGGCATGCTATATGAAAATGGTTTAAATATGTAAATGCAACTGAATGAAAGAAAAACATATAAAAAAAATTGATGTGGGCAACACATGACTTTCCTTATATAATGAAATGAATTTACTACTTTTTCAGTAAAAAAATAGGTTTTTCTTATAGTAGATACTTATATTCTTTCCAAAATATTGAATTTTCGACAATTAATCGTCATTTTCATTAATTTAGCGCCATTTTTATCCATTTAACGAGATTTTTGTTAACTTGGCAACATTTAAAAAAGTCGCCAAGTTGACGACATTCCGCCAAATGTGTCGCCAAAATCTCGCTAAGCGTTATGGACGGAGAAATAAGTTATTCTTATAGTAGATAAATGAATATTGGCGTTCAAATACAAAAGTATTATTCAAAGTATCTTTTCTCAGGAATGGAACCAGCTAGATGCACGAGAATGATGTCACCAAATTTATCGCATCATACTCCATATGAAAAGTGAACATGTTTCTCAACAGTTAATGTTTTTTTTTTATTTATGGGATTTTTTGATAAATTTATTTGAAAAATGTGCAATATCTTGAGAACGGTTCGTGCTAGCATTCTAAAGTTAATGCCAATCGTTTTCCAAGGAAAAATTATGTGAGAAATATCTATTTGCGTAACTTTATTAAAGGTTTTGATTTTTTGATGATTTTTTCAAAATTTCACTCGAAAATTTAGGGGGGGGGGGGGTTCTAAACATTCGATTACATTTAAAAACAATAGGCTTCCAGTATTCACGGATTGCGATTTTTATACCAAATTTCATTCGAATCGCTCCATTCGTTCGTGAAATATCGTCTCCACAAACTCACTGACACACACACACAGACATCACCTCAAAAATGTTCGATTCGTGATCAGGGATTTTTGAAACGTGCTCTCTCGTCAAAAACTCGAATTCGAATTTTCGACCCCGTCACAGTACTTTCCTTATACATTATGTATATAAGGAAAGTAATAAATCCTCCCACTATATTAATTTATTTTACAATTATTATGCCACTCTTTTGGATTGGTAATACCTAACTTCTTGACTAGCACTTATATGTTTTACATTTTTTTACTAAAGTAGAGCTATCATTACTGCAGTTAAGGGTACAGCGAAGTAAAATAATTTCAATCTTTTCATTTTGAAAAAGTAGATAATAGTCTTTTGAATCGAAATATGTAACTTTTATGCAATTTGGAATGTTAGAAACAAAGATATAATGGTTTTAGTAATGTTAGGGTATAATTATGTAAAGAACAAATAAACTTTTTTCAAAGGGTGGATATCACCCCTTTCGGCACATTTTGTTGTCGTGACCAGAATTCGAATCTGGGCTATTGAGGCCACAAACGTTAATGTATTTACGGTCTCTGCCAAATAAATTAATCAAAATTAAATATTGCATTCAACGCATAAGTAATAAAGGGTCCCCCCCCTCCCTTTTCACCACAATAGCATGCTGAAGGAATGTGGTGCAAACTAATAAAATCACTTCATTTAACACAACAAAAATATCTAATTTTCAAAATAGAATTTAGAGATTCATTTAGTAATGTATATAAACTGAGCTAAATTTTTAAACGTTTGACCCAATTATAAAAATTCTCAAATTTGCAAAATCGTTACATGCACGGATTTTATACGATGCATTGCAATTCATTGAGGAAAAACGTGCTTGACATAGAATTTTAATATATTTCCACACTTTATTTTATTACCAGTCAATGTGAAGAATATAATAAACAATTGTTAATATTCTCTATCATAGACTGGTAAGGAATAGAATATTCTTTGATAATGAAGTGGATATCCTCTGGCAATTAAAATGATATCATCCGTTAATGAAGATATATGGTTAAGTTCAAAATATTTACTAGCTTTAATATGCATTTTAGCATTTTAATTGCGGAAAAAATTAATAGAAAAGTTCGCTGATTATCCTTTTAAAATGTTTAAGACTTTACGAACAATAAGAGAACCTTTTACAACCACGTAAATCCCATCATATGAGATCATAAGCAGTCGCATAAATTCTGAACCCTTCCCTAAAACAAAAATACATTCTTCTTCGCATATGCACTTCCTATTTAAAATAAGCGCTTCAAAACGTTTATGATACTCTTGCGGCTTGCTAAAACAGTAGTTACTAATCCAAAAGACATTTTAACCTCGGTTTATATGTTCTTGAAGGAGAGGAATTCACCTCTGAATATTATATGCATTAGCATAACGGGCGTTGGAGATGGTAAAATAGAAGCGGTGGAGAATTCTAAACCAACCAGTTCTTAAATCAGGTGTGTTGCAAAAGCGTGAAATTCCCACCAGTGAAATAAAGTAGAATTTGTAGCGGGTATTTTGAAAATTCCATCATGTTTGAATAGAGTTATAACATTTCTAGAGCGGAAACATTCGATATCATCAACGATTGACTTTTACAAATTTGCCACATCATTCTTATTGCAAAAAAGATTTGTGGTGGTATTTGCAAAAATTATTTTTGGTGGTATTAACAGATTTACTGGTTTATGAGTTCTGGTTATGAGTTTATGTTTTCCCATTCCATTTAAACTTTTTTCATTTCTTTAAACGGTTTCGAACCTCAAATTCAAAATTATTTTTCTACATTTTTGTATCGTGTTTGTCTGCTCTACATCGTTTAGGTGAGTTGGCCAGCCTGGATAATAAATAAATAAAATTCCTCTGCTGGAGCTGTATTTAACCAATAAGCAAAATATTTTGCCAAAATATGTGCTTTAAAACGCTAATATATGGCATCTATTAATTGAACCATGTCGTGCGACATATGTGCCACAACGTGCATGTAGCTATTAATAAAAAAATTAAAATGAGTTTAAACAAAATTGTTATTTGAGTTCCTTTAATGGTTAAACATTGTTTTCAGTTTCTTCAATAACACAGTAACCTTTATGAAAGCTTCTATTTTTTCTTACGATCTCTATGCAAAATACAATTTTAGGATCGTGGCAGTGTTTCGCCCCTTCAAGTCGTAAAGTACGAAACAGTCAAGTACAAAAATTGCCTATGACTTAAAAAGACTAAGTGCAATCACAAGAAGTGTTAGAATCCTTCAGCAGTGTACTCTAGACCTAAAAATATAGCGCCAGTTCAGTGGAAACTAGACGCAAACCCATTTTGTGTTTTCATAATATTTTTAGAAGGAGGTTTTGTTTTTTGTACTTAGCGGGGATTTTTTTACTACCCTGAAATAGTGCTTTTGTGAGATATGAATTACATTTCACGAACGATGATTGTCAACATAATACCTTGTTTTAAGTTCGGTAATTTAACTTAGCTGTTTATTTTGGTAGCAGCATCCATATGCATCGCGTGATCCTTACTCTCATATCTATATCCATACAGAAGGTGATAGCGGAAAATTTACTCAAGTGAAGGCTAATGAGAACGGATTGCAAATGTAACATTCGGCAGAAAACCAATTGGGTGAAATGTTTATTTAAAAAAGTGTAAAAACATTAATTGTAAAAAGCTTTGGTCGTAAAACATCTCTTAAATATGGATTTTGCATTGGAGTCTGTGACGAATTCTGCAGGTATACTTGCGCCGTTTGATCTTAAGTTTAAATTTGAAATTATGTATGGAGAACGAATGTGGTACGTATAATTTTGAAAATAAATAAATAAATAAAAACACAGGGTTTTGATTATTTTATGGCAAATTTTGTATGAGGTGTTACATAATTTATAAAATTTTGAATATTCGAAATTCCCAAATTTTAGATGTATGTTGAAAAAATGCAATTTTTATGGCTGACAGTTTGAGCTAAAATCAAATTCCCCCAAATACCATGTTTTTATTGAGACGCTTGAAGACCGGTATTATAATAATAGAAGTCCCCCATCGCCATTGTGCATGTGTATAAAATAATAACCACGATATCAAACTTTCTACGTCGCTACACATGCTCTATACGTGAAAAATATAAATACTAAAAAGTTCAAAATATATATTTTATTTTTTTGGATTTGCAACAGAAAATTCGAAGGCGGCATATAAAGCTACACCAAACCTAGTTTATTATTCTAACAGTGACTTATGGCCTATTTTTACACCTTTTTCCCTCTTTTGACGTCACAGCTAACAACACCACACCCTCTACATAATACTGCATACGCACGTATAAGGTAGAATAAGTTATTGTATCAATAGATTAATTATTAATATGCCTAACTATGATAAACTATTTCAGCATACATGGCATAACTGACTATACACGTTGATATTAACCGTTACTGCGATCACGCCTGCCTACTGACGTTGACTAATCGTCAACTAATTAATAATTCCTTGTCACTTTCCCATCCATTCCAAACGCAGTGGCGTGCTAGCATGCATTATATTAACTCTTATTGAGAGTCTGCTCTCATAGTAAAACTGAGTCAATCATAATATTACTGCCGGGAAATAAATAGAAGCGCAAATATGCGCTACAAGGATAAAATATTAATAAAAGAAAATTAGACATGTATAATCCATTAGGAATAAGCATAGTTAGAGGCAAGTAGTAAGGGTTTTCTGAATTATTACTGCCACATCTAGCTAAGTAACAGACCTTGTATGAACTAATACTCAAAGAAAAATGGTTATAAGGTTATGTATATGCTACAATAAATAGTTCAAAATGCCACAGAAGTAAAAAATAAACGAGTGGTTTAAAATGCATCATTAGTAAAAAACAGAATGAAACAGTTTTTGTAACAACCGGTTTCTCAAAGCCAAGTCTCCTTCCAAATAAGAGGATGACTTTTCTCGCTTTTCTGGATTAATCGCTGTTTAAAAAGAGGTTGGGTTTTCCTCAGAAACCAGTTAATACTTTTATTTTTGGTTCTATGCTGTGTTTGACTAATGCCAACTGTTATACAGTGCGCGAAAAAAGTATAAGGACAACATATAATTAATTGAATGAAAATATACTTTATTTTCACTTTATCAAAATGGATTTTTGATATTTCTGACCTCTAATATGAAATTATACAATAACATTTACAACACATGAAGCAACAAATATGAACCTTACAAAAGTTGACCTTATAAAGATTATGCCTAAAGAAAATATAGAAACTTTTTTCCAAGATCATATGGGTTTAAAATTTATAAAGTAAATTTACACATATTTATTTTTGGAAAAATTTAATTTACATGAAAAAGAACTTAATTTTATCAATATTTTTACTTAAGAAATTTGCATATATTTCCGTCTAAAATGTTTCTAGATTTGGCGAGTTTTCGCTTGTCATAATTTTTTCGCACACTGTACATATTCTTCTTAGTTGCAATATCTCATTATAAAGCCATTTAACTAGTCTTCTGCATATGTAAATTCAAATCCAAAAATTAATTTTAAGTCATAAACTACATTACAGTAAATCTTCCGAATGCAAGCATCAAGTATTTGAAAAGTCTGTTGAAATTTTTATTTATTTGCTGTGCGCATTTTTTATTTATTTAATTGGTATTGCATATTCCGGTGGTTCCCAAACTGGGGTCCCCGGACCCCTGGGGGTCCGCAACGAGGTTTTAGGGGGTCCGCGAACAACACGCAATATTTAACTAATAAATAGTTAGCTTTAAAGAAAATAAAATTCATTATTCTTCTCCACTCTTTTTTCTATTTTATTTTTTTAAATAAAATAATAATTAACTTTTTTTTCTACAACTTTGAATTAAATACATTCATGAAATTAATTTCAAACTGATAGGTTATATCTTCAAACAGAATTAAATCGTTTGGGTGAAAGTGATTTAAGTGATTTAAGACTGAAATTAACAGATATTAAACTCAATATTACTGAACTAATTGCAAGAATGCAGCATCAGTGTTCACACTAAATTATGCTTGTGGTACATATCCAATAGAAACACGCTCTTGCAAGTTTTAAGGGGTTGTTTAAAGGGATTGTTCGTTGTTTTAAGGGGTCCGCGAAATTTTTTTTTCACTGAGGGGGTCCGCGGACCGGAAATTTTGGGAACCACTGGCATATTCACTTCTGTACATCTAAGAATTCTATTTTTGAAACTCTGTGAGTAAAACTCAAATAAAATTTGTGAACTGGTTATGAATGAGATTGCCTTAATATTTTCAGATTGAACAATACCTCAACAATGACGGCGTTGCATTCACAAAAATTAAAGGAATCTAAAGAGTAACTGAATGTAAAAACTTTCTATTTTTATCCTTTGGCCAGTTCTGAGATTGATCGTAATCAAGCCTCTCCCACGACATTCCAGAATAATCGCAAAACCGGTCAATGGAGATCATTCATGGTAATTCGATGGATATTCTTGCAATTCTTAGAACAATCCGTTACAATATCTCGACAATAGGATTTCAAACAGTATTAGTTTGATAATGTAGCTATTCGGGTAAATTACTGGTTAGTAATTTAATACATTACGCCCATCTAAATTCCAATAATGGACATAATCGGACCTTTATTGTCAATAATTATGCAACCAAATTCTGGTCTTTAACTCCATACATGCGCACAGATCGTTTCAATCCGTACCATTTAATAATACCTATAATAATAAACAATTGAACTTGCTAAAGTGTTCTGTTATCGGAAATTTTATAATTAAGTTTAGAGTATTACTTACATATTTTCAGGCTGATTCAAAAATAAATTCGCATGTTTTTACGACGATTACAAGTCATCTTACAAAGTTTGCACTACTAATAAGTTAAATCATTAAAACAGAGAAATATAATGGTTGTAAACTGAATTATTTCAGAATTAAGATTATTATCGGAAACTGAACGTAACGGTTTTCCTGTAAATCATCAGATATTATAAAACAGCACCTTGAAAAGTATAGAATACTGAAAATTATAGTTTTGCATACAAAAATAAATGATTTCTTCTTTTACTTAGTATTCGGGTATTTAGTATTTTTGCAATTTGAATTATTATTCTTTACTGAACCTAAGTTTAAATATCCTGCAAGCAAACATACGAAGAGAAAAGGCAAACTTACCACATATTAAAGAAAAAAAGCTTCAAGCACTTACCTAGAAAAAAATAAATAAATATGTTAATTTATCAGAAATATATATATATATAAGTAGACAAATAACATCAAATGCCATTGACAGAAAACAATGAAACATTTAATCAAGAATAAATAAATAAATACATTCATACAATGATTTTGAATGGTATAGTTCTACAGGCTACAATGCGAACTAGAGTTCCTAAAAAGGGGAAACTTAGCCCCAACCGTTATATAGGAGCCTTATATGTATACAGGGTGTCCCAAAAACATTGACCTTGGCTTTTATCTCTTAAATATTGACCTTAGACATATATAATAAATTACAAAGTTGCGTAAAACAAGGTACATGAAATCAATTAAAATTTTCAAGGAAATTAAAGTTTAAGAAATACAAAATTAAAATTTTTATGCGGCCCCCGTAGAAAAACATTTCCAATGAGTAAACTGTATCCCATGCACTAATAAGGTGATGTACAAACTTTCAGCATTTTATCATAAAAAGTTCCAGGGATATGAAAAGACAAAAATGCTGACTTAAACCACTTTTCGATGCATCAACATGGGTTCTCAGAGGGGGAAATCATGTCGGCAGATCACGTTTCAGGGGTCGTACACAAATTACGAAAGAAAACAATATATCCATAAATAAATAATAATTTTGCTATTTATTGGTACAAAAGTATCTACACTGTGTAGAAATAATAACTTTACACAAATATTACAAAGCTTGTTCAAAATGTTTTCCATCCATGCCAAAGATCCATTAAAGTTAAGAGGCAGATATTATTTGCTTATGATGCATTTCTGTGTTGCGTCATTTGCACTCTTACTGTAAACATTTAGATTTTAATTTGTGATTAATCCCTCACCAACTTTGTTTAAACATATCTCTGGGACTTTTTATGATAAAATGCTAAAACTTTGTACATCCACCTTATTAGTGTATGGGGCACATTTTACTCATTGGAAATGTTTTTGTACGAGGGCCGTATAAAAATTTAAATTTTGTAATTCTTCAAATTTAATCCTCTGAAAAGTTTTAACGATTCATAAAATTCTGTACCTTTTTTTTTTTACGCAACTTTGTAATTTATTATATATCTAAGATCAATGTTTAAGGAATGAAAGCCAAGGTAAATGTTTTTGGGACACCTTGTATATGATCAGTATATTTAGGACCCGTATATATAGGAGCCTTATATATAGGAAGTTTATATACAGGATCCGTATATACAGGAGCCGTATACAGGGTGATTAAAATAAATGGGCTATACTAAACGAGGTGGTAGTACACTGCAAACCAAGCGGAGCGCGGTAGCCCAATGGTTAGCGCGCGCGAATTGCACTCGGCAGGCCTGGGTTCGATTCCCTCTCCGCTGCCAAAACTTCCGCCATGTTCACGCGGAGTACGATCACGTTAACCATGTGGGTTCGTATATCCTTCCGTGAGGTTGGTGGTACGGGAAGGAGAGTACTGTCCCTGTGGATGCCTCCTCCACTGGGTTCCGGTCTAAATTGGGTGGCTCTTCCCGGTCGTCCAAACTGTTACCTTACACCTTTCTGGTAGGTCGGACGGTCTAGATCTTAACATCAACAGCACTAAACCAAGTATTTTTCGTCATAGTTTACTGGGTCGGAAATGAAACGTAAAGGCGCCAGTTGGCGTTTAATGGTGAAATCGATGAGGTGAGGCGAAAACACAAGAATGACTTAGAAGTTATAAAATAACATTTAATAAACAATAATTACAGAAATGGCTCAAAAGAGCGACCGCCAACCTAAATGCACGTCTCACAGCGACGATGGAGGGATTGGTGAACTCACTCGAACAGATCAGACATGTCGCGCACTTAGCAGCAGCGGTCGAAATTCCGGCAACGCCATGGGTGTAACTGTTCCCCATGCACATGGGTATGGTGTAACAGATCCCTATGCAGAACCCGCCATACCGCGGATTGTGGCACACCAAGAGTATGCCCCATTGCTCTTGTGCCTGGTCGAACTGCTACTGTGTCCAGAATCACCTGTTCCACATTTCACGTTCTAGCACTCCTTGTACGACCTGCATCAGACCTAGTAGGGAGAAAGGCTCTCTATTCACAGAGCTGCCTATCCAGGCGTTGGAATGTTTTACGATTGGGTAACTGCCTATGGGTCTCCGTACAGTCGTTGTGCCTCTTTGTCATGCCCATTGTAGCTCTATAGATGAAATACATATCGCTATTTGTAAATTCCTCCAACGACTCAAAAGTGGGAGCTGCTAATATCTGCCGCAAACTGATAAGGCCGTACATTCGGTGTTACGAAAATTTGCATAAGGGTTTTTCTTCCTCCCCAGATGAAATTTGTATATGTGGTTTTCTTCTTCAACCAGAAAATAACAACCAGAATGACGCTTTTAAGTTTGAGGAGCGGCCGCTTCCCAACGAGTAAGCGCCTTATAACGCCTTTACGTTTCATTTCCGACCCGATAAGCTATGACGAAAAATGCTTCGCTTGGTGTGTACTACCACCTCGTAAAGTTTGGACCATCTCTTTTTAATCACCCTGTATATAGGAGCCTTACCGCCAACCGTTCGGAAATGGGTGAGTATGGTATTGCAGCTGACTGAAAGTTTACGATAAATGCATTGTCTATTTCTGCGACTCTAGAAAGTATCTGGTTCAGAAGTCTATTGATTTGAATAGATCCGTGTTTAATAACAGAAAACAAATGCTTCTTAGCTTTTCCTTAGTAGCAAAAACTATTTTTAAAGCACTGCATTGTGAATTTTTTAATGAAAACTTTTGGATCACTGTTTCGGAGCCTTGCGGCAAACCTAACTCGATAGCAGGGAGGTATAGGAAAAATTCACCGCTTGGTTATATAGTTAGTCAATATACGCATAATGGTTGAATGAACACGGCATATTCAAGTTAGTTTTGCCGCGAATATAGTCACCTACTGCAAAGCCATGCGTGGTCGGGTTCAACCCTAGCAGTATAGACAACAATAACAACAACAAAAAGTGTTGAATCCCACTCCGCCCCGCACTCGCAGCGTGTTACCGTAATATCCAACTCGTAATAGAATTATATTTCAGAATAGTATTCGGTAGTTTTTTAATCTCTAACGTATATACATAAATTTTTGCCGTTTACAGTTTATAACCTGCGTTCACGCATTTACCAGCTACTCTCATAAAAAAAAAGTGTGGCCTTAAAAATAATTTTTGTAAGTAGACCCGCAAATTCAAAAATAAAGGAATTACGACCCCAAAACGACCCGCCCCCCCCCCCCCCCCACACCACCACTACAACAAGCGGGTAATCCTCGGCAGCCAACCCGATGTAAGGTTTAAACCTATTGATACCACCTCAAAATACTAAACTATCATTGGTACCACATTAGAAGGCAGTGCAATGAAATTTTTCAAGGACAGACAAAATCTTAAAAAAAAAAAATCAAAAGGTTAAACTAATTGGTACTAGAAAATGTACTAGATAATGTAATGAACTAGAAAATGTACATTAATACAGGGATAAATTTCATCCATTAATTCATTACATTTTTTTAAACATAGTCGCCCTCTCCCTGAAAACACATGCTTTCTTTATAGCTTATTTGACAGTACAGATTACGGTTAAGCTTTTATAAAAGAAAATTTTTGATCTTTCCGATGATATTAAGATGGATAATCTTTTTGATCGCTAAGTAACTGATTTGTGCAAAAATCGCGTAAAATGTCACTTCAACATTCAAAAACTAAAATACTAATTTTAATTTAAAAGAAATCTCGATGTGGTGTTTTCTCTCGATAACTAAATTACCCCTGTACTAATTTTCATGACCGTACGTCGCTTAGATTTTCCGTTACAGACAGGCCGATAGACAGGCATCTTCTTTTATTATTATAAATAATATTTACCATAATGTAATTTATTCTTCAAGCATAGTAACAAATTTTACTTTTTATTCGTTTTTCAACAAAATACAGATATTTGCAATATTTCAGGCAAAAACTACTTAATATTTAAACCATCATAGGAATGTCATGAATATATTTATCATTGCAAAAACTATCGAAAACCAATATCGTGAACAGTGAAGAACGATTTGCGGAAGTATGAAGTATTTTCCCTCAAAAAATCCCTTTCTTCCTTATTACTTATGTAAAAAGCCTCGGAGAGAAATCATATTTCCCGCATAAAATGGTAGCGCTATTTTTCTTAATGACATCTTCAGTTTTTATCTCATACGCACTCGGTCATGAAAAAAGTACCTATGCAATTTTAACAACATTGAGAATGCCTCTTTTCGCCAGAGTTTTTAGTTATTATAAATAAGTAAAACGAAAGTATAAATATTCCGCGATGGGGGAAAAATGGGGATATTCAAAAACGCTGGGCGCGAGTGATCTTGTCAGCTCATCGCCAGATCAATTGATAAATGGTCTCCAGCGAACAGGGAAAAACTACACGGGATAAAGGGGAAAAGTAAATTTATAGATTTATGGGAGAAAAACTAGATTGTGTTAAAAATAAAACTTTGATATTTTTTTTGTGCAAAAGCCAATGATTTATCAGTAGTAGAGAAATATATATTGTTTTTTTTTCTCTCAAAATTCTGCTACTGTGGATACATTTTCTTCTCTTAGAATGTATTTTTCCTACTTACAGATCTATAGTGCATATTTGTTCATATTGGCCCATACCCTTTGTATCGAATTCGAGATTGTGTGATCCTAAGTGTTCAAATCTAAAAGCTTCTGAATAGAAGCCATATAACAACTATTGGTGGGCAATTCTCAATGATGTAGGACAAAAATATAAACAAAGTGTTGATAAGATCGCAAATTCCCAATTATTATATTTTGCTTACCCAATAATAAATTACATAAAAAAAGAAAGGTATTGTAATTGAGTAAAAAATCTGATAATCGAATTTTGAAATAACTACACGTTTTTAGCATACCTATTACGAATCAACCAATTTTAAAATATGTCTGAGTTTTTGTACAAGATGTATTTCCAACAAGTTGAGTGATTTAAAGGAAATGTAGTATGACAATATAGATTGAAAATACTAATAAGTTTATAAGTTTTCAAGGTGATCAAACCAGGTAAAGATTCTTGGTTTTTAAAACTTTTTTTTTCTTTTTTTGAAAATCGGGAGAGAGAAAATGTCTGAAATGTGGTATGCTCATTTTAATTTTAGTTATAAACGTTTATTTATTTCCAGATTTCAAAAGAGAGTTATTAATAAGAATGGTCTAATTTGTGTTCCCGTTTCCTTATTGTTAATCTGTAGGGGAAGCAATATTTTGGACACCAGCTATTTTCCCCTTGCAGATTAACATGGGAAAACTGTAACACTTCACGAAAAGGAAAAATTCCCTCCATATTTACCCAGCATTCCGAACGTAAATTGATCTTCTGGGATATAGATATTGCACATTTCTCAGCTCAATTAATACAAATCCCGTTAGAAAACATGTGTTACTTTTTCTATCCTAAAGATCATATCGAAGTTTCAATGTACGCATTATATTCATAACTACCTTATTGCCCGGCTTATATGTATGCATAGACCATCGTTAGTTGAATATGCATTTACTGAAATTTTGAAACACGCGGAAGATGATAAATTGATTCTTCATATTAACTTTATCTTCAACTTTTCAGCAGTTGTTAAACTCATTACTGTCTTCCACCATCTGTGGGCTTGAAATTAATGTGATCTACTATCTGCTAAGTGTGAGTAATTGTTTAATATGCTGCCAACACACGATGTGGCAGGCTCGCCTTATTTCTCATCTTGCTTATTTATTTCTTTTCTTTAAGTCTCTCTTAAAGCAGCTTCTTAGAATTACTTGCCTCTAACTTTGCCACTTTTGTCCGCAAGTGATTGATTAATAGTTGAAAAGTGCCAAGTCTCGAATGGCGCGATTAAAATGAATTTTGACATATTCATAGTTTTATATATTTGCATTTTTGTTTGCAACAGCGAAAAGAGAAAATGTAGGTGTTGGTGACGTAATTTTTTTTTATTGTCGAGTTTAACGTGAATTTCTCAATAAAATTACTTTTTCTACAATGCAGAAAAATGTCGAAGACATCAAATGTCGATACATCAAAATGTCGAATTCGAAAACTTTCGTGAAAACAATACTTTCTCTATATTTTATTACATAGTATGAGTGGAAAATTCATCTAAGAGTTTTCGACAAATATATTTCCTTAGTATTCTAGTATCGAACATATTTCTTATTTATAATGTTTTCGCTTTGTTATCAACGTATTAGTACTCGACGCATAAATCGGTACCCTATATAAATTCTTGTACCACTAGACCTGATTACATTATTGTTAGGACTATTTTCCAAAGAACACATATTCTGTCTCTATAAATATATTTTATCCGAGCTTATAAATGAATATATTTATGAATATATTATATATACCTTTATGAATATATTTTTTCGAGCTTATTATTCTCCTAGTTTAAATATTTTTCAACTAGTAGAATTTTAGTCTGAAAATAATTTCCACGTATTATGTGATTCTAGGCAATATTTTCCTTATATAATCTGTCTATTGAATGCAATATTTATAGCCGTTCTTAAAGAATTTAGACCATAAGAGTTTGAACCGTGAAATGAAGTCGTCAACCCGATAAGCAATTATTCATCCATCGCAGGAAATAAATCATATTAATTTCAAGATTCCAGACGCAGCAGGACATCAACACATTCAAGAACTTTAGATGCGATTCTAAATGAAAACTTCATGTGATGGATGTATTATCATATCATCGTTATCTTCCGTATAAGTCGTTTGGGAGGGGGGGGGGCAAGTCTAGATGTTATTAAATAGAGAAGTAATTTAGTAGATCAAAAAGTTGATGAAGAATTTGGTAAAATTTTCGAGGACTTTATGAAATCTTGGTTTGCTTCAAATGTGGGGATTTTTTATTAGATTGCATTTGATTAAAGCAGAAAATAATATTGTATTAATATAGCTGCACTCGTATTTAGCTGTTAATTTTTAAAGCCTGGATTAACAATTTTTCGAACACAGTTTCAAATCCAAATACGGTTATCCTTGCAACATATGATTAAAAATTCGCAATACTTCAAAGTATGTTTCACTGGATTACAAGATAACCAGAATACAGTTAATTAAATATGGTTAACACGTATAATAAGAAAATAAATTTGTAATCATTCAAAACCACTATATTCAAAATAGGATTAGAAGAGTATGGAGTCGCCAATTTGACCACATGACTAAAATATCTTCTTAAATTTTCTGTTGAGCCCCTATATATATTGATAGCTAAGGAAGTACAACTTCTGATACATTGATAAAAATGATCATCAAAATGATAAAAATAACGCCTCATTGATGAAAGTTCAGTATCTTGGAAAGAAAATAAGAATAAACCATTTCTCCGTCTGCCCAACCGTAACGCTGTGCGAGCATTTTGGCGACGAATTTGGCTGGGTATCGTGAACTTAGACTTTTTTTTTAAAGTTGCAAAATAAACGAAAATATCATCACATCGATAAAAAAAATGGCGCTAAATCAATGAAAATTAATCCGTAATTAATAAAAATTCAATATTATGGAAAGAATATAAGAATAACCCATTTCTCTGTATGTCCGTTCTTTTGGCGGGATATCACCAACTCGACGATTTTTTTTTTTTTTAATTTTACCAAATTGATAAAAATGATTTTGAATCAATGAAGATTAATTGATGAAAATTCAATACCTTTGAAAGATAGGTTCAATTTTCTGTGATAATCCATGTGCTGGTTTGCATTTTGTTAGGTGGTGGTACAGTATATATATTGATAGGAAGTCGCAGAGGAAATAATAATATTGATTGGGATACAGGTGCATGTCTCTGTGGATACTAGGAGCGTATGTGCTGTAAGTGCTGATGGGAAGTAATGCTTTGCAACTTTTTGCATCCGTCATATGACGGGCATACCTTCTAGCTTAAACATAAAAGTATTAAAAAGTTAGATAATACAATCAATTCACGCATAAACTTAAAACGAAATGCAATACAGTTTCCGTGAAATGACATTTCAAAGTCAACAGAAGCACTCACTTTTTGTCCCATTTTTGTAACGTATACTCGTATTACATACTGCATGTTGAGCACTTTTACTCCAGTAATTATAATAAATGAATAACTAATGAACAACAGTTTGTAGGTTATATTTAACACCAAACAAAAGCAGTTTAATAACTTCATTACAGGTCTATAGAATGAACTGTTTCAATGTCTTAGCAGAATGTCGCAAATATTATACATATTGAAACATATTCATCAATGTATCTAGTCGGCAATTTAGCGCTGGGCATGCATACATCCTCTATCACACTAATCAAATTTAATAGGATACAATATTCTTAACCACATTTACGACATAATATTTTACACGCTTGGCCCAAACTTGCAAACCAGTTTGACCTGAAGGGAAATTTCATGGTATCTTTCCAACTATTACGCCCACTTTGTATGGGAAATGCCACTCTTGTGGTGTGGGTTAAATGGCCGTTAAATGAAGACGTAACTTCTGCAGGCTGCCAGAAATTAAATAGACGCCTTCTCTACGAATATAACATGTTCGCAATATGAATAACTTGATAAGCGTTTGGGGGGAGGGGGGTGAAACTACAACGATAGTTTTAAGCTAATCAATTTGATGAAGTTAAGACGATCGACAGAGAAGAATAAAAGCTGAAAATAAAACGGAATATTCGTATGTGCGATAAAGGATGGAATTACCGCTTAAATTATGTAGTGGTTTAGCTGCTAACTGTTTGGATTTTAAATTTTAAATTTGGCTAATAAATTATAATTTTAGGGCACCCAATGCGGCTAGTAACTAGCTATATCTATTAGATTACCCAATAACCCAATATGATGAAATAGTTTAAAGATTAAATATCAAATGCTGCTGATGAATATTTATCTTTTACAGATTTAATCTTTTTAAGGTGTGCAATGGATTTAAATTGCATTAAAATGGTGTATATTAACACAAATCCATTCTATGTATCTAAATCGTCTGAGTGATAGACCTCTTGCCAACTCGAGATAAGACAGTTTTTAAAAAAATTTAAAATGGCAACATTTTATAACAATAAAATGACGAAACATCATAAAAAGCACTATTGTGTTCTGATGCAAATACAAATTAATTATGATATAAATCACACTATGCAATCTATATATAATTAAAATTGAAAATCCATGTGTTTGTCTCATCATCACAGGAGAACGATTGTACCGAATTTTATGAGATTTTGATAGGTAGCCTTAATATGGTCCCACTTAGGCATCTGTCCATTCTTCTATCTTTCCTTAATGTTTCCGGACATTAAGGGTTACCCAATCGTTATATGACCCTTCAAACTAACAGGACTAAATTACCATTTAAATACTTAAACTAACGTGACGTAACCGTTTTTTGAGCTTCTTTACGATAAATACAATTCTAAATCCAGTAACGTGACATGAACGTTATTTATGTCCAAGCTTGATAAATTAATTAAATAAAAAATAAACTTTCTTACCTCAAGGGCTATAAATGAAATATCACTTTATTTCTGCCCCTAACAGGAAAACTAGAAATGTAGTTCACAAAGAAGCAGCTTTTCTATTGTAAAATTGTTATTATCGATATAAATAATATTGTTGTGATTCTCTCCGTCTGTTTATTATCTCAGCACGGAAGAATTAACATGTGTTTTTCTTTTTGTGAGAATTATCATAAAATTTCAAAGAGAAAGATAACAAATGCTAAAAATTCACCATAAATTGTGAATAAAGTTTCTATGCATCATATTTTCCTTAGTGAGAAGGGTATACAGAAAGCACATAAAATGAATATATAATGCAATTAAGTGATGTCTCATATTTCAGCATTTTCCAAATTAATTCTATATAATCACTTAACAAATGCGCAAACCGAAATATTTGTCATAAATCATATATCAATGTGTTTCCCAATGCTCCAAAAAATGCAAATTAGTTCTCATTTAATAGCGCTAAACAGTTAAGAACAAACCACTTAGCAGTTTCCACTGATCAACGTGTTGATGATGGAGTTTGCGAGTGTTTTAGAAATTCCGAATTTAAATATCATTCCGAAAAGCCTACTTCTCCTTATTCGAAAAGAACTTTCAAAAATCTTAAATCCGGGAATTTCCTGGCCAGAAGAAAGAGATAAAACGTCGGACAGATACTATCATTTAACGAGTTCCAAATGTTCAATAGAATTTACTTTGAATGTGACATTTTTACTTCGTCTACTTTGGTCAGGAAAAATGGCGCAGCGCGGATTACACTTCCTATTCTCAGATTTCTAGAGTTCTAAAATATATTTTGTTATTCTCTGTGCCGATAGGGGTGAGAATGAAATTCAATTTGTAAAACCGAATATATTAATATAAATTATACACATACTGACTTATTGTTAGTAATCAATTTAGAATGAAGGTGAGAATGAAATTTAATTTCTTAAACCAAATATATTAATATAAATTATACACATATTGACTTATTGTTAGTAATCAATGTATTTTTACTTTCCCTACGGTATCTTGTATATATGCAAAATGAAAAGTATTTTGATGGGGATCAAAAATATGACTTTCGGATTTTAAAGGAGCTATACGTTTACAGTATCCTTGAATATGTTGATTATTATTAAATGAATGAGTGTTATGAAAGTCAATTTAACTAGAAATAAATGGATATCATTCATTAGTGATTATGATGAGCTGTTTTGTGAACTCATCATAGCCACTAAACAGCTCATGTGTGTTTGTGAGGTGTGGACACATTAAATCAAGAGCAAATGCATGTATCGTTATGAAATTTAATGTGTAGATATATTGTAAAACTAGAACTAGATAAGAAACTTTTAAACTTTTGCAAATTACAGGAATAGAACACGAATAATTTGAAATTTATAATGTTAGATGGGGATATAGAGATGTGCTCACTGCAGCCCCATTTTCTGTAAAGTGTTCGAAACGCTCATCAAAATCAGAAACAAGGTGATGGATGAAAAAGAAAAATATGCTGTAAATAAAAAGATGTGCAAAACATGTTGCAATGATTGAAATGCTGTACGAAAGGAAAGTATCCGAAATAAAAATTTCAATTACGGAGCGAGAAATCTATGACTCAACCTTTTGTAAGGCGAGTTTTTTTTTATAATAGCGACCGAACAACTGGAGTCAACAGAAACATAAGGAACACTTGTATAAAAATAAATGACGAATTTGACAACAAATGAACGTATCACTATGAAATTAGATGCAAACACATTATGCAAGAAATTAGAATTAAGCACTTTTTTTTTAGAAACTCGCATATTTAAAACATTATTCGAAATTTAAGATTTTCATATGGAGAACATTGATATTTTAGGGGACCATTTCAAGAATTTATTGGGGGATGGTATGCAAGTATCTCTCAGGAGGAGGGGAGGGGGGAATAAAAGTGAATGGACTATTATTCTAACGATTGAAGTATAATTAGGTAAGAGAAATTACATAAGATACATTATAACGTAAAAATCATGGGCAAATAAAAAAATTAATTTTCAAGAGAATAACTTGCGGATAAAACATATACACTTCTTTCACTTTCATGTTGGTTATGACACAAATGGGGGGGAAATATAGACTATGAATTAATGAGAAATTCCGTTAGATGCTCACACTCCACATTTTTTTCACATTCTCATACTATTGCAGAAGTACTGATTGCAAGTACATTTTCGAATTCGGTGTTTTGACGGCAAAGAGCCAGATAGCAACCTTTTGAACAATTTCGAAAAGTTAATCATTGCTCCCTTTGTACCGACCTTTTGTGGCGTATCGTCTTCTTTAAGTGGAGATAGTACTTTTTAACCTCAAATTGACTTATCAAATATGATTTAAAAAAATATATTATATTTATAGGATTAATTTTCAGCAAACCGCTTCAAAATCGTACATTGCAATTTCCACCAGTCTGAGGTTTCTTTAAAGCATTTTATCTCAGTTTCAAATTTTTGCGTCCGTCCGCTTGATTACAAAAAAAGTTATCTTGTTTGCTAATAAAAAAAATCTGATGTGGGCAACACATGACTTTCCTTATATAATTTAATGAATTTACTACTTTATAGTAAAAAAATAGGTTTTTCTTACAGTAGATACTAATATTCTTTCCAAGATATTGAATTTTCGACAATTAGTCGTCATTTTCATTGATTTAGCATCATTTTTATCCATTTGGCGAGATTTTCATTAATTTGGCAACATTTCAAAAAAGTCGCCAAGTTGGCGACATTTCGCCAAATTCGTCGCCAAAATCTCGCCATGCGTTATGCACTAAGAAAAAAGTTATTCTTACAGCAGATAAATGACTATTGGCGTTCAAATACAAAAGTATTATTCAAAGTATATTTTTTCATGAATGGAACGAGCTAGATCCACGAGAATGATGTCACTCAATTTATCGCATGGTATTACATACGAAAAGTGAACATGTTTCTCAATAGGAATTTTTTTTTTTATGGGACTTTTTCATAATTTTTTTGAAAAATATACAATATCTCGAGAACGGTTCATGTTAGCCTTCTAAAATTTATGCCAATCGCTTTCTAATGAAAAATTACATAAGAAATGTCTATTTGCATAACTTTATTAGCGGTTTTGATTTTTTGACGTTTTTTTCAAAATTTCATTCGAAAATTTAGGGGGGTTCTGAACATTCGATTACGTATAAAAACAATAGGCTTCCAGTGTTTACGGATTGTGATTTTTGTACCAAATTAGGTTCGAATCGGTCAATTCGTTCGTCAGTTATCGTCTCCACAGTCTCACTGACACACACACACACACACACACACACACACATACCTTCACACACACACACACAGACATCACTTCAAAAATGTTTGATTCGTGATCAGGGATGCTTGAAACGTGCTCTCCCGTCGAAAACTCGAATTCGAATTTTCGACCCCGTCACAATACTTTCCGTATACATTATGTATATAAGGAAAGTAACAATGCTCATGTTGAACTGATATGCATGCAGCAAATCTGAAAAGTTTAATTTTTGAAGGAAAAAAAGTATAATAAAAAAATATGTTTGTCTGATTTAATGATAATATGCATCTATGATTTTTCAAAAATATCTTTTTCATAAAATATTTTCAAATGTTGTTGGTTTAGCACCACAGAAGCATTAAATATCTTCATTTTGATGAAAAAAAAATGTTTATCTTGACTTTTGTTTGAAAATAATCATACGAGCAGTGAATAAATGATTAAAAAAATAAATAATTCTATTTGCTTTTTTAAGCTATGATATATCTTCGGAAGCATATGTTAAAAATTACTTGTATTAATAATAAAATAGTAATATTTCATATAAAAAACATGTAAATGTTAAAGTGCAAAAATGTCAGTTTAAAAATATAAAAAGAAACTATTCCTTTATTCAAAATCAAAGTCAGCAAAATATATGTTATTTTTAGGCTCAAAAATTATCGTTCCATTAGAAAGTCAATTAATTGATAGCGCGTCCTCTGACCAAGCGGAAATTTGTGGTTCTATTCTCTGCTGAAACACGATTTCTTTACAATAGCATTGAAATACTTACACCTGCAAATAAAATGAATGAATGATCCTAAAAATAAAGAATTTAAAACAATATGCATAAATCATAAAAATTGTAAATTCGAAATATTAAACCGTTTATCATAACCACACCTTTTTGACTTGACATATAGACTTCCGATATAGAAGACATGCTAAAAAGGATTCCACGATAACATCGAAGGGACTACGTTTGCCATGAATGTCACGTATACAGCGATTGCGTGGTGCAGCCATGCACATACAAAATATTGTAGTCACCGGCAAGGATAATTAAAATCCAACTGAAGATCCATAACAGAAAAGATAAACGAAGTATGGCGACATCAAACTTTATGAATCCTCTTGTTAATTGAAGTGAAACATAAAAAAAGGACAATAAAAAGTAAAAAATGGTCCTAACCTGTATTTCTTCTTCTGGAACTTCACTCGCATAGTTTGGAAAGCGAGTGGCAGGTTAGGACGGGTACGGAAGAATCAATGTGGAATACAAATGCTAACCCAGAATAACCTTGAAGCGGAGGGGGTAGATCCAATTGTTCCCTTTCCACAGTAGTTGTTGAAACATCTCTGACATCTTGAGGGGAGGCCAAGGGTTTGTGTGTTTCTCTGCATTTTGTGAAAATGGAGAAATGCGAGTTTTATTGCGGAATTTGATGGAATTTCATGGTTGAAATATAGGAGTTTTGCGGAGATATTCAGCTATGTGAGTATGTAGGAAATTAGGCAGATGAAAAAATCACGAAAAATTAATAATTTTCGAATTAATGAATAAATAAGTACTTTTAACGCTTTACAGATACTTTTTCTAGCTATGTCAGTATGTAGTGAATTAGGCAGATGAAAAAATCTTAAAAAAATATATGTTAATTTTCAAATTAATTAGTACTTTTAACCAAAATGCTAAATGACACTATTATTTAGGAGTCAGGAGTTCTTAGAGATTTTTATTTCATTTTATCTCTCAAAAGAGACATTCGATTTTGATGTAATTTTGAATATTTATTGTGTATTTTCTTGTGTAACAGCAAAAATCCAATTGATTTTCCGCGAAATTGAGTTTCAACAAGCTCTAATTTATGTTACTGTCATCTCACGATATTTAAATTATCTGTCCCCATAATATCTAGATCAGCAATTCTCAAAGGGCGTGTCGCGGCACATTAGCGTGTCGCGAAATTAAGTTGCTGTGCGGCGAGAATTTTATAAATACAAAATAATTTTCATTAAAATGGAAAAATATGAGGAAATTTAAAATGCGTTTAAGGTAAGGTTAAAGAATAGAGTGCCTTGATCTACCTAATTAAACACTCTAGGCATGGGCAATGCCTCTAGGGTAGTGCTACTGCTCGAACCTAACGTACAGCTTTGTCGTAATACCCCACATGGAGAAACAATGTGCAGCGAGTTAAAAAAGTTTGATAATCGCTTATCTAGAGTATACATCCCACAGTACCTATATTATCTATCCCAAAATATTTAGATTTTATAATCCCGTAATATCCAGTAAATATGTATTGGAAGTCAGCTGTCGGATATATTGGATTCTTTAATTTAAAAGCTATTGTGATATTGCAAAATAATATGAAGCTACATACTTACAAAACATAATTATAGGGAAAATAGCGTTGTAAAGGTAGGACAGCGTTTCCACAGTAGATAACAACCTTCATGGACCGTTTTCACGCTTTGTAATACACTTGTTAGCATAGAATAGGTGTAAATAAGTTTTTTATACCACAATTTTGAGAACCTGTATGGAGACCTACATTATCCTGACCGTCCAACTCAGTCGAAAGTTTGAGATAACAATTGAACGGCGGGGAGATTTATTTGAAAATTTTAAGGCTTACAAAGGAAGAAGTTTACAACCTTATATATATTCTTCTATCCAAAAAATTAAAAATTGCATCCTCTCCGCCCGCGAAATTTCGAATAATATTCCCTGATCAACCTGGGGGTCTCCTGGCCCCTTCTGGTCCCTGACTTTGCACTGCTCCTCTTTTCCTTGGTTCTTTTGGGATGTTGCTGAAAATACCTGTAAACAATTGTATACTTCTGTAAATTCCAATTTACTCATTCTGAAAAATCATTGTAAATCTCTTCGGTAAATTCCAATTTTCATCCAGAATAATCATTGTAAATCTCTTCAAAATGTTAGTACACCTTCTGTTCAATCATTGCCAACCATTTTCATCCACATTCACCTTTCATTTGGTATAATTATCATCATCATATCATACTTCATCATCATATGTAAATTTTTGGAAAAACTGCCATCAAAATATTCTTCATCATCTTATGTAATTCCAGGAAAAACTTTTATCCTTTTCCATTCTGGTTATACCTGAATTTATTACTCCTGTATTTTTGTGTTCTCTGTGTTTTAATTGTGTTGTTCTATGTGTTATAAGTATCTGTGTAGTTTTCTGTGTTCCTGTGATGTGATTCATTTTAATATATGTTCTGCAATCTATTGAATCAAAAAATAAAGTTCCCGGCCACACATCTTGCTACCATAAGCCTTCGGGTTGGTCGTGTGGTCTGGGTTTTCAACACTCAACAACCTTATATAGTTTATAAGGCAAGAAACAAAGACAAAAATTTAGCATTAATATATTAATAATGCTACAAACATCAATGCGTTCAAACAAAATAAAGTCAACAAGAACAATGTAGTGAGCCAAAACGAAACCCAAAATAAAATATCTCTACGAAGTCTGATATATTCAATCCTACCACGCAGCCGACATTATATTTAATAAAGATTTAGCTCCGGCTGCAATGGCAAAATTCATACACATAGAGCTTGCGTAACACATAGACCGCTCCATGTATACTATTATATGAAAAGATAGTTCGATTCTAATTAAAAAAATGATATGGACCTTACATGTGGCAAGTGTATAATGGATATGAAGAAGAAAATGGGAATATATATTGAATTTTCAATGTTGATCCAAAATCCATATGACATGCATTTTTGTTATTGATTCAAGAACTTCAATTTATTGAGCTTTAAATCGACAACGATATTACAATATAAATTAGGGTTATAGCGCTTTTCAAATATTTCTGCCAAACAAAGAAGAAAGTCTGTGGGCAGGCAACAAGGACAAATTGAGAAAACTTTTCTCATTGAAGAGGCGTGATTAAAGGTTTCTTCACCTTGGGGGAAAACGAAGAAAAAAAATCTTGATCGAAAGGACTAGAAGCTTTATAATTTAATTTTCCAATTCTTTGTTCTCACTAACTTTTAAACTGACGTCAAATTTATATATTGAAATTCAGATTACATACAGATACAATTATTTTTAAAACTTCGCTCAATATGCTGTCTAATATAATATAAAATTTAAATAATTAGTTAATAACAGCATAAACAGTTGATTCATAGCATATCCTTTAAAAGGGAGATTTTTTTGCTTCTGCCTGCGAAACCTATTGATATATTAAATCCACTATTAATGGCGTTATTAACGACGTATTTTAATTTCAAACGAATAATATTTTTTTCCCTCTAAAAGGGAACTTTTACTCTTAAAACTTGAAAATCCCTGAAGCGGAACCCTTACTCTTAAATCGTGAAACTGTCGACAAAATATACAGAAGTTTAAACATTTTTAAACAAAATATATTGAAGTTATTGAAATGGAATTTTTAGAGTAGAGAAATAAATATTAATAATTCAAAATAAAAATAATTGAAAATTGAGAAATATTATATAAAAATTAATTATAATTTAGATATGTGTTTTATTGTCGATAAAATAAGAATATTTTGAGCGCATATCTTAAATTTTTATGGATTTAAGCAAACTATATAGTTTGGGGTTTTATTTATGATAACATTCATAGTTATTGGCATATTAATTTTATTTAATTGTTTTAATTATTAATGGGGTAAATTAATATTTCTAATTAATTTTTTTTCAAGAATTTTAACAACTTTTTTGCCTCCAAAATTTTTATTTTATAAGTTACACAAACAAATTTATTACATTATTGAACAATGATATTATTATTACTAAGCATGCAAAATGTCATAAGAATTTTCTGGTCGTATGATTTTAAGAGTAGAATGCCACTTTAACTGTATCTAATTTTCTCAACAAATGCAATTATCGTGAAACGTATAATAGAATCGTGCGCTTTATACAATATGAACCTAATTGTCCTACAAGAGAAAGAAAGCTCTGTGGAAAGCAGAAAGTTTTATTGTTAGAAAACAGAGTTCAATTATGTCCTAGATTCAACCCCGGAAACTGTGGATGCGAAGGCTAAACAGTGAAGAACAAACAGTCCGTCCAAAGAACGGATCCAGGTATAGACGATTAGAGAGATCACTACCCCACTTTAAACCCTTTGTGTCCTTCTCCTGTGATTCTAAACGAGTTTGAAAGTTTAATACAACAACATCAACAAAAAATCTGAAATGAGAAAACTAAATTGTATAATGTTGGTTTGTTGTTTTCAAGAATTTCCGATAAGTTTTTATTACTGTTTAATGGCTATACTAAGTAAATGTCAATGAGAAATTTGCAAAAAAAATAAATCCTCCCCTTAAACCCCGTAATTTTTACTGAATCCGTCCTTGGAATCATTTGGCCACAGTTGGGACTTACAGCTCAAATGAAGGGCCATAGTTGGGACTTACAGCTCAAATGAAGGGCCATAGTTGGGACTTACAGCTCAAATGAAGGGTCATAGTTGGGACTTACAGCTCAAATGAAGGGCCATAGTTGGGACTTACAGCTCAAATGAAGGGCCATAGTTGGGATTTACAGCTCAAATGAAGGGCCATAGTTGGGACTTACAGCTCAAATGAAGGGCCACAATTGGGACTTGCAGCTCAAATGAAGTCCTGTATGATTATAATGCATACATTTGTAACGTTACGAAAGTCTGTTGTTAAGATTTTTCTTGGCTCATAAAACTTTATGCTTTCTAAGAAAGCAACTGACCTCCCCGAATTTTTTTATTATCGAGTAAATAATTTTTTGTGGAGCAAGAAAAACACGGTTTATTGCTTATTCGATGATTGATAAACGCTGGCAATTGAAAAAAAAATATTAATAAAAGTTAAGCAATTTAGGTCCTATAACCTGCTGGTGTAAAAAAGATTATCTAAAAATATTACTGAATTCTCGAATATAATTGCAAAATATTTGGATAATTTAAAATTCGAATTTACCAATTCTGTATAAATACATGCTACATGCTAAGCTAATCCTTCAGTTTGCATATTTTCATGCATAAATACATTAAGGATAACAATACATTATATACATTATAATCAACTGCAGGTTATGATAAATTGCCTCATATGGAAATTAATCAGAAAATTAAAATAACACATAGGCATCTTTAAAAAATGTCCTTATAAACAACCAATAAAAATATTGTGGAATCTTACACAAAAACATAAAAAAAAATCTGATGCAATTTACGTCTTTAACGGTGAAAAAGTCATGAAAATATCCATGGCACAGCGTTCGTAACGTTAAATTGTACATTTGGCGCGATAAATTGTACATACGGATGACAACATCTAAAACTATTTCTTACCTAACTAACTTATATTTTAAGCAACTCTAAATTAACAATTATCACTATTGATAGAATCCTTAATAAGCAATATTGTCTATATATTTAAATATTTTAATAATAAATTCATCAATTAGGCGTCATTTCCATTACCTTGGCGATATTTTTGCAATTTTGACGATATTTCTGTCAATGTGGGGCCAAATATCGCCAAGTTTGTGATATTTAGAAAAGTATTTCTTATATAATAAAGGTATGGCCATCATATGACAGAATTAAAAATTTGCAAAATATTGCATCCTATTTGGCTTCATTTTTATCAATTTCGCAACGCTTTTATCAATTTGGCGACATTTTTATCAATTTGGCAAGTTTCGTCTATTTGTCAACATTTAAAAAGTCGCCAAATTGATGATATATGCCGCCAAACTCCGTAGCCAGAATTTTGCCAAGCGTTACAGACGAAGTTTTGTGGTAGAGTCTCATATTATTTCCAAAATATTGAATTTTGATCAATTAGTTGTCATTTTCCTTGATTTAGCGTCATTTTTTATCAATTTGGCAATATTTTCGTCAATTTGGCGATATTTAAAAACTCGCCAAATTGGCGATATTCCGCCACATTCGCCGCCATAATTTCGTCAAACATCATTTATGGAGAAATAGGTTAGTCTTATGGTAGATAAACGACTAATGGCGTCAAATTACAAAGCTATTACCCAAAGTGTCTTCTCTCATGAATGGAACGATCTAGATCTACGAGAATGATAATAAATTCATCGCATAATATTATATATGAAAAGTGAACAGATTTTACAATAGTTAATACTTTTTTAATTTTATGTGGTTTTTTGATAAATTTATTTGAAAACTGTGCAATATCTCGATAACAGTTCATGCTAGCGTTCTAAGGTTTATGTCAAATGCTTAAAATGTGTTCTCCCGTCGAGAACTCAAATTCAAATTTTCGACCCCGTCACAATACATTCCTTACACATTATACTATGTATATAAGGAAAGTAATAGGCAAAAAATTAGAGCTTCTGCTTATTATAACTATAATAAAAATTAAGAAAATTCGTTGAACTCCGCAATAAATAAAACAACTTCCTTGATGAAACAAAGAAGGGAAAATAAAAGCAATAGCATTGGAAACAATTCTGAAAAAAGTGCCGAGAGATTGATGAAAAATTAATTATCTTTTATAAATTGCTTGTTAAAAAATAATTTAATGACCGCTGACGGTCCGCGGACCAGCGACTGAGAAGCACTGATTTAATTGATAAGGAGAATATTCGAGGAATAATCATTATGAATTGAAAAAAAAATAGTACAATAAAATACCAAAACTGTCTATACACTGCTAGCAAAATTAGTAAATTACATTCCCTCCAAATATTGAGCAACAAATCTTCTCTTAGTCTGGTCGGATGAAACGAAATTTTTAGTTCTCTTAATCTGATAGGGTAAAACGAAATTTTTAGTTTTCATAGTCTGATCGGATAAAACGAAATTCTTAGTTTTCTTAGTCTGATCGGATAAAAAGAAATTTTTAGTTCTCTTAATCCGATCGGATAAAACGAAATTCTTAGTTCTCTTAGTCCGATCGGATAAAACGAAATTTTTAGTTCTCTTAGTCCGATCGGATAAACCGAAATTTTTAGTTCTCTTAGTCCGATCGGATAAAACGAAATTTTTAGTTCTCTTAGTCCGATCGGATAAAACGAAAATTTTAGTTCTCTTAATCTGATAGGGTAAAACGAAATTTTTAGTTTTCATAGTCTGATCGGATAAAACGAAATTTTTAGTTCTCTTAATCCGATCGGATAAAACGGAATTTTTAGTTCTCTTAGTCCGATCGGATAAAACGAAATTTTTAGTTCTCTTAGTCCGATCGGATAAACCGAAATTTTTAGTTCTCTTAGTCCGATCGGATAAAACGAAATTTTTAGTTCTCTTATGTCGGATCGGATAAAACGAAATTTTTAGTTCTCTTAGTCCGATCGGATAAAACGAAATTCTTAGTTCTCTTAGTCCGATCGGATAAAACGAAATTTTTAGTTTTCTTCGTCTGATAGGTTAAAAGAAATATTTGGAAGAGATTCAGTGAAAAATCGTGAAATTTGTAACTCGAAATGCGGTAAAATTTACAACAGTCAACTATAATCGAAACACATAAATCGAATTGAGTAAATATTCACCGCCGGTGCTTACTTTAAAGAAGATGTGCATTTAAATCGAACATTCCCAGAATATATTATGCTGCGTGCATGACTTTCTCATATGCAAATATACAAGCTTGGACATGAATAAGTAATGTAATAAAATAAATCATCTAGCCATACATAATGTTATCGGACTTCTGCCGCATGAAAAATATACAATAAAGTAAATTTTAAATAAAAATCAGAACTGAAATCAGCATCAAATGAATCTTAAAAATCTGCGATTTTCGGACGATACTATAATAAAGAACATAATACATCATGCAAAGTGAATATCGAACTATATCCATATCTGTGGTTCTCAAACTTTCTTAAATTTGAGAACCACTTTTAGAAAAATCTGTTCACCCCTTTATCGGTACTTCAACCACATACCTGCGGGAAATTGAAAAAAAATGAAACGAAAAAAAAAACTGTAAATGCCTTAATTAAATGCTTGTTTAAACGTATTATTTTTATAATAAATAAATTAAACAGCTAACTTTATACTAGGTAAAACGATTCTTGATATATTTCGGATTTGGGGGGATTTTAGTCACTTGGCGTCAGTTTAAAATGCGCCAAGTAAAATAGGAAATAAACACCAAATCAATATAATACCTGTCTAAAGTGTCTGAGCCTTTACAGACTTTCCAGAAGTCCATAAGAGGCATAGAAGACTGATTCTTGGCACATTTATAGTATTGACCGTGAGACAGAACCTAACGGAGATGAATTTTCTATTCCGCCCAAGGGCGGAGAAAATGGATTTCCTTCGAAAAGTATTTTCAGATCCCCTTCAGAAGCAATCGATGACTTAGAAGACAAAATCATTGCAAACGTATAGTATCTACATTAGACAGAACCTAACAGAACCCGGATTTTCGATTAGCTAACTACCCTAGTAGCAGTCCAATATTGGGAATATTGGACTAATATGAAAAAGTGGATATTTTGAAGGAATTGGTCTAATATTGGCTTAAAATATTGGGACAATAGTATGCCAATATTGACGTTTCATTGGAAATATTTTCAATGTAACACCAATATTGGCGTTTCATTGGAAATATTTCCAATGTAACACCATATAGGCGTAATATCGTAATGAAAATATTAAGTCAATATTGGAGGCCAATGTAAGCCCAATATATGTCCAATATTGGGATTATATTGGAAATATTTCCAATGTAATTCCTTGACATTAGAAATATTTTGAATGTAATGCCAAGATATACAATATTGGAGCAGTATTAAATGCTACTAATGCTATTTTCATTACAAAGCCCCATACCTTATTGAACAAAATAAAATTCATTAAAAAAAGTTGCAATTTCATTTTTAAAGAATGCCAATTTATTTGTATTTGACAGGTTTAAATACTAATTTTATATAATTTTGAATTTGTTCCCTAAAGCACAGGTTGGTATATATTAAGGCAGAAAGATGAAAAATTAGAGTGATGAAAGTCATGTGCTTTCTATATAAGTTTTTCGGCTTCCGACAAAAATACAACAGGAAAATATAAACATTGGTTCTACAGAGAGAGAACTACCCAAAGTCTCAAAAGTCGTGACGAGAAAGTTGCTCTTTTTCCTTCTTCCGCGACAGCTAGTCCTGAAAAAATAAGTGGGAGTTCAAGAAATAGCTAGTAGAAAAATAGAAAAGTATATTGAGAATACAAGAGGAAATAGATTAAAAGCAAGATGGAGAGCAGCCAGTTTGATCAAAAGTGTTAGGTCACATTTTCTTCTTTTTGAAGAAAAGCAAGTAACTTTTCGGTTTCTTGAGCTCCAATCAAATTCAGAACACGAAACATTATTGTAATCATTAATTTTCCGGTTGTTATTCTGCACAAATAGAAGAATCTTACACAGTTAGTGTTATACTATAAAACTAAATCTTACACTCATAAAATAAATCTTATACCCATAAAAATAAATCTTATTAAGCAAATATTGTTCCACTATATTTCACTTTAAAAACTCTCACAAAATATTTGTGAGATTTAAACAATTCGCTCAAACTGCAGTCAAAAATTAGCTGCGGATAAAGATATTCATTATTAAGATACCATAAAAAATTAACTTGTTTCGGAAATGATCCGAGGAATTTAGATTAGTAAGATAGGGTAAACCTCAGCAAAACCGGGGAAGTGCTTGTCAGGAAATGTCAACGTGGCTAAAGGGTTTCCAATCCGAAAGCAAAAACCAAAATAAAAAAAACTTAAGGGGGGCGGGGGGAGCGTACAGTAGAAGAGGACGAAACATTCAGTCAGATAATTGTAAAAAAATATGAATCAATAAGACAAAAATAAATTAAAATTAAGAGCATATAACAAAAATTAAAGGAAACAACTGGTTCTGGAAACTAAATTTATCTATATCCAGAAAGAAAAAAAGAACAGTAACACATAAACAAAATACAAGATTCGGAGGCAAAGTTATTTTACTTCATCTGGGGAAAAAACGAAGTAATTCATATAAAGAAACTAATAAGATAACTTCACCCAGAAAGAAAAATCAAAGTAGTTATATGTAAAAGGAAATAAAACACAGTTTTTGGATACTAAAATGTACTAGTTTCACATTTTCATTTTAGTTTTATGCACTTTTACGAACTTTAACGATGAGAGGAGAAGAAGAGTAGGAACTTTAACGAACAGTTTTATTCACAGCAAAAATCTAAGAACTCCATCAACGTATAATACATAGTTCAGTTCTAGTCTTTTGTTTACTGGCATTTTTACAGTTTGTTTTGTACGTATCATTTTATTTTAATAGTTGATGTCAATTCATACAGCAATCAACTGTCTGTCTTGATTCTTCTCTAGTGAGTGAAGGTCTCACTTTTTTTGCCAACCTGAAGTCAAAAAGTCTATTGTTAACTTCATCTTTCGGACACATTTGGCATATTTTTCGTTTCAAAGCACGCACCAGATAATAAAGTTTTGCGTTCATTTCGGCCTAAAATCAAATTTTCCTTTCATGGTAATTAGTATTAGTTGCCGTTTGGCGAAAACCGTTTACAGTACGCGTCAACTGGGCTTGTGCATCGAGGCGTCGTGTATTTGAAGTCAGGTTTAGAGCTTGTTCTGAACTCCTAGGAATATACGGATCACATACTGGAAAATCCACTATTATAGCATAAAAAATAATAAAAATACTTCTTTTTACTCATGATTTTTGCAGTTTTAAATAAAAACAGACACTTTAAATTTCTTTTGAAGTAATAGTAAAAATGCCTTAAAAATTTCAAATAAAAACTTTACAAGCAAATATTACGGGTAAGCAGGTATTTATATACAACTAGCAAAGATTACCCGCCGTTGCTCAGGATTTACTATGCAAAATCACACCTGATACAAATTACACCAGAACATATAGGGCCTTGAATCTTATACATTGTTTTTTCCCTGTGAAAGAAGTAAATTCATTGCATTATGTAAGAAAAAAAATGGATCAATGGATCTAATTGGCCACTCTTTGGCCAATCAGATCCATTGGATCATACATACATACATAATTTTCTTCTTTATATATATACATATATAGATATTTCTATATTCATTTATTTATTATTGAAATTAAAAAATTTGTCGAGTAAGCCTGTGAAAAATAAACTATGGTGATAGATTTTCCATTTAAATTCATATTTCAAACCTGCGATTTTCAAAAGTAAATAATACGTTCAATAAACTCCCACAAAACTCACACAAAAGATTTAATTGACTTTCACGTTTTAAACCAACGATTTCCAACTCTTTTCGTTGGGAATCATGGAGTTAGAGAGTAGAACTCCTAGAAATAGTTTCGTTGCCCATTAATATCTCGACAACTCCTGGTCTTAGAAACTCAAAACTTGGACTAAATTTATGGAAGGCTATTTCAAAGTTACCCGCAAAATTTCATTAAATTCGGTGCAGCTGTTCTCCCGTGATGATGAGACAAACGAAAGTGTCTCACGAAAAGTGCGTTTTTCACTAATATCTCGAGAACCACTGGTTGTAGAGACTCGAAACATGAACTAAATTTTAAGTAGTGCTATTTCAAGACTACCCACCAAATTTTATCAAATTCGGTTCAGCCGTTCTCCCTTGATGTTGGATCATACATACATACATACATACATGCATACTTCCCTTCTTTATGTAGAGAGATAGATGATGTTAGATAAAATGTAATAATCCTAGCTCAGAGTCACACAGTTTCTCTGTACCGTCTCTGTCTATACTTGTGCATCATACATAAAGTTTCGATTTCAGATGTTCATAAATATACGTCACATACTGGAATTTTCATACATTCCTGAAAGTTTTCTCATATCCTTTCACCCAACTTCCGATCAAAGCACATAACGCGAAAATATAAACATTGCTTCTCCAATCAGAGAACTAACTGCCACATGTCTGTAACAGAGTGGCGCGAAAGTTTCTTCCTTTTTCTTTTCCCGCGGCAAATATTCGTAAAAAAATAAGTACGGGTGAAAGAAGGAATGGCGGGAAGAAAAATGATTCGAAATAAGTCAGTTAGAGTACTCGGGATACAATAGAAATTGAAACGAAAAGGGGAGCTGAAGAACAGAAAATGTAAGGTCAGATTTTACTCCTTTGCTAATAAATTGAAGTTTTGGGAGATTTAAAGCTGGAAATTATGCAACATTATAGAGCTTTAATGCAAACACTAAACATGTATCAGTTTATTTATTTTCGGATACTTGTTATTACACGAATCTGCTCTGTTTTTATTTTCAGGATGATACCAGCTCACTCAGTTTCCGAAACAGGCTGCTTTCTTCATTCGTAATGGCTGTGGCATTTCCTTTCCGGATGAAGGTACATAATTTAGTTTCCAAAACCGTAATATGTAACTGGTCTATTTTCCCTTCCGAATAAAGTCGGGTCATTTTTTTTCGTAACCAGCTGTTTTCTTCATTTTTCCAGACGCGACTTAAATTCAGAGTCATGTATAATCAGTCAATTTTTACTGTAGTTTCGGCTAATTAGTTATTTATTTTGCAATTCGCTTTCTTGTCTCGTCTCTTGTTCTGGTTTAATCATTTTATTAACACTTTACAACAAAGTTGAAAAGTGTTTATGACTTTGTTCATTCTGTCTGTCTGTCCGTTAGCGTGATAACTGCCGTAAAAATGACTTAATCAAAATGAAATTTTAGTATGTTGTTCAGACAGTCTGTGGAACCTATGGGAATATAAATGAATAATATCACCCAATTAGTTTTGGATTGAACCCGGGTTGAGAAAATAAAATACATTGAACCCTATGGGACCTAATTTTTCAAACATTTTTTAAGTGGATTTAAAATTCATAAATTGCTTCGAAAATTTTAGGTAATATTCATATTATCCCATAAAATATATAAAAAAAATTCAGCAAAATATATTCAGTAGTTTTTTTAAATGAAAATTAAAATAGTAATTACACCTCTTATATGGAGCGATCACGTGACCATTATATAAAGAGATCACGTGACTCACTTCAAAATTAAATATGGCATTCATCTTGTCTCAAAATCGTGATTTTTAAAGTTCTTTTTAATTCATATTGAGTGTTGTATCCGTCCTAAAGCAGCTTTATTTTTGCTTAAATTTTGTGCATCCACATACTGAAACAATGCAATTACAATATATTTGAGTTTAAATGATCATCCAAATTTGATTATTTCTACAACGAAGCCTAATTTTCACTTATGTAAAATGTAAACAGCAAAATATGTAGAATGAGTTGTATAAGAATTGCTGTATTTTTTTAACTCAAAATTATTTAGCTCATTAAGTCTGCATAGCTGATATGAATGAAATGTTCATTGATTTTACAGAGATAAGGACGATTTTAAGCATATAGTTTAATTACTTGTAAGTAATTAAACTATATATCTTAAGATTTTAAATAAAATAAATTATTATAGTATTGTGATGAATGAAATGAATGGGAAAATGTTTATGAATGAAATGGTGCTTTTATAGCGAGAGCCAGGCGTGTTATATTTCGATGGAGTCATTTGAATACATTTCAGTTGTTTTTAATGAAGTTTTCAAATATAATAAATCATTGTAGTATTATGATAATGTTAAAAACATTACTGAAGAGCCAGGCGATTTATATTTAATTGACGTCATTTGAATGAAGTTCATTTTTTTCGATGAAGTTTTAAATTTTCAAATATAATAAATTAAGGTAGTATTGTGATAATTTTAAAAATATTACCCAGGAATGTATCACATTTTAGAGATGTTTAAATGAAATTGCATTGAAGTTTGAAAGTGTTTCATAATCAGTGCTTTATGCATGATTGATCTTTCTTGTTTTTCTTGCTTTCGGATTGGCAATGTATCTCTTTCTGAGTAAAGTTGAGATAATTTTACTGATAGGCACTTTTCTGCTTTTGCAAGAGCAACTGCTTATGCGCTGATTCTTCACTTTCAATATCGATTGATATTGTACTTATTAATTTTACGTTCATATTCTAAACGAAACATTTTATATTCAATAAGTTAACGGTTTTACTATGAAAGTATGGTTTTGCAGAGTCCACTGTAATTTTAGAAAAAATATATTTTTGCTTCAGCATCTCAAAGGACAAAACATCTATCGGTGGCATTGCCTGAGGAACTCTAAAAGTAGAGCATTTGTTTTGATGTTAGAGGACACGGAATTAATTACTTACAGCTGCAGAGTTACAGTAAGAAATAATTAAGGGGTGAGGCAGTCCAGGGATTAGCGCGCGGGGATTGCACTCGTACAGCTCGAGTTCGATTCCGGCTCTGCCTAAACTGTCCTCGTGTTCACACGGAGTACGGACACGTTAAATATGTGGATCCGTAAGTCCTTCTGAGAGGTTAGTGTAGGAGGTGGAGTGTACCGTCCCTATGGATACCGCTGCTACTGGGCTCCGGTTTAAATTAGGTGGCACTTTCCGGCCGTCCAAATAGATACCTTATAGGTATCGGACAGGTAGGTCGGACGGTCTGGGTCCAAGAAGAAGCAAGATATAATTAGTAATCAAGAAACCAATAAAATCACTTTTTCTAACCATGATGTTATTCAGTTTCAATCAATATATTTTACCAATTTTAAAATTTTCAAAAGAACAGTAAGAACACCGTAACAAATAATAATATATCTTCTTTGTGTATACCGACTGCGATACTGGCTACCGTACAATCAGGTTATGAGACGTAACGTCATCTCATCCTTCAGTCACTGAAAACATAGATACCGACTTCATACTTTCACTTCAGTCATAAAGTTTCGATTTCGAACGTTCATAAAAATACTTCATATACCGGAAAATTCATACATTCCTAAAGTTTACCAGCTCTCGTTCCCCAGCATCCGACCAAGGGGAAAAAAAGGCATAACCCGAATATATATATAAACATTGCCTCCGCAATCATAGAGAACTGCCCCATGTCTCAAGTCGAGACGTGAAAGTTGTTCTTTTTCTCCTTTCCGCGACAGATAGTCGTAAAAAAATAAATGCGAGGTAAAGACGGAATGGCGAGTAGGAAAAAAAAAAGATGCGGAAAAAGTCAGACAATGCTAGGAATACAATAGAAATTGGAATGAAAAAAAGGAAGTTGGAGTACAGGAGGTATCACCACAAGTGTAAGGTCAAATTTCGCCTTTTTTTTCCCCAGTGATATTTTTTTCTTCTTATAAAAGCAATATATATACATGTACCAGGAGTTACTTCGGATGTCTCATTTCTTTCGCGAATACAAATTCAAGATGCTATTTTTATTTCGCTAAATAAATCTTCAATCGACAAAATTTAATTTCACTATGAATTAGAGATATAATTTTTTTTAATTCTAATAATTAGATTGTTTGTTATACTATAATGTCTCCGCTCCAAAGAAGCACACTGTTAAAAATTATAGTTAACATTTACATCATAGGGTGTGGGTAAAAGTTATGCCCCCTATGATGTAAATTCAGATAAGATATGCAATTTTTATTCGGACCCACATTTTTATTTCGGACCCACATGTTTAACGTGATCGTACTCCGCATGAACACGGCGGCAGTTTTGGCAGTGGCTGGAATCGAACCCGGGCCTACCGAGTGCAACTCCAGCGCGCTAACCAATGGGCTACCGCGCCCTGGATAGTCCTAGTGTAATGGAGTTGGTCTTAGTCAAAACTTATGTGAAAAACAAGCATTTAATTTGATATATTTGAGCATACGTAGCCTTTTATTTTAGATTTTAACGATTTTTACGGGCTATTTCGCAAAAAAAGGCAGGTTACTTTTTTCGAATCGTACCAAAATCTAATCAGCACCAGGGTGACGACCCACAAGTGACTTACCTACCAAATTTTGTAAAATTTGATCTATTGGTTTTTCAGCTGGAGTGGAGACATTTTTTGTGGGTCATTTCGCAAAAAAAGGCGGGTTGTTTTTTTCCCGAATCGTACCAAAAACTAATCAGCACCAGGGTCACCTACAAGTGACTTCTCTACCAAATTTTATGAAATGTGGTCCATTAGTTTTAGAGTTAGAGTGGATACATACATTGCACAGACGGACAGAGACAGACACACACACAGACGTCACGCTAAAAGTAGTGTTTTCGTGTTCCAGAGGTCCCAAAATGTGTAGATCCGTCGAAAACTCGAGTTGCGATTTTCGGCATAATTCCAATACTTTCCCTATCAAATTAAATTTTATTGCACAATATAACATGCATACTATTTGAAATTGCACCGAATTTTCACTTTTAATTCAATTTTCGCTTTCATTGGATAACGGAGTGTACTTTCAAAGGTGTCGTCGCAAAAATGCGAGAAAACTAAAATATCTCAAGAACGGCTAATTCTAGAGTAATGGGGTTGGTCATATTCTATTTATCGTAAAACATTACGTATAAAACCAGCATTTAATTGATACATTTGAGAAAATCGGTCTTTTACTTTAGATTTTAATGACTTTTGCGGGACAATTTGCAAAAAATGCAGGTTTTGTTTTCCCGAATCGTACCAAAATTTAATCGGCACCAGGGTAACACCTGCACGTGACATATCTACCAAATTTTGTGAAATTCGGTATATAATATTTTTAGCTAGAGTGGATACATGCGGTTTTTGAGAGCCATTTCGCAAAAAATGTCAGGTTATTTTATCCCGAGTTGTACCAAAATCTAATCATCACCAGGGTTGCCTACGAAGTTTTATGAAATTTGGTCATTTAGCTTTTCAGTTAGAGTGGATATATACATTGCACACACACAAGCGTCACACTAAAAATAATTTCAAGTTCAGAAGGTCCCAAAATTTGTAGATCCGTCGAAAACTCGAAGTGTAATTTTCGACGTGATTCCAATACTTTCTCTGCAATACATGGTAATATGTAGGGGAAGTAAAATCAGCTACTATAAATGAAAGTTTAAAAATACATGCCAGTAATTTGAAATATTCAGCTCTATGAAATGATTACATAAAGTATAAATACCGAATTAATTATAATTTATTCAACAATTCTCCAATAGAATTAACAGACAGCCAGTGCACAAGAAAATGCACAGAAACTCTCATAGCAAAAGCTAAAAGTAATACACTTTGAAAAGCAAAGCAACTAAGGTAACTCTTTACTTCCTTCACTTCTCGATAGTCAATGTGAAGTTTTGACGCGAATTTTGACATTTAAGCTGTTCCGAAAAGTTCATGTCACATGTCACTTCTTTTGAACCGCATATCCGCAGAGCACTTTACCTTTTCAAGCAGATAACCGTGCAAGTTAAATAGGAGTTCCTTTATATAACCTATACATATTTTCTGCATGAAAGATCTGACAAGAAAAGGAGGAAACTCAATTTTTTTTTCAAACAATTAAATTGATATAAAAAGTAATGGTGTGCGAGTCTTCAGTTTAGCTCCTCTTTTACCATAATCAGCATCGAAACATCAGGAAAAAAATCTGATGTGGGCAACACATGATTTTCCTTATATAATGCAATGAATTTACTACTTTAACAGTAAAAACAATAGGTTATTCTTATAGTAGATATATTCTTTCAAAGGTATTAAATTTTCGTCAATTAGTAGTCATTTTCATTGATATAGCCTCATTTTTATCCATTTGTCGAGTTTTTCGTTAATTTAGCAACATTTAAACAAGTCGCCAAGTTGGCGATATTCCACCAAATCTGTCGCAAAAATCTCGCCAAGCGTTATGGACGGAGATATAAGTTATTCTTATAGCAGATAAATGACTATTGGCGTTCAAATACAAAAGTATTACTCAAAGTATCTTTTCTTATGAATGGAACGAGCTAGATCCACGAGAATGATGTCACCCAATTTATCGCATGATATTTCATCTGAAAATTGAACATATTTCTCAATAGGTAATACTTTTTAACACTTTAAAACAAAGTTGAAAAGTGTTTATGACTTTGTTCATTCTGTCTGTCTGTCTGTCTGTCCGTTAGCACGATAACTGCCGTAAAAATGACTTAATCAAAATGAAATTTTAGTATGTTGTTCAGACGGTCTGTAGGACCTATGGGAATATAAATAAATAATATCACACAATTAGTTTTGGATTGAACCCGGGTTGAAAAAATGAAATACATTGAGCCCTATGGGACCTAATTTTTCTAACATTTTTTAAGCGGATTTAAAATTCACAAATTGCTTCGAAAATTTTAGGTAATAGTCAAATTGTTCCATAAAATATATAAAAAAAAATTCAGCTAAATATATTCAGTAGTTTTTTAAATAAAAATTAAAACAATAATTACACATCTTATATGAAACGATCACGTGACCATGATATGAAACGATCACATGACCCACTTCAAAATGATATATGGCATCCATCTTGTTTCAAATTCGTGATTTTTTAAAGTTCTTTTTAATTCATATTGAGTGTTGTATCCATCCTAAAACTACTTTATTTCTGCTTAAATTCTGTGCATCTACATACTAAAACAACACAATGACAATATATTTGAGTTTAAATTCTCATTCAAATTTGATTTTTTCTACAACTAAGCCTATTTTTCACCTATGTAAAATGTAAACAGCAAAATATGTAGAATGAGTTGTATTAGAATTACTGTATTTCTTTAACACAAAATAATTCAGTCCATGGAGTCTGCATGGCTGATATGAATGAAATATTAATTGATTTTATAAACAGAAGGACGATTTTTTTCAAAGAAGTTTTAAGCATAAAGTTTATGAATTGTAGCTCCATGGTCTTAATTTTTAAATAAAATAAATTATTATAGTATTGTGATGAATGAAATGGAGAAAGTTATGAATGAAATCCTGCTTTTATAGAGAGATCGAGGCGTGTTATTTTTTCTATGACGTCATTTGAATTAATTTCAGTTGTTTTCGATGAAGTTTTCAAATATAATAAATTATCGTAGTATTATGATAGATTTAAAAATATTACCGTGGAATGTATTGCATTTTAGAGATATTTAAACCACGCAATTTATATTTCAATGCCGTCATTTGAATGAAGTTCATTTTTTTCAATGAAGGTGTAAGTTTTCAAATATAATAAATCAATGTAGTATTGTGATAAGTTTTAAAATATTACCGAGGAATGTATTGCATTTTCGACTTTTTAAAATAAAATTGCATTGAAGTTGGAAAGTGTTTCATAATCAATGCTTTAAGCATGATTGATCTTTCTTGTTATATTCATTTATGTATTATTTAAATCGGAAAAGATTTAATAGAAATCGTCTGCGGTACAAACACATTCTATATAAATGTGTTGCAAAGTAAGATGATATAATTTTCTTCAAATAAATTTGGGGGGAAATGCCAATTGTTTCCTTTTTAACACTTTACAACATAGTTGAAAAGTGTTTATGGCTTTGTTCATTCTGCCTGTCTGTCTGTCTGTCTGTCTGTCCGTTAGCACGATAACTGCCGTAAAAATGACTTTATCAAAATGAAATTTTAGTATGTTGTTCAGACGGTCAGTGGGAACTATGGGAATATAAATGAATAATATCACCCAATTAGTCTTGGATTGAACCCGGGTTGAAAAACTGAAATACATTGAACTCTATGGTACCTAATTCTTCAAACACTTTTTATGCGGATTTAAAATACGAAAAATTTCTTCGAAAGTTTTAAGAAATATTCAAATTATCCCATAAAATATATAAAAAAAATTCAGCAAAATATATTCAGTAGTTTTTTAAATAAAAATTAAAATAACAATTACAGCCTTTATATGGAGAAATCACGTGACCATTATATGGAGAGATCACGTGTTCCACTTCAAAATAAAAATATGGCATGCATATTGTGTCAAAATCGTGATTTTTAAAGTTCTTTTTAATTCATATTTAGAGTTGTATCCATCGTAAAACCGCTTTATTTTTGCTTAAATTCTGTGCATCTACATACTGAAACAACGCAATTACAATATATTTGAGTTTACATGATCATCCAACTTTGATTATTTCTACAACGAAGCCTACTTTTCACTTATGAAGAATGTAAATACCAAATGATGTAGAATGAGTTGTATAAGAATTGCTGCATTTCTTTAATGCAAAATTATTTAACTCATGGAGTCTGCAATATAGCTGATATGAATGAAACATTCATTGATTTTACGCAGAGAAGCAAACGATTATTTTTTTGATGAAGTTTTAAGCATAGAGTTAAATTACTTGTACCTCCATGGTTTTAAGTTTTCAAATAAAATAAATTATTATAGTATCGTGATGAATGAAAGGAATGGAAAACAGTTTATGAATGAAATGCTGCTTTTAGAGAGAGAGCCAGGCGATTTAAATTTCGATGACGTCATTTGAATAAAGTTTATTTGTTTTCTTGAAGTTTTCAAATATTATAAATTATTGTAGTATTGTGATAATTTTTAAAATATTACCGAAGAATGTATCGCATTTTAGAGATGTTTAAAGCAGGCAATTTATATTTCAATGCCGTCATTTGAGTGAAGTTCATTTTTTCGATGAAGTTTTAAGTTTTCAAATATTATAAATTAAGGTAGTACTGTGATAATTTTGCAAATATTACCGAGGAATGTATCGAAATTTAGAGATGTTTATATAAAATTGCATTGAAGTTGGAAAGTGTTTCATAATCAATGCTTTATGCATGATTGATCTTTCTTGTTTTTATTTTACATGATTTTTTCATAATTTTTTTGAAAAATGTGCAATATCTCAAGAACGGTTCATGCTAGCGTTCTAAAGTTTGTGCTAATCGTTTTCTAATGAAAAATTATATGGGAAATGGCTATTTGCGTAACTTTATTAAAGATTTTGATTTTTTTTATGATTTTTTCAAAATTTCACTCGAAAATAAAAACAATAAGCTTCCAGTATTTACGGATTGTGATTTTTGTACCTAATTTCATTCGATTCGGTCCATTCATTCGTCATTTATCGTCTTCACAGACTCACTGACAGACACACACACACACACACACACACACACACACACACACACACACACACACACACACACACACACACACACACAGACATCATCTCAAAAATGTTCGATTCGTGATCAAGGATGCTTGAAACGTGCCCTCTCGTCGAAAATTCGAATTCGAAATTTCGACCCCGTCACAATACTTTCCTTATACATTATTGTATATAAGGAAAGTAAAAATCTGATCTGTGCAGCAGATGACTTTCTATAAAATCGTCTACTTCTCTATGTAAAATCAATGAATGTTTCATTCATATTAACTATATTGCAGACTCCAGCGCAAAATAATTTTGGGTTAAAGAAATTCAGCATTTCTATACAACTCATCTTACTCATTTATACAACTCATCTTACAGCTTAATGTGTTTACAATCTCCATAAGTGAAAATTAGGCTTCGTTGTAGAAATAACCAAAGTTTGATGATCATTTAAACTCAAATATATTGTAATTGAGTTGTTTCAGAACATTGATGCACAAAAATTAAGCAAAAATAAAGCGGTTTTAGGACGGACACAACACTAAATATAAATTAAAAAGAACTTTAAAAATCACGATTTTGACACAAGATGGATGCCATATTTTATTTTGAAAGGAGTCACGTGATCTCTCTTCATATGATGGTCACGTGATCTCTTCATATAATAGGTGTAATTATTATTTTAATTTTTATTTTAAAAACTACTAAATATATTTTTCTGAAATTTTTTTTATATATTTTATGGGACAATTTGAATATTTCCTAAATCTTTCGAAGTCATTTGTAAATTTTAAATTCGCTTAAAACATGTTTGAAAATTAGGTCCCATAGGGTTCAATCCAAATCTAATTGGGTGATATTATTTATTTATTCACCCATAGGTCCCACAAACCGTCTGAACAACACACTAAAATTTCATTTTGATAAAGTCATTTTTATGGCAGTTATCGTGCTGATAGACAGACAGACAGACAGACAGACAAACAGACAGACAGAATCAACAAAGTCATAAACACTTTTCAACTATGTTGTAAAGTGTTAAAAACTAAAACAAAAAAATCTGATGTGGGCAGCACATGACTTTCCCAGCAGACTCATATTCACGTTCTCTTTATTTCTTCAATAATTCATTAAAATGAGTTTAATTTCACAAAATAACACCCATAATTATTTAAAATGACACTGAATTGACACTTTTAATTCAATTTTCGTTCTCATTTGGTAACTGGACTTATTTTCAAAGGTGGCGTAGAGAAAATATGAAAAAACTAAAATATCTCGAGAACGACTAGTCCTAGAGTAATGGTGTTGGTTTTATTCTTTTCATCGTTAAAAATTGCGCATAAAACAAGCATTTAATGGATATATTTCAGCATACATAGTCTTTTATTTTAGATTTTGACGATTTTTGCGGGCCATTTCGCAAAACAAGGAAGGTTATTTGTTTCCGAGTCGTACCAAAATCTAATCAGCACCAGGGTAACCAACAAGTGACTTATCTACTGAATTTTGTGATTCGGCCTATTAGTTTTTCAGCTACAGTGGAGACAGGCAATTTTTGCGAGCTATTTCGAAAACAAAAGGCGGGTTCTTTTATCCCGAATCGTACTAAAAACTAATCAGCATCAGGGTCACACCCAAGTGACTCACCTATCAAATTTTATGAAATGCGGTCCATTAGTTTTTGAGTTAGAGTGGATACATCCATTGCACAGACAGACAGACAGACACACACGCCACACTAAAAATAGTTTTTTCGTATTCCAGAGGTCTCGAAACGTGTAGATCCCCCGAAAACTCGAGTTGCGATTTTCGGCATGATTCCAATCCTTTTCCTCTACATTGCCATGTATTGCAGGGAAAGTAAAATGTATCTTTTATATGTTTTTGTTGAAAAATATTATTTTAAGGTATTTCACATATTTTTAAATTTTTCTTTCTTTTTAACACTTTACAACATAGTTGAAAAGTGTTTACGTCTTTGTTCATTCATTCTGTCTGTCTGTCTGTCTGTCCGTCCGTTCGCACGATAGCTGCCATAAAAATGAATTTATCAAAATGAAATTTTAGTATGTTGTTGAGACGGTCTGTGGGACATATGAGAATGCAAATTAATAACATCACCCAATTAGCTCTGGATTGAACCCGGGTTGAAAATGTGAAATACATTGAACCCTATGGGACCTTATTCTTCAATCATTTTTTAAGCGAAATTAAAATTCACAAATAGCTTCGAAAATTTTAGAAAATATTCAAATCATCCCATAAAATATATAAAAAAAATTTCAGCAAAATATGTTCAGTAGCTTTTTAAATAAAAATTAAATAATAGTTACACCCATATTATATGCAGAGATAACATGACCCACTTCAAAATAGAATATGGCATCCATCTTTTTTCCCAGTGTAAAAATCGTGGTTTTTAAAGTCCTTTTAAATTTATATGTAGTGTTGCATTCGTCCTAAAACTGCTTTATTTTTGGGTATTTTCTGTGCATCTATATCCTCCGCTAACGTAATTGCAATATATTTTAGTTTAAATGATCATCAAACTTGATTACTTCTACAACGAAGCCTAATTTTAATGGATGCAGAACGTAAAGAAGTGATTGTAAGATGAGTTGTATAAGACTTTCACGCAAAATTATTTACCTGTGGAGTCTGGAATAAAAACGATATGAATGAAATATTCATTGCTTTACATAGAGAGCCAGGCGATTTGTATTTCGATGACGTCATTTGAATAAAGTACATTTCTTTCCATGAAGTTCAATCATTCAAATATAATAAACGATTGCAGTTATTGTTGTTGTTGTCTAACATTACAATTAAAGAAGAATGAGAAACGATTGCAGTACTGTGATAATTTAAAATATATCAGCGCTGAATGTATTGCATTTTAGAGATGTTTAAATATAATTGCATTTCAGTAGGAAAATGTTTCATAATCAATGCTTTATACATGATTGATCTTTCTTGTTTTTGTTTTTTTCTCGACCAATAAATGACACCAATAAATATATTTGATGTATTTATGTCTGGTTATAGAAACTATATAAAATCATTAAAATCCGTTAGAAACATTTTTTTTTAAATAACTGATTTGATGTAAAAAGTAGAGAGTTGTGTGATCCTCCAGCTTAAGTCTTCTATTATAATTAGCTTCAAAACATAAGGAAAATGCCTGTTTTGTAAGTTTCCGTTCAAAAATACTCTTAAAATATTTCATATATTATTTTTACTTTCCCTGCAATACATATTAATGTATAGGGAATGTATTGGATTCATGCCGAAAATCACAACTCGAGTTTTCGACGTATCTACACGTTTCGAGACCTTTAGAATACGAAAACACCATTTTTAGCGTGACGTCTGTGTGTGTGTCTGTCTGTCTCTGCAGATTTTGTATCCACTCTAACTAAACAACTAATTGACCTAATTTCATAAAATTTGGTATGTAAGTCACTTGTGGAAAAATCTGGTGCTGATTAGTTTTGGGTACGATTCAGGATAAAAGAACCCGCCTTTTTTCGAAAAATGGCCCGCAAAAGCCTGTATCCACTCTAGCTGAAAAACTAATGGGCCGATTTTCACAAAATTCGGCAAATGAGTCATTTGTGGGTCACTCTGGTGCTGATTAGATTTTGGTATGATTCGAAAAAAAATAACCTGCCTTTTTTTACAAAATAGCCCGCAAAAATCGTCAAAATCTAAACTGAAGTACAACGTATGCTCAAATATATCCATTAAATGCTTGTTTAATACGTAATTTTTAGCGAAGAAAAGAATAAGATCAACCCCATTGCACTAGAACTAGCCGTTCTCGAGATATTTTAGTTTTTTCGTATTTTCTCTACTCCACCTTTGAAAATAAATCCAATTACCAAATGAGAACGAAAATTGAATTAAAAGTGAATTACATTTAATTAAAATAAAGAAAACGTGGATATAAATCTGCAGCGAAAGTCATGTACTGCCCACATCAGATTTTTTACTTTCCCTGCAATACATGGTAATGTATAGGGAAAGTATTAGAATCGTGTCGAAAATCGCAATTCGAATTTTCGATAAATGTTGGGACCTCTAGAACACGAAAAATCTATTTTGAGCGTGACGTATGTGTGTTTGTTGTTTTCTATGCAAATATTGTATCCACTCTAATTAAAAAACTAATTGAATGAATTTCATAAAATTTGGAAGGAATGTCCCTTGTGGGTAACCCTGGTGCTGATTATATTTTGGTATAGTTTGGGATAAAAGAATCTGCATTTTTTGGCGAAATGGCACACAAAAAAATTGCCTATATGCACTATAGTTAAGAAAACTAATAGACAAATTTCACAAAATTTTGTAAATAAGTCACTTGTGGGTTACCCTGGTGCTGATTAGATTTTGGTACGATTCGGAAAAAATAAACCTGCCTTTTTTGCGAAATGGCTCGCAAAAATCATCAAAATCAAAAATTGCGTTTTCTCAAATATATCAATTAAATGCCTTTTTAACACTTTACAACAAAGTTGAAAAGTGTTTATGACTTTGTTCATTCTGTCTGTCTGTCTGTCCGTTAGCACGATAACTGCCGTAAAAATGAGTTTATCAAAATGAAATTTTAGTATGTTGTTCAGACGGTCTGTAGGACCTATGGGAATATAAATAAATAATATCACCCAATTAGTTTTTTATTGAACCCGGGTTGAAAAAATGAAATACATTGAACCCTATGGGACCTAATTTTTCAAACATTTTTTAAGTAAATTTAAAATTCACGAATTGCTTCGAAATTTTTAGGAAATATTCACATTATCCCATAGAATATATAAAAAAAAAATTCAGTAAAATATGTTAAGTAGTTTTTTAATTAAAAAAATTATTTAATATAGGGAAAAAAACAAATTCAATTAAATTCTGACTTTGGCATATCTTCCAGAAAGAAAAGAGAGAGATATTATATAATAAATATCTCTCCATTTGTTTAAACGTTTTGCATATGGGAGTGGCTTCATATTTTAAGATAAATTTGGTAGATAACAATTTTTCATTTTTTTTAAATTTTATATAACTCTTCATGATAAATTTAATTGATGGCATTTTAAATGCACTTTCCTACGTCCTAGAGAGTTAAAATTTGGTACACAGCTTAAATTTGTTGAACATTTTATTCGACAAAAATTTGATGGATCTTTAAATATAGATTATACACTTTTTTCGAAATGGCCTGAAAATAATCCCCGTTCACTTCTATAAATCATTGGTGTAATATTGTTAAAAATTCTGATGTGGACAGCACATGTCTTTCTCTGCAGACTCATATTCGTTCTCTTTATTTATTCAATGATAATTTGAGTTTATCTGCACAACATAAGTATTTTAAATGACATTGAATTTACACGTTAAACTTAAATTTGGTTCTCATTTGATAGCTGGACTTATTGTCAAAGGTGGCGTAGCGAAAACGCGAAAAAACTAGAATATCTCAAGAACGGCTAGTCCTAGAGTAATGGGGTTAGTCTTATTCTTTTTGTTGTCAAAAATCACATATAAAATAGGAATTTAATTGATATAATTGAGCACACGTGGTCTTTTATTTTTATATATAACGATTTTTGCTGGCCATTTCGCAAAAATAGCCCGTTCCTTTTTCCCGAATCGTAGTAGAATAACCTACAAATGATTTATATACAAAATTTTGTTAAATTTGGTATATAAATCACTTGTAGGTTATTGAAATATTATACTCTAAATTTTGTTAAATTTGGTTCATTAGTTTTTAGCTAGAGTGGATAAAGGCAATTTCTGCGGCCATTTCGCAAAGAAGGCAGATTCTTTTATTACGAATCGTACTATAATCTATATGAACATCAGGATTTCCCACAAAAAACATACCTACCAAATTGTATGAAATTCGGTCCATTAGTTTTTCAATTAGAGTGGATGTAATATCCACACAGACACACAGAAACATACACAGATACACCCTTACACACACAGACGTCTTCCTAAAAGTAGTTTTTTCGTGTTCTAGAAGTCCCAAAACGTGTAGATACTTTGAAAATTCGAGTTCCGATCCTCGGCACGATTCCAATACTTTGAGTACATACACATACACATATATATTATCTGTGTATTATCTGTGTATCTAAATTCCGTGCCTATGCAATTACAATAGTTGTGATTTTAAATGATTCCTAAACTTTTATTATTTCTTCAAGGAAGCCTAATTTTAACATATGCAGAATGCAAATATCTCAAGCGATTGTAAGATGAATTACATAAGAATTGCTGAATTTTTTTCACACAAAATTATTTAGCTCTGGAGTCTGGAATACAAGTTATATGAATGAAATATTCATTGATTTTGCATAAAGAATCAGATGATTTATATTTCGATACAGTTTTAAATATTTAAGTATAATAAATTACTGTAGTTCTGTGATAATGTAAAAGATATTACCACTGAATGAATCACATTTTAGAAATTTTTAAATGAAATTACATTTCAGTTGGAAAGTGTTTCATAATCAATGCTTATGCATGATTGATCTTTCTTGTTTATACGTAATTTTGGACGACGAATAGAATAAGATCAACCCCATTACATCAGATTTCTGCAAGTTGGAAAGCTTGGAGATACCAATAAATGTATTTGACGTATTTTTCGCTGGTTAGATAAAGGTGTTGGAATTCTATGTGTCGACGTGAATTGAAAATCATTGCATTGCATAATACCTGTAGAATCCTTGTAAAATTGAAACTTAGCCTTTTTTAAAACCTGAATGACCAAGGTACTTACGGAGTGTCCCGTGTTTCGTTACAAAGCTTTCAGACCGGTCGAGGTTAAATTCTAATTCTTTAAAAATGACCAGCCAAACAATTATGACCTGTCACAAGATGAAAAGCTGCTATGGCATGTTTCCTAGGGGAAGGTATTACCATCATGCGCTTTCTCTCCATATCTTTTTTCAACTGTCTCACATAATCTCAGATAGTACTTTATCCTGAGAGTGTTCTTTACGATTCTAGTGATCAAAGTAAAGGGAAAATCTACTTTAGATAATTAGCCAATCTGCGTTCCTCTGTTAGCAAGGGAGTCCTTCAGCTCGTTTCCATATATATTGCAATGAACAAATACAACTGGTAAAAACTATTTTTCTTTCCATTTTCACTCAGGGTTAAGGTGTTAGACTCAAATGGTTTTCGGGCGCCATTATAAAGATCTTAACTATAACCAGGATTCGAATACTGGATTTTCGATGGCCAAAAACCTATTAAACTGTTGGATATTCTTTTCTGACGAATTCAACCCGATCAGGATTCTATGACCAAACAGCATTCTGCTCAGTACGCTACTGGAGCAATATTATCTATATATATAAAGAAGAAAAATATGTATGTATGATCCTTCATAACTGGGGAACGGCTGAACCGAATTTCATGAAATTTGTCTTGGTAGTCCTGAAATCACCCCACAAAAAACATAGGCTATGTTTTGAGTTTCTATGACCAGTGGTTCTCGAGATATTAGTGAAAAACGACACTTTTCCCTAGAAGTTCTACTGTCTAACACCACGATTCACAATAAAAAAGGTTGAACATTGTTGGTTTAAAACGTGAAAGTCAATTAAATCTCTGAGTTTTGTGGGAGTTTATTGAACGTATTAGACACTTTTGAAAATCGCAGGTTTGAGATATGAGTTTAAATGGAAACTTTCACCATGGTTTATTTCTCACAGGCTTACTCAACACTGAGTTTTGTGGGAGTTTATTGAACGTATTAGACAATTTTGAAAATCGCAGGTTTGAGATATGAATTTAAATGGAAACTTTCACCATGGTTTATTTCTCACAGGCTTACTCAACACTGAGTTTTGTGGGAATTTATTGAACGTATTACACACTTTTGAAAATCGCAGGTTTGAGATATGAATTTAAATGGAAACTATCACCAAGGTTTATTTCGCACAGGCTTACTCAACAACGAAAAGTATTAAGAAATCACAAGAAAGATCAATCATGCATAAAGCATTGATTATGAAACACTTTCTAACTTTAATTTTATTTAAGCATCTCTAAAATGCGGTACATTCAACGGTAATATATCACAATCGGCCCTATATATTCCGGTGTAATTTTTATCATATTTTTGCATGGTAAATCCTGAGCAACGCCGAGTAATCGCTGCTAGTATTTTTATGTTGTAAGCGGAACCTAAATAATTATAAGCGTATTCCCATATCTCCGATGTAGCGAAAAAATGATTTTCGATAGTTACATATTTAACAACTTTTTTACGATGGATTTAAAATAAGTATGGATTAATAATACTGGATTATTAATAATATGGATTAATATATATAGATTAATAATAAATTAAAATAAGTATGGTTTAAAATAATTAGCATTCGATATTAAGCTGCAGGTGCTCGTTCTATTACCTCATCTATGTCGGCTAATAGCCGAGCAATAGTTAGTAGATGTATCATTAACTCAAATGCAGAATTAACTATTCATCATAATCAATATTGCAATAATTTGCGTTTTAATTGCATCCATACAACTGAATATTCTCTCATTGAGTCCAGTCCATTCCAATATAGCGTTCCACCGTCACGTGATCATGACACAGATGCATTCAAATAGTCGTTTGTTGAATTTAGATGACGTTTTAAATCATTAGGTCCGCTTTATAAATTATATTTACATAATTTCTCCAGAATGCATTTTGCTATATTCTACAATGAGTGTATATGTGGGGAGAGGGGGGGGTTATAGCAAACAATCAATTGTTGAATTATTGAGCCCAATATTTAAATGTGTATAATGGCAGCAATAATTGCGGGGAAAGTAGAACTTTTGGGGTTTGTAATTGAAATCGATAAACCATCAAATATCGATTTTGCGATTGTTAAGGTAATTCATGAACGATATTAATTATATACAGCATAAAAGAATATACATACAGCATCTAAAATTTAATTATAAAAATGGCGCACATTTTATAGCTCTGATAGCATGAAAAGTGCGGTATGTGAAACAATATTTCATAGACGATTACTGTATGCAACAATTTTTTTTTTCAAAGTTTTCAGACAAATATAATAATTATAGATTTTTTTCTAATTCTTTGATTTAAAAAATAACCAGCAAACCGTTTGATAGTTGAAACGTAACTAGGTTACCATGGTTACCACAGTTAAATCGAAAACTATAACTAATTCATTTTAATAAACTCTTTCTAAAGTTTATTTATGCATATAGGACGTAAAAATATTACATAAATGTTGCCTTAGCACTTTCCGACGTATAGGATGCCCTTCATCAGAGCCATATGACATGTACAATGTACACTAGAACTTTTAAATGCAGCCACCTCACAAATGAAATTCGTAGATAAATATATATATATATATATATATATATATATATATATATATTTGAAATGCAATAATAAGAATTATGTAAAAATAAAAAAATACAATTCAAGTAATATTAACATCACCATAAAAGCAAATTCACGGCCATAATGCCGATAAGAGAAAAGAACAGCACCATCCCAAATTCGATGATTAATTAGAATTAAATTCATCGTCAGGTCTGAGTATTTAATTCCAATTAACCCAAACAAATGCCTGTTATATATATATATATACATATAAACGAAGGTTATGTATTAATTGCTGAAATGGGCTAATAACCCAACAGTATTATACAGGGAAAGGAGTTGTATTCACCTAGGCATTTGCAATATATTAACAAAGAAAATTGTTTTTTGCAAAGTATCTATACAAGAGAACAAAGTGTTAAGTCTATCAAAATTATCAATTGGATATGGATACTGAGCTTAGATTCCATATTATGATTTTATCGCCCAATATGTACTGTAAGAGATTTCCTTAAGATACATTTATTGATAAACTATTTAATAATTTCTGATAATTATTTGATAACTTACTGTTGATTATCTTGAAATATTTGAGAAGGTCAGTCGTTTTCTGTTAGGGAACACAATGATTTCTGAGTTAAAAAACTTTTAATAAGATATTTTCTAAAGCTGTGTACAATGTGCACTAGATACTTTACCTATAGTAGGAGATACACTAGATACTTTAGCTATAGTAGATATTTCTCGAGAAGCAAAAATCACCTATTGCCAAACAGTTCACTGTCTAGACTTTTGATTAATAGAATTCGGCTTTAAATTCTAAGTACAGGTGGAGAGATCTGTATATGTATACATGCCTAACATTGTTCGTAAGCAACTTAAAACAGCAGAAGAAAGTTTGCCTGTAAATTGTTTATGCAAATTGTTTAAGAACATTTTCTGACTCCCATGGGGCAGCTGGATTTCTGCTTCATACAGGAGTTTAGTGCATATTTTTTACATTGTAAGTCACTTAATGATTGAGAAATAGTTAGTAGGTAAACTACTTTCAATTACTGGGTGACTATTCTTTGTTATTGGGAAATTAATGGCACCTCAAAAGATTATTTAATAATTTTCAACTTATAAATGTTAATTGTGTTCGTAGTTGAAATACTCTCTCACTGGACGGACAGTTCCCGCCAATTTAGAGTTCTAATGTCAGCTGAGCATAACACATACACACATGTATTCAGTTAGCTGTGGAATTTAGATGACGCTTTTCAATCATCAAGTTCATTTTATGAATAATATTTTACATAATTTTATTCACAAATACATTTGGCTCCATGTTCTATAATGAAGAGGAATTAAACGCTATCAACCGATTGTGGCAGAAATGAAGAATAGATTTTTGAAATTTATTCTAATGCAGGAATAAATAGTTTCAATACACGGATAATGGTAAAGATACACGTAGGACAAAATAGGACGAAACCAAAGGAGAACTTTAAATGCTGCCTCTTTCCCGTATAAAAGAATATTGATTACATGAATGAAGAGGCCAAGACAATTTTTATACGTGATGTAAACAATTTCCTGCACAGAAAATAACTAAAAACAGAAATACTAAATACTCTTTACAAAAAATAAATAAATACATATATATATTGTTAAATATGGCTAATAAAGACTTTGCATTCTTACCCAAGAAAATATATTCACCATCAAGAACACTCCACAGTCTGAATTCCAAAATAAACTCCGAATTCAAAATTTTGCAAAAATTCCACCGAATTTTCAATCTTATGCGTAACACAATTTCTACATATTATTAACTAATTATCTTCATTTATTCATTAATTTACTAACCAAATTTTCCTAGATCGTATATCCATAATATGTAAAGACGAAACACAAACGAACTCTATTACATTACGATCTGCTCAATAAATTAAATAGTTGAATCTAATATATTACACCTCTTTTGAATAATAAATACTTCTCCCCTTGCATTAACGTTCATAAATATGCATAGACATTTTTTTACCATTTGAACTGCCTAAAGCAATATTTGCTCATTAAATATAATACTCTTTTGTATATTCAATTTCAAAACCAATTATTTTCCGTGAAAATGGATGATTTATTTAATTAACCGTGATCCGGCCGCCCCCGTGTGACTTTGTTTTCATAGTAAAACTAATTTATGTTTTACACATTGACTAATTTTGAAGTTCTCTGTGCTGTCTGGAAACTAATTAAACATGTAAATGTTGCTATGGGATAGATAGAATTTCCTTTTCCATTCTTATCGACGAAAAGGTGGGAAAGTATGCTCATAGCGTCTTTGAAGTGACAATTTTGCGTTCTACCAAGATATTTGAAATGGGAGTTTCTACTCGGCTTTCTTGTTCATTCATAATCCATAATGTTTCAATTTCATTGGTATTCCCATTCAGTATTAAAATGAGAAAGAAAATGTGTATATTTTTCAGATTTAGTACTTTAATTTATCATTTTACAATATTTCATAAAAAAGTCTTTAAAATATCTTTTATGAAGTTCACGACAGATAAGTTTCAAAAGTGGCATTGCTGCAGTTGGGCATCGAACCGTTGATTTTCGAACTGGTGATCCAGGGTTCAAGCCAAGGGTGGATTATGATTGTGTGTGCCCTTGTGCAACAAGTACTGTGAGGCACACAGTAATATTTTTACGGTATCGGTCTTCGAGGACGCGTGACACTAGCTCTTTTGTATTGGCACTTATGATCCGCAGTGGTAGTGAACGTTCAAAAAGAAGACGTAGACAGAAAGTGATTAGCAGTTGACGAACAGCATGTCAAAAAATAGCCATTCAGAGAAGATTTTTGACACATTACCATCAAAACCACGAAGTCAAAATGAGAGTTCAGAATGAGATGTTACCCTCGATTTCTACTATTGTGAAAGATAAGAAGGCTCCAACTACTATTTAAGTTATCTACGGTTCAGATGAAAGGGGGGTGTCTACAGCGCACGAAAAAAGTATAAGGACAGCATATAATTGAATGAAAATATACATTATTTTCACTTTATCAAAAACAGTTAACGAATAAGAACAGTTAATAACAGTTTTTTTTTTTTTAAATATTAGAGGTAAGAGATATCAAAATTTCATTTTGATAAAGTGAAAATAATTTATAACTGTTCTAACTGTTGTTAACTGTTCTTATTTTTTTGGATCTTTCTTTTTCTTTTGACACTTTTTATTTGTATTTTTTCTTATTTTTCTTTTCTAAATTTTATTCTAAATTTCTGTTTTTGTTTTCATACGCCAATTTTTTTTTTCCTTTTCATATATTTTCTTTTTATATATTTTCTAAATTTTACTTTTAAAATTTTATTATTTTCTTTCATTTTAATCTATATTTTATTATGTTATTATACCTCACTCTAAATATTAGTTTTCAATGATCTTTTTATCTATATTCGCAATAACCATTTTCCCATTTTTGTAAAATGGACGTACTTGTCAAGTTCAAATATAATGTAAAACTGTCTGTTTAATCGCAATATTTATTATAAATTGTAATATTTTTAGACCTAAATAAAAGTTCGTTTGGTGGGATGGTAGACCTTGGGTGCCTCCTGAATGCAGGAGGTATCCTTTCCCGGCCGTGCAGATAGCTACTCTAAACCCAATATGTGAGTCGCACGGTCTGGGGCTTCAGACCTCTAATATGAAATTATACAATAATATTTACAACACATAAAACAACAAATATGAACCTTATAAAAGCTGACCTTATAAAGATTATCACTAAAGCAAATATAGAAAAAGTATAAGGAGATGTTCTAAATTACTTAACATTTATCTTATTAATCAAGAAAACAACCTTTTTTTCAATTACTTGAATAAGGCGAGAGGTCATCGATGTTGAAAGTTCTTTTAAAGTCTCTATGGAAATGTTATTCCAAGCTTGTTTGATGGCTAATACAAGATCCTGTTTACACTGACATTGTGTGTCATTTTTATAAACTTCTCAAGCTAGAAGGCCCCATAAATTTTCTATTGGATTGAGATCGAGATTTCTCACTGGCCAATCAAGTAAATTTACTGAATTAGCTTCAAACCAGAGTTTTGCACTCATAGAAACGTGTATAGAAGCGTTATCCTGTTGGAAAATATAGTCTCCTGAAGTAATTAGTGGGGCTTCAGGTAACAAATATTCACCTAACACATCAACATATTTGTCAGATTTCATTTTGCAGTTGATAAAGACTATAGGCGTGGTTCTGTTGTCCAAAAGTGCCCTAAATCATTACTGTGCCCCCACCGTATTGACGTTTGGAAAACACACTTCTTTAGTTTTACGCAGATTATACCAAAAATAGCGAAAACCATCTAGCCCATCGAGATTGAACTTTTCTTCGTCCGAAAAGATTACATCAATCCATTTTGGACCGAGAGAAATGTATTTTTGTGAAAACTCCTGTCCACGTTCCTTATGTTCCTTTTTAAGAGGCGGATGTGACATTAACTTTCCATACCAAATATTCGGATGTTTATTCAAAACATTTTGAATTGTTCGTGTGGAACATAGTACGTCCAAATTTCTTCTAACTTCATTTGCAGTTTCTTTTTTCTCGCAAGCTCTTCTTGCAGCCATTCTTTTCTGTCGATGCGTTAGAATTCCTGGTCTTCAAGTTTGTTTTTTCATTCTATACATTCCAGGTTCTTTTAGAAAATTATTAACTACAGTTTTAGATCTTTTATTCATTTTCGAAATTTCATGACCACTCAATCCACATTCTTTAAACCAAGAATTTTCCCTTTTTCAAGATCAGACAGATTATTTTTGTACGATGCCAAATGGAACTCATGAAGAATCGAAGCAAGTGTGAATTTTGTTTAGAAACCCAATCTTTATATTTGAAATGGTCATTTTCTGCTTTCAAATATGCAAATTTTACTATAATTTTAGATGAAAAGGCAGTTGTCCTTATACTTTTTTCCAAGATCATATGGGTTTAAAATTTATAAAGTAAATTTATACATATTTATTTTTGGAAAATTTAACTAATTTACATGAAAAAGAACTTAATTTTATCAATATTTTTACTTAAGAAATTTGTATACATTTCCGTCTAAAAGATTTCTAGATTTGGCGAGTTTTCACTTGTCCTTATATTTTTTTCGCGCACTGTAGATGCTATCCGATGAGTTTACGCTTACACTACCCAGGCCTTCTGATTCATAAGGTTAAGAGTGGCAATTGGTCGGCCGGTAACATCATTAAAATTTTGTATCTTGCAACTGAATAATATATTCCTTATGAAGTCAATAAAACAAGAAAAGCAAGAAAAAATAAATCAATTTAAACAACTTTTACAGTAGAACAATAACCAATTAGAAATACCAAAATACAAACACAATAATCCTATTAATTAAGAATGAAATTTTCCATGCTTATAATATCGGCCGCGGGATAGAACATAAGAGCCAGCCAATTTTTAATTGAGACAAATATATTCAACGCTAAGTGGCATACATCACTAAAACAGAATTCATTAAAACAAAGTTACAACTTAAATTTTTAATAGCGTTACTTTCCCCGTTAATAACAGGCTTAAATAATAGCTTAGATTATGGCAAATACTAAACACAGCATTTAGAATTCATCACAGTATATTTCATAGCATTTAAAACTAAATAATGTTAATTATATAAACTTCGAAGGAAAGTTAAAATTCGCCTGGAACTACAAACGGTTGAAATATTCTCTGTCCTAATATTCTGCTGTGTTCGAAGAATTAATTTTACGGTCTATTGGATAACAAACAGTCGAAATCCTCTTTGTGATTTTTTTAAAAAGATTTTTCTTTTCAGAGCTGCTGATCGGCATAAATTTGAGTTTCACGGGTACTTAGAAGTTTTAAATGTGATTCATCATGCATGGTTCTTGGGTGTGTATACATGGAAAATAATTGACTTGTCCTCCAGTTCCGCTTTGAAGTGAACACTTCCATTGAAGTAGAAAAATATATTTTTTTATTAATATCTTTAGGGAATTTTTCCGCACATGTTAACTTTTATGTGGAAACTAGCTACGGTACCCACAGCTAGCGGTCATTACATTTATCAATTATTTTTAGCAAACATTTCTTTTAGCAATGCTTGCTAAATGTATTTATTGTTTAAGCAAATAAACAAAAAGAAACACACCCGCCAAGCGTGCATTTATGTTACAAAGGTACTCCGCCTTAAATTAACACCTTTGACTCGCCTTTGGGTCACTTTATGCCACTATGAGGCCTTTGTTAATAAGCGCCAGCTTAAAGGAAGTGTACATAGGCTGCTAAATTCACTTTTGTAATACGTGCACATTCACGCAGAGGGCGTTAATAGCTCTAAATTAGAATCTTTGGCCCAGGTACTTGAAGTGTTACGTGGCCTTTGTTAATAAGTGGCCGCTTTGAGAGAGCATATCCCATTCACTCCACATATGTAATCCGTGTACAGACGCGCAAGTAAAAGAACCTCTGTATCTGCATGTCTCTTTGTGATATAAGGAAGTATTGACTAGAGAATGGGAAATTATGTTGAAGTATGAGTATAATATATTACTAATTTCATTTAATCAGGTGGTACAATTTTTTTAATTTTCGTAAATTGGTAAAATTATATTTAAACTAGCGCTCAAGACTAAAGTATTAGTCACGCCAATTCAAATATATATATATATATATATATATATATATAATAATAATAATAGTTTATAAGTCCAATGAAAGAAAAGTGAGAAGCTGAAACTCGAAAAACATATATATATATATATATATATATATATATATATATATATATATATATATATATATATATATATATATATATATATATATATATATACACACGTACACAGGGTGATTGAAAAAAGATGGGCCACATTTTACGAGGTGGCAGTATATACCAAACCAAGCATTTTTCGTCATAATTTACCGGGTCGGATACGAAGTTACTCGTCAGGAAGCGTCCGCTCCAAAAACTGAAAAGCGTCATTCTGGTTGTTATTTTCTGGTTGAAGATGAAAACCACGTACGCAAATTTCATCTGGAGAAGAAGAAGAACACTTTGAAAATGAAGAGGAACTCGCCGCTACTGCTTAAATACGCGACATGCCTGATCTGTTCGAGGGTGCTCGTCAATCCCTTCATCGTCGCTGTGAGACGTACAATCAGGTTGGCAAACAGGTTTTTTTGAGCCATTACTGTAATTTTTGTTTATTAAATGTCATTTTATAACCTCTAAGTTATTCTTGTGTTTTCGCTTCATCGGTTTCACCATTAAGCGCCCACTGGGGCTTTACCTTTCATTTCGGACCCGATAAACTATGAGTAAAATGCTTGGTTTGGTGTGTGCTACCACCTCTAAAAGTTTGGCCCATTTTTTTTAACACCTTGTATATATATATATATATATATATATATATATATATATATACATGGCAGTTCAAAATATAAAGAAAGCGCTATAGCGATATAATGATTCTTTTTTTTTTTAATTTATTTCTTCTCAAGTTTACTATTGAGATTTAAGCAGCGAGGAAAGAGGAAATGTTCACCTAGTTATCCCAACTCCACTACGATCATCAATGGTTAAGGACTATCCAGGTGAATTTTTAGCATTGCCTTGGAGGAAATTTAGCAATGCCTTAGCAATGCCAAAAGTGGATTCACTGTTTCTATTAAGAATCAGACTCCTAAGCATGGTCCTAACTCTACATTATGAAACAGAATATAGTGTTAACTCTATCAGTGTGGAAAAGAACCACATCTTCGATAAAAGCGTTCATTAAGATTGCTGGACACCTCAAATGTAGCATGCTCATGTACTAGCCACTGGCTATCAAACTCCATTTTCTTAACAGTCATTCACAGTGGTCAGTTTTTGAACAGAAATGCTACAGCATCTATTTCGAAAAATACCAATTTGTAACTGTATAAATTATCTATTTTATAAATATAACTAATTCAAAAACTAAATAAAGTCGGTAAATAACACAAAAAAAAAGTAGATTTTATTGATACTTTACTGTTGTTTTTCAGTAAAACATTAAACAGAATACGCTTGCAATTGCGGTTCAATCGTTTGATCTTATCATCAGTCGACTTCACTAGCTACAGCAAATAATAAAGGACTAAAATTTACGAAACGCATTTTAAAGTTACTAGCTATCTAGATTGTGGCTACTCTATCATTTAAGCCATAAACAGTGTTCACCCCATAATTTATACTTTATGTACTATGGTGTGGTTACTCCACAATTTTAAGCCTATACTACGATATGGTTACCCCTTAATTTATGCTATATATACTATGGTGTGGTTATTCTATAATTTAAGCTATATACTGCTATGTAGTTACATAGTTTAAGCTATATACTGTGGTGATGATACGTTTAGATATTTTCTGTGGCTGCTCCATAAGTAGAGATGCATGCTGCGATGTTGTAAACCTATAATTTAAGCTATATAATGTAGATATCCCAAATGTTAAGGTATATACTAATATTTAAGATGAGTAGGAATTTAATCAAAGCAAAAGACCGATTTTACCCTCACAGCAAAGATCGTCACATGTGTGACAGTGACGTTGTAGTCACGTGACACCTGGGTCACAATGTGACATCATATTTGTGACTTCTATGCGACTTTACGTACTAGCAACTTTGTAACTTTATTGTGACTATGTTCTGTGACGTTTCCACAATTTAATTAACACGTAACAATGTGACGACATTACAGTGACAATTACAATGTGACGTCACAAACAAGTTAATATGCGACGTCACAAACGGCCATGAAAATGACTTCGCTGTGACCTCAATATGACATTGCCGAGACATACTGCGACGCCCTGTGACGTCACAAAGTCACAGTGTGACGTAAATATTTCGTCACTGTGAAAAAAAATGTTGTTACGGTAATAACTAGGAGTTCGACGATAATAATTATAAATTTATCTAGTGTCTTTTGGGAAATATGTAAATTTTTATTAAAGACAGGATTTTTAATATATGATTAAATTGCATTTAATCAAAATTCTTTATAAATAACAACATTTACAGGAAACTAGATAATTTTTACTTTTAATTCGTGCTTTTCAATATCTAACCCCCAAACAATCTGAAGAAGTACGTTTCTCATCAACCTCCTTTAATTCCTTAATCCAGGCAAGCGGAAAAGCGATAACGAGCGACCATTTCTTTCAAGAACCAACATTTCAATACCAAAACTCGATTCAGCATTTAACCTTTGATGCATTTAATCCCAGTGTTAGAGAACCAGAAGAAAAAAAAACTGAGCAAAACTTTAATGATTATTTTCCTTTCTTGTTTCCTTTACTCTTTTTTTTTTTTCAATTTCAAGTCTTCTTTGAAATCTTCCTTGTGTGCAAAACCTTCCAAAATATTAATTTTGTCCAAAGGATTTGGGTTAAGCTTCAGTTACTTCTAAGACATATTTTTTTTATGTTAGCAAGAAACAAATTAATTTCACACTCGATAGCACATGGAATCGTAGTATAGTTTTGTGGTAGTTTCGGAAGTTTAGGTTCGGAAAAGAGCGTAAGGTCATGATTGATTAGAGCTTAAATTAACATGTAAATGAGCGTTTTAAAAGCTCGATAATTACTAAGTACTTCAAAATCCTAAAAAGCAAATGTTTAGCACCATTATGTATTCAATCTTAGAACGATATGATATGTCTTCACGTAACTTTATTTTGCACATGGCGACAAAAGACTTCATTTTATTACTAACCACTTGAATACAACGAATTACTAATATCAAATTATAAATATTTACTAAATACAGCAGAAACCTGGTTATTTAAAAAGTACGGGACTGAAGCATTTTCGATTGATCGAGGTTCCATTGACTTCTCTGATAACCGGAGGACGTAAATTATGGTCTGAGATTGAGTCGCTAGTTTTTGAAACAGAGTTTGAACGTGAGAAAGTTGATTTGGTTGGAACTGTGGCTAGCAATGCAGTTCTAAACATCTAAGTGTTTGTTCTTGGGCATGCTTAATTGGCTTCCCAGAATATCCGACGTAGAGGTCTGGTTTGCACGAAACACTGATGAGCAGGTCATAACGGATACAGAAATAGTTGCTGCAGTGAATGGATACAGAAATAGTTGCTGCAGTGAATGGATACAGAAATAGTTCTGGCAGTGAATGGATACAGAAATAGTTGCTGCAGTGAATGGATACAGAAATAGTTGCTGCAGTGAATAAAGGAGATGCTGCTGAAGAACTCGATGAGACAAATAATAGCAACATTACACCAAGGTTATAAAGACTCTAAACGCAGTGCTTCAGTATATTGAAGTACAAGATCCAGTAACAGTTTTTGATGTGCTATTGTTTAAATGGTGGCAACGGTTGCAAGGGTGTTTTGAAGCAATGCCAAATTGAGCAGCAGAAGAAAATCACTATATAATTTGTAAAGAAACAAATTAATATTGTGTATATATACGTAATAGTAAAAAATATCAGCATTTCAAACATGACACGTTTACTATAGTTACCACAATGGAATAAAAACTAAACAAATTCAATGATTTTATATAATACAAAAATCGTTTGCTGTAACTGAAAATTAAAATATCTCAAGAATGGTTGATTATGCACCCATATAAAGTCAAAGAAAATTCAGAATATTTTCCCTGTGCATGATTATATTAAAATAAATTTTATGCGTCAAGCTGTTCTCGAGTTATAGCTGAAAGATTGTTGGAACAAAAAATTCCGAAATGCATATAATTTTTAACATAAATGAAATATTCTGCATTTTTCTCATTACTAAGTTCCACGTATATTCACAGCTTCAAGTTTCTAGTTTCAACAGTTTGGGCTGTGTAATCCACCTCTTAATCAGTCTTACTCAGCTGTATGACATAGGAAATAAATGAATTGCTAAGTGTTCCTCTTCATTCTGTTCTCCAGAATAGCTCTGTTTTCTGAAGTGTGATTGTGATCGGATAGAAACTGTGATTTTATAAAGTGTTGTTTGCCATGGCTAGAAAAGCAGGAGCAATTAAATGTATATAAGTCATTAGCCACCACAGTGGTTACTAGTACGAACTATCTGATGTGTGAATCTCCACTCGACTTTCGAATACATTCGAATATCATAGTGTTTAGTTTCACTCTTATCAAAATTAGTATCACAAAAAAAAAATTATTTAATACTCAGAATGTTCTATTAAAATATTGCATGAAAAATCTTTGAAAACATATTTTCAAGTTGCTAGGTCAACAGGTTGGTCTCTTATGCCAAGGAATTGAATACTGTTATCTGTGCGATTATTAATATGGCTTAAAGTATTAATTTTAAATATTGCAACGAAAATGAACAATTTTATATTAAAATTAATTAATCCTAAAATGCGATAGTCTTAAATTATTTTGAGTACAACAACAAAAAAACAATATATAGAAACGATAAATAAAAATATAATTTAAAATATAATAGTCCTGCATGCAAAGTCCTACACAACAATATTTACATATACTCTAAATAAGCAACAATATAAAAATTTTAACTGTATACATTTAAATTACTGACAAATTTCAATTATATAGGGCCATTACATATGATATTGTTAAAGTTAAGGAAATTGTTTTTCGAGTTCGAAAGAGAATGTATTGAGAACAGCAGATATTACATAACAGTAAATATTTTCTTCTTTGCTTGATAATAAATTAGAGATAATTTAATATATTTAATTGTTGTTTTAAATAAAAATTGTATATTTTTACACAAATTCTAATTTAAAATAATACGTTTTTAATCTTATGAAATGGTTAATACAAAAAAGGATATTTGAAATACATACATTGTGAGAAATTACATTCAAAATACTTTATCTATAGAAATTTCATTTATTAACCGTAAAAATATGAGAACTGCTGCTTTGAAAGTGTGGTTTTCTTAAAAGCAATGTTAAAAATTAGCCACATAAATCGATGTAGTAAATACGTATCTCCTTGCAGGTCAAAGACACAATTTATCTGTAATCCCAGCCAAACATAGCTTCCCCCATAAATTTTCCTCTATCTCAATCGTAATCTTATCTTCCACAATGTATTGCAGACCATTTTAAACTGCAAATAATTTCATGCTAGGGGATATTTAATGCTGCTGTTTTTGCACAATTTTTCTGCGTTTGTATTGCTTTTGAAATGTCGCGATATATTTTATTACAATGTTCAGCCAGATTTTATTACACAGTCAAATATTCCTTGATGAATGATTCATATTCTATTGGTAACACTTCTGCAACCTTTGCACCAATTTTTTCTTCAAAGCAAACTCTTCATTTTTTTTTTTTTAATTTATACTTTATTTTGAAACATTTAAGTACGAAATATAGTTTCGGAAATATTTTATGTTTGCTTTGCAACTGCACTCAGAATAAACACTTATCGGATGATAATGATTTCTGATTAAGCATACTTACAAAGCATACACCCGTATGATAATAGAGAGAGCATATTAAATTGCTTTATGTTTTGTTCCATTTTAGATCAAAAGCGTGCAATATCTCAATAAAAACGTATGCTATGCTAGATCTCAATAAAAGCGTATGCAATATCTCAATATAAAGGTATGCAGCCGAAAATCATCCACTTATGTGGTATACTTAATTATTTTTTTCTATTTTAGATTTGAAAAACAGTTCTACATATCGATAATAAACAGTCTTCTTCTTCTTCTTCTTCTTAAGCACTACAGCCGATTGCCAGCCAAGGCTGTCTCAGTCAGTTTCCACCATCTCGACCTATCCGACGCCACTGTCCTCTATCTATTGACACCAACGTTCCTCAGCCATTTCTCCACATTGTCCAGCCACCTTGTACACGACCTTCCTCTCGTACGATCACGTTAAACATATGGGTCCGAAAGTCCTTCCGAGAGGTTGGTGGTAGGGGAAGGAGGGTACGGTCCCTGTGGATGCCTCCCCCACTGGGTTCCGGTCTAAATTGGGTGACACTTCCCGACCGTCCAAACAGTTACCTTACACCTTTCTGGTAGGTCGGACGGTCTGGGTTTCAACAACAACAACGACCTTCCTCTCCGACCATCCATCTTGCTGCTCTTAGTCCTTGGACGAGTCGGATGGTCTGGGTTTTCGACGACCTTCCTCTCCTCTTTCCTTCTGGTCCCTGGAAAGTTATTTTCTTGACTAAGTTATCCTCTCCATATCTATATATATGGTCGAGCCATCTTAGTTGAGACACTTTAATCACTTTTACTATGTTTGGTTCTCTAAATTTATATTGTAATTATATCTTATTCTCCACACTCTATTTTTCTTTACCACTCCAAATATTCTTCTCAAGATTTTTCAGCGTAGTAGTGTTATATAAATAACGTCATTTGCTAAAATAAATTAACTAGTGTGTAATTTCTTTTCACATTTTGCAAGAAATGTTTTTAAAAATCGCGATCATGGACCCAAATGATTACAACTATAGCGTGTTACCCTCTATTCTAAAGGACTTGAAAAAATATTTTGATTGACATCATACTTGACGATGTACCCCCGGGGGGTGGTTAATGACGTCAGAAACAAAAAAAAAATGTATTGCGGTTATTTTTCACAACAATGATGGAAACTATAAAGTCTGGTGACATTATGCCATAAATAATCCCTTTCATGCATGATATAAAATTATGTCCTATGCTACCATATTACAAAATATAAAATTTAAAATAAATTTCGTAGTTTTTGCTCGAATTTAAAAAAATTCAATCGAGTTCTAGATTTTTCGATAAGAAAGCCGGATATAAAGTTTCATAAAAATCCTTTAATATTTGTAGCCGCTATCGTATACACAAGAAATCGACAAGACATACATGCAGACAGAGAGACGGACATCACTCCAAAAATAGTCAAAACGTGTTCAGGCGTTCTTAAATAATATATATTGTCATCAAAATCTGGAAATCAAAAATTTCCGTGAAAACAACGCTTTCTCAATGCTACGTACGAGAAAGTAAAAATGCATATAAAATGACTATTTATATACCAATTTTAAGATACACTGACTTGCAAAAGTTAAGCACGAACGGTAAAATCAACAAAAATTGGAAAAATAAAGCTTTAATTAACTCAAAATTGTGCAAATGTGTTGGTAGCAAATGTGTTTATACATTAAAGAAAATAAGAATTACGTACAAAAATGAAAAAAAAATATATACTCTTATAGCATTATGCGGCGGAGTATAAAGTAATATTTCATTTTGATAGTTTAAATTTCCATTTCCTGTGATAGAGTAAATTGTATAGTAGCTAATTGGTCTATTTTGGTGACAATATTTACTACTTTTTATACGTTTGGGTTTCGACAGTTTGTCTTTATCTCTAACTTGAAAGTATCTGTCATTTAGATATAAAATTAAAAGTTTGACAATAGCATCAGGGACTTTAAGTGTAATCAGCCTGAAAATTAAACCTCGATGCCATATTAATTGTTTTTGTACATATTTATAACTATAGTTATGTTAAAATGGTATAACAATTTGAAAGAAGCTGCCGTCGGATAGTGCATATCAAATGGGCGCAGTGCAAGCAATTTTTATCCTACCATGTTCAGCAAAAAACTCGGTTTGTAAAACGCTAATTTACACCATGTATTAAAATTATTATGGTCGGATAAAAAATACAGACAGACAGACGGAAGCAAAAGGAGTCCATCTCAAAATTAAGAAGCTTAGTTACATCACTCCCTCGTTTCAATATTTCAAAGTTTATTATTTCCTAATTAGTGGATTTTTAGCATATGGCATTTTTAATATCTAAGTTAACATTAAAATAAGGTTAAAATAATGTTGACATTGAAGTGGGGTTAAAATAATTTTGACGTTTCATCCAACGATTTTGGTAAACAATATTCAGTATGTTTGATATATATGCATACGATGAGTAACATTGTAGCAATAATTATCTACATATTCAATACAAATAAACATATTTTACATTCAATCTCATTCATCATTCTGTCACGAAAAGAATAACTTTTAATAATATTTTCTTGTTTTATCTTTTCATGCTTAGATGTCATTGTTTTGTCATCAACAATTATGAGAGCCGTTAAAATAGTTGATGTCCTAAATTCAAACTTATTTTATTTTGCACTTTTTTTTTTCACGTATCGAGACAAGATAACTTTTCTCGACCAATAGAAATAATTTCACGGCCTGTCGGATTCTAAATGAACGAGAAAATCCTTTGTGTGTAAATATTTAAATCAAGAACATTTTTAAGATATATTGTAGTTATGATTGCACTTTCCTTTTAGCATAGGGAAGGGGTCAACAAAGATCAGCCTGATTGATAGATAGGTACATGGTGAAATCTCTAATTATGCAAAAGTAAAAAAATCTTATAATAATAAACGACACTAGCTTGCAAGAAGAAAAAATTTCTGTTGCCAAAAATTTTTAAGATTATTTTGGATAGTTTTAGCGACGCTGAACCCAGCTTTTTATTGCACAAAATAAATGTGAAAAGATTTGTTTCTATTAAATAAAATTTGCAATTTTGCTATTACTCTTTATGTAGCTACTTTCACTTTAACGATTATTAAAAATATTTTTTCGCAGTTTTATATTTTCAATTTGCAGTAAGACATGTAGTAAAGTAATGCATGATTTAACTATCAAATTTAATGAAAATTGAACGAATTGCGTTATATATTGCATCATTCCTAAATGTGACAAAAATTCATCTATAATCATATGGGATCGTCAAATAAATGTCTTATGAAAGTTTAATCGTGGATTCCGATAAATTTTATAGTGGATTCCAATGCTCTATATCATTGTAATTGGCATTCTTCTTTTAACACACTTTTAGTTCGCTGTCATGACTATTTAAATTATCCGCTAATGGCTTTAGCGTTACTTTTATTCGATTAGGAGTGGGCACCTTACTATAGACTCATGTGTGTGATAAACGTGCATGCCTATGGACCTTTTTGTTACAAAGTTATGGGTCTTACAGGACAATCCTAAGAACCCTGGTGTCGATCATGTTGTTGCATATCACTTTTATAGCCTTCTGGGTAGTATAATCCTCGGATCACCCGGATACAGAATTTTCTAAACATGTTAATAGTTATTATGTGCCAAATGAAATTAAAGAGAAATTAGCGCGTCCAGGTATGCTCATTATAACCGCGGAAGGGGTCCACAGCAGTTGATTCACGTCCCATGGCCTCCTAAGCATCTAAATCCGTTGAAATTCGAATTCAAATTGTGGACTACAAGCTTTTCGCCACTTATGTGAGAAAACTGAAATAAATTATGAAAAGTATTAACACGAAGCATAATTTAAACTGAACTGAATGAAATTGAGGAGAAGTTGGACTGAACTGAATGAAATTGAGAAGCTGGACTGAACTGAATGGAATTGAGAAGTTGGACTAAACTGAATGAAATTGAGAAGTTGGACTGAACTGAATGAAATTGAGAAGTTGGACTGAACTGAATGAAATTGAGAAGTTGGACTGAACTGAATGAAATTGAGAAGTTGGACTGAACTGAATGAAATTGAGAAGTTGGACTGAACTGAATGAAATTGAGAAGCTGGACTGAACTGAATGGAATTGAGAAGTTGGACTAAACTGAATGAAATTGAGAAGCTGGACTGAACTGAATGAAATTGAGAAGCTGGACTGAACTGAATGAAATTGAGAAGTTGGACTGAACTGAATGAAATTGAGAAGTTGGACTGAACTGAATGAAATTGAGAAGTTGGACTGAACTGAATGAAATTGAGAAGCTGGACTGAACTGAATGAAATTGAGAAGTTGGACTGAACTGAATGAAATTGAGAAGTTGGACTGAACTGAATGAAATTGAGAAGTTGGACTGAACTGAATGAAATTGAGAAGTTGGACTGAACTGAATGAAATTGAGAAGTTGGACTGAACTGAATGAAATTGAGAAGCTGGACTGAACTGAATGGAATTGAGAAGCTGGACTGAACTGAATGGAATTGAGAAGCTGGACTGAACTGAATGAAATTGAGAAGTTGGACTGAACTGAATGAAATTGAGAAGTTGGACTGAACTGAATGAAATTGAGAAGTTGGACTGAACTGAATGAAATTGAGAAGCTGGACTGAACTGAATGAAATTGAGAAGTTTGACTGAACTGAATGAAATTGAGAAGTTGGACTGAACTGAATGAAATTGAGAAGTTGGACTGAACTGAATGAAATTGAGAAGTTGGACTGAACTGAATGAAATTGAGAAGCTGGACTGAACTGAATGAAATTGAGAAGTTGGACTGAACTGAATGAAATTGAGAAGTTGGACTGAACTGAATGAAATTGAGAAGTTGGACTGAACTGAATGAAATTGAGAAGTTGGACTGAATTGAATGAAATAAGTTGGATTGAACTGAATGAAATTGAGAAATTGGACTAAACTGAATGAAATTAAGAAGTTGAACTAAACTGAATGAAACTGAAAAGTTGGACTGAACTGAATGAAATTGAGAAGTTGGACTAAACTGAAAGAAATTGAGAAGTTGTAAACAACGTTATATAAATTCAGAAAATACATTATAATTTTTTATTGTACTAAACTGGACTAAATTGGACTAAACTGAATGAAATTAAGAAGTTGAACTAAACTGAATGAAACTGAAAAGTTGGACTGAACTGAATGAAATTGAGAAGTTGGACTGAACTGAATGAAATTGAGAAGTTGGACTGAACTGAATGAAATTGAGAAGCTGGACTGAACTGAATGAAATTGAGAAGTTTGACTGAACTGAATGAAATTGAGAAGTTGGACTGAACTGAATGAAATTGAGAAGTTGGACTGAACTGAATGAAATTGAGAAGTTGGACTGAACTGAATGAAATTGAGAAGCTGGACTGAACTGAATGAAATTGAGAAGTTGGACTGAACTGAATGAAATTGAGAAGTTGGACTGAACTGAATGAAATTGAGAAGTTGGACTGAACTGAATGAAATTGAGAAGTTGGACTGAATTGAATGAAATAAGTTGGATTGAACTGAATGAAATTGAGAAATTGGACTAAACTGAATGAAATTAAGAAGTTGAACTAAACTGAATGAAACTGAAAAGTTGGACTGAACTGAATGAAATTGAGAAGTTGGACTAAACTGAAAGAAATTGAGAAGTTGTAAACAACGTTATATAAATTCAGAAAATACATTATAATTTTTTATTGTACTTAATACTATAATATTTATCTATAGTCATTGTTGCATGAGCTTTGCTTTTTTTCATTATACTAACTTTTTATCTCCCGAAGAAACTGTAACTTGCTGATAATAATCGCAATAACAGGAAGAGAAAAAAAAAATTCTGCGACTGGATTGTGATTCGAGTCCTTTGGATTCGAGCTCTTATTCCTCAAATTCTATTGTGATACCTGTTCTTTTGTTATAATTTTTCCCCTTTCGTAACTTTTCGCATAGCTTTTTACGACTAAGTTACTTGATGTGGAATAAAGAAAAAAAATAATTTTTTTTGCAGCACGAGTTGCGACACCGGAAAGTTTCTGCTGATTGCAAAGCCGTGTTTATACTTTCGGTTATGGTTTTTGTTTCGAGACATTAGAAAGATGGTAAGTATAGTGAAAAATTTATAAAACTTTCGCATGTGGGAGGTATTTTTGATGTGAAACATCTTAAGGTGCGGGATAGAGTAAGTCTTGGAAGAAATGTAACTTCAATGGGGTGAAAGTGTGTAACTGAAGTGACATCACATTGTTACAAATAAGTAACAGAAGGGGTGGGTCAGTCCAGCGGTTAGCGCGAGAGGATTGCCGTCGGAAGGCCCGAGTTCGATTCTTTGCTTGCTCAAACTGTCCCCGTATTCTCGCGGAGTACGGACAAGTAAATAAGTGGGTCCGTAAGTCCTTCCGAGAGGCTGGTGGTAAGGGAAGGATGGTACGGTCCCTGTGGATGTCGTCACCACTGGTTTCCGGTCTAAATTGGGGGGCACTTTCCAGCCATCCAAACAGTTACCTTACACTTTCGGGTAGGTCGAACGGTCTGGGTCGAAGAATAAGAAATACGTAAGAGAAATCCATTGTTGTAATTTAAAGGTCTGTGACACTTTATCTTGGCGACAAATGTGGCGAAATGTCGCAAACTTCGCGATTTTTGGACACTTCTCCAATTTGTTGATTGGTTAATAAACTTGCGTTACTGGCTTTTTTCAGAATTTTTCACAGAGGGCTGGAACTTTTCATTGGTAAGTTTGTCATCTTCTGGATCGCAAAAAAAAAAAAAAGAAAAAAAAAAGAATTTGAGATCAAAAATATGGAAACATTTTTCTATGTACCATCGTCACACACAACATAACAACCTTTTCTCATTCGAAATATACAAAAAATGTGATGTTTGACATCCATCCTAACGAGTATATTTTTTTCTATAACATAAGGCACAATTCTTGAACAATTCTTTGAAGAGCAAATGTTTCTCCATATTTAATCAATTCTTTTGAATTTTATTGAAAGTACAAAAATAATGTACATATTTTATGTAGTTCTTTCTCCGATGAAAAAAGAAACATATTTTAAATTTTTTTCATACTAAACTATTTACTCGAATAAAATATTGCAGCAAAGTTTAAATTTATTTTTAAAAATCGTTACGCAAAATTACAAAATTTATAAATATTTTTTCTTTTAAAAATAATGAATTCTAATATTTCAGAAATGTATTCTGAAATTGTAATATTAAACAGTTTTAAGCAGTTTTCGGTGAATATTTTAATTTTAGGATCATCAAAATATGTGGAGAAACGCCGTCAATGCGGTTCATGTAGACATATATATTTCTTTAAAACATTTTAACAATTTGCTCACAAGCATTACATTGAACGAGCATTTAATCTAAAGGAAAAAATCTTAATAAAAAATGAATAAAATGTTTACCGGTAGATAAGAGAATAAGATTGCATTATATGAATTCATGGAATTTCCTTCGATAAAACACAGATCTTATAACGTTAAGATAAGAACATCTATAAATTTAACTCAAATACTATGATGTAAAAGAAAGATTTAAATTACATGTACTGCTCCGGTTTCCGAAATACAATTTCCTTTTAAAATCACTTTTTGTCCACTACGTTAAAATTTTATTTGGAAAATCAAATGCATTTTAATGTTCTCAAAAATTTGATCACGTATTATATTTTACATTATTACATCAAAAAATGTTTTTTGTTAGAAATTCCATTTAAAATAAAATACAAACTTTAAAAGTTTGAGAATGTTCTACATAAATCCTAGCAGATACACATTCTTTTAACGAATTTAAAATAATAAAATTTGATTTAATAAACAAGCAGATTACAATTCTTTTTTGAACGAAAATTCAATTCGATACACATTCAAAATATCAATTTATATTGACCAGTGTTTGACTTCAACTGTTTCATCCTTATATTGGGGTCCCGGCAATTTATTCCCTCCCCCCCAGATAAAATCATCACCCCTCCCCCCCACTCCACAATGGGAGGACCCTAAAATATACTTTATATGCATGACTTTCGAAGGGGGTGTTTCATAGGGCGGCACTAAAATATAAGTGCTCTTTTCTCTCTAGGAGAAAAATTCGGCAGACGCAATGGAGGACAACATGGGTAGTTTATGTGCAATCAAATTAGGTATATATTAAGGAGAAATGGGGATGGATTTTTAAACTTTCATAAAATTTCCTTACTTCAAAATTGGATTTTTTAAAAGAAAGATCAAGTTTAAAGTAGGGACTCTTCACAAAATTAAAAAAAAATCAATTCATAAAAATGTAACTTTTTTTATATTAAAGCATCTTTGCTTAAGTTCGAACGATCGCCTACAATAAGCTATGTACGAAAAATGGACACTAAAAAAGTCTAATAAGTTAAAAATAGAAATGCCATGTGCAATGAAAACCTGAATTTTTAAAGTTTACTAAACACAACAAAAATCACGATTACATTTACGGCCGTAGAATACTTTTTAAATGAGGGAACCGATACAAAAATTCTCTAAATTCGTAAACCTTTTCGGAAAATTTCTAAATTAATAAACCTCAACGGAGTTTAGAAAGAAAGTACTCAGTTATCACCAACCCAGGGGAAGAAAGATAAGTTCATTCAAAAGAACATTAATTAATTTATCGATCAGAAAACTTAAAAATACCCAACCGATTTCTTCAAAAGTTATAAGCGTTTGAAAATTTTAAAAACAATTGATTAAATTCATGTAATTTGCGTATAATCTATCATGTAACATTAAATAGGATATAAATTGCTGAAAATTACTACATCGTGTATGAAAATTATCTTAACAGATTTTAACTTCGTTTTAAAATATAACATTTGTTTAATCCAGGAAAATTCTGATCTCAGTTTCCATGACTTCTTTTTCGTTCTGAATTATTGACTTTGTCGTCACTTTCATGATTTGTAAACACTTTTTACTTTCCTTATATACATAATGTATAAGGAAAGTATTGTGACGGGGTCGAAAATTCGAATTCGAGTTTTCGACGAGAGTGCACGTTTCAAGCATCCCTGATCACGAATCAAACATTTTTGAAGTGATGTCTGTGTGTGTGTGTGTGTGTGTGTGTGTGTGTGTGTGTGTGTGTGTGTGTCAGTGGGTCTATGTAGACGATAACTGACGAACGAATGGACCGATTCGAACGAAATTTGGTACAAAAATCACAATTCGTAAACACTGGAAGCCTATTGTTTTTAAATGTAATCGAATGTTCAGAACCCCCTAAATTTTGGAGTGAAATTTTGAAAAAATCGTCAAAAAATCAAAACCGCTAATAAAGTTACGCAAATAGACATTTCTTATGTAATTTTTCATTAGAAAACGATTGACATAAATTTCAGAACGCTAACATGAACCGTTCCCGAGATATTGCACATTTTTCAAAAAAATTATCAAAAAGTCATATAAAATAAAAATATATATTTACTATTGAGAAACATGTTCACTTTTCATATGTAATGCCATGCGATAAATTGGGTGACATCATTCTCGTGGATCTAGCTCATTCCATTCATGGGAAAAGATACTTCGAGTACTACTTTTGTATTTGAACGCCAATAGCCATTTATCTGTTATAAGAATAACTTATTTCTCCGTCAGTAAAGCATGGCGAGATTTTGGCGACGAATTTGGCGGAATGTCGCCAACTTGGCGACTTTTGAAATGTTGTCAAATTAACGAAAATCTCGCCAAATGGATTAAAATGACGCTAAATCAATGAAAATGACGACTAATTGTCGAAAATTCAATATCTTGGAAAGAATATAAGTATTTACTATAAGAAAAACCTATTTTTTTTTACTGTAAAAGTAGTAAATTCATTGCATTATATAAGGAAAGTCATGTGTTGCCCACATCAGATTTTTTATAATAGATTTCACACATAATATGTGAACATAAATCAAGATGACCTGCTCAAGGTTCTGCATTGGGAACTTTCAATGGTAAATTGCATATAATTTAATTTACAAATAGCCGGGGTGTGATTTAAAAGGATTTCACTAAGCATATATCCCCGATCGACCGCTGCTAGGGCATACAGTGGAAGTTTTGCTCAGTGATTTCATCCTCGACGGTAGAGGAAGCGGTAAATCCCTAGAGGAATTTTAAATGCATCTCGTGTGAAATATACAGTTTACTACTTTTACACTACTCAGATTAAAATATCCGCTCGGATTTCTCATACATTCATATTCCATAGAGTTTAGTTTCATCTGTATTAAAATCAGTATCATTATGAAAAAGATACATTTGCTTTTCAGATTTTATACCCAAATTATTCTTTGAAGGGGAATAATAAACTAGCTGTAAAATTAGTAGTATACTTTGCTTTTATTTTATGTCTTAAAAAAGCAATGTATATTTTACTGCAAAATTTTTATAATATGTATTGAAATGTATTGAAATTATTAAACAATTTCATTGATTTAATATATATTATAGATTATAAGTTGTAATTGAAATAAATAAGGGAAAACAAAAATTAAAAATAATATCAGTCATGGCTAACCGTAGGATATTTTTTTTAAATAAACCGCAACTAATAAAATTATTTTTACTATTTGAAGCTAACATATGTGACAGTTCTGTGAAATAAAATTTTAAATAAAAAAAAATTTAAATTAAAAAAATTTTAAAACTCAAAAAAATTTAATTTACCATAATTTCATGAAGTTATTATTTATTTAAATATATGCTATCCATCCAAATGACAAAATCCCGATTTACAAAATGAAAACATAACGCATGTGAAATTTTATAGCAATAGAAAAATATTTTCTTTTAATTTTGGAGTAAATAGAAAAATATGGAACTGAAAAATAAAAAAACAATTGAAAGATTGAAATCCGTGTATTAAAAATAATATAAATTAAATATTTCTTCAAGAATCCCTTGCCTCTTACAGAAGACCTCGTATTTAAAGAAAATATTCATGCACATCCTCATGTCTCATTCCATTTGTCCTACGGACATCTAATGTTTTATGATTTTGATTTATCTTAGCCACTTTCACACGAATAAAATCAGCCCCTGAAGCAGCATTTATCGAGAATTATCCAAATTTAAAATGTCATTTTTTATGTGTCGCCCAGTTCATCCATTATTAAATAATACATTTGCTTCGTCTACATTTGAAAAAAAAAAAAAAGAATAAAAACAAGCTTTGTTTTTAAGCACTTTTTTTATTTAACAGTATCAATGGAAATGTTAAATCTTGACGTTTTTTATTGTTTTCGGTGTAAATTTAGTCGGATTGCAATGCGGTTTCTTTTAAATTGCACCCCAAAGTGTAAACTACTTTTTAAAAATACTTAAAATCGTTTTTTTTTTAAATATAAAATTTACAATCTCCCCATATTTCGTAAAATATTTTTAAAAGTTAGTTTTTTTAAATTGGCAACAGCTTAGTGATGCGGATGATTTGGACGTATTTAACTTATCCGCATAAATGCAAACTACTTCGATAACAACCATGAAGTAATTCAAATTATTAATTTTTCCCATTTATTAAATATTTTTCCATCGTTATTACAGGAATGATTTACTTTCATAGACATTAACATAGTTTTTCAAATAATGTATATACACTACAATGTTATAGTGGTAGGTGCATCTATTCTTGAGTTGTCGGATCCACATTTTTCTCTCCCTCTGTCTCCTACATGCACGAACGCATACATGGACACCTTTCCAAAAATGTTCGAAATAGATTCAGGAGGCTTAAAACTATTTATCCGTCAAAATCTCGAATTCAAAATATTTTAGGAAAACAATACTTTCTGTATACAATAGTATGATAAAATCAGAAAGTCAAAATATAAATAAAATACCCACTTTCACTTTTGGAGGTGCGTTATAAAATGAGAGTTCGAAAATAAACAGGATAATCTAGTAAATTTCAACAAAAGGCAGATGCATTCAAAATTATAAACATTACTTTAAATAAAAAATATTTTTAGTACAGTACTGGTGTCAGAAACCCGATTCAGGAATTTATACCAATTGAGACAAATGAACTAGAAAACCCTTAATATTTCGAAAATTTTTGTCAATTGCGATGTAATTGTGTCTAATGTTTTTCCATAATATTGAAATTAGTTATTTTATTATTGTCGCCTACTTAGACGTCGTCAAAATGCAAATGTTGCATATTGGTTCTAGAGTGATCATTTAGAAAATGCCACAAGGTCGCATTGTCTGCTGACTTTAAAAATCTGACGTGGGCAGCACATGACTATCCCTGCAGACTTATATCCACATTCTCTTTATTTTAATTAAATTTATTTCACTTTTAATTCAATTTTCGTTCTCATTCGGTAACCGGACTTATTTTCAAAGGTGGCGTAGAGAAAATACGAAAAACTAAAATATCTCGAGAACAGCTAGTCCTAATGTAATGGGGGTGGTCTTATTCTTTTCTTCGCTAAAAATTACGTATTAAACAAGCATTTAATGGATATATCTGAGCATACGTAGTTCTTTAGTTTAGATTTGGACGATTTTTGCGGGCCATTTTGCAAAAAAATGCAGGTTATTTTTTTCCGAATCATACCAAAATCTAATCAGCACCAGGGTGACCCACAAATGACTCATCTGCCGAATTTTGTGAAATTCGGTCCATTAGTTTTTTAGTTAGAGTGGACACAAGCTTTTGAGGGCCATTTCGCAAAAATAGGCGGGTTCTTTTATCCCGAATCGTACCCAAAACTAATCAGCACCAGACTCGCCCACTAGTGACTTACGTATAAAATTTTGTGAAATTCGGTCCATTAGTTTTTTAGTTATAGTGGATACAAAATCTGCACAAACAGACAGACAGACAGACACACAGACAGACAGACAGACAAACACACACACAGACGGCACGCTAAAAACGGTTTTTTCGTATTCTAGAGGTCTTGAAACGTGTAAATCCGTCGAACACTCGAGTTGCGATTTTCGGCATGATTCCAATACTTTCCCTATACATGACCATGTATTGCAGGGAAAGTAAAAATCTGATGTGAGCAGCACATGACTTTCCCTGCAGACTTATATTCATGTTCTCTTTATTTTAATTAAATTTATTTCACTTTTCATTCAATTTTCGTTCTCATTCGATAACCGGACTTATTTTCAAAGGTGGCGTAGGGAAAGTACGAAAAACTGAAATATCTCGAGAACGGCTAGTTCTAGTGTAATGGGGTTGGTCTTATTCTTTTTGTCGTTAAAAATTACGTATTAAATCAGCATTTAATGGATATATTTGAGTATACCCAGTTTTTTATTTTAGATTTTGGCAATTTTTGCGGGCCATTTTGCAAAAAAAGGCAGGTTATTATTTTCTGAATCGTACCAAAATCTAATCAGCACCATTGTGACCTATACGTGACTCATCTACCGAATTTTGTGAAATTCGGTCCATTAGTTTTTCAGCTACAGTGGATGCAAGCTTTTGCGGGCCATTTCACAAAAAAGGCGGGTTCTTTTATTCCGAATCGTACCCAAAACTAATCAGCACCAGCCCCGCCCACAAGTGACTTACCTACAAAATTTTGTGAAATTCGGTCCATTAGTTTTTTAGTTAGAGTGGATACAAAATCCAGACAGACAGACACACAGACACACACACAGACGTCACGCTAAAAATGGTTTTTTCGTATTCTAGAGGTCTTGAAACGTGTAGATCCGTCGAAAACTCGAGTTGCGATTTTCGGCATGATTCCAATACTTTCCCTATACATTACCATGTATTGCAGGGAAAGTAAAAATATGACGTCATACCATGTCATTTTGGTCTTCTTGAATTCAATTCCTGAAATATACGGCAATACTAATTGTGAAATAATTTCTTGAGAAAGGAAAACACATTAAGTTTTCGACTTCTTTTTATTGAATTTAAGTGATTCATTAACTGAAAAAAAAGATAAATAAATAAAAGAAATATCCAACACACAGATAATTTTGAAAGTAAAATGATCTAAATTTTAAATTGTCACGGCGTGATTTAAAAGCATTTCACTAAGTATATAATCCAGAGAAAACGTTTGAGTGAATTACCATGAGGGAAATGGTATCGTTGGCTTCTTCCCCGAATGAGGGGGAGAACTACCCCTTGGGACATTCAGATTAATTCCATGGAAAATATAGTTTAATACAATTTACGAAAAAAATCCATCGGATAATGAAGGATTTTATTGAGCGACTCAGCTCGAGAAATGCAGTGGGATTTCCAATCTTATACAAGAATTTTCCTGGAACAATATATGCTGAATTCGCCCTCTGCAAATATTTAAGATATTTACAAAAACCTTCATAATTGCTTGACGAGAAATCAAACGCTTATGAAAAATATGTAAAAGTAGTAAATAAATAAAGGAGAATTAAAAAAATAATTTTTGTCCTTTTCATTATAACAAAATATCTGCTAAAAAGAATACATTCAGACTTAATCAAAAAGACGAAATTATACAAAGGAACTTAATATTATTTCAATATTAACAACTAGTGTACCCGTGGCAAACATTTTGTCGAAATTTTCAATAACTTTTCTTAGTTTAAGAGTTCGAATACATATTTTCTTAATTTCGCCTTCCGACTCACTTTTCTAGCATATACCCCAGTTTTCATTGTCATTACATATTGCTGTTTTCGTTCTCATTCGATGACGTTTGATAGAGAACTTGTGAATAATAATTTGTCCAAAAATTGGCGTTATATAAGATAGCAAAATTCGCCAACACTATAGACCCTATTTAAATACACTTATAAAAGCACTAAAAACAAAGCAGTTTTAATTTCATTGATATCCATTAAAATAATAACATCTTAACTAGAATTTTATTAAAATACAAATTGGGTAAGATGCACCGTTCGAATCATAAAATTGTTATAAATAAATCAACACACCAACAAACCGATTTGAAGATACGACAAATTCATTAAAATACATTTTTTATTCAATTCCTTCAAATTCTCCTAGAAGGGCATTTCACTCTAGCGGCTTAATGACATTTGTGTTTTGTTGTACAGACATCACTGGGATCAGCGCCATTAATCAAATAAATGCGGGGCACCTTCTGTAACTCCTATACACTAAGACATAATTTATCATGCAGCATAATTAATGAAGCATACGAATAATGTCTATACTACATCAAAGTTGTTTGAAACTTCGTAAACATACTTAAAGGACTATTGTCTGAGCGTAAGTAAATATTACTGTAAGTGATATTAATGATTGTTAATATATTGGGTAATAAAGTAAGTGTTGGAGATTTAGAGTAGTGAAATAAACAAATTTTGTTCTTCCAAAAAATCTCAGCATTTATCACATTATTACTTTCCTTATATACATAACGTCAAAGAAAAGTATTGTGACGGGGTCGAAAAATCGAATTCGAGTTTTCGACGGGAGAGCACGTTTCAAGCATGCCTGATCACGAATCAAACATTTTTGAAGTGATGTCTGTGTATGAGTGAAAATATGTGGGTGTGTGTCAGTGAGTCTGTGAAGACGATAACTGACGAACGAATGGAGCGATTCGAACGAAATTTGATACAAAAATTACAATCCGTAAACACTTGACGCCTATTGTTTTTATGTGCAATCGAATGTTCAGAACCCCCCTAAATTTTCGAATGAAATTTTGAAAAAAATCATCAAAAAATCAAAACCTCTAATAAAGTTACGCAAATAGACATTTCTTATGTAATTTCTCATTAGAAAACGATTGACATAAATTTTAGAACGCTAACATGAACCGTTCTCGAGATATTGAACATTTTTCAAAAAAATTATCAAAAAGTCATATAAAATAAAAAAAATATTTCCTATTGAGAAACATGTTCAATTTTCATATGCAATAACATGCGATAAATTGGGTGATATCATTCTCGTGGATCTCTAGCTCGCTCCTTTCATGAAAAAGATACTTTGAATAATGCTTTTATATTTGAACGCCAATAGTCATTTATCTGCTGTAAGAATAACTTATTTCTCCGTCCATAATGCTTGGCGAGATTTTGGTGACGAATTTGGTGGAATGTCGCCAAATTGACGACTTTTTTAAATGTTGATAAATTAACCAAAAACTCGCCAAATTGATAAAAATGACGCTAAATCAATGAAAATGACGACTCATTGACGAAAACTCAATATCTTAGAATATAAATATCTACCATAAAAATAATCTTTTTTCTTTACTGTAAAAGTAGTAAATTCATTGCATTATATAAGGAAAGTCATGTGCTGCCCAGGTCAGATTTTTTCTTATTAGGCTCGGATGTGTGTTTGAATTGAATATTCGTCGTTTATTTTGAAAAAAAAATTATTTCTAAAGCTGTATATACAACTTGTGCTAGTTTTGCATTAATATCATTCTATAATTTTGATATGCATTATAGGGTCTTTTTAAAAAAATAGAAAGGATTATCTCAGAGCTGTCTGGCAAGCTGAAGACCTGTTGTTCGATTCCATGCTGCGACACGAGTAGTTTACAACTTGCATATTTTCCAGGATGAAAAGTACTCCCACATTTGGAAACTGCTGAGATTTAAGGATTAGAGTATTTTTGATTTCTACAATCCCGGTGGATTCACTATCACATTTTTGAACATTTCTAGTTTTATTACGGATCTTTTCTTATTTTATCTTTTAAAATAGTGTTAAATCTCGCAGAATAATACCAATACGACATAATTTGACTCAGTTTGCAATGAGTGCTCTTCATTTTAAATTGTTAACCCTGTGATACTTACAAAAACATCTAATGTGGGCAACACGTAACTTTCCTTATATAATGCAATGAATTTACTACTTTTACAGTTAAAAAAATGTTATTCTTATAGTAGATACTTATATTATTTTCAAGATATTGAATTTTGTTCAATTAGTCGTCATTTTTATCCATTTGGCGAGATTTTCGTTAATTTGGCAACATTAAAAAAGTCGCCAAGTTGGCGACTATCCGCCACATTCGTCGCCAAAATCTCGCCATGCGTTATGGACGGAGAAATAAGTTATTCTTACAGCAGATAAATGACTATTGATGTTCAAATACAAAAGTATTACTCAAAGTATCTTTTCTCGTGAATGGAATGAGTTAGATCCACGAGAATGATATCACCAAATTTATCGCATGATGTTACATATGAAAAGTGAACATGTTCATTGAGAGATAATATTTTTTTTAATTTTACTTGATGTTTTGATAAATTTATTTGAAAAATGTGCAATAACTCGAGAACGGTTAATGCCAGCGTTCTACAGTTTATGTCAATCGTTTTCTAAGGAAAAATTACATAAGGAATGTCTATTTGCGTAACTTTATTAAAGATTGATTTTTTTATGATTTTTTCAAAATTTCACTCGAAAATTTAGGGGGATTCTGAACATTCGATTGTGTTTAAAAACAATAGGTTTCCAGTATTCACGGATTGTGATTTTTGTACCAAATTTCATTCTAATCGCTCCATTTGTTCGTAAGATATCGTCTCGACAGACTCACTAACACACACACACAGACAGAAATCACCTCAAAAATGTTCGACTCGTGATTAGGGATGTTTAAAACGTGCTCTCCCGCCAAAAACTCGAATTCTAATTTTCGACCCCGTCGCAATACTTTCCTTATATATTATGTATATACGGAAAGTAGCAATTCTGCACAGGTATGTCGCCCAAATTATCCTGTTTTCCAACCGTAGAAATGCACCTGCATGAGTCATTTCTTTACGACTGCCTGTGCGCCATTATATAGACAATAATACAGGAAAAGTCCTCAACAAACCATATTTGACCGTCAACAGAAAACTGAATATTTATGCTGTTTCTGCGAATATATATTTCTGAAGATCTATCGGTACGATATTCAAAATTATTTTTTGAAATATATTGTTATCAATGCTAGCTAGAATCTATTGGAATTCCCATACAAAGAAATGATCAATTGTTTTTATTATTTTCCGTTCTTTCTTTTTCTCTTGTATAGTCTTTTTAGCATGATTAGTTTGAAAAGATCTCAATTTTTTTTTATAGAAATAAACATTTTCGAAGAGTGTTTTTTATATTTTTATCGGTGGTAGATTTTACATTTTTTATTTATTTATTCTCCTCCTTCTCATATTTACCGGTGTGCTACTTTCTAAATGAAAATATAAAATCTTGTTAGTTGTTTAAAGAAAGCTACTCTTATAATTTTCTTTTGTTTTCATCTCTTTTTTTAATACAGTGATTCACTAGTTTACACTATTAAAACGTGTGTTTACCTATAGTAAACCGTAGCGATTTGGATCGCAGCGAGCGGCCGGTTAGTCATTTGGAAGACATTTGGTATCTATCGCTAGCCATGACCTACTCGCTGCGTGACGACAAGGGACATTAACTGTGCCATAAAGGACTATATGAAATCGTAGTAGGTAGACATATTTCTTTATTTTCAATTCTATCCTTGAAATTTCAGTAATCTTGTTATCTTATTATCCATGATCTGATAGCAAACAAGCGGGTTATATTAAGGCACAGCAGCCTACATGGGATTGTTGACAAGACATTTCAAAGCCATTGAAAATTAAGATTGTCGATGAAGGCGGCGAGATAATATTGAAGAACATCACTAACATTTGCCTGAAGAAATGCAGAAGTACGGTTTCGTGGTGAAATCGTAGATATGAAAGAGATTTGCAATAAAATAGTATTGTGTTGAAAGGAGATTGATCAATTAAAGAAAGTTATAATAGAGGAAGTACAATACCATTTTTTTTTTGCAGAGCTGCAATACTGATTTAGCATGTTCATGTACTGATCTATCAATCCCGATTTTTATCAATCATAAAAGTCTTACGAAGTTGATAGGCAGCTTTATAAAAGAGGTTACTTCATGGCAATGATTAAAAAATAATCATTTTATTAATACTTGTCAAAGGGTTATGAGTTCTGAAAAATGAAATTCTGTTGCCATTTTAAGGTTTAATTTAATGTCATCCACATATTTCTCTTTGAAAAAAAAAGAAAAAGTACAACTTCCGTGTTACTCCGGGGGACGTGAACCAACCCCTCGCTTGTCCACAGATACAAAGACACTCCCAGAACAGATGTTCGTAAGCACCGCACGGTAGAGGGGATGGAATGGAATTCGAGAGGGCAAAGAGAAGAAGTTTCAAAGAGGTTTTGCGGATAAGAAAGTTTCAAATTTGTGGGTGATGATAGGAAGAGTTTCATTAGAATATATCTTGTAGCAAAAATGGGGCGAAAAGTTCTTCAGAAGATGGTATAAGAAACTTCAACATTGTAATAAACATAGCAGATAGAATCTTTTCATTCTAAAATCTAGGGGGTCAACAACCTTTTATCATTAGCGAGCACCTGCATGTAACAAATTCTGCTACGGTAAAAAGAAAAGATAAAAAGAATGTTACATTTCGTGGCACAGCATATGTTTTGGTAGCATCGTAACTGCAACGCCATTTATAGTACAATACATAGTTTGTTTTTTGTGGTGCTCACATTCAGTGCACATAAACAAACATTTTATTCTATGGTAAGAAAATTATGCAGTAAATTTTATTACTTTCATGTCGGCACAATAAAAAATCTATTGCAGGTTGTTAAGAATATATGTAAAAAATTAATAATATAAAATATATGACTGTACAATTTTACACATATTTACAAGAAAATACATTTGGATCAGGGAATTTTGTCCTTTTTTTGTCTAATTTTGTCTTTTCGCTATTAAAATTTCTTTAAACTTTGAATCTTTTAAATTATTATTTGTTTAATATAAAGAAATATTTTAAAGTTGAACACTTGATCGAAATTTTGAATATTTAAAAACCTTTAGATATTTTAAAATAAATATATGCAGGTACATCAGATTTGCTCAGATTATCAATTTCAGTCGTTTCGAAATATTTCCTTATTTTGATCCTTTGGCAATAAACTATAAAATAGCAGTTTAAATTCAGAAATCACCGAATCTTGGCAATAAAAAAAATTATATTAACAAGAAATACAACAGTCATGACTTTAAAATGCGTCTGCGCAACATAAATCGGAATATTAAGTGTTTGGTATTGATGTCGGTCTTTTGAATATATTTTGTTTTTCAAAAGGTTCCAGTGTTATAAATAAAATCTCATTTTACGGAAAAAGTAAAATAAAATACTTTTATGAACGTTCAAATTAGCTCTGTAAAAATCTTCTAAAAAATGCTTATTTTCTCATATTGCAATATTTTTAAACATATTACATCTTTCAGTGTTTGTATTTTGTAATTTTTTTTTTCTTTTTTTATTGTTTCAGGTAGATCATTGAACTTCTGTAACTTTAAAGAACTTACAAATGCAATCATTTTAAATTTTAACTTATTTAAAAGTTAAAATTTAAGTTGAAATGTTGTGAGGGGTTGGAATGTTGTGAGGGGTTGGAATGTTGTGAGGGGTTGGAATGTTGTGAAGGGTTGTTTTATCACATATAGAATTTTGTGAAAAATTATTTCGGTATTGGTATTTTGAAACATTTTTAAGGTGCCATTTACACATAAAAAACATTGTAAAAGGCTATTTTCCTCTCATTTAAAATTTTATGAAAGAACTTCTCTGAGTCTAGAATTTTGTAAAAGGTTCTTTTATGAGTTTAGAATTTTGTAACGAGTCTGTTTTAAATAAATTAAAAGTTTTGTGCAGGCTTCTTTTTACATTTGGAATTTTGCTAAGGGTCTGTTTCTACTGTTTGGAATTTTGTAAAGGGTCTATTTTCCCTATTTGGATTTTTTTTATATAGGGGTTTATTTTTCCCATTTGGAGTTTTGCAAAATGTCTGTTTTTTACATTTGGAATTCTGTAAAGGTCAGATTTCCTCATTTGAAATTTTGTAAAGCTTTATTCCTTTTTTGGAATTTCGTGAATAACTCTTTTTTTTTTTTTTTTTATCTTGGAAATTCGTAAAAAGTCCTTTTTTATGATATAGGTGTTTTGTGTAGCCGTTTTTTCATTAGAATTTTGTAATGGATATATTTTTCTTTGGGTATGGAATATTGTGGAAGGAACAATTGTGTTTTGAATTTTGTTAAGGATCCCAGAAATGGATCAATGCTTTCTCTAAACCTAAACAGACAGTTATAGTAAATAATAAATTGTAAAGAGGAAGTAAAAATAGTTTACAAAAAATAAATTGCACAACTCTTTCTGGAACACAAAATGCAAACATAAGATATACACAATTCAGTTGAATTTGGCCAATTAAAAGCTTAGCAAAAACAAAGGAAAGTAAAAAAGAAAACAAATAAGAACTGAGGAAGCATTTTCGTCTAAATCCATCCACTTGTACAACCTTATAAACGAAAGCCAGGTCTGACAGAAGCGGCAAAACAACACAACTTAGCCAAACCTTCGATGCGTGAGGAAAGGGATTCATTAGTTTCATGTTAATGACCTTTCATAGAATCGCTTGGACGAACTCAGCCAAAAGAAACGTTACTTGGAACTCGACTAGGAGGAACCGGAATTAAAATAAAGCACACACAATGATTTTTCTTAACATCTGTCAAGTTAATTTGTCAAAATTATTACCAACTCTTTAACAATGCTGGTTAACTATTATAATACAATATTTTTTTTACAATTGGTTATTTTACAATAAAAAGGTGGCACAAAGTTTCTCTTGTTATTTTAAACCAATTGAAAATGGGTATACAAATAAATAGATCACAACGTAATATGTTGCGTAAACTAAATGTAAAAAGCAGATGATCGTTACGAAAACACGTTGTGTGTTATCTTTTCAATGCGAGCAAGCCAAGAGTTGCATGCCAAATGAACTTACCAAGTGCTGCTGACAGTTTAGTGAGAGGAAGGAGAAGATATAGAATAAAACTATAACAAAAGTGTACGTGAATATTAGAAGGGCAAAATGAAAAGGCGGACGTAAAATATGGGGGGGGGGGGGAGATAATACACAGAAAATAACACATTAAAAATGGTCAAGCTATAACTGGGAGAAATATGGAGTCAGACAAATCATTAACCTTAATATTAGAATTTTTTTGATGTGAGTTTCAAAGATATCCATTTCAAAACCTCCTGACTTAATAATAGAGGTAGAAGAGAAATCAAATCGATGGCTGTTCATCTAGCAGTGATTCGCTGTAGAAGACTAATTAATTTACTGATTTTTAACATACTTTTGATTTTAAACATACTTTGATTTTTAACTTACTTTTTTAACACGCTTTCAAGTGTTGCTTTTAAGCTATATTATATGTATAGTTTGGCCTGAATAAGATAGTCCACATTGACAAAATATTTGATGAATTCCCTAATAATTGACGTTCTCAGTAGAATGTCTAAGGGAATACAAAGACTACAATCTATAAAATGTATAGGTATTTAAATTTCCATCAGAAAAACGCTAATGAAATGTAGTGGATTTTAAAAACGTGCAAAGTGGCTGACAAAAAGCAAGGAAGGAAATTTTATTAGAAAATGGTTTAAGAGTGGAACGTCAAGAAACGGACAAGATCATTCTCCGGTTCCAGTAATTCAAAGCCTTTTTAATTATTTTTAACTATTCTTAACATTTTGCTTATGGGTAGGAAAGCGTTAATCCCAAACGAACAGGTATTTGACATACACTATTCCAAACAGTTCGATCCTCCTTTGCAGACATTGGCGTCTATGGACGCCAGTGTCCGACATTAGAATATTAATGCCACCGACATTAGAATATTAATGTGTTTTCAAATGAAAATTCTGTATATTATTCAAAAATCTTATACAATACAACAAGACCTGATAGGAAATGAGTCTCAGCTAAAAAAAAAAGTCATACATTAATTGGTGATTCGTGAGTCAAATCAATATCACTCCCTGCAATAGATTTCAAAACATCTTAATACGCTGATAGTTATGCAATATACAAATTTCTTTGATGAATTTCTTTTGAATAACGTTACCTAGTCTGTATTTTAAAGGATTGTTAGTTATTTGATGTTTATATGAATTTCGTATTATTTAAAATGACTAATCACAAAAATATATCTTCGTTGTTGATAAACTCGTTTGCTAAAGATTTCATATTAATATTTACATTTTTTTCAAATTTGAAACTTGGATCCATATTTGTATTTTTCATTATGTAATAAATACGTTATGTGTTGTCACATATACGAAGCATTTCTTTTGAATAAGATTGTTTACTTAGTCTAACTTAAAGGATTACTAATAATTTGATGTTTATGTGGATTTCGTAATATTCTACATGGCTAATCACAAAAATATATCTTCTCTTTTGATAAACTCGTTTCTTAAAGATTTTATATGAATATTCACATTTTTTTTTTAAATTAAAAACAGAAAACTATTTGTATTTTTTATTATGTAATACGTTATGTGTCTTATTATTATAGCATATGTGATATACTAAACTTTAAATCCGAATACACACATATGCATGCATACATACATATTCAAATGCACTTTTCTTGTTGATTCATTTAAAAAGATTTCATACGAATATTTACAATTTTACAAATGATAGATTTCAAATATGCGATATTTTCCGGTTTCTTTATTATTTAATAAATAATATGTCGTTTTTGTTATAAAGTACGAGTAGATGATATAAGGCACTTTATGATACAGTTAAAAGTTAATTATTTTTTTCTAAATTTAGACCTTTTCCTTTAATAGATTGACTCATTTAAAAATTTTATATGAATATTTACAAATATAAAAACTTCATACGAATATTTACCAAATATAAAAAATTCAAATATACGGCACTTACTTACTGTTTCTCATTGTATGAAAAGTAAAAAGCTGGCTCATTTATTAAAAGTAAAAAGCTCGTTCATATATTAAAAGTAAAAAGCTCGTCCATTGTCATTATTATTACAAAGCAAGTAGACTAAACTTTATGATGAATGTAGTTGAAAGTTTTCTTTGTTTAGATGATACATTTCTTTTAAACAATATTTGTTTACTTTGCCTATAATTTTAAAAAATGTTACTTTATTTTAATACTATTTTTGCGCACATATTCTAGATGACTAATTACAAAGATAAATATTCCTAGCAAACTTTTTTCTTTTATAATAAACTCTTGAACTTTGGGCTGTCTTTCACATAGAAAATCGGCTCCAGTTCAAACTAGACACAATTGTTATATATTTAATCACAAGTCTGCCGTTTAAGAAATTAAAAATAAAATAGGAAATTAAAACAACAAAAGCGATCATTTTAACTCGAATTTTAGCAGCGTTGTGATATAGCTGCATTTACATAAGGATTCAATCTTTCGAAAATATTTAGATAGTATAGGATAAATATATTTGAAACACCAAATAAACAATAAATACTGCTTGAATTTAAATTCATCTTTATTTTGTATCCGCCATAATATCACTATTGTCAGTCATGGGAAGAATAGAGAGAAAAAATTATATATAAAAGTTGTAAATAACTTCTTATATTTGGATTTATTTTCTCAGAGAATAAGATTCATTTTCTATTGATTTATTATTAATTTTATAAATTTATAATGGGAAATATTTCTGTGTTTCTCATTATATGATAAATAATAAGTTCTGTCATTATTGTGATAAAGAAGGTGACATACTAAACTTTATTTAGACTCATTTCTATGGATGGTAGACTCACTTTCTAAGGATTTTCAATCAATTATCACTTACTATGAAAATACATGCAACAGTTTTCATGTAAACCGATTCAATTCAAATGTTAGATGATATAAATGCATAAAAAACTCTATACAAGCTATAATGAGTTCCTTATCCAAAATAAATGTTCGCTCATTGGCAACATTCTTACAGAAAAATGTTAATGTTAAATAAAACTATTATGACCAGGGACGACCTGAAAATGGGGCGATGGAAGAGGGGGGGGGGGGGGTATCACCCCATAGTCCAATTCTGCAATCTGCCAAAGATAAATCTAGGTAATTGCCTAGAGGCATATAGCAAATTCGAGTCGCTTTGAAGGGGAAAAGGTTCGTTTAAACCACTTATTATGCTTTTAATTAAATCACTTATTATTGTGGCAAGGAGAACGCAAATATGCATATTATTGCTTAGGGCGAAATCCAGTTCTGCCCCCCCCCCCCTATGAATATTTAAAAGTGGACAAATCTCGGAAAATTATGCCTATTCACCGAGGCATTTTATATCACTGTGCAGTTGGTTTTGTAGGTCGGTACATTTTGATCGGTACATACATGGTTGGTAAACTTGCGACTTTCACCAAGAAATCATTTAAGGGTCGATTTCATCCTGGCAATTTATAATCAACAAAATCAGACATGTGATAAATTATACTGTAACAGATAGGAAAATGCATTTACCTTTCTCTCACTGAAATGAATTTTAATCCACTTTTGTGCCGCTTTTCTCTACAAGGGGGTCGCAATGCACCCCCACTTTGGAAACTTTGACACAGCAAAACAACATGCAACGCTGTAAGCAATGTGAACACACAACTCACCGCTTGTTAAATATCCATAAACACTTCCATTACAGACATTTTTACGTCCAAACATATGCAATCTCCATTAGTTTTAGTAAGAAAAGTTAGCTTCCAGTACAACAACCAAACCCACGCTAAAAGCAAGGACCGCAGAAAACAGACACAACTGTGAAGGAACCCAACGTCCCGTCAGTGAGTTGTGAAGCAAACTACTAGAGGCGAAGGGGAAACACTTGGAATCGGCCGAATTGCTCCCCTCCCTTCCCCTCAGACTTCCGGCGCGGAGAATCATGGGAAGGGGTCGCGGGAGGGGAGGAAGGAATACGGCATATCGTCTGTGCTGTGCTCTGCTTGCGACCGGCAGTGGTGTCGGTTGGGAGACGGCCGGTTGTTCGTGAACTTCGGACGCCTACGGTTTGAAAGAGGGTTGATATAATTACAGAGGAAACGTCTGGTTTTTTACCTTCATTTTGCGAAAAAGTCAAGGTCCTTTTTTTGTACTTTTAAAATTTTATTGGTTTTAGAAGATTTGGAACGAAGTAAAATGTGGGGAAAAGGGAATTTTTTTCTTCGAGAAAATTTTTTCGCTCCAGGAGTTTGAGCTTATTATTATTAGTTTTATAAGAACTTTCCGATATTTTTTAATATAACTTGGGAGGGTGAGCATAAATTCTGGGAAAAATTAAATTATTCAAAGAATGGAGCTTTTTATAGTAGGGAGAAAAAAAAGTTGGAAATAATTTAAAATAGTAGGGAAGGGAAGGGGGCTTGCTGGAGGGTGATAATTAATTTCCTCCTACTTTTACTTCACAATCTAGTCTCAAAAGTAAGACTGGTACACTCTGAAGACAAAAAAATCCGATAGTAATGAAACATTACATGTAAACACCTTTCGACCAAATATGCACATGATCAAAAATTCGCAGCCATTGAATGAATAGTCGGAACTACAGCGCGTTGAAACTGAGCACCATGGTGGTGTATATAAGGAGCGAACCTCGTTTTCAGGAACAAAACGTGCAGTGGATTTTGATTACTTTTACGTACCTTGATTGTAACATTGCTTCGCCGGCGAATTCGCGGCCACAACGAGCATATAAAGGAGTTTGAAAGAGTGCGTGCGGTTGGACTACATGAGACTGGATGGGCATACCGCCGAATCGCTCGACATTTGGGTAGGAGCGATGCAGCAATTAGACGATGTTAGCAGGAATGGGTCCGGAATGGCAGATTTCAGAAGCAAGCGGGCAGCGGACGGCCTAGAGCGATGACAGAACGGGAAGATAGAGTGATTGTCAGAGAAGCTGTGACAGCACGAGATTCGTCGTTAGCAACTATCCAACGTGTGACGATTACGGAAGTGACCACCCGGACCATTAATAGAAGACTACGGGAGCGAAATCTATACTCTCGGTGCACATTAAGTCGCCTGCCACTGATCAGATCCATCGTCAACAGCGATTACAATGGTGCCGGGGCCGATCAACGTGGAATTGTTCGGATTGGGAACGAATTACCTTCAATGATGAGTCCCGTTTCGAACTGAGTCCTAGCAACCAGCGCAAACGTGTCTGGAGATAGCCCGGACATCGTCAGGATCCTGCTCTTACTATCACACGCCACACGGTCCGACAACAGGGAGTTATAGTGTGGGGTGCCATTTCGTTTGATAGCCGGACCCCATTGATAGTCCTCTGTGGAACCATCACAGCACAGAGGTACGTTGTCGACATTCTACGACCCGTTGCATTGCCATTGCTTTCGCGACATCCCGGGCTAACTTTTCAGCACGATAAAGCCAGGCCACACACAGCATGCCTCTCTATTGATTGTCTGAATGCTTACGCACACTTCCTTGGCCAGCCAGATCTCCAGATTTCTCACCTATTCAGCACACTTGGGGTCAGATGGGGCGTCGCCTGCGACCATCCCAGCACGTAGACGAATTAGTTCGTAAATTAGAGGCCATTTGCAACGACATCCCTCAAAACACCATCATGCAACTTTATGTATCAGTGCCACGTCGGGTAACAGTTTGTATGAAGGTCAGAGGTGGACCAACGCCATATTGACGTGCTCACTTTGTGTAGATCTTTCAGTATAATGCATCATCCAATTTTTTTGAAATTTTAATAATTTCTTTTTCTATACATCTACATTACACGTACCGAATTTTGTCTCATTTGGATAATTCTTTCTTGGTGCGTAGAATTTTTGTCTTAGAGCGTATATTGGAAAATAAGAACTTCCTCAACTTCCTTGTCAAAAGCAGTCATATGTCTGTTAGGTGACTGCAATTGTTTCGAAGGTGTTATAAGTCCACTTGTTCAGGTCTGATGCTACAGTGGTGTCACTCCAGATTAATAACAACCGGTTCCGTCAAAACCTAGTCAGGGGTTTAACCCCCAAAAAATATTAACTAGCTTTATTTATAATTGTCAATTATTTTGTTTTATAATATTTTATTTTATACTGTCAATTATTTTTGTTTTACTTTATTTTAAGAGCGAACTACAATAGAAATCCCCACTCCCGCAACAACAACAACAACAACAACAACAACAACAAAAAAGGCCGTAGGAATTTCAGGGATTTTTTTTTTTTACCATTGAAAGTGGCAGATTTTGAAACGACTTTGCTAGTTAGTACTTATACCTACCCCCCCCCCCCCCCATGAATATTTAATTTTAAAATATTCAATAAACAAGCGTTTACGCAGGTGAAAAATATTTGAAATAAAACGTTGTAATAAAATATAAAGTATATAATATGAAAATAATATAATATTCTCAAAACTGTCAACAGCAGAATTTATTGGTAGCAAAAATTTTACCGTACCATTTTTTTTTAATTATTATTTTTATTTACCATATTATTTTATTACCATTTTTTCAAATATTTATTTTGAAGCATTTTTTTTTCTTAGAATTTGCTATAGATAGCACTTAGATTATCACTGATATGGGTTCAACATGAAATTTCGGATGAGAAAGAAGTGTTAAGGATTTCAATTTCTAATTCTCTTTGCAATTCGGTTTAAAGAATATGCATTTTCCTTTTGAAACACCTATTTTACAAGATTGGCTATAAATAGAGCTTAGATGATAACTGAAAAGGGATTTAACATCAAGTTTTGGAGGAGTTAGGTTGGAACAATCAGAATTTCGCCATCCGGTTGGTTCTTTTTCCATCTCTAGTTAAAAATGTTAGTTGAAACATCTATTTCACAGAATTTGACGATAGATAGAGCTTAGATAATCACTGATATGGATTCTCCAGCAAATTATGGAGATGACGGGAGGAATCAACAATGATTTCTACACCTGGTTTTGGAAATATCCCTTCCGATTCAAAAAATTACATTTTCCTTTGCAATATCTTTTTTTTTTTTAATCAGCTATAGATATAGCGTAGATAATTACTGATATATACTTTTCACAAAATGTTGAGAACATTGCAGAGACAACTGAATAAAATTGTCTAAAAGCTAAATAATAACACTGATATACATTGAAAAAGATCACCAGGAAACTTATCAATAAAGTAGACATTGTTTCAAGAGAGACAGTCAACTTAAATAAACTCAAACCACAATGTTTTTTTCTTTACTATGAAACATTTTCAACTTTTTAATGTTGCTTTTAAGACAGTCTGGCAATCACTCGTTTTTCTTTCAGTATACAGAATTTGCATGTATCAGTACCGCAAATAATATTAACCAATTATATTATGTCCCCACATTTGCGATTTCTTGACATACCATTTGTATGTTTAGCGTTTTGCGGTGCAGATTCTTCATCAAATTCCGGAGGGGGTTGAGAGATTCATTAAGGATTTAAACATGTAAACTATATACTGGTGGAAACAACAAGATCACAACTGTAATAGAAGGTCTTTATTTCACTTCTTTAAGACGTACAAAACTTTAAAAGCCAGAGCGCTTTCGAGCGTAAATACGCTCTTCATCAGTGGCTACATTGTAGCCACTGATGAAGAGCCTTTTTTTCCCCCCCAAGAGTAAAGTATGATTAGATTAATTGATATTTCCAATTTTTTGTACCATCAGCAGAGCTCGTCGAATACTTAATTCTACCTCGCTGTGTACTTGGCCTAGGAAGTAGCGCTTTGTATTAAATTGAAGTTAATTATCTGTAGTTCTAAAAAATCTATTCAGAAATTGAAAAAATGTTAGTAGACTGTTCATTAATTTCAAGAACATAATGAAAACCAACCAAATATGTTCTCTTTGACAGACGGTACCATTTTTACTTTTCTTATATACATAATGTATAAGGAAAGTATTGTGACGGGGTCGAAAATTCAAATTCCAGTTTTCGACGGGAGAGCACGTTTCAAGCATCCCTGATCACGAATCAAACATTTTTGAGGTAATGTCTGTGTGTGTGTGTGTGTGTGTGGTGTGTGTGTGTGTGTGGTGTGTGTGTGTGTGTGTGGTGTGTGTGTGTGTGTGTGTGTGTGTGTGTGGAGACGATATCTCACGAACGAATGGAGCGATTCGAATGACATTTGGTATAAAAATCACAATCCGTGAATACTGGAAGCCAATTGTTTTTAAACGTAATCGAATGTTCAACCCCCCCCCCCCTAAAAATTCGTGGATCTAACTCGTTCCATTCATCAGAAAAGACTCTTTGAGTAATACATTTGTATTTGAACGTCAATAGTCATTTATCTGCTATAAGAATAACTTATTTCTCCGTCCATAACGCTTGACGATATTTGGCGACGAATTTGGCACAATGTCGCCAACTTGGCGACTTTTTGAATATAATCTCGCCAAATGGATAGAAGTGACGCTAAATCAATGAAAATGAAGACTAATTGTCGAAAATTCAATATCTTGGAAAGAATATAAGTATCTACTATAAGAAAAACCTATTGTTTTTACTGTAAAAGTAGTAAATTCATTGCATTATATAAGGAAAGTCATGTGTTGTCCACATCAGATGTTTTATGATGAACGTACCCACGCAACATGGCCCTGATTTAGACAAAACCGCAAAATTTAACTTCGCTGTATCCTGCAAATTTCTATTGCAGAATGTCACTGTCGTTAGATGATGACTCGCGCGAGTGCGTAAAACCCAAATCACAGTTTTCAATTTCAGTTGCCAATCAGACTTTTAGAATACACATCTAACGGTGTAATTTTACGTCACTCGCCACTCCCGAGGTGTAGTAACTGCTTTGCTTGACCCCTGGCACGAGGTATGTTCAAGTCACCTATCTTCGTTATCCATTGAGCTTGTAATTAATACAGGACTTTAGAAACGTGAGTTTAGCTTTGCTAACGCTCTATTTTGTTGGGACTAGGTTGGATACAAAGCAGAGAAATATTGTGTGTTTTTACTTTTCAGTTTAGCCCAGTATTATTTAGATATTGTTGAAACCCAGACCGTTCGACCTACCAGAAAGGTGTAAAGTAACTAATATATTATTTAGATGTGAAATAACTTAAAAAAATTAATTATGTTATTTTATCTTGTTCATTTAGCAAACTGTGCAATTTTATGGTTTCTGCCTACACAAATAATGTTTACATAGACTTAGGGTCGGTTCACTTTAAATATCCTCCAATTTTTTAAAACTCTTTAGAATTCGTAAAATGCCTAAAGTATATAAAAAATTGTTCCACGATTTATGAATAGCTCCCTACAACAGATTTTGCTTCGTTCTTTAAAACTTTCTAAATATAGCATGAGTAGTTTTCCTTATTCCGTGGCAAATTGTGATGGAAAATATAGAACTCTTAAGAAAAACTGCACATTTGCCGGGTGTTGTTCGATAAGTGGAAGTACGTGAGGGGCATATGAACGACAACCAACGTTCAAATTTCCTCACACTTTGTGGACCTGACTTACAAAGAGAACACCACTAATTGCAGGGAAAGCGTTGAAACTACTTTTTCAACAGAACCATTAAGTTAAAGGAATTTCTAAACTCTCAAGATGTGGATTGGAATGTGATTGGGTACAATAGAATCCATTTGATCTAACCGGCAGATTCTACACTCTTAATTAAATTGTTATTTTGTGAATGTTAGTTTTTTTATTCGATTTTTTTTAACTGCATAGATCGATCAATAAATATTATGCGGCTTATTAATTAACATAGTGATGTAATTAAAAGCTCAAATGAGCCTGGAGTGCTCTCTAGAGTGATCTAGGGCTCCGGATTTTATCACAAAAGTGATATATGCGGCAAGAGGTGTTCATAATGGCAGTTCAAAATGTTGACGCTTGAAAATTGTCTATTCCACAGCCCAGGTTGGAGGACTCGGCAAAAAGACTGAGCATCTTAATACCCGGCCGGGAAAATTGACTGCTGAAGTCCAAAATAAATTTCAAAATACCAGCAGGAGAAAAATCTTGATCAGTTATCATCCATGATAATGCACGACCACATATGCCCGACTAAACTCTCAATTTTAGGCAATCCATACGCTGAGAAGTATTTAGTCCACACATAGCTAGCTCTCAATGATTTTCATTTCCAATGACTTCATTCTCAGCGACTCTTTCTCAGTGACAATTTATTTAATGAAGACATACATAACGTGGCAAGTTTCTAGATATAAAATATTCATCCTAATTATGAGTGCAGCTTTTATTTTTCATATTGATCCTCAAAAGTTGTTCCACTAAAACTTTGTCTCCTCACAAAATTTTAAAACATGCAGTGGCATTTTATTCAAAAGATGTATCGGGAACATATTTTGATGAAAGAAGGAGGAAACTCGTCCAAGGATAGAATAAATGGATGACTGAGAGATATATATTTCTTAATTATTTTATTTTTATTTATTAAAGTGAACTAATAATGAAATTTTCGGACAAATAATTTCGAAATGATAGATCTATCTACAGTAAAGCGACCATATTCGATAGAATAAAAGGGATTGCAGCGCTCTTGAAGAATAATTTAAGAAATTAAAATTATAAGCACGACTGCAAATAGAGATAAAAAAATATGTTAATTACAAAGTTACAGATCGTTGTGTAATTGGTAGAAATTGACACTAAATGTGTTACAGCAGACATTTGATTAATACAATATTTTCTGTATTAAAGTAAACTAATAATGAAATTTCCAAACACATAATTTCGGAATGATAGGTTCCTGAGTGTGCATGCTAATGTCTATCTATAGTAAAACGATCATATCCGTTCGAATAAAAGTGATTGCAGCGCCTTTGGAGGAGAATTGAAGAAGTTAAAACACGAACACGGCAACAAATAGAGATATATGAAAATATGTCAATTACAAAGTTATAGAACTTTGTGTAATTAGTAGAAATCGACGCTAAATCTGTTATAGAAGGTATTTAGTTAACAATATAGTTACAGACGATTTTCTGCCCAATTAAGGAATGATACAATAAGTCGTATTTACATGCACAAGCATCTAGTTTTAGAATCTGTTTAAAATACCTTCCGCCAGCGACAATACACATTTGAATTTGAGAAATAACATTATCTCGTACTTTGAGAAGCACTGCAGGTTCCACAGTATTTTAGTATCTAACTACCAACGAAGAATGCCAGGTATTTATTGCCTTCCATATACACGTTTCGTACTTTGCTGGTAATTACCTATTACCAGAAACCATATACCTATTAATTAGATAATGCTCTACGACTTTATAGAACATTTTTCTTCTATATAACTTTGTTGTTAAGTTTCTGTTCCGAACTTCGATTCTTCGTTGAGGGCACTCCGATTACTTTTATTTGATGGAGCATAGACACTTTACTGTAGCTAAATAAAACATGCACACTTTGTATTGAACATTTTCCTTCTACTTAACTTTGTTGCCAAGTTCTTGTTCCTAACTTCGATTCTCCGCTGAGGGCACTCTGATTACTTTTATTTGATGAGGCATAGACACTTTACTGTAGCTAAACAAAACATGCACACTTTGTATTGAACATTTTTCTTCTATTTAACTTTGTTGCCAATTTCATGTTCCTAACTTCGATTCTCCGCTGAGGGCACTCCGATTACTTTTATTTGATGGGGCATAGACACTTTAGTGTAGCTAGGCCATACATGCACACTTTGTACTAAACATTTTTCTTCTATTTAACTTTGTTGACAAGTTCTTGTTCCTAACTTCGATTATCGGCTGAGGGCACTCCGATTACTTTTATTTGATGGAGCATAGACACTTTAGTGTAGCTAGGCCATACATGCACACATTGTATTGAACATTTTTCTTCTATTTAACTTTGTTGACAAGTTAGTTCATGTTCCTAACTTCGATTCTCCGCTAAGAGCACTTCAATGTACTTTCATTTGATGAAGCACAGCCGCACTTTACTTTAGCTGTACCAAACATGCACACTTAGGAACTTTGCATTCCAAAGTAATTTAGGTACTTAAGAACTTTCCTAGGAACTCTGTAATATATTGTTTACATATTTTTGATGCCATTCCTGCTCCACAAAGATATAAGCTGCATTGGATATTATCTCGATACCCACAAGTTAATTTTTTTTAGGAAAGAGCGTATTCAGCGAGATATAACTAAGAATTTTTTTCAAGTCATTAAAAAATACTTTATGAAAAAATTATTTTTGTTATCTATTAATATCATATTAAACTTAATTAACTTCTTCGTCGCTAAGATATTTTTTCTCCGGATTATTGGGAAAAAGTCGTTTCTGGATAAATTGATATAAAAAATTGCCACAACCTGAAAGACATTTTATGATTAATTGGGAATGAAACGTTCATTAAATTTAAGAACGTTTTTCTCGCAATCCATCAGGATTTATTTCCTTCAAGGCGGTCAAAACTGCTTTTCAAAAAAATCTAAAATCTAGATAATTTTTTTCTATATACTTTACTACTTTCTCGTTAATTGCCCAACTATCTAACCTTTAATTAATATGCATTTTTAAAGAGTATTTAATTTTAAATTAATAATGAAATTTTCCCAACAATTAAAAAAAAATCGAATGTTGTTATATCTTTTGTGAGGTTTCTTATCTATGTAGAATGGAATAATAAAAGGAATCGAAAATGCTATGTTATTCTTAAACAAACACGAAAATGACAGAAAGAAAAATTTAGTTTTTACCTTGATATAGAATAAATATTAATTTTAGAAAATCTATACAAGAAAAAGTTGATATATTTAAACATAATGTCTCTTACCGCGTAATTTGTTCTTGATTATATGTTTATGTACTATTTACTAGAACGAATTATCCGGTCTAAATAAGCGTCCGCTATTTAAATAATACAAATTAATAATTTGGTTTTATAAAGTCATTATAGTTATGAGAAATGGTCTTGCTAAGTTCAAAAATATTGAAAAAGTTTCATTTTTCAAGTTTGTAATGCTTACATCTCAAAAACTGAAAGCGCTATTTAAGAACTATAAAAAGTTATTTGTAGCCCTTTGAAGGCCCTACAAGGATGTCACGACATATATTATCTCAAATCGTGTGCTTACTATCAGGATACAAAAATGAGTCCTCATTTCTGGATAAAAAACGTGTTTGCTTAAAAGCTCTCATAAGCATAAACCGGATTTAATATTCATCTACTAACACTGTAGCTACCTTGCAAGATCCCTAAATAATTGTCAGGTACAATAAAACATCAATTAAATGCTTAACTAATTCATAAAACAGCGGATTCTTTCGTCAAAATATTGACGTATTTCGCAATTCACTTTGACTCGCCTTACATCAATTCCACGATGATTCCTTGCATATTTTCCATAGAAATCTCCAGAAAATTGCTGATTCTCGGAAAGTAATGGAAATATTCAGAAAATTCCTGTACTTTATGAAATTCGTTAAAAGTCGCCGAGTTGACTATATTTCATCAAATCTGGGTCCAAGAAAATGCCAGAGGCTGGGTCAGAGAAAATGCCGTCAAGGTCATGCAACCTGCACCTTTAAACAAAATAGTTGTTGCCTGTAAATGTGTTTTTTCCTTGTTGAGAGGCGGCATGCGAAGAAGCATTTTACGTATTCGCAACAATATAATTGGATTTTGGATCAGATTTTGGGTTTCGAAATATAGTGGTTATAATTTTGATATTTTAGTATTTTCAACTATTTTGAAAAGGCGGCTCTAATTTCGATATTTTAGTATTCCAAACTGTTTTTAAAATATCTAAGGAAGGCAAACTATCCACAAAATCTGACTCCTTTCTGTTCTGTAGAAGATACCATAAGGGTGCAAAATTTCCGTCTTAGGTCACCAGGGGACTTCTGGAATGTCTGAAAAAAAAAACACTTTACATAATTATTATGTAGATGTTGTAAACATTTACAATACTCAATATATTTATTGTTCAATATTTTGAATGTATTTGTTGTTCCATATATATCTTTGTTGTTCAATATGTTGTTTATATTTTTGTTGTTTAATATGTTTATATTTTTGTTGTTTAATATGTTGTTTATATTTTTAAAATCAACTATTTAATTGTTATTTAATGAAATAGTTAACTTCATTCATTATATCAATTTGTTTAAAGAATAAATGTATCTTCTTATAATTTTACAAAATTCTGCTAATTATAAATTATAATATCAATTTGTTTCATTGTTCAGTGTTTAAGATCAAAATATATTTCTCAATTTTTTTCTCCATTTTCTCTTTATTTAATGCAGTAATGTTTATAGTAATTTTATTCTTTATAATTTTTAACAAACTGTGTTCTGAAATATGCTTGAATTTCAATTATTTTAGTCTAAATTTAGTAATATGCTAAAATTAGGGTTTGTTTTATATAATTATATTTACTTTCCACATACACAGTATAATGTACATAGCATGTAGTAATGTACATAGTATAATGTACTTTCCGCATGCACAGTATAATGTATAGAAAAGTATTGTGATCAAAAATTCGAATTACAGTTTCCAGCGGAAGAACATGTTTCAAGCAGTGTTTCTTTCAGGCATATTCGACGAGTATTCTTCGCCCCCCCCCCGGAAGAATTTCATATCAACTATTTTCTATTTATGTGACAGTATTTGTTATATTAAATATTTTCTATTTATGTGACAGCATTTATTATATTAAATAGTTTCTGTTTATGTGACAACATTTATTAAGTAGTTTCTGTTAATGTGACAGAATTTATTATATTAACTAGTTGTGACAGCATATATTATATTAACTAGTTTCAATTTATGTGACAGCATTTAGATATATTTATATAGGGCAAGCGTTTCATTCGCCCCCCCAGCCAAAAAGTCCTGAAAGACTGCCTGGTTTTAAGTATCCCTGGACTCGAATCGAAAGTTTTTAAGGTGATGTCTGTGTGCATATATGTGTGTGTGTGTGTATGAATATTAGTGTATATGCTATTGTGAATGTATGTTAGCATGTGTGTCAATGAGTCTATTAAAGCAATATCTCAGGAACGAATGGAGCGATTTGAAAATAATTTGGTACGATTACTATTACAGTAAATACTGGAACATACGCTATTGATTTTAAATGCGATTGAATGTTCGAAAATCACCCAATTTTCGAATGAATTTTTGAAAGATCATGAAAAAATCAGGAGCTATTATAATGTTAACTAAATAACCATTTCTGATGGAATTAATTATTAGAAAAATAATGGCATGAGTTTCAGACCACAAGAATGAATCGTTCTCGAGATATAGCACGTTTTCTGATAAATTATTCGAATAAGTTTTATAAAATAAAAATAACTAGTATGTATCTTTAATAGATTGACTTTGGCGATAAATTCGGTGAAATATTGCCAATTTCGTGACTTTTGAAAATGTGAAAGTGACGAAGGTGTCGCCAAATTGGCAAAAATGACTCTTAATTAAAGAATATGACCCAAAGATTGATTAAAATTCTACATTTTCTAATGATTAAAATCGTTTATTATATGGACTATATTACATAGCATTTAGATTTGCTGGAAGTGGAAATAGTTTTATACATTGTCGTCGAGAAACGAACGAACAAAATATTAACGAACAATTCATCATTAACACTAAACGCATCATGACAGGCTGTAAACTTTTGAATAGAAAATTCGCATACAATGTTATCGCTTTTTCTCACTTGACTTCATGCCTTTTTCTATTAAATGTATACAATTAATTTTTCAATATTTATTTTTCTTCTTCTTGTGTTTATATGATAAAGATATATAGTCTACTGTTATCTACCACGACCGGTCATTTGACTGAGAGAGAAATTTATTGCTCTGTAAGTTTATCTGCTCAGAAAATGTGATGTGCATGCACATCCCACATATTATTATCAGTTCCCTGTACATTTCTGCAAGGACTGTTGCATAGTAAGTTCAATTTAAAATAATTGTGTATTAAAATTTCAATAAAGTGAGTAAAATTTCAAGTTTCAAGAAAAGGTGACAAAAACTGAAAAGTATTACTAGTTAGTTTATATTTCGTTTTTACAGCGTTACTCCACTCCTAATCTTCAACCTGAAAAATTGTCGAAACATTCAAGACACACCATGTTCTTACCCGGCCGTCCAAATAGTTGCTCAAGTCCTCTGGTTGAGTCGGACGTTCTGGGTCTTCAACACCAAGTTCTTAGAAGAAATAAATAACAGGCGAAGCGTTTTCGGAAATTGATGAAGGTGAACTTTCGGAAAGTGAAGATATATTATTTGAAAATAACAATGATCTATTAGACACTGAGTGTGGGCTTACAGATACCGACGATGAAGGGGAAAATATTGTGAATATAATATGTAGAGGACGAAAAGGAATGAGATAGCTCTCAAGTTCTGAAGATGAGAATGATAATATGAGCAGTGTATTTTGATTGATGACACTATTTGGGAAGAAATGCAAGTAGGTGCTACATCTGGGAGAGAAGCACTTCATAGCATTTTCATGAAAGAATCAGGTCCAATGGGATATGCAAAACGTAATATTATAAAGGGTAAAGTGAAGACTGCATTTTCGTTGATAATTGACCACCGTATTATGAAACATATAAGAACATGCACAATAGAAGAAGCTAATCGAGTTTTATGAACCGAATAGAGTATATTACATTAAAGTTACTTTGTTTAACATTTCCTTACTAAAATCAATGTTACCTGCATTAAATCAGAATAAATAAAGTGTTTTACTAAAAACCAGTCATTTGACCGATTACGGTATTAATAGGTACATATTGAGTGTCAGTACGTTTAGTGTTGAAAACAAGTGCTTAATTTCTGTGTATCTACATTCTGAAACAACATAATTATAATATATTTGAGTTTAAATGATCATCAAACTTTGATTATTTCTACAACGAAGCCTAAATTTCACTTATGGAGAATTTAAACATATCAAGCTGTTAAGATGAGTTGTATAAGAATTAACGCAAAATTATTTAGTTCTGGAATCTGTAATATAGCTTATATGAATGAAACATTCATTGATTTTACATAGAGAAACAGACGATTTTATAATTTTGTGGCAGACTTTTTCTATGAAGTTTTATGCATAAAGTTAAATTAATTTAACTCCATAGTTTTAAGTTTTTTAGTGAAATAAATTATTGTAGTATTGTGATGAATGTAAGGAATATCATAAAAGTTTATGAATCAAAGTTTTACTGATTTTTCACAGAGAGCCAGGCGATTTATATTTCAATGACGTCATTTGAATAATGTTCACTTTTTTCGATGAAGTTTTAAGTTTTCGAATATAACAAATTATTGTAGTAAAGTAATAATTTTAAAAACATTACCGCTGAATGTATCACATTTTAGAGATGTTTAAATAAAATTGCATTGCAGTTGGGAAGTGTTTCATAATCAATGATTTAGGCATGATTAATCTTTCACTGTTTCTAAATGAAAGGGATAAAAAAAATGAAGAAAATATACTGAAATTTTTACTTTGCTGAAACCGAAAACATGTGAAACCTATTTGATTAAACAAGTACTGTCACAATCTAGAAATAAGGTTTAATGTTACTGTGCAATAAATTTTCATAGAATGGCAAAGTGGAATACAGGTGTCCAAACAGCGAATGTGGTCAGGTACCTTTATAGTCCCATATAAGGTTTTTTTAAAGTGAACTGGACTTTTGAGTACCTTTAGTCTGGAAAGGGATAACATTTCTAAATAAATGGGGTGGTAAAATTTGTAAATAAATTAATTTCTTAATAAATTTCTAAATAAAATAATTTTCTTTTTATCCCTTTTATTTCTAAATAAAAAGGGAAAAATAAAGAATATATACCGAAATCTTTACTTTGTCAAAATAATAACACATGAAACCTCTGGTTAAACTAGTACTGCTGCAATCTAGAAATAGGGTTGAATGTTACTATGCAACGAATTTTCATAGAACGACAAATTGGGATATAGATGTCCAAACAAGCTGCCCCAAACGGGAATCAAACCCCGGATCTTCGAACTAGCCAGCCGACGTTCTATGTTGAGCTACTGGGACGAAATTGCAAGCTCTTATCGCCGAAGTAGACTCTACAAGATATAAACTTTATTCCAATAAAAATAGAGAACTTATAATAGCAGCATTTTTCGACTTAGCCCTCTGTTTTTTTAACACATTTGTTCCTTCTTTGCACACGTTTCTTTACGCCTTCATACACATAAAAAGTTTTCGACTAAGAAAGGAGCCATGATACAACATGTTATCACTTCTTGGTTCCAGGCGAATTAACGACCCATAAAGTCAGGATTAGCTGGGTTAAACCGCATTGGCTTAAACCTAAAATATCTTAATCTAAACCACAACTTAATTTGAACCAAAAACCTGGTTGAAACCATAAAAAAATTGGTTTAAATCGAAAAATTCAGGTGTGTTATACTTTAAATAAGTTTTTCTTATCAAACCAGGATTTTTTAGTTTAAACAATAGTTTAAACTAAATACCAATGTGATTTAAACCGGCCAATTGTGCCTTAATATCTCTTTCAGTGGACCAAACAAGTGATAATTTGAAGAGGCGAGATAGAGACTATACGTAGGATGAGCCAATAACTCAGATGGACGTCCGGTTCCTTCTACATGCGCAAGATATGTGCTACCATGTTTGAACTTTACAATCCATTCGTAGACATTACATTGTGTGCGAAACAGTGTTCCTATATTGTGCTGAAAGTCTTTGATGGATTTCGGGTCCTGATATATCCTTTAGACCACAAAAAACGTATTACTGGAAGCTTCTTTTTGTTGCAATCGGCAAGCGGAGTGATCATGGTTTAGTTCACGCCGCGGCGCCAACAATGAAACTGAGCAAACATCTTCAAACCTGGCCATCAGTAAAAAGACAAGAAACATCGCTTAGGGATACAAACGAAAGCAGCTGTGCTGTCAACAAAAACATAAATACAACTACAACTGCACTATGGATAATTATTGACTTACGCTAGTACATTTAAATTCGTCTACATTTAAGGCTCCATCTTTTTCTATATTTTTATTTATTTCATCTCAAAATGGAGGTATTTCAAGAAGACTGTGCGGTCATGAAAAAAACTTGACATTATAAGAATTTGATATTTCTGTTTATTTTTCCATAATTTGAATTAAAAGTATAATTTGTTTACCTTGTGGTACTTTAAGTTAGAAAAATTTCGTTTATTTTTCGATTTAAATTAAAAATGTTTTGCTTATGTTTCGATAACTCACATTGTAAAAAGTATTGTTCACTTTAAATAATTTAAATTTCAAAAAAGTTTTTTATTTCTTCTGATAGTTTAAATTTGAAAAACAGTTGTTTACTTTCAATAATTTAAATAAAAAAGCCCTTATATTTCAGTTGAAAATTTAAATAATAATATTTGTTTTTCTACAATTAAATTTAGAAACAATTGTTTTCTTTTCATCAGACTAAAAGGTACTGTTTAATTTTTGATTATTTAAACTTGAAAATATTATGTTTACTTTTTGATTACTTAATTAATCTTTTGTTTACTTTCAATTATTCAAATTTAAATCATATGTTTACATAATAGTGGTCAATGCATAGGCAAATAATGACATGCAGAAAGATCATGAGAATTGTACGTAGCATGTGACGTCACAGACTGAAAGAGCCATATATATTATAATTGATGGGTTATCCTTTTATTTGGCAATATATAATTGGAAGTCGATAAACTGCACAAGTACCATGTCAGCTTTATAGTTTTGAAAATTTATTTAAATATGAGTCGGTCTGACATACTTTATTTATTTCATTTTATTTTTTTAGGGTTGTGGGGGACTGACTCGAGCCATCACACAACTATCTAAGACTGTGAGTATTCGGAGTGCATCAAAGGGGAATTTTGAACGGATATTCAAGCGCTTCTTCATCCTGTCCTTAGTTATTGATCCGATTTTTCAATGATAAGAGAGAGCGAAATTTATTTTGTGATATAAAGCTCTTTATGCATGCACAAGGGCATCATATTTTAAAGTATGTTCCGTGGAACCCTTGGGGCTCCCCGCGAGACTCTATCAGAGGATTCACAAGATCAAACAGTGAGATGTTGGTTCATACAGTGACCCCGCCCCCCATATCTATCTATCTATCTATCTATATATATATATATATATAATATATATCTATATCTATCTATCTATATATATATATATATATATATACTATTACGATAAAGTGAGACTAAAATAGGATATATCCCAAATAAGCCAGAAATTAAAAGAACGATTCACTACATTATATTATATATATATATATATATATATATATATATATATATATATATATATATATATATATATATATATATATATATATATAATATATATCTATATCTATCTATATATCTATCTATCTATATATATATATATATATATAATATATATCTATATCTATCTATATATATATATATATATATATATATATATATATATATATATATATATATATATATATATATATATATATATATATATATATACAGGGTATTTGCGTGAACACTCGTGGAGCAATGGAATTTTGTTTAGTGAAGAAAAAAATCAGTAGTTCAAAAAGTCGTCGCTAGGAGAATAATTGGCGCTTTACTGCACTAGAATGCAATATAAAAGTAATAAACGTTGACTTACACATTGGCTAATGACGCAATAAATGTTCAATATGCTGTCCTTCGAATACTGAATTAAAAGTCGATCTTTCATCATCATATGTATGCAAGTAATGAAAAAAAAATTCATCCATTGAAACAATGTTAAATTCTAAGCAAACGTAAGCCGTATCTTTTTCCACAAAAAGTGAATTTAACTTGTTTTGCATAATTGCTCTTCAAATGCTGCTGCAAATTTGCATAAGACAGTGACGTTGTAATAAACGTTTGCTATAAAAAGGGAAGAGCGGAACTTGTTTCTCATAACTTAATGAAAAATATCCATTATTCTGTCGCAATGACTCTATCATTAAAAGATCGTGCTCTTCTTGTCAAATTGTTTTATGAGAACAACAGCTCTTATTTAGTAGCTCTTAGAAAGTTCAGAACGTTGAAAAAGTGAAAATCTGGTTCTCTGTGCGGCAAAAGCTTGCGCAAAATGATTTTAAAATTTGAAGAGACCGGCTCTTTGGACATTAAACCTGGCAGGGGATGGAAAGCAGTCAATGGAGAGATAGTGGAAGACGTAGCTACAGCGTTAGAAGAAGAGCGTAACGCTAATGCATCTACGAGTGCACGTGGAATTGCCCGATCATTAGACGTACTCTACTGTACGGTACAAAAAATTTTGAAATGTTATCCTTACAAACTGACCCATGTTCAACAGTTGCTACCTGCGGACAATGTTGCACGTGAAATGTTCGCACTTCAATTTCTGGCTCGGATACAAGTGGACCATGAATGGCCCTGGAACGTTTTGTGAACTGACGAAGCACACTTCCAACTCCACGGAACTGTTAATACGCAAAATTGCAGAATCTGGGCAACCGAAAATCCACAGGAACTAAGCCAGGTGCATCTTCATTCCCCCAAAGTCACTGTGTGGTGCGTATTTACAGTAGCGTCTATTATCGGGCTTTTCTGTTTGAGGAAGTTGGTCCTCATGGCCCCGTCACCTGTTCTGTCAATGGCCATCGATATGAACGTCTTTTGAAAAGTCACGGTATACCCACACTGGACGAGCGTCAGTGTATCGATAACACTATTTTCATGCAGAATGGGGCTCCACCACATATCGCAAAACCAGTGAAGCTGCTACTTCGCAGTCATTTTGGAGATGACAGAATCACCATCCGCCATTTTCCTGCAAGATGGCCAGCACGTTCCCCTGACCTCAATCCATATGATTTTTGGCTTTGCGGGCATCTGAAGAATGTGGTGTTTGATGGACACATTACCAATTTATCGGAACTTAAAGCTAGCATCACGCATCACATCCACAACATCTCTACAGAAACAGTCAAATCTCTTGTTGAACACCCTATTTTGCGCTTTCAGCTTGTTTCAGAATGCGAAGGACAACATATTGAACATTTATTACGTCATTAACCTATGAGTAATTCAACGTTTATTACCTTTGCATTTCATTCTAGTGTAGTAAAGCGCCAATTATTCTCTGAGCGGCGACTTTTTGAACTACTGTTTTTTTCTTCACTAAACAAAATTCCATTGCTCCACGAGTGTTTACGTAATATTTCAAATCATTCTGGCCAGTGCTTTTTTATATGAGACCATTTTCAAGCCGGGAACTTTAATTATAAACACCCTGTATATATATATATATATATATATAATCCCCTGACGTGTTTAATGAGGTTTTGCCTTTTCAGACCAGCAAGAAGACTCCAGGTGGGACTCCATGGTAGGATGGATATTTGCACTCTTAAAGTTTCAGGGCAGGGTAGCCGCGCGGGAATTGCACTCGGTAGGCCCGGGTTCGATTCCCGCTATTGCCAAAACTGCCGCCGTGTTCACGCGGAGAACGATCACGTTAAATATGTGGATCAGTAAGTTCTCCCGAGAGGTTGGTGGTAGGGGAAGGAGGGTACGGTCCCTGTGGATGCCTCCCCCTTTGGGTTTCGTTCTAAATTGGGTGGCACTTCCCGGCCGTCCAATCAGTTACTTTACACTATTCTGGTAGGTCGGACGGTCTGGGTCTCAACAACACTTACAGTTTCGACTATGGTTCAAAACCTAAAGGAGTTGAATTTTCGATTTACAACTTGGAGTGGAGAAACGGAGGGTTTCAAAAGGGCTTTAAAAGCCTTTTAAACCCCCTCCAGAAGCGCCCTTGGTGACCTAGAAGGCTGAATCTTTGCAAATTTTGAGTATCGAATTTTCGGACAGAACCTAACGTTGACGGAATACTGATACCTAGAATCATAGAAATTATGGTTTTTAGTGTATTTCAAGACCCCCAAACAACCCTCCACTGCCGTAAAGGGCTAAGTCTTTGCACACCTATAATATCGACAACGGAACCGAACCTAACGAAGACGGATTTTCGATATTTCTTCAGGAAAGAACAAAATAAGGCGGGAGGTTAAAATCTCTCAGAACTCTCCCGAAGCCTCCATTGGGAACATAAAAGACTGAAACTCGACCAGCGAGTAAGACCTCCCTGTGCCAACTTTCAATCGAGACAACCATTCTTGCCGCTAAGCACCATACATTGTTCTGCAAAATAAAACTTAATCATTTTAGATAGTTTTTATTGTTTTTGACAGGCTTAAATACTAGGTACTTTCCTTACATACATAATGTATAAGGAAAGTATTGTGACGGGGTCGAAAATTCGAATTCGAGTTTTCGACGGAAGAGCACGTTTCAAGCATCCCTGATCACGAATCGAACATTTTTGAAGTGATGTGTGTGTGTGTGTGTGTGTGTGTGTGTGTGTCAGTGAGTCTGTGGAAACGATAACAGGCGAACGAATGGACCGATTCGAACGAAATTTGATACAAAAATCACAATCCGTAAACAGTGGAAGCCTATTGCTTTTATTTGCAATCGAATGTTCAGAACCCCCCTGAATTTTCGAGTGAAAATTTGAAAAAATCGTCAAAAAATCAAAACCGCTAAAAAAGTTACGCAAATAGACATTTCTTATGTAATTTTTCATTAGAAAGCGATTGACATAAATTTTAGAACGCTAACGTTCACCGTTCTCGAGATATTGCACATTTTTCAAAAAAATTATCAAAAAGTCGTATAAAATAAAAAAAAATATTAATTGTTGAGAAACATATTAACTTTTCATATGTAATATCATGCAATAAATTGGGTGACATCATTCTGGTGGTTCTAGCTCGTTCCATTCATGAGAAAAGATATTTTGAGTAATACTTTTGTATTTGAACGCTAATAGTCATTTATCTGCTGTAAGAATAACTTATTTCTCCATCCATGATGTTTGGCGAGATTTTGGCGACGAATTTAGCGGCATGTCGCCAACTTGGCGAATTTTTTTAAATGTTGCCAAATTAACGAAAATCTCGCCAAGTGGATAAAAAATGACGACTAATCGTCGAAAATTCAATATCTTGGAAAGAATATAAGTATTTACTATTAGAAAAACCTATTTTTTTACTATAAATGTAGTAAACTCATTGCATTATATAAGGAAAGTCATGTGTTGCCCACATCAGATTTTTTGTTTATAATTCGACGAAATGTAACAAACCCGACTCCGTTTTGGAAGTGGGCAGCTGCCCAGAGCGACCCATTGAGAAGTGACTGCTTGCGAATAAAATTAGGTGGAATAAGGACGATTCTAACGGAATCTACAGCAAATAAGTAAATAAACAAATAAAGAATAGAACTTTAACACATTTTATGGAATAATATCCATACAAATAAAATTACCACCATTACTCAGATTATGCGGATACATATTTTTTTTTTCAGATTATGGGGGATAAGAACATTTTAAATTCTCTCGTTAATTAAAATCCCGCGACATTTTTTTGTAGTCGGGAAAATCAGCCCAGTCAGAACCTCGTTTGTAGTTCAAAAGCGCAACATCTGTCTGTATTTTAGTAATTCAGTTCAATTTTCAGGACTCGATATTCACGGTTGCTTAAACAGAAAATTATAATTATACGTGTTTGTCCTTAAATTCTATTATTACTTTCTTTGCAATACATGGTAATGTATAGGGGAAGTATTGGAATCGTGTCAAAAATCGCAACAGATCTACACGTTTTGGGACCTTTAGAACTCGGAAAAAGATCTATTTATAGAGTGACGTCTGTGTGTCTTTCTGTGCAATGTATTTTTCCACTTTAATTTAAAAACTGATGGACCAACTTTCATAAAATTTTACAGGTAAGTCACTTGTGTATGACCCTAGTGCTGATTAGATTTGGGTATGTTTCGAGATAAAAGAAACCGCCTTTTTTAGTAAAAAGGTCCGCACAGTTCTCATGTATCCACTTTAACTAAAGAACTAATTCACTAAATGTCACAAAATTTAGTAGATAAGTCTGTTATGGTATACTCTGATGCTGATTAGATTTTAGTACGATTGGAAAAATACGAACCTGTCCTTTTTTACGAAATGGACCGCAAAACTCTCCAAATTCTAAAATAAAAAGCTAGGTATGCTCAAATGTATCAATTAAATGCTTGTTTTCTACGTAATTTTAATGAGGAAAATAATAAGACTAACTCCCTTACTGTAGAACTAACCGTTATCCCTTTGCAAAAATGTCCAGTTACTAAATAAAAACAAAAATTGAATTAAAAGGCAAATTGAGCGTTACTTAGTGCAATTAAACTCAATTTAATGAATTGTGAAAGAAATAAAGAGAAAATGAATTTGAGTCTGTAAGGAAAGTCATGTGCTGCCCACATCAGATTTTTTTTAAATAATTTTATACAACTGTTATTTTTTAAATTTTATAGTATCTGAAGAATCATTTCATGTAGGGATAATGGGGATTGCTTTTGTCCAAACGGTAAAATATCCCAAAACCGCGGCTCTTAATAGAAAACTATTGCATTTCGACAGTATTCACTTAAAGCAGGTGTTATTACTTTTTATTGGATTGTTGTGATTAAATATTTATCTTCAAATCTGTATCTGCGGTTTTAAAATAGCTGCAGTAGTGTTTATTTACAGCTATAAAAATATTCAACTGATTTTGTAATAGTTGTCACCTTTCAATATTTTGTCACCTTTCAATTGATTTTGTAATAATTGTCACCTTTCAACATTTTGGCACCTTCCAACTGACTTTGTAACAATTGTCACCTTTCAATTGATTTTGTAATAATTGTCACCTTTCAACATCTTGTCACCTTTCAACTGATTTTGTAATAATTGTCACCTTTCAACAGATTTTGTAATAATTGTCACCTTTCAACTGATTTTGTAATAATTGTCACCTTTCGACTGATTTTGTAATTGTCACCTTTCAACATTTTGTCATCTTTCAACTGATTTTGTAATAATTGTCACCTTTCAACTGATTTTGTAATAATTGTCACCTTTCAACTGATTTTGTAATAATTGTCACCTTTCAACATTTTGTCACATTTCAACTGATTTTGCAAAAATTGTCACCTTTCAACTAATTTTGTAATAATTGTCACCTTTCAACTGATTTTGTAATTGTCACCTTTCAACATTTTGTCATCTTTCAACTGATTTTATAATAATTGTCTCCTTTCAACGTTTTTTGTCACCTTTCAATTTATTTTGTAATAAATGATACTCAGAGGCAGATAAGGCAAGGTGCAATAAAGTAGCATATACACTCAAATGTCATGAACTGTTACACGTGAACCATATTCTTTGACTATACCTAACATACCTTACATACTACTCTGGAGAGATTTATACCTTTCATACCATTTCTATTGCGTACAGACATTCATGCCCAAAACTTAAGCAGGAGAACAATTCTGCAATTACTCATGACCCATTATTTTTTTTAAATGATCCAATGTTTAATTGGTGCAGTCTATAAATTAAATACGTTTAAACTCAGAAATAGCACTGCGATAAAAATTTGGGATATTCTTTTTATGGCGTCATTGATTTTTCAAGGATAGAATTTTTAGTATAAAATATTTCGCAAATACTCGTGTATAAACATTCTGAAAAATCGAATACTTCGTTAATAATAGCATAAGATAAAAATTAAAGGCTTCGACCGATTTCGAGATAAAAAATCTGATGTTCCCAGCAAATGACTTTCCCTAGAGACTCAACTTCATTTTATCTTCATTTCTTTAATGATCCATTAAATTGAGTTTAATTTCACAAAATAACATGCTTAATTATTTGAAGTTATACTGAATTTGCTTCAATTTTCGTTTTCATTTGACAACGGGACATATTTTCAAAACGGCGTAGCAAAAATGCGAAAAAATGAAAATATCTCGAAAACAGCTAGTCCAAGAGTAATGGGGTTGGTTTTATTATTTTCACCGTCAATAATTACGCATAGAACAACCATTTAATTGATGAATTTAAGCATACGTAGTCTCCTAGTTTAGATTTTGATACCATTTTAGATTTTGCGGGCCATTTCGCAAAAAAGGCAGGTTCTTTCATCCCAAATCATATCAAAATCTAATTAGTTCCAGAGTAATCCACAATTGACTTATCTATAAAATTTTATGAAATTAGATAAATTAGTTTTTGAGTTAGAGTGAATACATGCATTGTACAGACAGACGCACACACAGATACACATAGACGTTACTCTAAAATTAGTTTTTCGTGTTCTAGATGTCACAAAATGTGTAGATCCGTCGAAAACTCGAATTGCGATTTTCGACACGATTCCAATACATCACCATGTATTGGAAAGCAATAAGACAGAGCAGTTACTTTATCACAGGAATGTTTCTACCTTTAGAGTGATTCCTTCGTTCTAACGATAGAGGTTCTTTTTTGCGTCAGAAGCCAGTTGATACGTATAATTGTTCGTCCATGCCGACACTAATGAAGTATTTCAGTTTTCAGACTATTTTCAAAGGCTGTGCTGTCAAACTTTGAGACTGTATAGCAACCCAGGAAGTAATATTTTCGAAGGAAAAAAGAAATAATATTTCCGCAGCGAAAATATTCTGCATTCTTAATGAATTCTAACTATAAAACTTTTATTTCGTAACAAAGGAAAACACATTTTTGAAATTTTAGGGCTACGAAGGACGGGCAAATTATTATTTTCCATCTGAAACTTAACACCATTCACATAGAAATCTTAAATATACACCCCCACTTTCGGAGAGAAGAATGGTGGCCATTCCTGGGAGTTATTTCTTCAGAGTGAAACGAATTTTTGAATCATCTGCTGTCTTGGACAGTGGGGCTTTTTAGAGAGTACAGGAAAATAGTGGGGGTATGTGTAGCTGCTAGAACCCGCCCTTCACTTAGTCAGCTGATAGAAATGATAATGGGAAAATGGAAGATATTTCCATAATATAGAAGATTTCGCATTTCTCTTTTTATTTCAATAATAGGAGGATGGAATGTTTTGAAATTTATATAATGCAAATATTGCAGAAAACACTGTATAGTATAATTCTGATGGGTGAAATTCATTATGATCGGTTCTTAATGAATTAGATATTCTTAGAATGAGAGGGGAAATCAGCGTATTTTGAACAAACTTATGGAGGAGGGGAATTTGGGGAATAATAGTCAAACATTTTATTATAAATGTCTATTTAGAATGTCATTCTTAGAAGATTTGTCTACAATATTCCAGTACGGGGTATTGGGGGCTTTAAACCCCAATGACCCCCATCAATACCCCCCGGAAGAGAAAGCTATGGACTAGCTAGGAATTAGCTAAATGAGCTATGGACTAACTAGAAACTCAGGATAACTTATATAAACCGTACATATAGGATTCTTGGGAGATTTAAGCTCCCCAATGACCTGGCAAGGAAAACTTCATGAGTGTACACTAGATCTATTTATAGTAAAGTAAATATGACCGATCGAATACAAACAATGGTCGCGCCCCAAGCGGAAAATTACAAAAGTTAGGATAACGTAACGAGATAGACGAAAACCGTTAATTACTGCAAATAAAAAAAATCTAATCTGGGCAGCAGATGACTTTCCCTGTAAACTCATATTCACGTTCTCTTTATTTCTTCAATAATTTATTAAATTGAGTTTAATTGTACAGAATAACACCCATAGTTATATTAAATTACCCTGAATGTGCAATTCAATTTTCGTTTTCATTTGGTAAATGGAGTTATTTCTCAAAGGTGGCGTGACGAAAATGCGAAACACTAAAATATGTCGAAAACGGCTAATCCTAGAGTAAAGGGGTTGGTTCTATGCTTTATATCCTCAAAAATGACGTCTAAAATATCGTAAAAAATGATGTCTAAAACAAGCATTTAATTGATATATTTGAGCATACGTAGTCTTTTATATTCGATTTTGACGATTTTTGCGGGCCATTTTGCAAAAAAAGGCAGGTTCTTTTTTTTTCCCGAATCGAACCAAAATCTAATGAGCACCAGGGTAACCCACAGGTGACTTACTACCAAAAGGGGAGACATATAACCGAAAAATGAAGGAATCAGACCGGGATGGAAAAATATTATTGTTAAACTATGATTATTATTACTTATTAATACAAAAGAGAAGAAGTGAAAATGGTCGATAAAAAAGGAATTAGAATAAAAAACAATAGAGAAACTTTCAGGAAAGTCCAATTCAAAAATAGAATAAATTGTACATAGGTCTTGGTTTTTTTGACCTATTGTTACTGTCAACCAGTGTACCATTGATACCTTATTATAAATACTGTACATCAACTTTTACATCATTCAATTTTTATATCTGTGAGAAAATTCGATTTTTCTCTCCTGTTTCCATCGAACTCACGAGGAGCATTTTTTTTTTTTTTTATAGATCTTCGTTCTGGGTCAGTGTCGTTCAACTTTGTGGCAACGGGCCAATAATTTATCCCCTAAGAACATGTTCGGGAAGATTTTTGAAGTACAAGATAGCAGGCCGTAAAACAAAACATTTCGTAAAGTGAATCGATAAAAATTATTTTGTAAGCAGGAAACTCCATTGTGCTAATGTAAAGTAACGTATATATTTATCGAAACTTCAAGATACCCCAAGAAACAAATCCTCATTGACGTACAACTTCGCAATAATATTGTCCTTTGTGTTGTTCACTTCTATTAAATCGATTTCAGTAATATTCCTCCAATGCTGCTTTTACCTTCAAAATATCACTATTATACAATTGTCTAACGTGTTTAACGTGTTCTTGCCTTTAAAATTGTCTTGAATCACCTTGAAGACCTAGAAGGCTGAATCTCTGCACACTTATAGTATTAACTACAATAAAGAATCCAGATTTTCGATTCATCCACCAGGAAGTATAGGAAAGAGGATTTTATAAAGGCTTTCTAGACAGTCCAGAAGATCCCTGGTGACCTAGAAGTCTGAATCTTTGTGCACATGCGGTATTGACTATAGGAGAACTTAACGCATCCGAATTTTGAATTTAACCTCTGGGATCGCAGAAAATGGAGTTTTTTCAAAAAGTCATCCAAAAGTCCCTCCCTCCCCCGGGTTACCTAGAGAACGACCCAGAGGGACTTTTAAAGGTTTAACTCATGGGGCTAAACTTAATTGGGCCAATTTTGAATTGAGGTAACTAAATTACACGCTAAACACAATGCACTGTCAAAATAAAACTTTTCAAAATAAATAAATAATTGAAAATAAAAAAGTGAAAATTGTTGCTTAATTTTTAAGAATATTAATTTCCCTGTCTTTGACAGGCTAAAATACTAGTTTACAATATTGTATTTCCAATCACGTGGCCGGGATTGCATGCGGGAATTGCACTGTGAATCATCTGGCCAGAATTGCATGCGAATATTGCATTGCCAATCACGTGGCCAACGAAGGAAGTACGACCGAGTTTGAATATTTTGTTCAACTGCCGTCTGGCGCCATCTCATGGGGAGTATAGAAAGTTCATATTTTTACAATGCATATATAATTTTCAGAAAACTGGATTATTAGAGATAATAGTGCGAAGGATGCTTCGTGTTCGTTCTAAGTCTCTAATGAAGCGATGAAAAAAAATCACCAACTTGGCACTAGTTTGATCTCCGGGGTTAAAGCTTGGTAAGCCAGCATTAGGGCGTTGAGCTAAAAACTTCTTAAATTCAAGTCATTTAATACTGTCTTATAAGCGCTCGCCGCAGGTCGAATAGCAACAAATTTATAAAAATTCGGAAATTTTTAATTCTGGGGAGAATGAGTCGATCAAAAATTAACACATATTTTAACAAGTAGGATATTAAACAAAAGGGCATATCAAAACATGTAGAGAAAACACAATTTTTCCTTTTATGAATGTACTGGGGGGAAGTGGGATATCAAAACGAAAAGTTTTTTCTTTTCCCTAGTTTTAGAAACAGTAATGAATGAAAAAATATTAAACAGTTTAAACATTTTTAGAAATACAGCGTCCTAACCTAAAGACAGGACTTCTAACTTTAAGTATGCTTTAGGTTGATTAGGAAAAGAAGGGAGTAAGGAACCATTGATGGCGAGGCGCAAAAATATCAGAATCAGTAAAGTATTGAATCGAAATCGTCTGTCAGTTGCATTTTTGCCTTCGGTCCTGCTATGTTTCACTTATCCTGATGAAGAAGGCTCTTTTTTGCCCCTGAAACAAGTTTTCAAACGAGTTGAAATATGTATTTTCAGATTTTTACTTTCCTTATATACATAATGTATAAAGAAAGTATTGTGACGAGGTCTAAAATTCGAATTCGAGTTTTCGACGAGAGAGCACGTTTCAAGCCTCCCCGATCACGAATCAAACATTTTTGAAGAGATGTCTGTGTGTGTGTGTGTGTGTGTGTGTGTGTGTGTGTGAAAGTATGTGTGTGTGTGTGTGTGTGTGTGTGTGTGTGTGTGTGTGTGTGTGTCAGTGGGTCTGTGGAGACGATAACTGACGAACGAATGGACCGATTAAAATGAAATTTGGTACAAAAATCACAATCCGTAAACACTGGAAGCCTATTGTTTTTATACGCAATCGAATGTTCAGAACCCCCTAAATTTTTGAGTGAAATTTTGAAAAAATCGTCAAAAAATCAAAATCGCTAATAAAGTTATGCAAATAGACATTTCTTATGTAATTTTTCATTAGAAAACGATTGACATAAATTTTAGAACGCTAATATGAACCGTTCTCGAAATATAGCATATTGTTCAAAAAAATTATCAAAAAGTTATATAAAATAAAAAAAAATATTTCCTATTGAGAAACATGTTCACTTTTCATATGTAATACCATGCGAAAAATTTGGTGACATCATTATCAAGGATATAGCTCGTTCTATTCATGAAAAAAGATACTTTGAGTAATACTTTTGTATTTGAACGCCAATAGTCATTTATCTGCTGTAAGAATAACTTATTTCTCCGTCCATAACGCATGGCGAGATTTTGGCGACGAATTTGGCGGAATGTCGCCAACTTGGCGATATTTTTAATTGTTACCAAATTAACAAATATCTCGCCAAATTGATAAAAAGGACGCTAAATCAATGACAATTACGAATAATTGAAGAAAATTCAATATCTTGGAAAGAATATAAGTAGCTTCTATAAGAATAACATTTTTTTAACTGTAAAAGTAGTAAATTCATTGCATTATATAAGGAAAGTCATGTGTTACACACATTAGATTTTTTATTTTAGAAATCAGAATGAAAAGAAATGAAATTTTTATCAATGTTCTTAAATTAAAGTTAACATGCAAATATTAAATAATTTTCTAATTACAGATTTGTAACAATTACCAAAACTAAAAGGAATAAATTACATTAATAATTATTCTATAAATGGAACTTGGCTTTATCCATGTTGATCATAATTATTAAATAAGCAAGACCAATTGCAATAACATTTTTTTAACTGTAAAAGTAGTAAATTCATTGCATTATATAAGGAAAGTCATGTGTTACACACATTAGATTTTTTATTTTAGAAATCAGAATGAAAAGAAATGAAATTTTTATCAATGTTCTTAAATTAAAGTTAACATGCAAATATTAAATAATTTTCTAATTACAGATTTGTAACAATTACTAAAACTAAAAGGAATAAATTACATTAATAATTATTCTATAAATGGAACTTGGCTTTATCCATGTTGATCATAATTATTAAATAAGCAAGACCACGTTTACTGCTGGTCTTGCGAATAAAGGTGTAGAACAGTTACTTTTAAGGTTCCAGTTAAAATAGTATTAGTCGCTTTTGGCAATCAGCTCTGTCGCATTTTGAAAGATCTCTTAACTTGCTAAAACAATTTTTCAGTAGCTGCCAACTGTGCACCCGTATGCTAATCGGGCAAGCTATAGAACCAGGACACACGCGCTGCGATGACTAGCCAAGGCTGACGAGACGACACCCTCTCATGGTGGTAGCATGGTGGGCGCCAGAGGGGTCTAAGCCCCCCCCCCCCCAAGAGGTATACTCAGCCTCTCTGATAAAAGTGTTAAATTTTCAGTAGTGAAATGAAATTTCATATGACATTTCATTCAAATGTTGCACACAAATTTTGTTTGAGATTTTTTATAAATTACTTCACTTTAAAGATTTTTTAATTTAGCTAAATTTATGATTATACTAATGATCAATTTATTTGCATATTTCTTTTAAAAATATTTAAAAATTATGACAATAGTGTTTAGGATAATTTTGTATTATTGTGGGGTTCACTGTTACACATTACAGAGTCAAAGTCAGCTGATAAATATGAAATAATTAATTTTAAACATTAACTTGCATTAACTTTCAGAATGTTTCTACAAATTATCAACAGCTTTATTACTAGTTAATGCTTACATCAAAATCACTTGTAATTATTATATATTAATATTGATGTATAGTAGCTATATAGGATGTTAATAATCAGCTTCTAGCTTGCAAATATAAATATATAATTATTTGTTAATAATTTATATCAATTGAAATATATAATAGTAATTATTATGGCGTATAAATGCTAATGCTTAATTGTGTTTTTGGTGAGCCTCCTCCTTTAAAACTGTTGAGTCCCCCTTGAATTTCCCCCCAGCCCCTCTTCAATTTCGTAGCTATGGTACTACACCAAGGCTACCTGAAACATAATATGAAGAATTATTTGGAAGAATTATTATGAATAAATTGAAGTTGCAAATTGTGATAAAATTGGTTCTCGAAAAAAATTCTCCTTTTTAACACTTTACAACAAAGTTGAAAAGTGTTTATGACTTTGTTCATTCTGTCTGTCTGTCTGTCCGTTAGCACGATAACTGCCGTAAAAATGACTTAATCAAAATGAAATTTTAGTATGTTGTTTCGACGGTCTGTAGGACCAATGAGAATATAAATGAATAATATCACCCAATTAGTTTTGGATTGAACCCGGATTGAAAAAATGAAATAGATTGAGCCCTATGGGACCTGATTTTTCAAACATTTTTTAAGCGGATTTAAAATTCACAAATTGCTTCGAAAATTTTAGGTAATATTCGAATTGTTCCATAAAATATATAAAAAAAATTTAACGAAATATATGCAGTAGTTTTTTAAATAAAAATTAAAATAATAATAATACCTCTTATATGAAGCGATCACGTGGCCATGATATGAAAAGATCACGTGACCCACTTCAAAATGATATATAGCATCCATCTTGTCTCAAAATCGTGATTTTTAAAGTTCTTTTTAATTCATATTAAGTGTTGTATCCGTCCTAAAACCACTTTATTTTTGCATAAATTCTGTGCATCTACATACTGAAATAACGCAAGTACAATATATTTGAGTTTAAATGCTCATCCAAATTTGATTATTTCTACAACGAAGCCTATTTTTCACCTATCCAAAATGTAAACAGCAAAATATGTAGAATAAGTTGTATTAGAATTGCTGTATTTCTTTAACACAAAATCATTTAGTTCATAGAGTCTGCATAGCTGATATGAATCAAATATTCATTGATTTTACAGAGAGAAGGACGATTTTTTTCGATGAAGTTTTACGGATAGAGTTTAATTACGTGTAGCTCCATGGTCTTAATTTTTAAATAAAATAAATTATTATAGTACTCTGATGAATGACATGAATGGGAAATTATTTATGAATGAAAAGCTGCTTTTATAGAGAGAGCCAAGCGTGTTATTTTTTCTATGACATCTTTTGAATGAATTTCAGTTGTTTTAGATAGTAAAGTAGTAAGTTTTCAAATATAATAAATTATCGTAGTATTATGATAATTCTAAAATTATTACCGAGGAATGTATCACATTTTAGAGATGTTTAAACCAGGCCATTTATATGTCAATGCCATCATTTGAATAAAGTTCATTTTTTTCGATGAAGGTTTAAGTTTTCAAATATAATAAATTAATGTAGTATTGTGATAAGTCTTAAAATATTACCGAGGAATGTATTGCATTTTAGAAATGTTTAAATAAAATTGCATTGAAGTTGGAAAGTGTTTCATAATCAATGCTTTAAGCATGATTATGAAACACTCGAACGCATTGAAGCAGGACAGTCAATGAAAGATGCCGCTGTTTTCTTTGGCGTTGATCAATCAGTAATTTCTCGATTATGGAAACAATTCCAAACAAGTTAAACAGTTGTCCGGAGACCGGTGGCCGGTAGTCTAAGGGTTACCACCCCATTTGATGATCGGTATATTGCTATAGTAGTTAAGCGGAATCGGCGAGCGATCTACACAACTGTTACATCCATAGTTGCAGCGACACTTGGTAAGACAATACCTGACAGTACTGTGTGCCGAAGGCTTCACGTTAAGGGACTTTAAACCCGAGTACCGCCTTTTTGTATTCCACTAACCGTCCAAGCCGGAGGGGCAGGATTAAAGTGGTGTCATCAACATGTCAATTGAACTGTCTCAGCTTGGTGCAACGTCCTGTTCATGGACGAGTCCAGATTTGCCCTGGAATCAGATGATAAGCATTAAATGTTCAGGAGAGAACGAGGCACACGCAATCAGACTAAGAACATCATCTAACATCGCGCATTCAGATGTGGCAGCGTCATGGTGTGGGCCGGAATTTCAATGGGATATCGCACGGAGCTACGCATTTTTTTAAGCGGTTCTGTGACGGCTGCGCGGTATCGGAATGAAGTCCTAAACCCCATTGCGATACTCTACGCTGTAACAGTTGGTTCTGATTTCCTCCTTATGGACGATAATGCCCGTCCCCATCGAGCTAACATCGTTAACAAATACCAGGAAAGTTAGGGTATTTCTCGTATGGAGTAGTCTGCGTATTCCCCAACCTTAATCTAATTGAAAACCTTTGGGATGCCCTCGGGCGTGCTGTCTCTGCACACCTGAGGGCATCCCAAATGTTCCAACTCTCTGAGACCTCCTTCAGCCAGTCTCAGAGAATCTGAGTCTTGGAAACTGCCCTATTGGAGGAATGGCCATTGCTCGCATCTGAGATGGTTGATCACCTCATTGAAAGCATAGAAAATCGTTGTAACGTTTATGTGAAGGCCGGGGAGGTCATATACTATATTAATGTAAGTTTCGTTTGGTTTGTTTGCCTTTAAACATAATTTTGTTAATGATCCAAATGTGACGTCATCATACCTGTATATCTTACGAAAAGTAAATATTTTTTTCATCTTTGTACATACTCGTAATTCTTGTTTTCTTTAATGCATAGACACATTTGCTACCTTCATGTACAATTTTGAGTTAATCAAAATTTGACTTTTCCATTTTTGTTGATTTTACCGTCCGTGTTTAACTTTTAGAAACCAGTGTATATATATATATATTACAAAATAATGATATTCATTTTTCTAAAATGCATAATTATTGAGGTTTGTAACAAATACATTTTGAATTTGTTTGTTGAAAATTTCAATGAATTTGGTATATATGCGTTACTGCAAAATCAGTTTTCTTTATTTTTAATCCATACTCTATGTACGCTATTTAATACATATCAAGTTTAAATCCAGCAGATATGGGGGGAGGGTAATTTCTTGTTGAATGTAGGCATACATAGTACACAGACACTTTTCAAATTTGGGATAATTTTTCGGAATTAGACAAAATATAAATTTAGCTATTTATTTCTACATATACAGTATGCAGATACATTTTCTGTTTTATGTAACTTTGATGTCAGTTGGATTTGCAAGCTTGTTATAATAAAGTTTTACGCACGCATAAAAAGTTCGTTTCTTTTATTTTATTAAGTTGTTTAAAGGGACACTTTATATTTTGGGGGGAACATAATTTCTTATAATAGTTTCATTACATGTAGAAAGGGTTTCTACTTATAATCGTGTCACTTAAAGTGGCATATGCACAAGTAAGATAATTAAAAATTTCATATTTCAAGAATACATAAATGGTGGGTAGTAGTACTTCAAGAAGACATAAATGGTGGTACTAGCTAAAACATATACACACATATTGAGGTCTATCTCTTGTGATGTGCGTCATCATTAAAATAACTTTTTCATAGACGCTTGATTCCAAGTCAAAATATTAAAGCATTTAATAAATTTTTTTTTTAAAATAAAATTAAAGTTATTTTCCTTTCAAGAGTACTACCGAAAATTTTTATGTAGAAATGTGCTTGAATTTTAAATGATGAATTTTCAGATTTTTATAACCTGCATGATTGTTTCTTCGTATTTTTTTTATGAAAACCAATCTAGAAGGTTGTAAAAGTTAAAGAGGTAGGTGTCAACAGTTTTTTAAATATGGTGTTAGTTTAAAAATTAATATTAATGTTTGTAAAATAACCAAGTCAAATTCAGAAATGCATATTCATAATTCATTCACTATATTTTACATTGCTTAAATTTTGGAACTAAATGCTAAATCTGGATATATAAAGAAAATTTTGCTTATATATATAAATATTTGTGTTGACTAATAAAAATGTTTTTTAAAGGTCATAGGTAAATGTTAGCAGTTTCCTTCATTAATGTATAATATATAATTACTTTTCTGTTAATTTAAAGTCAAATACTATTATATGAATTTAAAAAATTTTTTGGTATATTTTAAATTTAATTTTAAAAAAATCTGATGTGGGCAACACATGACTTTCCTTATATAATGCAATGAATGTACTACTTTTACAGTTAAAAAAAATGTTATTCTTATAGTAGATACTTATATTCTTTCAAAGATATTGAATTTTCTTGAATTCATTTTCATTGATTTAGCGTCATTTTTATCCCTTTGGCGAGATTTTCGTTAATTTAGCAACATTTAAAAATGTTGCCAAGTTCGCGACATTCCGCTAAATTCGTCGCCAAAATATCGCCAAGAGTTATGGACGGAGAAATAAGTTATTTTTACAGCAGATAAATGACTATTGGAGTTCAAATACAAAAGTATTACTCAAAGTATCTTTTCTCGTGAATGGAACGAGTAAGATTCATGAGAATGATGTCACCAAATTTATCGCATGATATTACATATGAAAAGTGAACATGTTTCTTAACAGTTAATATATTTTTTTAATTTATGGGACGTTTTGATAAATTTATTTGAAAAATGTGCATCATCTCGAGAACGGTTTATGCTAGCGTTCTAAAATTTATGTCAATCGTTTTCTATGGAAAAATTAAATAATAAATGTCTATTTGAGTAACTTTATTAAAGATTTTGATTTTTTGATGATTTTTTCAAAATTCCACTCTAAAATTTAGGAGCGTTCTGAACATTAGATTGTATTTTAAAACCATAGGCTTCTAGTATCCACGGTTTGTGAATTTTGTACCAAATTTTATTCGAATCGCTCCATTCGTTCGTGAGATATCGTCTCCACAGACTCACAGACTCACTGACACACACACACACACACACACACACACACATACTTTCACACACACACACACACACACACACACACACACACACACACATCACCTCAAAAATGTTCGATTCGTGATCAATTATGCTTGAAACGTGATCTCCCGTCAAAAACTCGAATTGGAATTTTCGACCCCATCACAACACTTTCCTTATACATTATGTATATAAGGAAAGTAAATAAGGAAAGTAATAACGCATCGATATTAATATAGTTACTTATTATGCTAATGCAACTTAACATAAATGTTTACAGAAGAGAGTAAAATATTATTCATTCTGAGTGTAGATTATTTATTTTAGACACAGTTTAAAGTTTATTATTATAAATTTGTTAGTTTAGAGAGATATTTATTTACATTAATCTTATTTATGACTGCAGAAATGTATCTGTGTCAGATCCCGTACGTAACTTACAGGAGATACGTTTCATCCGTTGCTGCACGGGAGATACGTTTCATCCGTTGCTGCACGGGAGATACGTTTCATCCGTTTCTGCTATTGAGATGTCAATGTCCGGGCCTCTTGTTCTAGATGGCCTTACCTGCACCCGCTGTGTGGACGCGTGCAATCTAGGTACGATGCATATACACATATATACGATATATGCTCAGGATACATTCCCTTGTACAATATATTAGTAGCTCGTTACGGACATCGCAACTAGCTGTATTTTAAATTTAAAAGGATTATCTTACAGTGTACAATCTAAAGTAGTTCTAATACTGATAAAAGTACAAAATTGAAATATTGTCTATATCACGCGGCTGAGTGAGACTTGCTGACTAATGGATTATTTACACAGCCTAATCGCTGAAGTTAGAAAAATTTGAAACTTTGAATACAGGTGGGACGACCTACAAGTAACGGTAAAAATCGAAAATCTTTGTTCGAAAAATATATAACAGTTCAAACAGTAAAACCTAATCATTTATCACCTAATGCATATACATTTTCTTCTAGAAAATTGATAGTAGATTTATTTAAATATGATGTCACGCATTTTATGAAAGACAATAGAAAATTCACCATAAACACTTAAATTTATAACAACTTGAGGCACCTCTAAATTTAAAAAATCTGTCTAAAATTTCTTTCGCACACTTTTGATACTAAAACATAACTTTCAATCACCCCCATTTTCCGAAATCTGTCACTATTATTTTTCATCCCACCTTTCCATATATAACATTTTGACATGAAAATAAATATTGTCAATAACTGTCAGGAATGTTATGGGCAAAAATTGAATAAATTTTACTTTTGGTATTCCCATTGGTCCCATTGTCTATGTAGATACTCTATTAGGTGGTTATTTTGTCTTGCTTGCCTCTAAAAGTAGTGTTAAATTATGTGCATAAAACATGCTTAATGTTACATAGGATGCCAACATAATAAACGTTATTATATTTTAACTTGTGTACTGTATATATACATTAGCATGAATATTACAAATTACTAGAACATTGTTATGGACGTTTAATAATGTTAAAGTAACATTATATATGTTATCACAGTGTTACATTATAAATGTAATTACGTTGTTACAATATTGTTATTATAATAATGTAATTATAACCATTTATTAAATGTTATAGTAGTGTTTATAAACACTATTATAAATACTTTTCACAAACTTTATTATAAACATTTAACATAATGTTTAATAAAACTTGAAAAAATATACAAACGTTAACAAATCTCTTTTTAAGTTGAATCTTTCACATTACGTTAGACATGAATTAAGAAATAAAATCATGTCTTTCTAATATTATATCGCTATAAAGTTGACATGATATTACTCTTATTTAAAACATTAAGATAAATTACATTAAAGTTTAAGTTTCAATAATTTAAGAAAGTATTTTAAGCATTATTATAATTTTCACAACGATAAAAATACCGTTATTATATAAACGTTTTAGCAAATGTTAGAAACACTAATTAGAATGTTCCAAAGAAAGTTGACATATCTAGAGTCGGTAATATATAAAAATATATTCTCGTCATTATGTAAAGTATGTTTTGAAATGTAGAATAAGAAAATGATATCAATAAATATCAGAGTAATAGCAGTGCAATGCTGAATGAATGTTACTCTATATAGTTTCCTTGTTGCTATTACATATCCATATCTATATATACTAACTAGCAGCATACCCGTTCTTCGTACGGAGTATATAACGGGCAGATCTGAAGAATAAAACATCCTGGCCCCTTTTGTAAGCAAATTTACAAAAAAAAAAAAAAGGAATTGAATCAATATATGCAACCCCGTACTACTTATATTGTTGCAGGTTAGAAAAAAAGCCAGTGTGTTAGTAGAAGATTACCCATATTACAATATGAGTCTCAAAACTATTTGTCAAAATAAAAGAGATGACGTAATAAATTGAAATTATCAATAATCTCCGTACTCTTTATACCAGAAGGTCGCAATTGATTCCAATATAGGCCAATATATATCAAAAGATATGCCAATATACCTGTACTACATAGATTCTCGTAGATTAGAAGATATACCCGTGTATTTGTAGAAGATTACTCGTACAACGTACACTATATGAGTTTAAACAATTTTTGTCATAATAAAGCAATGGCATAATAACTTGAAAATATCAATAATCCCTGAATCAATAACACCCGAAAATATTAATAATAATAACGTTTAAATCTGAAGACCGTAATTGATATTATCCAGTCAAAAATACTATAAGAAAAATCAAATCGTTCTTTTCTAAAATATATTTTTATATCCATTTATTTATTATTCAAATCGACAAAATAATAATTAAAATTAACAGACAGATTTAATTTAATTGCGTTTCTGAGCAACATGATATAAGATAGAATCTTCCTCATAAACTGCGAAATTAAATAACCATTTTGATTTTTTTATACTTTTGTTCAGTAAAAGCTTGTGAAAATAAACCATGGAAATAGATTTCTCATTTAAATCATGTTTCAAACAATTCATGTTTTCAGAAAGTGACTAATTAGCGCAAAAAATCTCCCATCAAACTCAGAGATAAAGTTTTAATCCACTTTCAAACGATTTTCAAGCTTTTCGATGGGTTAAACCACGGAGTTTGAGAGTGGAACTCCTAGGAATAAGTTTCGTTTTTCATTAATATCTCGACAACCCCTGGTCTTAGATACTCGAAACTTGGGCTAAATTTATGGGAGCTATTTCAAGGCTATCCACAAAATTTCATCAAATTCGGTTCAGCCGTTCTCCCGTGATGATGAGACAAAAGAAAATGTCGTTTTTTACTAATATCTCGAGAACCACTCATCGTAGAAATTCCAAACATGGACTAAATTTTAAGTGGGACTATTTCCAGGCTACCCACAAAATTTCATGAAATTCGGATCAGCCGTTTTCCCGTGATGACGGGACAGACAGACAGACATATTTTCAATTTTATTTATATGGATTTCCAAGTGCTGCCTACTTTCCATGCTTTTAAGGCACTTACTAAATATTTACAGACGAGCAATTTGATACACGGGTAAATTATTCGATAAAACCCATGGTAAAAATCGAATTTTTCAAGAACGCTTATGATGAAGTGCTCTACACCATGCTCTACACCGTCCGTCCAACTAGTTACTCTAAGTCCTCAGGACGAGTCGGACGGTCTGGGTCTTCAACACCATGCTCTACACCAAAACGTTTTTTTGGGCGCGGTAGCCCATTGGTTAGCGCGCTGGAGTTGCACTCGGTAGGCCCGGGTTCGATTCCAGCCACTGCCAAAACTGCCGCCGTGTTCATGCGGAGTACGATCACGTTAAACATGTGGGTCCGAAAGTCCTTCCGAGAGGTTGGTGGAAGGGGAAGGAGGGTACGGTCCCTGTGGATGCCTCCCCCACTAGGTTCCGGTCTAAATTGGGTGGCACTTCCCGACCGTCCAAACAGTTACCTTACACCTTTCTGGTAGGTCGGACGGTCTGGGTTTCAACAACAACAACACCAAAACGTTTAAAACTCAGACCCACTTTAAAATTGGTTGAATATAGCAGATCGTTAGATGTGACGGATAATATCAAATCTCCTATTTGTGGATGTCGGACGCCAATATGTTCGATTTGTCGAATAAGCAATAAAGGCTTTCTTTTAAATGAGATTGAGATTTCAAATTTGGTATACGTGTCAACCGTTTGATAACACAATGGGAGGAGAGACAATGGGAGGAGGATTCTTTTAGACGTTATCGTTTGTAAAGGTAGGTGCTCCACACCAAAATGTTCGAAATGCGAACTGATAGAAAAACGTATTTTCCAACAATGGAGCAGTCTCCAAGAAAGCTTAATTTAAAAATGGGATTAGGTGTATAAAGTATTTTAGCTTCATACAAGATTTAAAAACAAAATCACTTCAAATTCTAGAACAAGATTGCGGACTAAAAATCTTCAATAACTGAAAATTAATCTTTTGGGAAATAAATATTTAACAATTAAGGACATTTCATCTTAGTATAATTAACGTTAATTTCTTTTACATTGAAAAACAACCTAAAATTTGAAGATCAAGGAAAACAACGTTTATTTTCATGTGTTGTGCAATGCAAATGGACATGTTAATTTGAACAACATCGAACTATCATAGTTACGATCAAATTTTCCTCGAAATCTGCAATCCAGAGTAAAGTTAGCGTATAATACAAGTCACTCTGAGGTGTGGGATAAGGAATGGTTGGTCTTGATATTTCTGCTTTGACATGGTAGTATGGAGAGCACAATATTACTGTCATTGGTGGAAATTGAATAAAATTTAGTTTTTTATCTATCTTGGATAATAAAAGAAATATTTGTTTGCCTGTCTGTCTCTATGTAGCGGCAAATCTAAGCTGTGTACAGCCCCCGAAATTCGATGCTAGGTTAGCTGAAAAGGACATGTCATGACAGACCTCAGTAAGATTTTATTAAAATTCAAATTAGTTTAGTTATTATATGTTGAAGAGTTATTTTGCGTAGTTTTTGAACAATTCGATTCATTAGCGATCGTATACAATATCGCAGGGTTTCCATCTTAAGATAGAAATCCTTTCATAAGAAAGATAAAAAATATTCTTTTTAACACACACTTTGAACGAAATTCATACTATTAATAGAGCAATGATCGTGAATGTATACCATGTGTTGAAGACCTAATATATGTATAATAATAAAGGAATATGTCTGTCTGGTGAGTCATCTTTAGCGGAAAATCCAAGCATCTTATGCGTAACGGGATTTTTTTGTTGTTGTTATTATAAGAGGGCGTATTGTTAAAGCGTCCTTTTATTTTCAAGATTTTGCTGTGAGTTTCTGGAATTCGGTACAAGGGTACCTTGATTCCCAAGAAGGAACCTTATCGAGATTTTTTAAAATTTGAGTTAGTTATTTTTCAAATCAAGTTGTTTGAAACCACATTAACGCTGCAAAAAATATGATCTGGCCTGAATGCAGCAAAACATATATACAACGCCGATGTGCCAGATGTCATGTTTCGTAACATCAAGTGATTTATGAATTAACTAGATAGGATATACATTCAAAATTTAATTTTTGAGCAAATGATCATTAGGTTTTTATCGTTGGTCAAGTGCGAGTTGCAATTTGTTATATTTTTAAACTAATCGCTAAAACGTTTAATCGCTTCTGTACCGTGATTGCTTGACTGTAGTGAAAATATGAAATATAACAGGTACTGTTTATTTTAAAATTTAACACTTTCTTTTGTAATTTTAATTCTGGTTATTAGATTACGAATAGAATTATTAAAATTAAATAAATTCTATTCTTAAATAAAATAGCAGTTTCATCGATTTCTTTCCGATAACAAATATTGAGTGAAAATTTATTTGAGCCAAACTGTTAAAATATAAAATTAATAAATGGATATAACTAATTATTGTCTTTTACTTTTTTTGTATTCTAAACATCTTACACTTGTATTTAAAATTATTGAATTCATAACTAGGTCATAATCATGGAAAATAATATCTACGTGCGTACATAGGAAGTCGTATTGAAAGGTTTTAAAAACACTCACAATTGTGGCATGTGACATGTTTGTTTTGCTACCATTGCGGTCAAAAGTATTTTCTGATGATGATCTCTAACAAGAGAGACATTGCATTGTTCACTGATAACTTAAATGGATGAAGAGTGTATTTTTTAAAACATAATCTCATTGAAAAGCCTTTTTGCTATTTCATCTCTGATAATTCAACCAAAATGATAAATTAAAACACACTTTATAGTAATGTTAATTCTTGATTTGTAAAGATATTTCAAAATTGTTTTTTTTTATTTATGACTATATGCACCTACATTTGTGTTTAATTCCTTAAATCTAAATTTTGATCATGATACGAGGTAACAGAGTATTAGCTTTGGACAGGCTCCGATGTATTATAAAAAAAATTCCGCTGGATAAATTATTTAAAAAAACTATCGGGCTACAGGTTGGGTCAATTCTTAATATTTTTGAACCCGGTAAGGGTAAAAATATTAAAACTAGGCCCATGCAGACCTCTACCGTAGCCATCGCGATTGCATGGCGCAGGGAGGTGCAGGTTTGTAGGGATTTTGCGAGTAAAAAAGATTTCTAGGAATGCTTGTTTTAATGAGAAACAAGAAAAAGATGACAGGGAAATTTAATTTTATCACATTACGGACGGGGATACGTAGTACCACGTTTTCCACAATTTTTTGTTGAAGGCAGGATATGCAGATTTATGTTTTTCAACCACGCTTTATTTCTGACATCCTGTACATTCTGTCTAATGCTAATAGCTTTGACATTCTTTATCATAAGAAATTTTTTATCTGGACTCAGTATTAAATTGTAATTCGCCTGTTCTATAATTGAGATTTTCTTGTTGAGGGGCTAAATAAATAAATAAGTAATGGCAATTGGTTACTGCGCACGTTGCTCCCTAGCTAGGAGACTTGAGACAAGGAATGGGGTATTGTAATACTTAGTAACGTCAATAACGTTAAAACTACAATTATCAGATAAATAGCATAAATTTAAACATTTATTTTACTATTCCAGAACCTAACAAATGGTTATATTAATAAAATTTAACAAATAAAAGTTAACAAATGGTTATATTAATAACATTTATGGTACCATGTTTTACATAATATAGAGCACGATCGAAAAATATAAAGCCGAGTTCATACTAATATGTTCAAGTTTTGAACAGTAGAATATATTTTTGTCCATACCAAATCAAACTATCAGCGCCGGTGAATTTATTTTTTATTATTAAAATATACTATCCAGAATCAAATTTGGGACACACGCAGCTCAAAAGGGAGGGTCTCTCTCTCGATATTTTCCGCTTTGACATGGGAGGATCGGACAGCGAAATATTGTCAATAAATGTCAGGAAAACAGCGGGATGAAATTGAATAAATTTTACTTTTGGGATTCCCAGCGGTGCTTATGCCTATGTAGATATTCCATTAAGCTGTTATTTCATCTTTTCTGTCTCTACAAATCATGTTGCATTAGGTTACATTGTGCACGTCTTTTGGATTAAGCTGTAAAGTACCTAATGGTTGCGAATTTTGATAATTTTCACTTTCTCATGCGTAGTATTGAGAAAGTATTGTTGTTGCGAAAATTTCGAGATTTTGATGCGTATATATTTTAAGACCTCCCGAACACGTTTTGACTATTTTTGGAGGGCTGTCGGTCTGTCTGTCTGTCTGTTTGTGGCCAATTTCTTGCATGATTCATAGCGGCCACAAATGTTAATGGATTTTTACAAAACTTTATAGCCGGATTTGTTATCAAAAACATCTAGAATTAGACGGATTTTTTTTTAATCCGAGCGTAAACTTCGAAATTTATTTGAAGTTATATATATTTTTAATATGTCAGTATAGAACGAAATTTGACGTAGTCATGCTTTAAAGGGTTTATTTACACCTCAATGATCCCAAGACTTTATAGTTTCAATCATTGAAAATCGCCGCTTTACAATTGTATTTTTCGTGACGTCATTAGCCCCCCCCCCTCGGGGACAAGTTACCCATCCCTCGGAAGGTACATTTTGAAGTATGGTATCAATCGAAAGATTTTTTCAAGTCTTTTAAAGTGAAGGGTAACACGCTATAATTGTAATCATTAGAACCCATAATACACCGATTTCTCTAAATTTTGTAAAATTTGAAAAATAAAAAAACTACTAAAAATGGATTTGGGTATGAATAAATCGAGTTGAGCCACACTACAGTTACTTTTGGATTGAAAATATGTATTTAGGTTTCTGATTGATTGAGCAAATAACTATTTTTTGAAAATATTGCTAGGTGCAAGTTCAAACATACATCGTGTAGTGTACGAGCATACTTGTGCCCATGCTATATATTTAAAATTTTTTCTTAACATAATGTTTTTTCGATTATTAATAAAAATAAACATATATTTATTATAATTTTATTTAATCGAGGCATTTATTTATGAGTCAAGATTTAAATATTCGTGCAGCAAATTTGGTTGACGATTGGAAAATGCATTCAGAAGTTAAAAAGTTTGGCTTTTTGGCAATTAATTTACAGGTAGATAGTACATAAATTTCGCATCGATAACTAAATGACATGATATTTAAGTAGCTTACAAGCTAAGTGAGTAGATTATTGTTGAATATTAGAAATAGGAAAACCGTTGAATAGTTGCAAATAGAACCTTTGTTTCTCCTCTCCCAAATAGAAAAATCTAGCATTGCATTTGAATCCTACACAAAGCAGCCGTTGAATCAAGTTCTTGGTGGCCAGCAGATATTATTGCTAAAACTGTCTACATCGTATGAAATGGACTGACGGCATGATAATGCGATATACAAAATTTCTTATTTTGTATATTAAATACCGGGAATATCACCAAATCTACTGCAATAGTCCCGATTATTCGAATTTCCTTTACTCGACATTCCGGATTATCCGACTATAGTTAAAATGTCAAAAATAAATAATGTTAATAATAATAATAATGATACCAATTCTATGTACATACTGCATTGTTGAAAATAGTTCTGACGTTTTTATTATTTACGATGTAACTGTGTAAAAATATAGTAGTATAGTAGGAATATGCTTTAATGTACCTAACAAAAAAACATGTTTTCGGTATTATAAGTCTGTTTCATTTTGTTCTACAACGCTAAATGTCTTGTTCTTAGTAGTTCAAAATAATACGATATTTTCAGTTATCCAACCCTTCACGGGTTCCGTATAGGTGGAAAAAAATCGGAACTACATATTAAACTGGTCACGAGATGGACACACCGCTGCTATGTACTATATATAGCATGAAAAATTAAAAATGTGTCCGGGTCAAAATATCAAGATACATTTCGGTCTCGACCTGACCTTGAATCTAATACAAACCAGAAAAAAATAATATGTACAAAATAATCGAATGGTAAAACTCCTGGGTTTTTCACCTTTCTGCATTCAGCAAACACACACGCCACAGGAAACTACTAGAATAAATATTATTCTGCTTCCACCATTTTTCTGACATCTATGTCCCATATTTTGTTCTTCCTCCCATCGTCTGCCGTGAGCCAGAAGGGCGTGTAACCGGCCATCGAATTCTGGTATTTTTTCCGCAGAATGTGTTGGAATGAAATGGTAGGCAGAGAATTTTTATAGCGCAACCAGGCCTGAACATTTATATCTTCTGGAAAACTCAAAAGACGTGATCAAATGTTCTATTTTGCTGTTATGCATACGGAAAATGCGGTTATTTTTATGTTTTTGATCGTGTTTGTCGTTCTGGCTACAATTTTATGTATATTTAGCTTGGGAGAGTATAGCATCAGTTTTGTTTTCTATAAGCGTTTACATATGTCTATAGCATTAGCACGAAATCTATAAATATAATAAAGAACTCTATTACTCGTTATAGATGGAACATCGACATAACATAGATATAACATATATAGATATAACATCATAGATATAATATATATATATATATTATATGTTATTTATATATATATATATATATATGTGTGTGTGTTATATATATATATATATATATATATATATATATATATATATAATAAAAAAGATAAAATTAAAAATAAAATAAAAATAATTAGACTAATTTAAAACATGATCAGTGTCATACTCTGGTTCAAAAACAATACGGAATAAAATTAAGTAAAGATGATATGAAAGCAAATATCAGACAAAAGGAAAATAATGCTACCATAAAAGACAAAATGATCTTAATTTTAAATATCAATAATACACATGAATTTATCAACATTCAAGAGCGATGCATACAAATCAAGTTCAAACATCAAAGGATTATCAAAATCTGGAGGCTCAAAATATTAAAATGACAAAATAAGAGAAAAGATACAATCCGAAAATATGAAATTGGATAGAAGCTCTGTGGATCCAGCTTTTCAAGGATCTTTGCATCCACAGAGGTTCCAAATGTGTTTCGCTCAACGATACAACCACATGGCCGAAATATATATATAACATCGTCCCTTCCGTATATTTCGAATGGAAAAATCTTGATCTGTATTGGGTGTGACGATGTCTAAGGTACTAAGGAAAGCTTTCAATATTTTTTTTAACTTTTTTATGTATTTCGTTTTTTTAAATTACGCTTTTCCGACGGATTAAAAGAATGAAGTTTATTTTGTCCGAATCAGACCGACCACAAATGATGAAGTTATCGACACTGAAACGTTCCACTGTAACGTTTGAAAAACGGGCAAACGTAGTATAGCGGTGATGTTACAGATTATGATTGAAGTTGCAGATTATACTTGATGTAGCAGATTATACTTGATGTAGCAGATTATGCTTGATGTTGCAGATTATACTTAATGTTGCAGATTATACTTAATGTTGCAAATTCTCTAAAATGTAGCATATAAAGTGACATTTGGTAAAAACTGCACTCAAGAGGAATGGTCTTGACTTTATCTATAAAAATAGACGCTTGTCAGCATGTTAGGTTTGTATTGAGCGTTGTGAAAAATCTAAGCGATGCACAGCATCGAGATTCAGTGTAGGAGTCCTGAAGTAAGGCAACAATGAATCTCAGCTGTATTAAAAAGAAATTAAAGCTATAATTTGAGTTATTTAATGTTGAAGAGCAAGTCTGACACAAAGCTGTTCATTAGTATCACAGGGTTCTTATCTTCATACCATCGGAAAGAACGCCGGTTCCAACGGGTTTTGAACGGAATCCGCAAGAAAATGTTCATTAAAAAAAATATTTGAAAATTTAACAAAAATTGTGTTCATTTCGGTAAATTTATTCTTAAATTCGTCTATCCAAGAAATGAAGATTTTCACGATGTTAATTTTTTTTACACAAATATGGGCTGGTACTTTAGTTTCGAATGAAAACCAATTAGTTACGTTATTTGTAAATTTATAAAGACATTTTTAGTGAGCCTATAAAAGCTGATTTTGAACTGATCGGAAGAAAATAGATTGAAGCAAGATTTTTTTTTCCTCCAGAAGCGTGACGCCACAACTGAGGGCGGGTTTTAATATTGCGTATAAGTTTCTGTGCTCGACAGTGCATGTGTTGGGATGAATGAAGGACTGCAGTCTTCTGAATGATAAACCTTCTAGCAGGATAAACTAATTTTTGCTTTAAATCTGGACAATGCCAAGTTACTCAGTTCCCTATATCTCAAGCTCTTCTTCAACTTTTAACTATTTTTATATGACACTGTAGCGTAACTCTTGGTCACTCCTGTAACTAACTTTCTTTGATCCCGCATATTACGTTGAAACTTTCTTCTTCATTTTCGACCCAGACCGTCTGACTTACACAAAGATGTTGAAGACCCAGACCGCATGACTGACCCAAGGGTTTTCAGTAGTCGTTTAAATAGCCGGTTACACCAAGATATCTGTTTCGACGGCCGGAACAGTGCCACCCAATTTAGCCCGGAACCCAGTGCGCACTGCATCCACAGGACTGCATCCACTCCTTCCCCTACAACCAACCTCTCGGAAGGACTTATGAACCCACATATTTAACGTGTCCGTATTCGGCGTAAATACGCATTGAAACCTTTTTCTTCGAACCAGACCATCTGACTTACCAGAAGGGGTAACGAATGGAAGAACGAATAACCTACGTGAAGGACTAACGATAGCAGACTACGAGCAAAGACTACGAATTTTTGCAGGCAGGTATATATCAATATATTTGAATGTTTAGAAAGACGGAGTCTTTTTTTTTAATTTAGATGTAGTTCATGAGTTATTCTAATTTTTATGCTCTTCTGAAGTAAAAAAATATCTTCTGTGTGGGCTCGTTCTTCGAGTTTCTGTGTCTTGTACCACAAAAACTAAAGCATACAAAAATATGAAATTTGGTACATTTGTAGAGAAATGGGCGGAAAATACGCTGAAATAAACTGTTCGATATAAACTTTAGACTGGCTTAAAACGAGCTGGTGGATAGCGAGAAGGAGACGAAACCGCACAGTTGTATAAATGGAATGCAATTGCGATATTAAATTATGCAAAGTCTTTAGTTAGTAAATTGCAGTCAGTTACAAATTAATTTCAGAGAAAGGTAAATACCAGGACGCATCCATGCTGAAAATGAGCAAAGGATCATTGTCAAGACTGAACGCAGCCTACTAATTCAGATTAGTTGTTAACACTTAGAAGCAATGCACGTTGATTTAATACTACCTTGGATTAGTGATGCGCGTATCGATGCAGCTACTATATCGACGTATCGACACTTGATCTCAAGCTATACATTGATATTTTATTTCATTTCCACTTATATACGATACTGCCCACAAGTATAATTTTTAATTTCAATGAAAAAGGTAGGTTAAGAAAAAATAAAATAAATTGATCACTGGATCATGGGTTTACCATATGACAATATCAGCTATACTGCAGACTCCATGAGCTAAATAATTTCGCGTTAAAGAAATGCAACAATTGTTATGCAACTCATTCTACATCTTTTAGTGTTTACATTCTCCATAAGGGAAAATTAGGCTTTGTTGTAGACATAATTAAAGTTTGATGATCATTTAAGCTCAAATACATTGCAATTGAGTTATTTCAATATATAGATGCACATAATTTAAGCAAAAATAAAGCGGTTTTAGGACGGATGCAACACTAAATATAAATTAAAAAGAACTTTAAAAATCATGATTTTGACACAAGATGGATGCCATATTTTATTTTGAAGTGGGTCAAAATGTTCACGTGATCTCTTCATATAAAGGGTGTAATTAATATTTTAATTTTTATTTACAAAACTACTGAATATATTTTCCCGAATTTTTTTTATATATATTTTATGGGATAATTTGAATATTTCCTAAAACTTTCGAAGAAATTTGTAAATTTTAAATTTGCTTAAAAAATGTTTGAAAAATTAGGTCCCATAGGATTCAATGTATTTCATTTTTTCGATCCGGATTCAATCCAAAACTAATTGGGTGATATTATTCATTTATATACATATTTCCATAGGTCCCACAGACAGTCTAAACAACATACTAAACATTCATTTTGATAAAGTCATTTTTACGGCAGTTATCGTGCTAACGGGCAGATCCACAGACAGACAGACAGAATGAATAAAATCATAAACACTTTTCAACTATGTTGTAAAGTGTTAATAATAAGTTAACCAATGCAGTTCAAACCCAGCCACTATGCCGAAAAAAAGAAAATAACAGCACTAGGCCTAAGTTGGAGGTTAATTGTGATTAGATTATTTTAACTATGGCAACTTTTAGACCTCTTAACTTGCACTTTATAGAAATTGGAAAAAGAGAAGTGAGTTAGTAAATGTTATGCTATTTGTACAATAATTCTACGATTCATTGTGTAGAAAAAATTTTAAAGGCGGAAATATGTTTTATGTTCCATGAAAAGTATATCTTCTATTTTATACAACTGAATCATTCCTCTTTCCACATTGAATCATACGAATACGTAGTACTTTGCATTTTCTCCGTATTTGCAGATTCCGTTGACCAGTCATAATCTTAAGGTATATAATACCTTATTGTCTTTAGTCATAGTCTTGAAGTATGCAACCCAATAGAATCATTTATATCTTGTTTCTCTAAACTATAGTATCAGAAAGTATATTTATTTTCCTATATACAATATTTATTTTCCTATTAGTATATTTATAGTATATTTATTTTATTATATATAGTATATTTATTTTCCTATATACTATATTTCCTATAAAACTATATTTATTTTCCTTTCCTTACTTTTATAACACTTTACAACAAAGTTGAAAAGTGTTTATGACTTTGTTCATTCATTCTGTCTGTCTGTCTGTCTGTCTGTCCGTTAGCACGATAACTGCCGTAAAAATGACTTAATCAAAATGAAATTTTAGTATGTTGTTCAAACGGTCTGTAGGACCTATGGGAATATAAATGAATAATATCACCCAATTAGTTTTGGATTGAACCCGGGTTGAAAAAATGAAATACATTGAACCCTATGGAACCTAATTTTTGAAACATGTTTTAAGCGGATTTAAAATTCACAAATTGCTTCGAAAGTTTTAGGTAATATTCAAATTGTTCCATAAAATATATAAAAAAAATTTCAGCAAAATATATTCAGTAGTTTTTCAAATAAAAATTAAAATATCAATTACACCTCTTATATGAAGCGATCACGTGACCATGATATGAAACGATCACGTGACCAACTTCAAAATATAATACGGCATCCATCTTGTCTCAAAATCGTCATTTTTAAAGTTTTTTTAAATTCATATTGAGTGTTGTATCCGTCCTAAAACCATTTTATTTTTGCTTAAATTCTGTGCATCTACATACTGAATCAATGCAATTACAATATATATCAGTTTAAATGATCATCCAAATTTGATTATTTCTATTACGAAGCCTATTTTTCACTTATGTAAAATGTAAACAGCAAAATATGCAGAATGAGTTGTATTAGAATTGCTGTATTTATTTAAGACAAAATTATTTAGCCCACGGGGTCTGCATAGCTGATATGAATGAAATATTCATTGATTTTACAAAGAGAAGGACGATTTTTTTCGATGAAGTTTTAAGCATAGAGTTTCATTACTTAATTTTGAAATAAAATAAATTATTATAGTATTGTGATGAATGAAATGAATGGGGAAATGTTATGAATGAAATGCTGTTTTTATAGAGAGATCCAGGCGTGTTATTTTTTCTATGACGTCATTTGAATGAATTTAAGTTGTTTTCGATGAAGTTTTCAAATATAATAAATTATCGTAGTATTATGATAGTTTTAAAAATATCACTGAGGAATGTATCGCATTTTAGAGATGTTTAAACCAAGCAATTTATATTTCGATGCCGTCATTTGAATGAAGTTCATTTTTATCGATTAAGGTTTAAGTTTCAAATATAATAAATTAATGTAGTATTGTGATACGTTTTAAAATATTACCGAGGAATGTATTGCATTTTAGGCTTGTTTAAATAAAATTGCATTAAAGTTGGAAAGTGTTTCATAATCAATGCTTTAAGCATGATTGATCTTTCTTGTTTTATGTGCTTCGATCTTTCTTGTGCATCAATATTTCACATGAAACATGATTCGCATGTTTTCGTAATCAAAGCATTTTACAATAATCTTCAGGAAATTCAATCGATTTGAACTTTGCATCTCAATATTATACATTCTTTGTAAACTGTATTTTTTGCTTGTAAGGAAAGTAATAAAGCTTTCGTTTTCATGCAGACGACTTATTTGTTCAAATATTCTTCTTAAAATCAAACTTTAAATTACTGCAAGTCATGCTGATCTTGATATTTTATTAAAATCTGGAATCCATGAATGTGACTATATATAATTTTTTTCTTAATTAAGAAAGTCATAAATTAGTTTTGGGTGGAAGTAATATTAATTAAAGCAAATAGTATTTGCATGTGACGATGCTCAAAATTGAGTAAAGAGTGATTGTTAAGAATGGATGCAGCTGAATAATTCAGAATTGCCAATAGAAGCAATGCACATTGCTTTGAATTCCTTGTGTGTTCAATGAATTGATTGCATAGCTAAACTAAAATGTGGTGAATGGCACAATGAAATGTGTAAAATTTATGAATACATAACATATTTAATTATGTTTTAAATTATTTAACGATCCATTCTTTTAAAATTTCGGTATATTAGTGCCACCTAACTGAAAAAATTATTATTTTAATTTCTCGTTGCATTATATAATTTTGAAATTTGATGTTCGTAACTTTTTATCACCTTCTGTACTTTCATTTAAGGTAAATGAACTGTCAAAATTGAACAAAGGACAGAAGTTAAGCGTAAATGCAGCTCAATTTTGGATAGCTGTTTGCCATTAAAAACACTTATAATCAATGCGAACTGAATAAATGCTATCAATAGAAAACCAAAGAAACATATATTTCAAAAAGACAGCTATTGCAATTGATCGCTTCTTCATATCTTCTTCTCAGAGAGTCTCGATGGAATAGTGAAATGTTAAAAATTAGATTCATGGCCTGTTCAAAGAATTATTTTATAATTTCACTGAATTGCGCTGAATGAAAAAAGTGTTTCGAACCATTTGACATATACTATTTTAAACATTTATCCAATTTAATCAACAATTAAATTGATAAATTGCTGCTGAAATACAAACTTGTAGTTACTGCAGTTGTAAAGTATTGTCTAAAGGGATATTTCTCTTAAACCTAAAGTGGCTTAACTCTAATTTCCCTTCTGCTGAAAAGCCAAACAACAACAACGGTCAAGGAATTAATTATACACAGACACAAAGGTAAAAGTTAACTAACATATTTATTCAACTTAAATACACTGCGTCTGCCTGAATAAACTTAAAGCATACCATTAGTGCACAGTATCGGTTGGTCAGAATTAAAACACCCCTACTCTGAGCTCTCTATACATCGAACTACTCAGTGTAAAGGCTCCAAAATTGTTGAATCGACTATTCAAGACATGAGGAACGGGATTACGCGAAAAAAAATAGTTCCAGAAACACCGATAGGTGGCGCTGTACAACAGAAAATATGCTGAAAACAAACAAAATAATCACAAAAAAAACAAACACATGCGATACATATCCAAGAATGCTCTACCGAAACCTTCAGTGGCAAAAACGCACCGTCGAGACTCACTTCCAGAACTCGATCTCCCAAAAATTTTGAATGGAATCCTTCCCAAATAGAATTCGCACGATTGTCAAAACAGTGCTGCGATTGGTCACTCTTCTAAAGATCTGATAGGTCGTAAATCCACAGTTAAATTACAGCTTAATGTAAAAGAGGAAAATAATAAGAAATGGGCTATTATGGTCTCACACGGTTTATGACGGGAAATTACATTTATTGTCAGTTCAAAGAATAACTCCATAGTTAATTAAAATGTAATTTATTCAAAAATAGTCTGAAAACTGTTTGTAACAAATTATAAAGAAATATGTTTCAAAGTATTTAGCAATTTAATTCCCAAATTTCTGATAAAACACAAACTTGTAATTACTACTGTTCATGGCAGACATTTATATTCATAAAACAATTTTCTTTAAACGGCAATGCTATGTATAGAAAGTTAGGTATAAAACTGGTATCGAACGCCTGGCTATTAGCAAATAAAATCATAAATCTCATTCTACTGAGCATATTGTGTCTTAATGGTTGGATGAAATATAAAATCGCTGTAAATTAAATTCATTGCCAGACCAAAGAATTATTTTATAGTTAATTGAAATTAAAATTGTTTTATTGTTAAATAGAAATGTATTAGAAAAGGAATTGAAACATGTTTGACACTTATCGAGTTTTAAATTATTCTAAAGTATTCAGTAATTCAATTTCTAAATTCCTGATAAAATACAAACTCATAATTTTTAAAACAAACCCTGGTCTTCATGTTTCAGTGAAATCCAGAATTCAAAACCGAAAATATATGTCATTATTTTGGGATGGAATACAATATCAATTGAGACAAATACTTGTATTTAATCAGGCTCAAAATCGAGCAAAAGGACACTTATCGAGTTTTATATTATTCTAAAGTATTCAGTAATTCATTTTCTAAATTCCTGATAAAATACAAACTCATAATTTTTAAAACAAACCCTTGTCTTCATGTTTCAGTGAAATCTAGAATTCAAAACCGCAAATATATGTCATTATTTTGGGATGGAATGCAATATCAATTGAGACAAATACTTGTATTTAATCAGGCTCAAAATCGAGCAAAAGGACCGCTGTTTAAGACTGGATGTGGCTCAATAATTCGCGATAGCCGTTCGCTGTTAGAACACTTTGAAACAATGTGCATTGATTAAGTGCTGCTGCGCGGGAAATAAGGGGAGCAGAAATTTCCCAAACATGCCAATTTAACTGAGAATAATATCTTGTTCGAAAAGAGGCTCGATTAAATGGTGAAATTTTGGAAATTAGACCCGTGGCTTGTTCAAAGAATTGAGTTTCAGTTAATCTGAAGTATATTTTATTGGGTGTAAAAGTGTTGAAAACTGTGTGATAGTAAAACGCATAGAGATTTACATAGTGTTTTAAATTCTTTTATTATATGTAAAACTAGCAGGTATAATTATGCTACTCGGGATTTAAAACACACATTATAGTACTTTTAACACATTATAGTAATTTACATATTATAGTTGCATTCATATAATTATTTCATATAGTTATTGTTTTAAATATTTATTTTAATTTCCTTAAATGTAATTCTACCCCCCCCCCCCACAATATACGATAATCTATATTTTCACTATTCGAAATTATATTCTCACGCAATTTTAAAGGATAAGACATCCTGCTCCCCTTGGTATATTACTTTAAAAAATCTAATGTGGTCAGAACATGACTTTCACTACGCAATGTAATAACTTTAATTCTTTAATACGAAATAATGATGTACAAGATCCTCAATACAATGGTATTAACTTTGAATTTTATAGTATCAGGAAATCAGGAAGTTTATTTGTTACAAGTTTCAGGAAAATAAAATACAATAAATATTACAATATAATGAACTGAAAATATCCGTCAGAATTTCTTAGAAATTCATTTTTATAAAAATTTTAAATTTCCTTACGAAAAAGTTAAATTTGTGAATTATTCATAAGATGGAGTAATGGAAAAACAGAGAGAAATTATGAAGATATGTATAAATCGGATTAGCGATAAATTTTATAAACCAGTCTCAGAATATTTTAATTCTGGAAACCTTTTAAATCTGAACTAATACAGCCATTCCTAAAATAATAATAAAAAATATTTATTATTTAAATCTATGCACGAATAAATAAATGCAGAAAGAATCTTTCAGATATGTAAAAATAGTTATTGAAAGTGGATAGAAAAGCCATATTTAAAAATTTACCCAAAGCTCCCCACAAAGATAATCAAATTTTGAATAAAACTTTTAAGATAAAAACATATTTAGTTACAAAGCCATTAAAAGTCCGTGAAGTGAGGGAGAAATATTCAATTCTGTATATTTTATACTATTGTATAGGACATGTGATATTTTTTGAAAACTTTTGAATTCCAGATTTTGACGGAATGTTGACCACATTTATTGGCTTCCTAATTATATATTTCAAATATTTTTGTAAAAATGTTTGTTTTATTATCTGTGCTCACATTACTATGAATTGCAAACAAGATAACTCAAAAGAACAAATAAAACTTCCTTGAAGAAAGTAGTCATATGTCATTTATATAACGCCAATTGTTTTGAGGAGGGCGTTTTAAGATCCCTTCTACAGGAAAAAAAAATCTGATGTGGGCAACACATGACTTTCCTTATATTATGCAATGAATTTACTACTTTTGCAGTTAAAAAATTGTTATTCTTATAGTAGATACTTATATTCTTTCCAAGATATTGAATTTTCTTCAATTAGTCGTCATTTTTATCATTTTGGCGAAATTTTTGTTAATTTGGCAACAATTAAAAATGTCGCCAAGTTGGCGACATTCCGCCAAATTCATCGCCAAAATCTCGCCAAGCGTTATGGACGGAGAAATAAGTTATTCTTACAGCAGATAAATAACTATTGGCATTCAAATACAAAAGTATTACTCAAAGTATCTTTTTTCATGAATGGAACGAGCTAGATCCACGAGAATAATGTCACCCAATTTATCGCATGGTATTACATATGAAAAGTGATAATTTTTCTCAATAGGAAATATTTTTATTTTTATTTCATATAACTTTTTGATAATTTTTTTGAAAAATTTGTAATGTCTCGAGAACGGTTCATGTTAGCGTTCTAAAATTTATGTCAATCGTTTTCTAATGAAAAATTACATAAGAAATGTCTATTTGTGTAACTTTATTAGCGGTTTTGATTTTTTGACGATTTTTTAAAAATTTCACTCGAAAATTTAAGGGGGTTCTGAACATTCGATTGCGTATAAAAACAATAGGCTTCCAGTGTTTATAGATTGTGATTTTTGTATCAAATTTCGTTCAAATCGGTCCATTCGTTTGTCAGTTATCGCCTCCACAGACTCACTGACACACACACACATACTTACACACACAGGTTGGCTTTTGGTGGAAAACGAGGACGCTGCGGGGAACCCACCAAACTGAGGACCTCCAGAATTAATGATTTTTCTGATATAATTTTCACATTTTAGGCATCCTGGAAGGAAGTTAATGACATATGTGGCAAGAAAATTTTAAAAATAGTTTTATTTCAAGTATGTATCTTTGCAAGGTAAACGAGGACCATGTTTATACACCGTTAGAATGCGGACCATGCATATACACCGTCTGAATGCGGACAATGCGTATACACCGTTAAAATGCGGACAATGCATGTACACCGTTAGAATGCGGACGATGCATATACACCGTTAGAATGAGGTCTATGTGTATACACCGTTAGAATGAGGACAATGCCTGGCATTAGATATATAAGTTCTTACCGAGGGTAAACGTACGTATATCTAATAACTGAAAAAACAAGGGTACGTATATCTATTAACTAAGGATCGTGAATACACATTTTTACTGAGGACACTATTTAAAACTGATAACTGTGTAATATTTATATATATGCGCTATATGTGCTGCAACTTCTTTCATTCGAAACTAGTTGAAAAGTGAACTAAAATTACCTAAATAAAAGATTCGCTCGTAGTTAGAAGAGAAGAAACATGAGAAATTACACATTCTATAACACATGCCCTAACACATAACCGAATGAATGCAAAATTGAGAAAAAAATATTAAACATATAAAAGTGTATTATACACAAAACCCACTTATAAGGGGCGCCCCCCAAAATAGGAATGGCTCTCCCATTGCAAATACCAACATCCATGGACCGGTTTCGTGTTTATTATGCGCTCGTTAGCATGGAAGATATAGCTTGTCGGCTGCAAAAGTAGTGCAAAACTTGCTAAAATCCTCAATTTTAACAAGCTTTTATGGAAAATGACAATTTAAATCCTTCTATATGACCGGCATAAAATTGATTAAAAATTGTGGCTGGGATATCTTTCATATTTTGGGGGGACGTCCCTTTTAGGCCGATTAGTGTTTTATGAAATTTGTCTTTGCAGCTCTGACCTGAGTTAAATTGTAAGCAAATATTATACCAACCACGTGGAAGGACTGAAATTGTCAGTTCCCATAGAAGCTCGCAAAAAATAGTGACATGTTTCTTACTATCATTACAGATTTCTTCTATTCCCTGCTGACGATCGCAGAATAATAGCGAAACCCGTCCATGGAAGATAGTATCTGCAATGAGAAGTGTCTTCTATATAAAAATGTTTTTTAAATTTTTAACTTATTTAAAAAATGTTATTTTGGCGCGACAAAATTTTCGCCAAATGCTCTATATACGTATTATTATTCATGAACCCTGTGGATTTTGATGTAATGCATACGGTCTGAAGGACAGATGGATGAACTTTGAGGTGGGATTATCCAGTGGTTAAGGCACGGGGATTGCACTCGGAGGACCGAATTCGATTTCTAGCTCTGCCTAAACTGACCCTCTGTTCACGCTGAATACGGGCACGTTCATTATGTGGGTTTGAAAGTTCTTCCGAGAAGTTGATGTTAGAGGAAGGACGACACTGCCCCTGTGGAGGTCGCCTCCACTGGGTTATGGTTTTAATTGAGTGTCACTATCACTGACGTCCAAACAGACCATCCCACTGAATATTTGCAGCTAATATAGCAACAGATAAAATTATATACTTGCGTATGTAATCAGACACTGTATTCTATATATATTCCACGTCATTATAACACCTGTCATTTAAATACCGTAGCCTCTGCTTCATCCATATGGTTTATCGTGTTCTTTAAATAATTGTATATTTTCGGTTTCTTTTACAGAATAGCATAAAAAATAATAAAATCTATTTTAATATATGTCATTAAAGCATTCAATTTTTCTAGATTTTTATAGAAAGAATATTTTATTTTGCCCTCTTTCCTTTTATATATTTTTCAAAATTATATTTTTGCCCAGAAACAATTTGATTAGCATTAATATATTATTTATTTTCGAAAACTATCTAATCAAATTATGAAATTCAATAACTGTCTTCCGTCAGGATACCTTACATCAAAATTTTGAATCCGAAAATTCTCAAGGAAACAATACCTATTCTATACAATAGTATGTGAAAATAAAATATATATTTTTTGTATTCTGATGACGATTGTGACAGAAGTAGACTTAACCACTGAGATATAACGAATATATATAAAAAAGTCCAGTGGATACTTAAACTCCAGATCCTTTATATTTAAAAAACGGAATGAATCTTCTATTTAAAATAATTTTCCTTGTAAATGACATATTTGTACTTTCTCATACTAATTGTATAAAAGGAATTTCTTTTCCTCGAATTTATTCGAATTAGAGATATTAACAAATAAGCAGGTTTCAAAACTTTTTGAGCCCTCCTCGTATACTATTGAATGTGTGAGATAAGAACACGATAATAAGGAATGCAGCTACTAATATCAAATTATTATGTGGAATCTGATAACATGCTTTTTTAATTTTCCCCAATAAGAACTCAACTTTTTAGGACTTTCAGATTTTATAGCAATAATTTGTTTTCAATATAATGTTTATTCCAGGAAATTATACTAAATGTATAAGTTGTATAATACAGATAAACGTACATTTATCAGCGTGATTAAGCTGTCGCTAATTAAACAAAAAATCACTTTTAATGTGGTATTTCTACGTTATATTTTAGAAGAATAACTTGGACACAAAATTTGAAATATAATTTTTTCTTTACGTACATCAATATATCTCCACTTTCTAGATATTTTTTAATTGTGACTTGCTTTTTAATTGTAACAACCAGATTGAAAATAAAAATTGAAAATGTTTCAAAAGAAACAATTAAAAATACTGTTTCGTGTCAAGAAAACGCAAGTGACATTGCCCTAATAATAAAATTCAATTGGAGCTTTAGTTACAAATGTTTGATTTTCATTTTCTGTATTCTACAAGAGTTTATTTTTAGTTTGAAATTGTAAACTTTCCATTAAATCCTATGAATGTTAATTTTCATCATGCAATGTCGTGACGGCTTTAACAAGCATTTCCGGTTTCAAGGAAGAAGGCGCTAAGACCCACAGGTGCTAAGACTTAACCCATTACTTCTACAGCCCTGCCACAAGGTAGAGCATGCCTTCAAGCCATAGTTCCCTTAGTAGAAGGTGCCAGCGTGAACAATACTGCTGATAATATATCCAGTATCTGGCTCTCGACGCTCAGATAACCATCACCCGTACCCCATATTTCAAAGGAATCCGAAACCTGTTTGTTCGTTCTGTGTCGCCAGAAAGTTTTAAGCCATGCATCCTTCACAAAATGAAAATACCATCTACTAATGTTGGTTTACGTGTATAGTGCAAAATTCTATTGTGCAAGTTCCTTTTACAATCACACTATAAGTAGATTTAAAATAGTATCCAACATTCAAATGACGAAATTATTTTTATTAACACTTTACAACATAGTTGAAAAGTGCTTATAACTTTTCTCATTCTCTCTGTCTGTTGGCACAATGACTACCGTAAAAAGAATTTTATCAAAATGAAATTTTAGTATGTTGTTGAGACAGTCTGTGGAACACATGGGAATGTAAATGAATAATATCACCTAACTAGTTTTGGATTGAACCCGGATTGAAGAAATGAAATACATTGAACCCTATGGGACCTGATTTTTCAAACATTTTTTAAGCGAAGTTAAAATTCACAAATTGCTTCGAAAATTTTAGGAAATATTCAAATTATTCCATAAGATATATAAAAAAAATTCCAATAGAATATGTTCGGTAGTTTTTTAAATAAAAATTAAAATATCAATTACACCCATATTATATGAAACAAGAAAGATCAATCATGCTTAAAGCATTGATTATGAAACACTTTCCAACTTCAATGCAATTTTATTTAAAAAAGTCGAAAATGCAATACATTCCTCGGTAATATTTTAAAACTTATCACGATACTACATTGATTTATTATATTTGAAAACTTAAACCTTCATTGAAAAAAATGAACTTCATTCAAAAGACGGCATTGAAATATAAATTGCGTGGTTTAAATATCTCTAAAATGCAATACATTCCACGGTAATATTTTTAAATCTATCATAATACTACGATAATTCATTATATTTGAAAACTTCATCGAAAGCAACTGAAATTAATTCAAATGACGTCATAGAAAAAATAACACGCCTGGATCTCTCTATAAAAGCAGGATTTCATTCATAACTTTCTCCATTTCATTCATCACAATACTATAATAATTTATTTTATTTAAAAATTAAGACCATGGAGCTACAATTCATAAACTTTATGCTTAAAACTTCATCGAAAAATATCGTCCTTCTGTTTATAAAATCAATTAATATTTCATTCATATCAGCCATGCAGACTCCATGGACTAAATTATTTTGTGTTAAAGAAATACAGTAATTCTAATACAACTCATTCTACATATTTTGCTGTTTACATTTTACATAGGTGAAAAATAGGCTTAATTGTAGAAATAATCAAATTTGAATGAGAATTTAAACTCAAATATATTGTCATTGTGTTGTTTTAGTATGTAGATGCACAGAATTTAAGCAGAAATAAAGTAGTTTTAGGATGGATACAACACTCAATATGAATTAAAAAGAACTTTAAAAAATCACGAATTTGAAACAAGATGGATGCCATATCTCATTTTGAAGTGGGTCATGTGATCGTTTCATATCATGGTCACGTGATCGTTTCATATAAGATGTGTAATTATTATTTTAATTTTTATTTGAAAAACTACTGAATATATTTAGCTGAATTTTTTTTTATATATTTTATGGAACAATTTGACTATTACCTAAAATTTTCGAAGCAATTTGTGAATTTTAAATCCGCTTAAAAAATGTTAGAAAAATTAGGTCCCATAGGGCTCAATGTATTTCATTTTTTCAACCCGGGTTCAATCCAAAACTAATTGTGTGATATTATTCCTTTATATTCCCATAGGTCCTACAGACCGTCTGAACAACATACTAAAATTTCATTTTGATTAAGTCATTTTTACGGCAGTTATCGTGCTAACGGACAGACAGACAGACAGACAGACAGAATGAACAAAGTCATAAACACTTTTCAACTTTGTTGTAAAGTGTTAAAAATAACGTGACCCACTTCAAAATAAAATATGGCATCCATCTTGTGTCAAAATCGTGATTTTTATTCTTTTTAACACTTTACAACATAGTTGAAAAGTATTTATGACTTTGTTCATTCTGTCTGTCTGTCTGTCTGTCTGTCTGTCCGTTAGCACGATAACTGCCGTAAAAATGACTTTATCAAAATGAAATTTTAGTATGTTTTTCAGACGATCTGTGGGACCTATGGGAATATAAATAAATCATATCACCCAATCAGTTTTTTATTGAACTCGGGTTGAAAAAATGAAATACATTGAACCCTATGGGACCTAATTTTTCAAACACTTTTTAAGCACATTTAAAATTCAAAAATTGCTTCGAAATTTTTTGAAAATATTCACATTATCTCATAAAATATGTAAAAAAAATTTCAGTAAAATATTTTAGGTAGTTTTTTAATTAAAAATTATTTAATATAGGGAGAAAAACGAATTCAATTAAATTCCGACTTTTGCGACATCCTCCAGAAAGAAAAAGTAGATATATTATATAATAAATATCTTTCCAAAACTTTAATTATTTTGTATATGAGAGAAGCTTCACATTTTGAAATAAATTTGGTAGATAACAATTTTTCAATTTTTTTTTTACATTTTATATAACTTTTGATGATATATTTATTTGATGGCGTTTTTAATGCACTTTCCTACATCCTAGAAAATTAAAATTTGTTACACAAATTAAATTTGTAGAACATTTTATTCTACAACAATTTGGTGGATCTTTAAATATAGATCCTACATGTTTTTCGAAATGGCCTGCAAATAATCCCCGTTCACTTCTATAAATCATTGTTGTAATATTATTAAAAATTCTGATGTGGACAGCACATGTCTTTCTCTGCAGACTCATATTCACGTTCTCTTTATTTCTTCAATAATAATTTGTGTTTATCTGCACAATATAACATCCATAAGTATTTTAAATGACATTGAATTTGCACGTTAAACTTAAATTTGGTTCTCATTTGATAGATGGACTTATTGTCAAAAGTGGCGTAGCGAAAACGCAAAAAAACTAAAATATGTAAAGAACGGCTAGTCCTAGAGTAATGGGGTTTGTCTTATTCTTTTTATTGTCAAAAATCACGTATAAAATAGGAATTTAATTGATATAATTGAGCACACGTAGCCTTTTATTTTTATATCTAACGATTTTTGCGGGCCATTTCGCAAAAACAGTCCATTCCTATTTCCCGAATCTTACTAGAATAACCTACAAGTGATTTATGTAACAAATTTTGTTAAATTTGGTATATAAATCATTTGTAGGTTATTGAAATATTATACACCAAATTGTGTTAAATTTGGTCCATTAGCTAGAGTGGATAAAGGCAATTTCTGCCGGTCATTTCGCAAAGAAGTTTTTTCGTATTCTAGAAGTCCCAAATCGTGTAGATCCTTCGAAAATTTGAGTTCCGATCTTCGGCACGATTCCAATACTTTGAATACATACACACATATATATTATCTGTGTATCTAAATTCCATGCCTATGCAATTACAATAGTTGTGATTTTAAATGATCTCTAAACTTTTATTATTTCTTCAACGAAACCTAATTTTAACTTATTCAGAATGCAAATATCTCAAGCGATTGTAAGGTGAGTTACATAAGAATTGCTGAATTTTTTTCACACACAATTATTTAACTGGAATCTGAGACTGGAATGCAAGTTATATGAATGAAATATTCATTGATTTTGCATAGAGAATCAGATGATTTATATTTCGATACAGTTTTAAATATTTAAGTATAATAAATTACTGTAGTACTGTGATAATGTAAAAGATATCACTACTGAATGTATCCCATTTTAGAGATTTTTAAATGAAATTGCATTTCAGTTGGAAAGTGTTTCATAATCAATGCTTATGCATGATTGATCTTTCTTGTTAATTTATATTTAGTGTTGCATCTGTCCTGAAACCGCTTTTTTTTTGCGTTTTATCTGTGCATCTGTATTATGCGTCAACGCATTTTTATTCCATTCCTCTCATTCATCACAATATCACACTAATATATTTTACTTGAAAATATAAAAGCCTGGAAGTAAAAGTACTTTCTAATTCTATGCTTAAAACTTATACTTAAAATTTTTCAAATAAAGCAATACTCAAGAATTGTCTGCACCGTGATGTAAAATCAATGCATATTTCATTCATATCAGCTTCATTCCAGCCTCCAGAACTAAATTTCGCGTTAAAAAAATTCAGCAATTCTTATACAACTCATCTTACAGCTTGTTTACATTCTGCATAGGTTAAAATTAGGTTTCGTTGTAGAAATAATCAAAATTTGATGATCATTTAAGCTCAAAAATATTGTAATTGCGTTGGCGCAGAATACAGATGCCACAGAAAAAACGCAAAAATAAAGCGGTTTTCTTACACTAAATATATATTAAAAAGAATTTTAAAAGTCACGATTTTGACCCAAGATGGAGGCCATACTTTATTTTGAAGTGTGTCACGTGACCACTTCATATAATATGGGTCTAATTTTTATTTTAATTTTTATTTAAAAAGCTACCGAATATATTTTGCTTAAATTGTTTTATACATTTTGTGGAATAATTTAAATATTTCCTAAAATTTTCGAAGCAATTTGTGAATTTTAAATTCGCTTGAAAAATGTTTGAAAAATTAGGTCCCATAGGGTTCAAGGTACTCGTATTTGATTTTTTCAACCCAGTTTCAATCCAAAACTAATCGGGTGATAATATTAATTTACATTCCCATATGTCTTATAGACCGTCTGAACAACATAGTAAAATTTCATTTTGATAAAGTCATATCTACGGCAGTTATCTTGCGAACGGACAGACAGACAGAATGAACAAAGTCATAAACACGTTTTAACTTTGTAAAATGTTAAAAATACCGCCTCTGAATGTATCATATTTTAGAGGTGTTTAAATAAAATTACAGTTGAAAATTGTTTTATAATCAATTTTTATGCATGATTGATATTTCTTGTATTTATATTTAGTGCTGCATTCGTCCTAAAACCGCTTTAATTTTGCATATTATCTGTGTTTCTAAATTCTGTACCTACGGAATTACAATATTTTAAATTTTATAAATGAACACTAACATTTGATTATTTCTACAACGAAGCCTAATTTTAACGTACGCAAAGTGTAAACAAGACAATCGATTGTAAGATGAATTGCATAAGAAATGCTGAATTTTTCAAAGTAAAATTATTTAGCTCTGGAGTCTGGAATATAAGTGATATGAATGCAATATTTATCGGTTTTCCTTAAATAGAGAAGCAAGGGATTTTATAGCATTGTCTTTTTTAGTGAAGTTTTAAGTTTCTAAATAAAAAAATTATTGTACTATGATAATTTAAAAAAGCATCGCAGCTGATTGTATCGCATTTTAGAGATGTTTAAATAACATTGCATTTCAGTTGGAAAGTGTTTCATAGTCATTGCTTTTTGCAAGATTAATCTTTCTTGTTTCTATCACATTTTTCTCATCAGTTGAATTCATTGAGGTAGAGGAAATAAAATGTAATAGTATATAGAATAAACTCGACAGTAGCATAGTAATCATTGAAGAGTTGTACCTCAATATAATGAATTATGGCGAAAAGTCGAAAATTTATAAAATAGTTCATTCTTGTATTTCCAATTTTCTGAAAATAAAATCCATTTCCGTGTTCATTCAAAATCGAAGTCAATTTAACTTCTGTATCGTATCCTAAGCTACTAAAAAGACTGTTATAATTTTTTGCAAGATTTTTGTAAATATTCTAATAAAATTTATATAAAGTATATTATATTATATTTTGTTTAAGCTATGAGTTGAAGGGGGGGGGGGCGCAAAATGTCTTGTACCTCAACTGCATTTACTTTCAAAAATCTGTTTCTTACTTTCATTTGATGGATAAAAGCAAGTGCTAAAAATATTATTTGTGCAAATATGCTTATGAAATAAACAATACGTGAAATAAAGTATACTCTTTTACATATATACGAGCTGTGTGTTTGAAGACGAGACCCGAGATGCCTTAGTTTCACCCTTTTATAGAGTCATGTATTTTATTTTATTTTTATTTCTTTTTTTTTTTACTTGAGCAATGGAAACAGATACCCAAATTACAATTTTTTTCAAATCTTTTGATAAACTATATAATGTATACTACATTATTTATTTTGAGTAAAGGTAAAGAGTTTTGTATGTACTATCTTCTATCACTTTCAGCTGAATACTATTGTCTATAATCTTGTTTTGCAAATATGTTGGTTGCCACATGGATCGCTTAGTTTGCATTTATAATGACAAGTTTCAAGCAGGACAAAATTTTAAAATTTGATTTTTTTTTTTCTTTTTGACACCGGCACATAAAATTCTTCAATATCTTAAAGTAGCTTGTTTCTTTCATATACTTTTTATTACATACTACACAATTTTCTAGTCGATTATTCATAAGTATTTTTATAATGGTTTGTGCCAATATATATTTTAAATTAGTTGATGATGGTGCTCGTGATGTATTTTCCGAAACAGATTATTTTATATTTTTTCCATCATGGCGTACTTAAATTTGTAGTCTTGGTCATGACCAAGCTAATCTTTCTTCTGTTTATTTATATTATTCTTAGTTTCCTTCATTTCATTTTTTCTAATTTTCATTTAGCAATTATTTTGCTGGTATAACTTCTCAGTCTTTGCTTTGACGAAAGGAGGCTGTTTTTTGCCTCTAAAAAATTGGTTGGCACCTTTAATTTGTTTAATGCTAATATTAACGATAATATATAACGTCAGTTTCTTTTCAGAAGCGATTTGAAACAATTTTTATTTTAATAAATTACTTCATGTTTCATCAAAGTCTTCGAAAATTACACTACTTCGGAAGAATGTGAGATTTTAGAATCACCAATATCAGCGTAAGCAGAGTTCGCAACAAACAAAACATTTGATTATCCAACTTAAACACCAATATTCTCAGTACTGGAAAATATTACTAGAAGCAAGTACATGTTAAGTGACACGAATAGAATCTGAAACAAATGCACCACAAAATATCGCCTAATGCAAATTTGATCTATTGAATGACCAATTGATCAAGATATTTCTTTTATTAATAAAATTTTTCATAGAGACCAGCCCTATTATTTTTATGAGGTTGGGGAGATTATTGTACCCTATTGCCTTTATGGATATCAGCCAAATTACTTTTTTAACCTTTCCTAAGCATAAATTTATGCATTTAGGTCTGCTTCCATTGCTAGATTGTCAACATCTCGTGATTCTTCTTTAAATCTCTGTATGTGCTTACACAGGACAGTCATGCACTAGAAATAGAGTCAGCCATTTCATTTAAATGCTCCACAAAAATCCATAAAATCTTAAATTAAAGACTAAATAATATGTTTAAATATAATAATTAAGAGTTTGTTTTATACATTTCTGTTCATGATTAAAGGAATAAAATCAACCTCATATACAGTAAACGGATCCCAATATATTTTCTGCGACTTGGTGTCACTTTAAAATGTGCTAAGCTGCCAAATTGCAAAACGATTATAATAATTTTTAACAGCAAATTGAATTTATATATATATATATATATATATATATATATATATATAGATAGATAGATACATTTCATTTTATGTGTTATTTCGTGCAATAAATAGCTGTTTGAGCTGTAGCAGCAGTTTAAGCTATATGTACCAACAATTAGTTATACATATTCTTTACAACCCAACATATAGCCGGTAGTATTCAAAGATAATCTACAACCACAAAGGTAGGTGTTGATAAATTTATTGTATTTGCTTACAGTGATTTCTTGAGGTTGTTCGGACTTGATGGTGAAGTGCTCCGGTACTGGCCTTTTGTATTTCAGCAAAGATGGAGACTAAGCACATAACTTCCCCAAGCCAGCCTTATTTAAATGGCCACTCCTAAAATTGGACTATTTGCATTTTTGCACTGGACACGAATGAATGTCAATCTACTTGAAACAATTGTAATATTTTTAAATTTGTTTTTTATCTCACTTCTAGGAGACTTTATAGTACCCTCATACACCCTCCTTTTAAGGATTTAGTAAAAAATCACCGACTTTTCACATTAGTGAAAAGTCGGCTTCGTTGTAGAAATAGTCAAAGTTGGATGATCATTTAAACTCAAATATATTGTAATTGCAGTGTTTCAGGATGTAGATGCACTGAATTTAAGCAACAATAAAGCGGTTTTAGGACGGATTAAACACTAAATATGAATTACAAAGAACATTAAAAATCACAATTTTGGCACAAGGTGGATGCCATAGTTTATTTTGAAGTGGGTCATGTGATCTCTTCATATAATGGTTACGTGATCGCTTCATATAAAAGGTGTAATCATTATTCAAATTTTTATTTAAAAAACTATTGAATATATTTTTCTGAAATTTTTATTATTTATTTTATGGGACAATTTGAATATTTCATAAAACTTTCGAAGCAATTTGTGAATTTTAAATCTGCTTAAAAAATGTTTGAAAAATTAGGCCTCATAAGGTTCAATGTATTTCATTATTTCAACCCGGTTATATCCAAAACTAATTGGGTGACATTATTCATTTATATTCCCATAGGTCCTATAGACTGTCTGAACAACATATTAAAATTTCATTTTGATAAATTAATTTTTTCGGCAGTTATCGTGCTAACGGACAGACAGACAGAATGAACAAAGTCATAAGCACTTTTCAGATTTGTTGTAAAGTGTTAAAGAAGATAAAAATATAGTTAAAATAAAAAAAAATGCAAGCTAAAAGGAAATAAAATACTTAAAATATGCATTTAAAGGCCTTTTATGCATTTACATGCTCTATAAGTGTTCATATATGCAATTGCATATACAAATATGAAATTTCATAGAATTCGAGTTTTAGTCATAATCAATATATTAGTTTTACAAATTAATATTTTTATAAAAATTTTTTAACTGTGATTGTTTTTAAACGATTTTTTTTTTAAATTTTTAAATGGATTTTTAACGAATTTTTAACAGGGCAGTTCAAACTATCATATTTTGTGAAGCATATGCACTGCAGAAATGAATTAATAGTTGCCGAATTTTGCTTTTGAAGGATCCCGTCACATTAACTATTTTTCTAAATGTCTATAACTATTTTTCTAAATGTCTATAAGTGTAGAATTCCTACAAAATAGACAGTTCTAGCATTCTAAAAATCGACACATTTATTTTTTTTTTGCATAAAATTATGCATAAAGTACATTTTCACGAGCTAAATATAGGAATAATTGATATTTTTAGTTTTGATGTGAACCGGCTAAAGTGGACGCCACATTTGTCGTTTAGTCAATTTTTTTTTCTGTAAACATCCTAAAAGATGATCAACTCTTTTAAGACTTACAATAGAATGTTTGCAGAAGTATCTGGGAGAAAGAATTGTAAGGATACCTATCGATCGCTGAAAGCCACGCAAAGTCCAGCAATATTTACAACCAAAGAGTGGTGAGTGAACTACGGCCCTTTGTCGGCTTCGTACGGCCCCCAGGGTGAAATCATAACCCTCTGAGCATGAACACTCAAGATAGGCGACACACTCCGTTATCATAAAGGGTTTTCATAGTTCCCGTGCCTGGGGTGGAGCATTCATTCTTTCCAGGCCAGGTATTCCCCTTAGAGGAGAGATACGAAGACATACTTCTTATTCCTGCTCTAAGGTATTCCCACGTCGTAAATTCCCACGTCGGCGATTCAATTTGAAAAACTAGCGATTAACGAAATGACCGGCCAAACTCCTTAGATATTCTATCCGTAGATATTTCGTCTAATATATCCGTTTTATATTTTTTAGACGTCTAACGCCTTAGATATATAGAATGTGTTTTGATACATGACCTGGCGCGGAGGTGGCAATTCTATCCTTTGACCCCCACCAGCGCCCTACTGAACTTCACACGCTGTACTAAGGGTTTTCATCGTTTATACAACTGCCTCAAATTTTAAGGGGTTTCCGAAAACGGATGTGTAATCGGAATTAAAGTTGTGTATCAAAATTAAAATATTACGCGAAACTCTTACCCGTTAGTTTTAGCTTGTAAATTTATTTATTGGTTAAATATTCATTGTAACATATTTTGCATTAAGATAAATTAAAAAAAAATTAATCTATATGCAATAGTTTCGTTATAAGACTCCTGTATTTAAATAAGGCACCTTAGTTTTGAATATACGCTGCAGCTGACGGAGCAGAAAGCAAATAAAGGACATCAACCTTGGGAATGGAGGGGGGGGGGGACTTTTCCGAGCCAAATTGCTGATATTGTGACGAAGTACTGTTGTTCTACTTTATCCTACTATGTACTGTCCATAAACAACTATACGGTAAATATGAAGGATGATGGTAAAAATAGCGCGTTTAAAGGCTACTATTCCGCCCAGCCATACTTTCTATTCATCTTGAAGCTATAGATCGTTAGAATTTCACATTCTTTTTTTTCTTTTTTTTTTTTCAAGTTTTGGTGTCCGACAGTTTCTTGCTCAGAGAAATTTCAGCAATTCAAAATTAAATTCGATCGATTTTTCAACTTGCCTGCATACGCAGACAAAATTGGTTTATTCCCCCTCCCCCCTCTCCTATTTCGTTGATCGGTAAAATTCGAGTAAATTAGTAAAATGTCATATGCGTTCAACGATACAAAGTTATATTTTTTAAATTCATAAACGTCGAAATATTAAGAAAAATCAAATTCCTTCAAATGGATAAAGAATTTATTTAATTGTTATGAAATAAACATATTGGGAAATTTTTACAATAAAAAGGGTTACTCAATTCATAACGTCCGATAATATAACAGCAGTGTCCGATAAAAGTGTCCGATAATATAACAGCTTAAAAGCAGATAATTCTAGCATTCCAAAAATCGTCTAATACATTCTTTTTTTACATAAAAATAAGCATGCAGTTAATATTCACGTGTTACATAGAATAATCCAGTTTTTTTTATTAATTATTATTTTTTTTATTTTGATGCGATCAGGTCATTTTTTTATTTTGATGCGGTGACTCCATTTTTGAAATATATTCCATTTTCTTCTGTGAATATCTTAAAAAATGATTAACACTCTTTTAAACATACCATAGAATTCTTCCACAAGGATCTGAAAGAAGAATTTTTATGGATATCCGTTGATTATTGCTGACATTTAAAACGGCGGTATTTTTGAATGTTACTTATGCGCGACTGTACAAAGCACTTATACAAATATGTACTCTGAACACGGGAACAGTTTGGTCACAGTCAGGAATCGAACGTGGATCCTCTAAGTGATGTTTTAACCACTGCGTTGTCCAGCCCCCTAATGTTAAGCTAATTTGAATTAAAAAAAATCTCGTCGAACCGTATTATTCAGAGAACTTTAGTACCGCACAAAGTTTCGCCGTTGTCCGAAACTTCGATTTTCGGTTACAGACGACACGCACATGAGACAAGACAATTTATTTTACTACATGAGATAAAAATATATGAACTATGGGTATTTCTAATCAGTGGAAATGAAACAAAATAAAATTATTAATTAATTATTTTGTATGTCAGAATTTTTCTCGTAGATCCATGAATAAATAATAAAATAATACTCTTATTTTCAAATTTTGCTTTTGTAATACTCAAAGTTTCCCACACATGGAATATTTTAGATTACATGAAAAAATTCTTATACATGAAATCTACGGCAACAAACTGTCCTCAGAACTTCTGAACCTTTCTGTAAAATGCTATTGTATGTAACTCTCCCCCACTCACACACCCAGACAAAAAACAAATATGGAAATTTATAGCTTTATACTGATTTCAAAGTTAGATGTTTCAGTCTACTTCTGCTTTAATAGTCAGGGCCGTGACAAGGAATAAACGGCGAGGCGTCGTCCTCTGGCGACGTCTCACAGTGGCGCCGAAATTGAAATTTTTATTATTAGTTTAAAAAACTAAAAATTGTTTTTAAACAAAGCACTGTACTTTCTCTAGTTCTAAAACCGGAACGTCAACAAAAATACAGTGCTTTAGTAATAAGAAAATATAAACATAATTTTAATAGTATTTCCTCTAACAACTAAGATTCAACTTGAATTAGGTAATTAAATAATTATAAAAAAAGTAATCCTTCAGGAAATTATAACTTTTGTAAATTGCTTTTTTCTTCGATTCAAGACAATACCTAAATTAAAGCACCGAGAATTAATACCAGATTTCGGGAAACAGATTCATTTAAATGATGCCGTTTTCCTTTCAATTTAAGGCGCAATGAAGGATAGAAATAAAAATTAGCATTGCTCGAAAAAAATAATTAAACTTTCACACATTTAAAGCACCATATGAATCGGGATAGAAGAAAGTGCCATCACCCTCAAACTAAGTTCATTGTTCACAATACAAAAATTTGAACACTCTATCTCCTATTGTACTTAAAACACCTCGCTGGCTTAGCAAGAAACAAACTCCCAAAATTTTTACATTTCTAACTATTAAAGCTTCTTTGAAAAAATTCTGATCATTAATATTGAGCGCATTTTTAGAGTCAAATAGGTAAACTGAATTTGGACACTTAAATGAAAATGATATTTAGCATTTTTATGAATCAAATAGTTTTACTTGTACAATCGAGGCTACACAGCATTTCTTGTATAGAGAAGTAATTCTCGCTTATGTATGAAAATTCAAGGTAGTGATTCTCCACAGAATCTATCAAGATTTTCTTTGTTTTCACTTATGCTACTATACATAACGTACTGGTAAATAATTCGACTCTTCGATTTGGATGAATTTAAACATTTTGAGTCTTCCTGAATACAAATCAATCATTTTTAAACGATGTCTCCCTGTAGACACGATATCCCTCGAACAAATTATGTTCTCCAAACGAAGTTTCGCACTGTTATTTTAATCAGTAAACTTAGTGGCCTATTTATTTTACTGATCAACTAATTTTACACAATAATTTGTATCTTTTATGATTTTGCACTTTTCTTTTACTTTTTATATAAAAAAATAGGAAGAAAAAGTTATTTTACCCTAGTTTCACAAAATTTTCGTGAAATCTTTTGTTCCAGTATCAGGTAAACAAGATCAAATATTTCTATTTAACTATAATTTTCATAAATTGAATAAAAATATAATCTATAACAGATATGGATACATTTAGACTGTTGACATTCAGAGAGATTAGACAAGGGGTATACTCAATCTTTCAAACATGTTTTGTTTTGATAATTAAAATAACATTATAAAAATAATTGTATTGAAAGCTTTTTGCAATTAGTCATTTTATATAAAATTATTCATTTACAAGTGAATATCATTTAGGATGTAAAGATGTTCCGTTTTTAAAAGATTGCACGTTTTTTGTTCTAAAATGAGAAGATCATATAATTAAATGCTCAGTATTACAAAATAAATGGATGTTTTTTTAAATACTTTCGGTATTATAAAATAAGTCGATGCTTTTTAAGTATTTCGAACCAAAAATGAATTGAGATTAGAACATTCCTGTCTCAATTTTAACTGGAAATTAACTTGGGGTACATTGTGCTACTCCAGTCAATCGATATATTTGTTTGGAACTTGAGACTAAAATTTTCTCCACTCCTATTCAATGATCATATATATATATCCTATATGTTTACAGTAGGAAACAAACTTTTCCAAAAAAGCATGTTTTATTTGGATATATTATGCAAAAATTGAGGTCACGTACATGTGACTCAGTCTTTTTAAAAATATTTTTCATATATGCCTCTGCCTATGCTATCCTGACCGCATAACGAGCACTTCAGAATATATTCCTACTAATTCGATGAAAATACTTCTTGGCCTTAACAAATGAATTAATTTTTTAAAAATTATCACATACTTGCACTTATATTCATTTAATATACCAGAGTCGACAATACCGAACATGAGTCTGTATGAAGTCTTGTACCGACTATAAAGATTTAGAACCCTAGCCTGTTGATCTCGAGACAAGCACTCTAAACCATCAGGAGAATGTGCTTGAGTCAAATGTATGCAGTTTTATCTTATTCACTTGTCAGAAAGTAGTTTTTTGGTTAGTTGGTAGAGTACTCATATAAATTATCGTGCAATAGGCAGTTCTAATACCGACTAACTTCTCAAACCTCAGCTATTTGCTCTATATACGTATTTCTATATTCTGTTCTATTGTGTGGACAGAATTGCCATAACAAATTTGTACATATGGTGTCTTTAAAAATCTATACAGGGGAATTTAGCAACATTTGTATTTTTTCCGCATATTAAAACATATGTATTTTGCGTTTAATGTTCCATAATTTGGCTTCCATTGTTAAAACATAGATACTTTTCGAATTAAACGGATATGCAAAATTGTGGAAAGGGGCTCAACCCAGATGGCATTAAAAGACTTTGCCCATTGGGTTTCTGTGGTTTTATTAGTATTGAGCATGAACGTGGTGAATATTCTCTTATTAAGTAATTTTTTCCCTTATTAATATGTCCATATCTACCCTTTCTTTCATTAAAATCAATTAATCCCAGATGACTATTTTTTTTTCCTTTCAGCACATAGTATACGACTATATGTAAAAACAATTTTGATGAGACAAAAATGAAATTCTTTTATTTATTTTGATGGTTATAGGTTATACGCGTTTTGGAGCATCCCTGAATACGAATTAACCAATTTTAACCATCTGTCTATATCTTTGTGGGTACAATAGTATCGAATAAGTTGATAATACAGAAAAAAATTTGTGGTACGATTATTTCAATCGGTAAATGTTAGAAGCCTATTACCTGTTGGGATAAACGGATCAAAGAATAGATCTTATTTCTTTATCATGCTTTTCAAATTCGGAAACATAAGTAAACTTAAAAATGTTAGAGAAATATTTATGTATTTATAATGTCAGCTTTTTAACACGAATGTCATCATTTACATCAGGTTTATACGCACTGTTCTTGAGATAGTTTATGTTTTTGGTCAAAAATGGAACAATTCGGAAAAAAAATATAAATTCCCTATTATCAAATGAGTGAATGCTTTATAAACAAACAGCTTAAATCCGAAATGAATGGACATCTTTATTTAGAAATTATCCCGATCTGCTCTCGAGATATTGAAACATATATTCATCTATATATTTTTTAATGTAGTGCCATATCTTTCGAACAAATTGGATAAATCGAATAAAGTTTGGTGAGCATTTTTCAATCAATGAACATCACTCAGAGACCTATTAATTTTCGGAGGAAAGGAACCAAGTAGAAAGCATTCAAGTTCTGAATATTTATTTTAGAAAATTAACTAAATAATATAAAAACACAAGATAATAATATGCGCCCCACTCAAGATATTTTTTTTTATCTTTTTTTGAAAAATAATTCACATTTAAAAGATGCAAACGTATGGTCCGCGTTTTAAAAGTATGTATGCATTGTCCGCGTTTTAAAGGTGTATACGCATGGTCCGCGTTTTAACGGTGTATATGCATCGTCCGCGTTTTAACGGTGTATATGCATCGTCCGCGTTTTTGTATATGCATCGTCCGCGTTTAGTGTTCTATATTTTGGCTTCCATTGTTAAGACATAGATACTTTTCGAATTAAACGGATATGCAAAATTGTGGAAAGGGGCTCAACTCAGATGGCATTAAAAGACTGTGCCCATTGGGTTTCCGTGGTTTTATTAGAATGGAGCATGAACGTGGTGAATATTCTCTTATTAAGTAATTTTTCCCTTATTAGTATGTCCATATCTACCCTTTACTTCACTAAAATCAATTAATCCCGTATAACTATTTTTTCTCCTTTCAGCACATAGTATACGACTATATGTAAAAACAATTTTGATGAGTCAAAAATCAAATTCTTTTATTTATTTTGATGGTTATAGGTTATACGCGTTTTGGAGCATCCCTGAATACGAATTAACCAATTTTAACCATTTGTCCATTTCTTTGTGGGTACAATAGTATCGAATAAGTTGATAATACAGAAAAAAATTTGGTACGATTATTTAAATCGGTAAATGTTAGAAGCCTATTACCTGTTGGGATAAACGGATAAAAGAATAGATCTTATTTTTTTATCATGCTTTTCAAATTCGGGAAAATAAGTAAACTTAAACATATGAAAATGCTAGAGAAATATTTATGTATTTATAATGCAAACTTTTTAACACGAATGTCATCATTTACATGAGGTTTATACGCACTGTTCTTGAGATAGTTTATGTTTTTGGTCAAAAATGGAACAATTCGGGAAAAAAATATAAATTCCCTATTATCAAATGAGTGAATGCTTTATAAACAAACAGCTTAAATCCGAAATGAATGGACATCATTATTTAGAAATTATCCCGAACTACTCTCGAGATATTGAAACATATATTCATCTATATATTTTTTAATGTAGTGCCATATCTTTCGAACAAATTGGATAAATTGAAAAAAGTTTGGTGAGCATTTTTCAATCAATGAACATCACTCAGAGACCTATTAATTTTCGGAGGAAAGGAACCAAGTAGAAAGCAATCAAGTTCTGAATATTTATTTTAGAAAATCAACAAAATAATATAAAAACACAAGATGATAATATGTGCCCCACATAAGATATTTTTTTTTATCTTTTTTTTAAAAATAATTCACATTTAAAAGGTGTAAACGTATGGTCCGCGTATTAAAAGTGTATATGCATAGTCCGCATTTTAACGGTGTATATGCATCGTCCGCGTTTTAAAGGTGTATACGCATAGTCCGCGTTTTTGTATATGCATCGTCCGCGTTTAGTGTTCTATATTTTGGCTTCCATTGTTAAAACATAGATACTTTTCGAATTAAACGGATATGTAAAATTGTGGAAAGGGGCTCAACTCAGATGGCATTAAAAGACTGTGCCCATAGGGTTTCTGTGGTTTTATTAGTATGGAGCATGAACGTGGTGAATATTTTCTTATTAAGTAATTTTTCCCTTATTAATATGTCCATATCTACCCTTTCTTTCATTAAAATCAATTAATCCCAGATGACTATTTTTTTTTCCTTTCAGCACATAGTATACGACTATATGTAAAAACAATTTTGATGAGACAAAAATGAAATTATTTTATTTATTTTGATGGTTATAGGTTATACGCGTTTTGGAGCATCCCTGAATACGAATTAACCAATTTTAACCATCTGTCTATATCTTTGTGGGTACAATAGTATCGAATAATTTGATAATACAGAAAAAAATTTGTGGTACGATTATTTCAATCGGTAAATGTTAGAAGCCTATTACCTGTTGGGATAAACGGATCAAAGAATAGATCTTATTTCTTTATCATGCTTTTCAAATTCGGAAACATAAGTAAACTTAAAAATGTTAGAGAAATATTTATGTATTTATAATGTCAGCTTTTTAACACGACTGTCATCATTTACATGAGGTTTATACGCACTGTTCTTGAGATAGTTTATGTTTTTGGTCAAAAATGGAACAATTCGGAAAAAAAATATAAATTCCCTATTATCAAATGAGTGAATGCTTTATAAACAAACAGCTTAAATCCGAAATGAATGGACATCTTTATTTAGAAATTATCCCGATCTGCTCTCGAGATATTGAAACATATATTCATCTATATATTTTTTAATGTAGTGCCATATCTTTCGAACAAATTGGATAAATCGAATAAAGTTTGGTGAGCATTTTTCAATCAATGAACATCACTCAGAGACCTATTAATTTTCGGAGGAAAGGAACCAAGTAGAAAGCATTCAAGTTCTGAATATTTATTTTAGAAAATTAACTAAATAATATAAAAACACAAGATGATAATATGCGCCCCACTCAAGATATTTTTTTTTTATCTTTTTTTGAAAAATAATTCACATTTAAAAGGTGTAAACGTATGGTCCGCGTTTTAAAAGTGTATATGCATGGTCCGCGTTTTAACGGTGTATATGCGTCGTCCGCGTTTTAAAGGTGTATATGCATCGTCCGCGTTTTAACGGTGTATATGCATCGTCCGCGTTTTAAAGGTGTATACGCATAGTCCGCGTTTTAACGGTGTATATGCATTGTCCGCGTTTTAAAAGTGTATACGCATGGCCCACGTTTTAATGGTGTATATGCATTGTCCACGTTTTAAAGGTGTATTCGCATGGTCCGCGTTTTAAAGGTGTATATGCATGGTCCGTGGTTTAAAAGTGTATAAGCAAGTTTAAAGGTGTATGTATTAAAGTCAGAACAAAATTTTTGCTCTCAGACTGCTTACATTTAAAATAAAGTACATCCATTTTCCCGATTTTTTGAAGTCTTTTTAAAACTCGCATTAGCAGCAACAAATAAACTGTTGAACCATCTCAGGAGAGATGTTTTTCTAACTCACTGAAGGGAAAATGCAGTGTCAAGAGTCTAAGGATTAAAAGAAAATAAAAAAAAAGTATTTGAAATATAAGTTTTAATTTAATTAAAAAAAAATTGCACTTCGCGGTTTGAGTTTATCCGTGTTTTGAATTCCGAACCTGTGCTCCATTTATTACCAGGCAAATGCTTACACAGATACAGAGTATACATACAGAGAGAAATACTGTATTTTACAATTACACACAACTCTTCAAAAACTGAATCACACTGTATTTCTATAAATTCTATGCAAAAATATGCTGTGAAGATGGTTGTATATACTTAATTTCTAAACACTTTTAGCTTCCTGGACGGGAATATTTCTTGACATATGGGAAATAATAAAAGACAGTCTGGCTAGAATCTGTTTCTTATAACATTGGCTCCTAAACCATAAATGGAACCTCAAAAGAAAAAAAAATACATTAGTTTCAGAAGTGCAATATTTTTCTCTTCTAGCGAGTTAGAAATATATTTCCAAATCAAAATTACAACAATTTGCGGAGGGGATTGTGTCTGCTAAAAAAATGTATGCATATCTCTTTGGGGGGGGGGGGGGGCTCTAGTGGTTCTAGGGGATCCCAAGAAGCTAATACCTCAATTTGATAGTTCTATGAGTTGTCCTCGGTTTCCCTCAAAGACCAACACGGGTGTTTCGCAGATTTAGCTAGAGGGCAGTTAACGCCTTCCCTCTGAAAACCAGTTCCGCATACACACAATATGTTGCAATTCTGATAAACCGCGGACGTGTTTTTTTGCAAGACACACACAGATATTCGCGAGCTATACACAGTTATACACAGACTATATACATATACCACCTAACTGGGGACCTATGCCAAAAGTCAACCAAACTTTTTTCAGAATATTATCTGTCATTAAATAGCACATTTCTGCAAAAATCCAAAGCGAGGACGTCCCCACTTGCCGGTGCGTCCCCACTTGGAAGGTGTGTAAACATATGAATGTCCCCACTTCCCACCATACGCCAACACACACACACACACACACACACACACACACACACACACAGACATCACTTCAAAAATGTTTGATTCGTGATCAGGGATGCTTGAAACGTGCTCTCCCGTCGAAAACTCGAATTCGAATTTTCGACCCCGTCACAATACTTTCCTTATACATTATGCATATAAGGAAAGTAATAACAGTAAGCGCTCTTAACAACCGCTAAGAACAAATGCTTTATAATAATATCTCATACCAATGCATGAGATTCCATTCTTAAGATATCAAAACCAGCTTCTCTCGTCTTCGTGAGCGAGAGTGGACCCTTTATCGGCCCATATTAATACGTTTATGGCAGTTTTATCAATGTCTAAGATTATCCAATAGCCAATTTTTGCTTTGTGTGTTTTAGCTCTGTTTGAATTTATTTTCTTCAGCAGTGCCGAAGTATGTTCTTAATAGTTGTTAAAGACGCATACTGTTCTTTCAGCTTAAAGAAGGAGGCTTATAACGCCTTTGAAACAATTGTCAATGCGGTTGTTAAGGGAGTATCCTGTTCTCCTGACCTTAAGAAAGGGGCTTTATAACGGCCTTATAGAAATTTTCAAAGCTGCTTGTTCTAAGAGTAACGAGGGTTATTAGTTTTGCTATCAAAAATTAAGTATGAAAAAATATTTAATTAATACTTTATTATGTAGAGAAATATCTGTATTTTCCAGGCAGTTTGTTGTATCTTTAGCGAGGTTGTGAATATATTGCGCATAGGTTCCCTGTAGCTGATTCACACCAGAGCCACTGTTGTTGAATTCAACGACAGTTGTCGGTCAATATTCCTGCAATTTACTTTCTCAAACGTAGTATTGAGACAGTATTGTTTTCACAAAAATTTTCGATTTTGAGATTGCGATGCCCATATATGTTTAAATACCCCCTGAACACATTTTGACTATTTTTGGAGTGATGTTCGCCTGTCTATCTGTCTTTCAGTCTGTCTGTATGTGGTCGATTTTCTGTGTACACAATAGTGGCCACAAGTATTAATGGATTTTCACGAAACTTTGTATCCGCTTTGTTGTAAAAAAAATCTGGAACTAGACAGCATTTTTTTTTTAAATTCGAACGAAAACTTCGAAATTTATTTTTAATTTTACGTTTTCTAACATGGCAGTTAAACCAAACTTCACTTAATGCTTTTAGTTTCATAAACGATTCTATCAACAGAACATTCATGCTTTCGACAAGAATGAACACGCATGAATACAAAATATGAAAAATATGTTGAAAATAAGTAAATCCATCGGATTCTTTGCATGGATATTCTACTCCGTTCAAATATTTTGTCAAATCATTTAGTATGATACTCATAGACCACACCTGTAGTATATTTCCCTGAAGGTAGGCAAAAGAAGCATGATTCATTTAGTACACATTTTGTCGAGAATAACAACTATAAAAGCTCGCAATGCTGCATTCATAAACTTGAAATAACTTAAGCATCTTATCGATAAACCGTCATGAGTCAAATCTAATGAACTGCAAAATATTGAACGAGACGTAAGAAGATTGTTGTGCCACTTTCTAATTAACTCGTTGAGGGATGCATGGGGTATCATCTCAAAGTCACTTGCTCATAAAAGACAGTCTAATTACATTTCTTAAAGTAGATTAGGTCCCAAAGGTAAGGTCTGGGTGACATGCTCTGCATTTAGGAAAATGAATAACGTTGTTTATAATTAATGAAAACAATATTATGTATAGGAAGTTCGAAGAATATGAAATGCTACTTTTGTTTTTATTTATGTTTAAATTAATAATAATTCATAAATTACCTGACCATACCTGAAATACGTGACATTACTGATACATATTCGAATGCCGTATTATTATTACTGTCATATCGATATTTATAATGTGCAAAAATTCTCTCAAATTGCCTTCTAATTTTATTAGCAATAAAAATATTCCATTAATAACTGCATTAAATTTTAAAGTTTGAACCAGTCTTGGAAATTAAAAAAAAACAGCTTCCTTCTTCATGATAAAAATCCAGAGCAGCTGCACCGGAAAATGCAAGAATGCGTTTATAATATTTCGATATATTCGATAATATTTCGAAATATTTCGATAATAACAGCATAAGTGTAAGTCAAAATACGGATGCGTTTTTGTTTTTGCTAGTGTAGTTGCTTCGCCTTTCTGTTTCAAGGAAGGAGGCTGTATTTTGCTTCGAAATCGGGTGGGATTTATAGTTAACATTTCCTGCTGTTGTTACTAAAGTGATTTTACTACAGCTTCATAATTTAATGTAAATAGGGTTTCTGTAGTATACCACGTAAAACAAGAGAATTGGATAATCGCGAGACTTTTCATGCGTAGCAAGTAGGCATTCGACCTCTGAGTTAAACAATATATATTAAAAAATGCTTATCTGCATTTATCATCATTATCATTATCCTCCTCATCATCATCACCATTAATGTCTCGACAGTCCAATGTGGGCAGTGGTCTTCTTCAAAGGAGTTTACCAAGCTATCTCCGCATGAAGCAATGCTTCTACAGTTTTCTAATCTTTAACACCTCTAAGTCTTTGTCCACACAATTGATCCATCCCAACTTTAGTCGTATTCTAGATCTTTCCCGATCGGTGTGTGTAGTGCCACCATTGCTGCGGGACTACGCAGTTTCTGCTTGACCCGCCAATGCTGTAATGCACATGTCTGTGGTAAGGTATTTAAGATTCTGCAATCGCCACAACTTCAGTATCGTTAGTTTCGCGAGTCTCGTTAGTCTCGCAAGTTTGTAAACTCAACTCTAGTACTGCTAATTAGATGAGTTCAGCTATGGCATTAATCCAAGCAATGTAATGCATATCTACTTTCTTGTTATGTTAAAGTTTCTTGTTATTAATTTGTTGAGTTTTAAACCTGTAGTATTTTCTTGTACATTATATTACAAGTGAGCCACCATGCAATAACACGCAACCAAACCATATGGTGGATTATTCTTTTCTAGCCACTCACTGAAAGAGGCACCCACCATATGAGCATAGAACACTTTTTGTAGTTCTTTTGCTATATACTCTTAGCAAATGTCCTGTTTATTGCATTCTGTTAATTTTAATGCATTTAATTACACCAGAATCTTTGTACAATTTGTATGGTCCAAAATTGCATCTTCTCCAAATATACTTTTCTCGAATTTCACCAAAAATGCCGTGCAAAAAATTTCTTTCAAAGATATAAAAAACTTTTTATTCATTTTCTGTGAGAGTCCAGGTTCCTGAAGCATAAAAATGGTAGGTTTTTTAAGTATTTTATATAGCTGTAATTTTGTTCTTCTCCGAATTAGATGTGATCTGAAAAAAAAAAATCTTAATGCATGAAAACTGCTATTTGAAGCTACAATTTGGTTTTGGATTTCAAAATTATTTACTTTTATTGCTTTTTTGAGATCCCAGGTAGTAAAAATGCTTCACAGATTCAAATTTGTACAAACCAGCCTCAATTACGAGGGGGACAGATCCACGTTTGATAGCATCCATGTATTTATTTTTGTCTTGGTTAATTTTCAGATGCATTTTATGAGCAATGCTTTTTAAGTCAAAGACCTCCTTCAGAATCCTTAGCGGTTTTGACTATAAAATCGATGTCATCAGCATATGTAAAAATTTGAATATATATATTTGTGGTAGATATTTCTTCTAGTGCTGTCACCTGCATTCATATCTACACGATATACGTATACCAACCAAATTTGATTCAAATCGCTTTAGCAGTTTTTAAGATTACGAAGGATCAACAATTTCGAAAAAATCCCGTTTTATAACTGAACCATAATTAGAATAACTAAATTTAGAAAACCTGAAATAATTTGTGGGTATTTTGGAAAATTGGCATTCAATAACCGCTCTATAGGACATTGAAACAGAAAATACACCTGAACAATGTTACAAGCAACTACAGACACAAAACTTCTCAAATATAATATTTAGGGAACTTATTTTACCCTTAAGTTTATCTAGGTTCACGTACAATACTCTTTAAAGTTACGTGAAACTTTATAAACTATCCTGCAAAAGTTTTCAAAGGACAGGAACCAGCGAATTTCACACAATAAAGTTCAGCAACGAAGTTTGTTTATTCTTAACAGCAAAACTTACGAAGTGACTCTCATAATATTAGGATAAGCGACAAGGTTATTTATTTTTAAAACTTGTAGATTTGGAGCCATTTTAAAGTCGAAAAGTGGAGGTATGTAAAAAGTTTGTTATGAAAATTGAAATTATCTAAACATATCAAATTATACAAACTGTTAAATAAATTCAAATCATTTCAAAACTTTGCAATGTGCAATAAAAATATATCTCACTTCTAGAGACACACATAAAGATAAAGAAATAATTTGAGGCTGTAAGAAAAGACATGTTCTGCTTACATAAAGTTTGGTTTATACAAATCATCCCTTTATTAATGCTGAGTTAATGAGAATATTAGGTGCTGTCTACAACGTAAAAACCTACGGCCTGCATATTATTACAATAAAAATTATTTTTATTTTGTGTTATGAAGTCCATAGATTTCCAAATCAATTAACCTGGTGATAAGATTTTTTTTAAGGGAAAAGGATGTAAGGATGTTAGTGTTCTACCAATGCTGGTCATTTTGCGAGCTGATAATACCACCTGACACCTAATGCTTCGCGTTTTGGTCTTCCGGTCTATAAGTACTGTTGAGAAAATTGACTTATAAGCAATCATGTGAAGAACACCTTTATTTCTGTTGACTTACAGAACCGTTTCCGTCTGTAAAACAGTTTAAAATCAGTTATTCTTTTTTTATGAGTTGAGTTGATAAATCCCCAACATCCTCCCCTCTTTGCAATTTCGACAAAATTGTAAAATTACAAATCTAATTTTTTGGGAATCTTTATAATACGTCCTAATCTCGAAATTTTAGTTTCAGGTATGATTGAAGATGTAGGACAGTCACTGGATTCGTTTGCAATCTGAAAAGTTTCTAAAGCAACGTCTGTTGTTGATGACGACACCTCTAATGGATATAGCCGTTTAAATGGTCTTATCCTTTCCCCGCTGGCCACCTTGGCCTTTGCTACTCTTGCCTGTCCGTCAGGACCAGGATAAATTTCCATGACTAAACCAAGGAGCCATTCAATTCGTTTTTTATCTGTTGAAACTAGAACCACATCTCCTACTCTTAAAGTTTCTTTTCTGCTTTGACCTCGATGTACTAGCATGGCTAAGTATTCATTACGGAACCCCATGCCTAAATCTTTCGTAATTGTTGGAGGTAACACAATCTTCAATTCAAACTTTTGCTATCGATCACATCAAAATACATTACCTCATTGTTCGTAATACCTTGCAAGAAACAGGCAGGGGTTAATGGCTCTAGCCCTTCAGCATTTCCTTCAACTTAGTTAGAGGTCTAGAATTAATTGTAGCTTCACAGTCGCACAGAAATGTTTCAAGCTCTTTATACTTGACTACGGCTCTGCCTAATACTCTTCTTAGTAATTCTTTGACCATCCTCACTAACCTTTTCTACCAACCACCCCACCAAGCGGCTGTAGGAGGATTAAATTTCCACTGTATTTTCTTTACAGAGGAAAATGCTATGATTTCATTCCAATCAAGATTACGAAGTGCATTTTCGTCACCAACAAAGTTAGTACCATTGTCAGTGTAAATTATACTGACTGTTCCTCGTCTGGCTATAAATATTTTTAAAGCCATAATAAAACTATCTGTGGAAAGGAATTTCGTCAGGTCTAAATGAATTGCACGATAAATGGCACAAGTAAATAAAACCATCTAGACCTTTTCGTTTGAAGATAAGATCGGTGGTCCAGCGAGATCTGTTCCAGTCACTTCGAAAACACTTGCATTCTTGATTCGATCACAAGGTAAAGGAGCAAATGGTGGTTCGATTGGCTTTGCTTTAAATCCTTTGCAAACGACACACTGGGAATTGACTTGCTTTACGAACCTTTAAATTCCTGTTATCTAACGAGTCGTCTCTCTAAGTTTACTGATCAAAGTTCTTTATCCTGCGTGCAGTAATTCTCTGTGTTTTTCATTAACTAATTTTCGTATAATGGGATAATCTCCTGGGAGTACAACTGGACATTTAAAGTCTTCCTTCTCATCTCCGAGAATCAACTTTGTTCTTACACTTAGGAGTCCTTCGTTGTCCCTGAAAGTCGGAATCATTATTAGAGTGTTATCTTTCTTCTCTGTGAAGCTATCCTTTTGTATGGTTTGAAATATCAATTTTCCAGCCGTTGAAATTTCTTCACTAGTCAGTTCTCTCTTTCTGCGCTCCTTTTCATGACAATTATGTATGAACCGTAATAACCCCACCACCATTCTTTTGATTTTTGAGAAATTAGAAATATAAGACAGGTCTGATACTAGACTTATTCATTACAGCTTACGCTTGATATAACGGTCTTCCTTTTTTCTTCATTTACTTTGTTTTTCAGAGGCAGAAATTGATGAAGTGAGCCATTCTTGAGGTTCTAACTTTAACCAGTAAGGGTCTTCAAACGACTCTTTAATAATGTACTAGCGTGACAGCCACGGGACAACAGGTATGCTACATTGAGAGTTCCGGGAATGTAATATCAGTTGTTATAATTGGTGTGCAATCGAATCTCTTTTACCTTGTTGCTGACAAAAGCACTCAAAATTTTCTTTATCTTTTATACAAGTCAATGGTATCGATGAGTCGCTCCAAAAATATGATTCGCAGTTCGACAGATTCAAAATTTGGATGACTTGCACATATAGTCTAGTAGCAATAACAGCCGACATGAGTTCCAACCTTGGAATGGCCATTTCTTTAAATAGAGAATCTCTCGATTTTTGAGTAGAGACATGCCAACTGCATATGCTGATTTACTAGCATCGCAAAAGGTGTGAGGACTTATCTTGCAATTATCAAATGTATCTGTTGAGAGTCTTCTCTAAATTTTACAATCATTTATCAAATGTATCTGTTCAAGCCACTTTTAGAACTCGATTTTCAGCTCCTGTGGAAATTCTATGTCCCATCCACAATATAGGATCCAAGACTTTTGTAGGATTAATTTGGGGATTAGTGAAGTAGGACAAGTAAAGCCAATGGGATCAAAAATACTCTGTGCTACTGATAATAATGTTCTTTTAGTGATTTTATCCTTAGGTATTGTAAATGGGTCAATATGACAAAACGTTGTGTCATTTTCTGTATCCCACGTCATTCCCAAGACGGATACAAGCTTTCTGTTCACTTCTGTTTCTGTGAATTTTATTGGAGATTTAGTCCAATCCCTAAAATCAAACTGAGAAGCCATCATCAGTTCTTTAGATTCTCGTATGAATTTGAGTGCTTCTTCCTTTGTCTGCAGACTAGTGACACATTGTCAACATAAAAGGACTGTTTAAGACGTTCAGTAGTATTTTGTATGTTCAGTGGAGCATGTTCCAGGTGATAAGCAATTGTTGCTCCTAACAGAAACGGACTAGGAGACATGCCAAAAATAACTCTGCAGTGTCTAAAAGTTTCTACGTCTTTTCTCTCCTCATTATTCCACCAGAGAAAGTGGGCAAAATCTCTGTCTCTTGGAGATAAACTTATCTGTAAAAACGCCCTATGGATATCTGCTGTAACACCGATGGCGTTTCTTCTGAACAAAGTTAACAATTTAGGAATACATTTTACTAAGTTCGGTCGTTTTTCGAGTCATGCATTTAAAAAGTTACCTTTCGAATCCTTGGCTGATGCGTCAAAAACTGGTCTGACCTTCGTCGTCACACTGGAAATTTTAATAACGGCATGGTGAGGCAGATAATGTCCATGAATGGAGGTAATTTCATTGTTTGGCACACGTTCCACTACTCCTGATTGAAGTCATTCTTCAAATACATTTTTATACTCTTTTATGTATCCTATACGATCGAGACGTTTGGTAGTGCTCATAAGCCTTCTCATTGCCAGTTCTCTGTTGTCGTCTAAATCTGGATGACCTTCTTTGAAAGGTAAACATACTTCATAGCGACTTTCTTCGTTAACTTGTAGTGTTTGCTGGATAAACTCAGTCACTTCATTATCTAAAATTTTCTTCGTTTTTGTCTCGGTTGGATCTCTGATTTCAAGTACATCCAGACTCCATAAATCTGCTAATTCTGAGTGACAGAGAAGAGTAATATTACTCAGTGTTGTAGGGGATTTAATTTCTGGACCTTGAATTGTCCATCCAAATTCAGTTCTGATTGCAGTTAAATTTTTATCTAAGAGGGCGACTAAATCAGTCATTAGCATACCTGAATAATCTGCTCCGATTAGTAGACTTATTTCTTGAGCACCTTCCCCTGCACCACTCAAAACTATATTCTGCTCCTTTAATAAGGGATATAAATTTGGATTTTCTATCCGGGGAACAGAACTATACATTTCAGCTTGTTCTAATACAGACATCTGGTATTGATATTTTCCATCTAAACTCTGTATTGATATGTCATATACATTTTGAGCTCTGGGTTTAATTTCTGATCCTCCGAATAAACAATGTCTCAATGTCTCTTTACCTGAGGATCATAGATTTAGTCGTTTTGGGATATCACTACGAATGTACGACCTCTGTGAACCATTGTCAAAGAGTGCTCTCACTAATCTAGGTTTACCTTCATTTAATATTCGGACGAGCACTGTTTGGAGTAGAATTGGACCACTTAGATGAGTTAATAGAACATTCACTCTCATTATTAGAAAATGTCTCTGCTGTTTTCCTTGGTTCTTTCTCTGCTTTCTTATTTGGAGGCAAACTTGGCAGTCCAGAGCACATAATAACATTATGGCGTTTATCACAGAAAATATATTTAACCATTGCCTTGCATCTTTTTGCATTGTGACCGACGCTTAAACAGACATAACAGGCTCCTTTTTTTCGAAGTAGTTCCCTTTTACTGTCCATAGAAAAATGTCTAGCTTTGAAACACTCTGTTGAATTATGAGATATTTTACTACACCAAAAACACATTTTTCTTCTTGGCACTTTTATTTCGCCGAAGAAAATACAAGCACGGGTAGGTATCGAAGTGTTATTGCTATGAGAGAAACTTGAATGAGCGATATGCAATCGTTCCTCACTTTCAACTTCTAGCTTCAAAAATTGTAAGAGAGACGTTAAGTTGTCAGTTTCATAGCCAATTTTATCATTAAACTTCCTACGAGATCTCTCCCAAACTCTCAAAATTTTTTCAGGAAGAGTCGATTCTACCAATGGGTACAACATAGAAGCATATTTTTCAGATGTAACACCCAAAGTTTCTTATGCCCGTAATTGAGTTTCTAATTTATCATAAAGCGTGCTTAACGACTTGGCTCCCTTCTGTGAAATCTGTGCCAAGACTAAATTTAACAACTCTCGAACATATATATATTTCAATAAGTAGTTAGTCTCTGGCAAAACGCGATTTTAGTTGCTCTAATGCTTTCTGATAATCGGACCCTGATGGAGGAAAACTCTCTACAAGTTCCTTGGCGTCTACAGTGGCCTAAACCAAATACTGAAATTTATTATCTTCCTCAATTGTTTCATCCTCATCGATTTTTCTGAACTGACTCCAGAAGCTGAGCCAATTTTTAATATCTCCATCAAAATGATTCAGTTCTAATTTAGGTAACTTCAAATGTCGCTTACCTTGTCCAAACACACTTTCTTGACCAATATTTAAAGGATCTATTTATTTCTTTTCTAATAAACCTTCATACTTGGTTTTCGTAAGTATCCACCGGGTTTTATAACTTTCGACACCATCGATTTCCTTGGCGAAATTTTCTTCCTTGAAATCTTCATCTAGCATTAAATCTTTGATAGAATTGTCCAATTCAAATAAATGGGCCGCTCTATCCTCAAGTATCTTGAAATCGGGTATCACTTCTGTTTTCAGTATTGGAACGGCCGTTAATTTCAAATCTAATTGCTGTGCCGCCAAAGTAAACAAACGCCTAGCTTGTGTTCTTTCCTTATTTAGTTTTTCAATCTTTCAAGTCCTGTCGCGGACGCCAGTTTTGTTGAGAAATTGACTTATAAGCAATTATGAAAGAACACCTTTATTTCCGTTGACTTACAGAACCATTTTCATCTGTAAAATAGTTTAAAATCAGTTATTCGTCTTTTATGAGTTGAGTTGAGTTGATAAATCCCCAACAAGTACGGTCAGAAATATAAGTGATTAAGGCAATAAGGAATTACATCTAAGGATTACGTCTAAGGATGTAATAAAGAATTGCATCTAAGACCGAATTTAGAGTTCTTGAATTCGAACTTAGATACCGCTAAAACCTATTCCTGTGTCTACGTGGTTTATGGGAACGATTAATATGTAAATCCAAAAGTTCTTTCGAAAGGTGATGGGTCAAGGAAAGGAGGAGAAAGTTCCCATGTTTGCTACTCCCACTGGGTTCTTGTCTAAATTGGGTAGTTCTGGTGGCGCCCAAATTGTTACCTTACACTTTTGGGTAAATCGGACGGTCTAGGAAGGCAATATCCATATATACAAGTTAGGGTTATTATTATAAAGTCGTATCCACAAGTTTTTGATCAATGAATAGGGGAACCTATGAAAGCAAAAACACGTAAAATAAAGTCCTACTTTATTTTACGTGCTACTAGCTTTTAATTATGTAGTATTCGGTAATAGCCAAATGGCTATGACTGAACCATTTTCCTGCTGAATAACATTCAAATTTTGTTTCCTCTGAGGTTGTGCAAATAAGAATCATTTGTGAAGTAGGAACCTTCTGCAAAAGTCCTTGTTTTAGGCCTTGAATTTTTAAAGATTTCAAAACGGCTGTGAATATCTGAACCCAAAGGTTGTGTAGTGGCTAGTGACCTTTTTTCCTAGCTTCGAATACACCCCATCCTCTTGTGTTTCTGAGCTGATCAGAGGTAATAACAGGTATAATAAAAGGAGAATGATTAACTGACCTTAATAGATTCAATTTTGAACAAGGATATTCAATTTTGACCTTTAGATGCAAGCTAGATTTATTGCATACTAGCAGCATACCCGTTCTTCGTACGGAGTATATAATATAAAGAAACTTGAAATTCATAATCATGCCCAAATTCTTATAGTATACTAAATGACATGTTTAATCAAAATATTCTGTTAAAATATTTAATATAATGCTCCTAAAAAGAAGTTTAAGAATCTCTGTTCTCGCTATATAAAATTATCTTCATGGACATATCTGAAGAATAAAACATCTTGGAACCCTTATGTAAGCAAATATGAAAGAAAATATGGAATTGAATAAATATATGCAAAATAAAAGCGTTAAAATTGTATGGGACCCGTACTAATTATATGCGCGAATATTAGAAAATATAACCTGTATTAGTAGATTACATGTATAAATTGAAAATACCAATAAACCCGTAATCTTTAAATTTGAAGACAGTCATTTATTCCAATATATGTCAAAATTAAAGTGCTAAAATTAAATGGGAAGATATACACGTACTACTTATAATGTTCGATTATTAGTAGAATATTACCCGTTTTGCAATATGAGTCACAAATGTTTTTTGGTAAAATGCAACAGACGACGTAATAAATTGAATATATAATTAATCCCCTTAATCTTCATACCAGAAGACTGTACTTGATTCCAATATATATGCCAATATATGTCAAAATATATGCCAATATACCTGTACTACTTATATTCTCGTAGGTTAGAAGATATACCCGTGCATTCCTAGAAGATTACTCGTACAACGTACAATATGCGTGTGTCAGCAACTTTTGCCGCAATAAAACAATGGCGTAATAACTTAAAAATATCAATAATCCCTGAATCAATAATTCCGGAAAATATCAATAATAATAATGTTTAAACCTGAAGAGTATAATTGATATTATCCAGTCCAAAATGAAATGGCAATGGAATTTATTTTATATACATATCTTCATTATTCAAATCGGAAAGGATTTAATAAAAATCGTCTGCCGCATAAACACATTGGATTTAAATCCGTTGCTAAGCGACATGATATCATTTGCTTCAAATAAATTGGTAGAAAAAATATCGTCTAAATAGTTATATTTCTATGGAACATTTGGCGACAGTTTCGTCAAATTAGCGACATTTTAAAAAATCGCCAAATTTATCGCCAAGTGGGACTGTAGAACTGACAGTTCCACTTTGCGACAAATTGACGAAATATCATCACAATACTATCCCCTAACAAAAAACAATTAATATCATTTATGTAGCGCAATTTTATCAATTTCAAGATATTTTTATAGATTTGAAAACATTTTTATCAATTTGGTGACATTTTAAAAATTCGCTAAATGTATTACTAAGTAGGATGGTTGGTCTGGCAGATAAATGCTAACCAAACATCATTTCAGTACTCTCTTCTAACAAAACAAAACAAATTTCATTGATATGTAGAAGACCCAAGCCACACGACCAACCCGAAGGTTTATGGCAGCTGTTTGTGTGTCGTTTATATCAATTTAGCGACATTTCCGTCAATTTGGCAAAGTTTAAGAAAAGTTGTCAAATTAGCGATATCCCTCCAAATTCGTAGCTTTGAATTTGCAGATCTGAATGAAACATTCTTATGCCGTTTCAATATACTAAATGAAAACACTACAATTGTATTAGAAGATATACCCGCTCTACTCTTTTTCTGTTTCAACAATCGGCTATATGAATTTATTGGCTAAACACCATATATGAGTTTAGTAGCTAAATACGATATAAGCTTGAAAACTCTTTGCCAAAATAAATGAAATTGATGTACGCAGTCAGCAATTAATATAATTAAAAGAAAAATCAAACCGTCCATTCATAAGATATACTTTTATATCCATTTATCCATTTATTTATTATTTGAATCGAAAAAAAATAATAACATTAACAAACACATTTAATTTAATTGCGATGCCGAGCAACATGATATATCCTCCTAAAATGTTAAAATTTATTAACCACTAACAGCACACCCGTTATTCGTACGGAGTGTATAATTTAAAGAAACTTAAAGTTCGCAATCATGTGCAAATTCTGTTAAAATATTAAATTTATTGCTCCTAAAGAGAAGTTTAAGAATATATGTCCTCACTATGCAAAATTATCTTCACGATCAGATCTGAAGAATAAAGCATCCTGCCCCCTTTTGTAAGCAAATTTACAGAAGAAAAAATAGGAATTGAATGAATATATGCAACCCCGTACTAATTATATTGTCGCAGATCAGAAAATATGCCAATGTGTTAGTAGAAGATTACCCGTATTACAATATGCGTCTCAAAAATATTTGCCAAAATAAAAGAGATGACGTAATAAATTGAAAACATCAATAATATCCGTACTCTTTATACCAGAAGGTCGTAATTGATTCCAATATATGCCAATATATATCAAAACATATGTCAATATACCTGTACTACTTATATTCTCGTAGATTAAAAGATATACACGTGTATTTGTAGAAGATTCGTACAACATACAATATATGAGTTTAAACAATTTTTGTCATAATAAAATAATTGCATAATAACTTGAAAATATCAATAGTCCTTGAATCAATAATCCCCGAAAATATAAATAATAATAATTTTTAAACCTGAAGACCGTAATTGATATTATCCACTCAAAAATGCTATAAGAAAAATCAAATCGTTCTTTTCTAAAATATATTTTTATATCCATTTATTTATTATTCAAATCGAAAAAATAATTATTAAAATTAACAGACAGATTTAATTTAATTGCGTTTCTGAGTAACATGATATAAGATAGAATCTTATAACATGTTAAATATGTCATGTCTTATAACATAAACTGCGAAATTAAATAACGATTTTGATTTCTCTATACTTCTCATTGTTCCGTAAAAGCTTGTTTTAAATAAACCATGAACCATGGAGACAGATTTCCCCTTTAAATCATGTTTCAAACAATTCATGTTTTCAGAAAGTGACTAATTAACGCAAAAAATCTCCCATCAAACTCAGAGATTAAATTTTAATTCACTTTCAAACGATTTTCAAGCTTTTCGTTTGGATAAACCACGGAGTTAGGGAGTAGAACTCCTAGGAAAAAGCTCCGTTTTTCATTAATATCTCGACAACCCCAGGTCTTAGAAACTCGAAACTCAGACAAAATTTATGGGGGGATATTTCAAGGCTATTCACCAAATTTCATTAAATTCGGTTCTGCCGTTTTTCCGTGATGATGAGACAAACGAAAATTTCGTTTTTTACTAATATCTCGAGAACCACTGGTCGTAGAAACTCAAAACACGGATATAATTTTAAGTGGGGCTATTCCTGGGCTACCCACAAAATTTCATCAAATTCGGTTCAGCCGTTCTCCCGTGATGGTGTGACAGACAGACAGACAGACAGATTTTCATTTTTATTTATATAGATATTACTTGATCAATAGTAAAACTTTCCAGTTTATCAAGCGATAAACTTCAAAATCTGAACAGAGTAAAATCCCGCCTAGCTTATGAATTGTTTAATTGCGACAAGCTTCAGTCCGCTTGGTGGGCAATTTGGCGAAATGATATCAATTTATCGACTTTTGGCGAGTTTTGCTAAACTAAGAGATTGGACTGGAATGTAACGAGGTAACGAAGATTTTCTATAGGTCTCGCTTCAGAGGATGTATAAGGACCATCTTTCTATCCATATCTGTTAACGAAGTACTTCAGAAAATGTTTCTATTTGATTCGTATTCTCATTGCTGACAGCAGAATCCATTGACCAGTTTTGCTCTGTTTATGTCGCCTCAAGTAGACAATACCTATAATTTCAGAAAGAAAACATGCTATGTTCCAAAGTACCATTGAAGGTATCTGTTGTATTCCATGTTGACTTATATTTAATGTATTTCATGATATTGTGTCCCATGAAGAAAAAGAGCAGCGAAACCGATCTAGTGACGCTGTTATCTGCAATAAGAATACGATTTTTGGAAACGGCTCTTATAGGCGGGTTCTATAAGTAAGAATTTTATTATTATTTATTAATTTAAAAATTTGCTACTACAATTTTTTTTAATTAGCACTGTACTAGGAGTGAAGTATAGGTGAGTTGAGATGGCCTAATTTTGATTATTTTTTCTACTTGGGTATCTGCCGATCACGTGGTCGAGCGGTAGGGGCATGCGTTTCCGTCTCATCGCTGGATTGCCGGGTTGCAGATTTGAATCCCGCAGCCGGCATGGATGTTGCCATGTCGAAGCCAAGTCAGACTTCCACCCTTCGGGGGGCTTCTATAAAAGTGAATCTACAAATCTCATCCCCTTCGTCATGGGATACCCTGGGGGGTCTTGTGGACGTGGTGCGCAGGCGCTCCTTCACCACGGGGGGAATTAGTACACAGACTTGGGTATCTTAGTGTTAGTCAGTAAAGTTATTCCCTGACTTAGGCTTCATACTGGTTAGAAAGTTAAAAAGAATCAATAATTAATTTTAAATAAAATAATTTTAAATCAAATTCAAGATATGGTTTTTCATTTCTACCACATTTTAAATGCACATATTAATATGTAACAAATAGGTTAATTTCAAAATGCATATAAGCACCACTTGTTAATAAGGTTGGCTGCCAATGGAATATGATACCGCATTTATTTAAATCAATAAATATTCCTGAACGAACAAACCTTTATATTCATTTCAGTTTTAATTCAGATTCATTTGCAAAATAGAAATACATAAATCGGTAAAATCACGAGTCATAGCGAAATTAATTTCCGAAGGATTTCAAAACGGATATGACTCTGGACGTCAGGTAATGAAGTGGCTAATGAGGTTGCAGCATGACTTAGGGCGACCCTGACTCTAGCGTTTCCGAGATGGGCAAATGTAATGTCGGGCGTAATAAAGTGAATATAAAATTTATGAGGAGAGCCATAATTTTTTACCAGATATTTTGAAGGGAACGAAATTGTATATGGTATACCAAAATATATTATTTAAGTCTTTGACTGTGTTTACGCACAAAACATCTGCATTCATCTAAGACAATTGAGACGAATAAAGCTATTTTGTTTATCTGGGCTCGATACAATGTCAACTATTTCCAGGTTGAGGTACATTTTAACCATAGATGGTAAAATCTAAAGAATTATGCGATGATTATTGCATTTAGGATATCATTTATAACACTTTATAACATAGTTGAAATATGTTTATGACTTTGTTCATTCATTCATTCTGTTTGTCTGTCTGTCTGTCTGTCCGTTCGCACGATAACAGCCGTAAAAATGACTTTATCAAAAAGAAAGTTTAGTACGTTGTTCAGACGGTCTGTGGAGCATATGGGAATATAAATGAATAATATCACCCAATTAGTTTTGTACTGAACCCGGGTTGAAAAAATGAAATGCATTGAACCCTATGGGACCTAATTCTTCAAACATTTTTTAAGCGAGTTTAAAATTCTGAAATTGCTATTATATGAAGAGATCACGTGACCCACTTCAAAATAAAATATGGCATTCATCCTGTGTCAAAATCGTGATTTTTAAAGTTTTTTTTAATGTATATATTGAGTTTTGTATTCGTCCTAAAACCGCTTTATTTTTGTTTAATTTCTGTGCATCTGTATTCTGAAACACTGCAATTACAATATATTTGAGTTTAAATGATCATCAAACTTTGATTATTTCTACAACGAAGCCTAGTTTTCACTTATGGAGAATGTAAACACATCAAGATGTATGATGAGTTATATAAGAATTGCTGAATTTCTTTAATGCAAAATTATTTAGCTCTAAAGTCTGCAATATAGCTGATATGAATGAAACAATCATTGATTTTACATAGAGAACAGACGATTTTATAGCAGACCTTTTCTATGAAGGTTTAAACATAAAGTTAAATTACTTTTACCTCTATGGTTTTAAGTTTTTAAGTAAAATAACTTATTGTAGTATTGTAATGAATAAAATGAATGGAATAAAAGTGTATGAATGGAATATTTACTGCTTTTACATAGAGAACCAGACGATTTATATTTCAGTAACGTCATTTGAATAAAGTTCATTTTTCTCGATGACGTTTTAAGTTTTAAAATATAATAAATTATTGTAGCATTGTGATAATTTTAAAAATGTTACCGCAGAATGCATCGCATTTCAGAGATGTTTAAATAAAATTTCAATGCAGTTGGAAAGTGTTTCATAATCAATGATTTATGCATGATTGATCTTTCTTGTTTGTGATGTATTGACTAATATATGTTTTAATTTTCTGCAACTTGTTAATTTTCTGTGTTGCCCTTCTCTTTACTGTGGAAGCTGTTTTGAAAATATTTTGGAATTTATGTTTTTAAAATATTTAACTTCAAATTATTGATTTAAGATATTATATCTGTCGTTTGAATATTATCGTTAGATATTATATTGTACGTTTGAAAGTAGTTTAGATTTAGATTTAGAAACTTGATTTGTGTTTGTAGTTCTTTCAAACAGAATTCATCTTTGGTTGACTTCGTTTAACTTTAATTGCTTAGCAATATTTTCTACGGTTGTTAAGTCCTTCAATTTTTCCAGCCATAGGTCGGAAGTACCTGTATCATCATTGTTTTATTTTTTCAGGAAACCCACATAAATAACAAAATAATAGAAACGTAAAGGAAACCTATTAAAACATTTAATAAAAATTTCGAATTATTTAAGGAACTGCAAGTCAAATAATTTACAAACAAGTACTACTGTGTTGTTTACAAATGCCTGCCGTTTGGCCGTTAGGCCATTAGACAGCGAGTTCTCCAGTAATTCTCAATGATTGAGTTAAAAGTCAGTAGTGCAGGGCACTCGTCCAAATGTTTTCCAGACATAGGCTCTCCTGGTCACATAAAATAATATTCGGGGAAGCAGCAAGTCCAATTCGATGGAGATGAGTCCTGGAGTTGCCCTGAATGAAAAGTTATAGGCTTTGAGAATTTCTGCTCGACCATAGTATCTTCTTTGCCCCCAAAGTCCGCTTTATCATTTCCTGGTACTCCGTAATGCGTAGGCACCCACTGTAAAGTGATTTTGTGTGTTAGGTCATTTAAACGCGCCCTGATTTCTTGAATCTGGGTACCATTGTTTCTTCGGTTGCCGGAAATTGCCTGGAGAGCCAAACTAGAGTCTAGGAGGATAATCGCTCTGTTAAATGAAGAAGGACAAAGTGCGAGTTTTTGCAATGACACATAAATTGCCTCGATATCTCCATCAAAGTGCGTTGTAGAAGCTCCAACAGGTACGCAAAAACCAAACAGTGTGCAAGAGACTCCAACTCTGGCTACACAAGTTGTCAAGTAAAGAGCCATTGGTAAATATGCAACCATTTGTCTTGTGGAAATCGGGAGTCCACTGTATCCAATGCAATAAACCGAATTTTTTAGGGAACCTTTTTGCTTTTGTTCAAATTCGTCTCAAGATACAGTCGGACGTCAATCAATATCTAGGAATTCTAAGGGATACACTGGCGGCATGAAAATGTCAACCTTAAAGTCTATATCATGGTGTTGACAGACTCTATTAACTGACTGTATGAAACCAGCTTGAGTTTTTAGATTTCTGGATGTAGAACAATCAAACTAACAAGTACTACTGTTATTCTATTGTTATTTATGTTGAGCTATTGCTATTTCTGTGTTTTTATCGGTCGGTCGTTGTCACTGTTCTATACCCAATGGATGAACTGAACGGCCCGGGTAATAAAAACTGTATATTATACGTTATACCATCAACATTATAAATATGTACACTGCAAAATATTTTCTTTCGATTTCTTTAGTGATAAATAAAGTTTGTAAAAATCAGTCATCCTTTTTAGAAAACACAATGATTTCCGAGCTAAGAAAACTTTTCACAAGATATTTTCTATAGTCTATAATCGCAAACACAGACAGTTTTTTTTATTGCGGTCTTAAAGAGAGCTATAAGACCGGGAGCTGTTGATCTCCTGTTACAGTTAGAGATGGTATATATATGCATACATGCTCGTAATGATTTGGAATCCATTTTAACATTTAGGGACTGTTAAGTGTATGGTGTGCATAAAAGAAAAGAATCAACATTTTCCAATCCAATTCAATCCGACATCTACAAGTATTTGCAGAAGAAATTTTTCTTCAAAAACATAGAACCGCCTGTAAGGGACGCCTTCCAATTATGTATTATCGTTTTGAAGGCACTACCATTCTACATAACAGCATCCATGAACCGGTTTCGCGATTATAAGCTATTCTAATCATTTTGGGAACGCTCCCGAATTGCGGGTTCTGTGATTCTGAACTTGGTCTTTGCAACTACGTGTGGTCTGAGCCAAATTGTATATGAATTTGATGCTGGCAAAATTTCGGCATACAGCAAATTTTCTTGTTGCCATTTAAGACAATGGCTATCAAATACTTACAAGCGTATAATAAGTGAAAAATTGATCCATAGACGTAGTTATCTTCAATGGAAGTATCTTACAAAAATGTTTCCTTAATAATTCCATGCAATAAAAAATATTTCTGATTCCTACCAGATAGCAAGGGGCATATTATTTACTCTTTTGTAGTTTATGAACTTGAGAACTTTTTAAGCTTTTCACAAACTTGGCAAAGTAAAACAGCGTTTATTTCCTCATTTGGCTAATGAGAAGGTAAGTCATTTCATGGGTTGTATAATATAAAGATCGGAACTACATATATACACTCTTTTGCAAAAAAAACGAAGCACCCCTAAACAATAATCCGATCATCTCGAAATTTCGCAGGCAAATTCTTTTAATCCAAGTATGCAAATGATTAAATTTGCAAGGCCAATGAGTGTTAATTTCGAAAATAGCGCGCTTTTCTACTGGGCAACCAGAATCCTATAAAACAGGTTAAAAATGTAGACGGTTTATCTTTGCTCGTTATCTGTGTTGCAGTTCCGTGGAGACACAAGCAATAATGTCGTTATGACGCTGCCGAAGACCTTATAAGCAATTAGACGAGTTCGAACGTGGTCGTATAGTCGGGATGCGTGAAGCTGGCTGGTCATACTGAGCAATAGGCCGCCACCTGCACCGAACGGACACTGCTGTGCAAAGGTGCTGGCAGCAATGGTTGCTGCAAGGAACTCATCGGCGGAATGAAGGCTCTGGAAGGCCAAGGTGCACGAATACGAGGCAAGATTGGATGATTGTGCGGCAGGCCTGAACTGGCCCGACGACATCATTGTTCGCCATGCAACGTCCTACAGCCTCTTCCATACCACACGTGGTACCTACCACCATCTCACGCCGTTCAGCTGAGGTGGGGTTACGTTCACGGCGGCTTTTAAGACGTCTGCCCATAACCCCACAACATCGACAGAGTCGTTTGGAGCAGTGTCGTAGCCAAGCATCATGGCCGCCCGCAGACTGTCATCGCATAGTGTTCAGCGATAAATCATACTTCAGTCTTTCAGCAGATGCCCATCGGGTACGTATGTAGAGGCGGCAGGGTCAGCGGTCCCAATCAGCCTCTGTTTTGCACATGCACACAGCCCCGACCGTCCAAATGGTTGCTAGAGTCCTCTGGACGAGTCGGACGGTCTGGGTCTTCAACATGCACACAGCCATTACCCCTGGTGTGATGGTGTGGGGTGCTATCTATTAAGACAGCAGGTAGCCCCTAGTCATCCTGCATACAACTTGCAGGATATGTTGATGAAACAGCGCAATGATATGTTGCTAAAATACTGCGGCCGTTTGCGTTACCCTCCATGGCACGCTTTCTGGGGCCATTTTCCAACAAGATAATGCCACGCCACATACGGCTCGCATATCTGTGGACTGTGTCCATGCTGTTAATACTGTTCCTTGGCCAGAAAGATCACCAGACCTTTCGCCAATCGAGCATGTATGGGATATGCTAGATCGCCAGATTCTGGCATCCCGAAATGTAGCAGATCTGGAGCAACAGTTGAGGAATGCCTGGCAGAATGTATCGCAGGATGACATTAGGGAACTTTATCACTCCTTACATAGACGTATACAAGCATGCATTGCCGCCAAGAGGGGTTTCACCAATTACTGATTTGAAAATTCAATGTGCAATTGCTAACCATTGATGGGTCCTGCGGCCTTGATTTTGTAATCATTTCATTACCTGTGTATGAGCTGTACGCATATATAATTTGAATAAAAACAGCCACTTTCTTCATGGTGCTTCTTTTTTTTTTTTGTAAAAGAGTGTATACATAGGGTGCTTTAAGTTTCCTAAAATATTTTAAAACTCAACAACCACTTGATGATGAAGCAAAAAAGAATAGTAACAAAGTCGGTCCAATAAGAAATATTTGTTAAAATAGAATAATTCAGATTATATCTTGTAAGAAGCACCATTACTACATAAATATGTAAGATTCGGGAGTAACAAGTAATATGCACATATATATATATCGCCAATATGAAATACTGCTTCTGCGATTCAACTTATCTAGCGGGAATAGCTACAATTGATTTGTCATGATCAGTTATCCATGGAAAGTTTATTATGGACTGTAAATTCATGTCTCTTCTGGACGACAAGAGGAGAAATGGATAATTCTGCGTCTTCTGGCGAAGGATTGAAAAAGAAAGAAAATATTATAATTTAAGGCAGTTAAATTTTTGCATTTTTCCGATAATTTATTCCGGATTGCCGATACTATCTCAAAAAGTAGAGGCCAGTGTTCTAAAAGTTCTTTCCACTAATGAAAAAGTACATACAGTATAATTTAAATGTAACATACTTGACTGGAACTACTTTTAACTAATAAAATATTGCTTTGGGATCGAAATTAATGGGATATTTTAATTCATTGATTGTAGTAAGTGTGCCAAATTTCATTCAGATCATACAGTTACACCCAAAGATAACTTTCGCCCACGTTCCCTCATTGTGAGCATGGTGGCACAACGTATTACGATCTACATTGGATGACGGCTTGCTGAAGATAAGGTTATCATGATAGTCTTCCAACGTTATCTAAATTGATTCTTGTACTTTTCTTGTTAGCCTCTGGCAATATTCATGTAAAGAATTACGAAATACTTTATACAGCTCTGCTTTCAGAAGTTACCCACAGCAAGCAGTTAAAACAAAACTCGAAGGTTGACTTATGGTGATTGAAATTAAAACACTTTAGAGTTTGGTCTAAATATTCACCAGTGGATAATGCAATGATTTTTTTCCCAATGCAATGATGGTTTTGTGAAGGAGATGATACTACATAATCTTCGAATGTTTTGGTGATGTTGCCTACTATTCTTGAAGATATGATTATTAATCTGTGACTGTGTTCTGCTCCGTAATGTGGTTAAGAATATTTAGAAGTTCATTAAAATAGTCTACTGGTATTTTGCATAGCAACTTATCCATTAACTAATGCACCGCAGAGTATATCTATTATCCTTTACTGATGCACCATAGAGTAGCTACCATCCTTAACTTATGCACCACAGAGTACTACTATATTTAACAATACAATACGTGCAATATAGCATACGTTCATAGTAACAATACAATACAAACGTACAATATAGCAATATTTGTAGGATCTTAACATTCGCCATTATCGAAATATTGCAAGTTTCAAAGGATGGATGTTATATAAGTACTTTTAACCGGAAACGAATTTATATTTTATGTAGGTGTTATCACTAGTCATTTTTGAGATAATATAAATTGTACTTTCTTCCCAGGGAGTGTCACATCTCTAAACTCAAGTAATGGATATGACGGTTTGCATTTTTTTTTAACCGCAAGTCTTAATAATGAGAAATATCCAGTTTTTGTTGATGCTCCACCACAAAATCCGTCACCATAAGTTTGTTACGTTGAAGATAAAGGTTGCTAAATGTGTTGAACACACCAGATTTTCTTTTAGTCTTGAAATAGTAACTTGGAAAATATGAACTAATCTCTGTCTTCAGTTGTCCAAACGTGGTTTATTCAGTCTCAAAAGCTTTAAAAGATTTTAATAACCATCCAGTTATTACTGATTTCATTCCATTTAACGATATAACTAGTGCAATTTATACATCATTGACATATTTTTCTCTATCATTTACCTGTAGTGAACACAGAACTTCCAAAAACCACTCATCTAGTTTACAGAGTAACTGAGATTTAACTAACATCTCACGCATAGAGGGCAACTGAAATTAATACCAAGCTATTACCGCCTACAGGGATAAATATCTTCTATGCACTAGTACTAAATTAAATGAACATCTAGCTGAAATTCCAGGCGTTACTAGTTGTTAGGTTGCATCCCAATGATGCTTATTGCATTCAGGCATTCGAAGGCAGAAGCTATTGTAAATTTCTGAATTCAATCCTAACTTAACACTCAACATCGGAATTTTGTAACGTCCAATATAACTAATTATGTTCCGATACAAAATTAGAATTAGGACAGCTATATTTTGGAAATTTAGTTTGTACCAGAAGAAAACTTTAGGACTTGAATTATTTAAATTTCACAATGTGGTAGTTTTCCTTAGAGCTTTTCTCCGAAGAGGCTAAAGACAAGAATGAGTTATACATTAAAAGTGGAGATGTGGATTTTCCTGGATTATTTTTAAAAGGAACATTTCCCAGAAAAGAGAGAAAAGAATAATTCCAGAAAAGAAGAATTTAGAGCTTATTCTTAAGTATTACATTTAAGCTAGAATAATATGTCCAGTTTAGGTTATCTGATATTTATTTAGCCGCATAAAAATCAAGGAAGATCAATCATGCATAAAGCATTGATTATGAAACATTTTCCAACTTCAATGCAGTGTTATATAAACATCTCTAAAATGCGTTCCTCTAAAATGCGTTTCATAAACTTTCGAGCAATTTGTGAATTTTAAATTCGCTTAAAAAATGTTTGAAAAATTAGGTCCCATAGGGTTCAATGTATTTCATTTTTTCAATCCGGGATCAATCCAAAACTAATTGGGTGATATTATTCATTTATATTCCCATAGGTTCCATAGATCGTCTGAACAACATACTAAAATTTCATTTTGGTAAAGTTATTTTTACGGCAGCTATGCTAACGGACAGACAAAAGTCACAACCACTTCTCAACTTTGTTTTAAAGTGTTAAAAAGAGAAAGAAGAAAAAAGATTAGCACAGTTCTATAGTTTGGAAATTATGTCTTCGCCTTCGATCAAACAAAATTTTAATTACTGCATTATTTTATTTTCTCTGACTTTTCAAGTAAATATATAACAAGAAAGAGCAATCATGCATAAAGCATTGATTATGAAACACTTTCCAACTTCAATGCAACTTCATTTAAAAGTCTCTAAAATGCGATACATTCCTCGGTAATATTTTAAAAATTATCACAATACTACATTAATTTATTATATTTGAAAAGTTAAAAGTTCAGCGAAAAAAATGAACTTCATTCAAATGACGTCAATTAAATATAAATCGCCTGGTTCCTCTATAATGTTTTTAACATTATCATAATACTACTGTAATTCATTATATTTGAAAACTTCATAAAAAACAGCTGAAATTTATTCAAATGACGCCATCGAAATATAACACGCCTGGCTCTCGCTATAAAATCAGCATTTCATTCATAAACATTTTCCCATCCATTTCATTCATCACAATACTATAATAATTTATTTTATTTAAAATCTTAAGACCATGGAGATACAAGTAATTAAACTCTGTGCTTAAAACTTCATCGAAAAAAATTGTCCTTCTCTCTGTAAAATTAATGAACATTTCATTCATATCAGCTATGAAGACTCCATGAGCTAAATAATTTTGAGTTAAAGAAATGCAGCAATTCTCATACAACTCATTCTACATATTTTGCTGTTTATATTTTACATAAGTGAAAAATAGGCTTCGTTGTAGAAATAATCAACTTTGGATGATCATATAAACTCAAATATATTGTAATTGCGTTGTTTCAGTATGTAGATGCACAGAATTTAAGAAAAAATAAAGCTGTTTTAGGACGGATACAACATTCAATATGAATTAAAAAGAACTTTAAAAATCACGATTTTGAGACAAGATGGATGTCATATCTCATTTTGAAGCGGGTCACGTGATCTCGTCATATAAGAGATGTAATTATTATTTCAATTTTTATTTAAAAAACTACTGAATATATTTTGCTGAATTCTTTTTGTATATATTTTATGGGATAATTTGAATATTACCTAAAATTTTCGAAGTAATTTGTGAATTTTAAATCCGCTTAAAAAATGTTTGAAAAATTAGGTCCCATAGGGTTCAGTGTGTTTAAATTTTCAACCCGGGTTCAATCCAAAACTAATTGGGGGATATTATTCATTATATTCCCATAGGTCCCACAGACTGTCTGAACAACATACTAAAATTTCATTTTGATTAAGTCATTTTTACGGCAGTTATCGTGCTAATGGACAGACAGACAGAATGAACAAAGTCATAAACACTTTTCAACTTTGTTGTAAAGTGTTAAAAATTAAAATTGTAGATTATATTAATGAAGGGCGTATCCCGGTGGGCTTTTCTGTGCATACCCGTCAAAACATTCCTTGGCAATTACTGGGCGCCTTCACTTACTGGGCGCTTAACTCACTCTTTCTCTGCTAGAGAAAGGATTCAGTTTCGTTTCTCTTATATTCTTTTGCTTTCCACGGTTTCAGAGCTCATGCAGGGGTGTTTGATTTTAAACGAAAGGATGCAATAATTTGGAAATTGAGGCGATTTGAAAAGTGAGTGGTGTTATCGGTATATGCATTATTTAAGTAGCAAACGCTTATTTAGGATCCGAGCAACGACGGGTGATTTGTTCTTGTCAATTAATAAAATAATATAAAATCAGTTGTAAAAAGGCAAATGTTCTGCTTAAAACGTTTTATACACCAAACCAATTGACATTTTAAAGCGAATTAAAAAAAAAATCAAAGTTTTATTTTATTTTAATTTCAGTTAATGCGTTCTTAAGTGTTCAGAGTTTCAAATAATGTAGAAAATTCTGAAACTTAAGTCACGAGCAATATCAAGCCCATTCCTATATAGAATTTTCGTAGGAAAACAATACGAAAATCGTTCCTTGTATAATTGAGTAGAAATTAAAGGGGCAATCGAACCAAATGGTCAGCGACATACAGTTATCCTTTAGTGTTAGATATGCACAAAATAACCCTACATTTTCCAGTAAGAAGTAGCTATTGTGCAAGCATGTTATCTGGTTCAGAGTAAAGAATATAAGTGCAGGCGATACTAAGAAATCGCGTGCTACCATATCATAGAATATTTTTTATTTGACAAGTATTCGTGTATGATACATGTTTTCAGCATGAAATTGTGTTAAAAAACGTATATTTGTTGTTATAAGCATCATATTTCGAACCTTTACCCCAAAGGATATAAATCTTTACGCGAAAAAGATGATTTTCCAACCTTTTGATGTGAATAATATTCATGGTTGGGGTTTCTATAGTGGAAAAATGTTACGAAAATTGTAAACATTTGGGGCTCTTATTCTACGAATCTAATGCATAAAAATGTAAATATTTTTTCTTGTTTTGTCATACAGGCTCCAGATTATGAATATATAAAAATAATTTTAATATTTTAATAATTTGAACTCTGTGTTTTTTTTTTTCATTTTTCTTACTTTTACTCAAAATACTCGTATATGGTGAACTATAAAATATAGATATAAATAGTAAAATACAGTATTAAAACTATGTTTATTATTAAAAAATATGTTTTAGTTTTTGGGTAATCATTTTGTCAATTTTAAGAATATTGAAATGTTGTTTTTATCTCAAAAACTGAAAGAGCTAGCATTAGACAATAAGTAAGAATTTCTAGTGCATAGCCCTACATAGCCTCGTACATAGCCTTACAAATGTACAAACTTATAATTGGATTTTGAATCGAGCACTATTTCCTTGGAAAAAAACTTTAAAAAGTATCTGGTTCTAAATGATTTTTTATTTTCATTTTTCCTACTTTCACTCGAAATATCTTCGAAATTATAAACGATAAATATAAATAGCAAGCGACAAAACTGTGTATGAGAAAATTTAGTTTATAAATCTACATTTAGTTTTAAAACAAGTTCTAAATCTATATTTATTTAAAAAAAAATAGTTTTCGAGTAATCTTCTTGTCAATTTGAAAAAGTATGGAAATTTTACGTTCTTCAAGTTTGCAATGTTTATATTTTAAAACTAAATATGGAAACCATAAATAATAAGCAAGGATTTGTAGCTTTTTAAAAGCCCTATAAGTGTATATAATTAGATTTTGGATTGAGTTCGTTTTTTTTCTCGATATTAGAGAAAGTTGGTTTTGTTTTACAAAATGTTCTTCCCGCAAAACCATTTCGGTTCCATCGCACTGGATATTTTTGAAAAAAATATTCATGTACTTGACTAGATTTGAAATATGAAATTGAACCTATTACATCTTCTCTCGCCAGGTTAACATCTGATATAAAACCACAATGGGGCCAAAGAAAGTAAAAAAAAAACAACTCATCAGCTAGCTCTTCAACAGGCTGGACAAATTGCTGCTGCCTTTGACAAACTGGCAGGAAAAATAACTGCAATATCCTGAAAATCAAAAGGATGAAAATATTCGCCATGGTGGATACAATTAACTGAAAAAAAATTGGGCTTTAAAAGAATCAGTATTTCTTTCAGCTTGAAAAAATATTCGATGCAAGATCTGTAAACTCGTCTTTTAAATTAGAATCAAATATGACAAATACAATATTCTAATTTCTCGAAATTATTCTATTCTTTTTTCAAGTTTTCATATTTTATCTCAGAACACTCATTCATTTGTCATGAAAAGCAGTGTTCGGCAGACACAGTTTGGAAAACGAAGTGCTGTTTTAAAACTGCTTTTAAAGCTTAAGATAAATTTGTCTTGTGTTTACAAGGAAATTCGTACTTAGTTTTTATTCAAAACATTAATTTTACGTTTCCCAATATCACGATTCCATTAATTATTACAAATGTTTACGCATATTTCTTTATATTTACCGATACAACTTAATCAGCATTTATATAATATATTAAGTCATCTTTTAAGAGGCGATGATTATAAAGTTATATCAAATGTATTCGTTCTTGGATTAATTATAGTGTTAGTTCTTAGCTAAGACATTCCATTAAGTATTTAAATTTGAGTTGATTTCAAGAATTTTAAAAACTCCCTAAAATCATAGAGTTGTTTTGAAATAAATTATTGTTGATAAGATAAATCGCCTATGGCTGGCGTTATCGTTAAAACAAGAATAAATGCAAATTCTTTGGTTTCAATTTGATTTTAATAATTTTAGTTTTATAACAGCATTTTGAGTGACAATGCGACCTATCGGATTTTCTGACGTGTCCATGCCAACATGAAATAGAAATGTTATTTTTTTTCAGTGGCTCAATGAATAAATCGCTGAATTGCCAGAACATTCGTGACTCACATGCCGGATATGACATAGGTACTTAACATTCATTGACAGAAGTTCCGTGACTCGCATGTCAGATATGACACAAGTACTTAACATGTCGGCCGTCCAAACGGTTGCTCGAGTCCTTAGGATGAATCGGACGGTCTGGGTCTTCAACAAGTACTTAACATGTGCCAACGGCCGTATCGTGCTGAAAACACCTGTTCTCGTTAGATCACCAAAGTCAAGCAGCATCGGGCGCGGTTAGTACTTGGGTGGGTGACCACCTGGGAACACCGCGTGCTGTTGGCACATTTCGGGCGCGGTAGCTCGGTGATTTGCGCGCTGGATTTGCACGCTACCACAACTGCCGCCGTGTTCATGCGGAGTACGATCACGTTAAACACGTGGGTCCGTAAGTCCTTCCGAGAGGTTGGTGGTAGGGGAAGGAGGGTACGGTCCCAGTGGATGCCTCCCCCACTGGGTTCCGGTCTAAATTGGGTGGCACTTCCCGGCTGTCCAAGCAGTTACCTTACATCTTTCTGGTAGGTCGGACGGTCTGGGTCTCAACAAGTACTTAACATGCATTGCCAGAAGATCTGTGACTCACATGGCGGATATGACACAAGTACTTAATATGGGTTGCCAGAAGTTCCGTGACTCGCATGCCGGATGTGATATAAGTACTTAACGTGAATAACAAAATAAATTATGAGGGAAAAATTGTTTTTGATCGTCCACCTCTGCGCAACAGTGGCTCATAGAAAAGAAGGAAATAAATTTTAATCACACAAGAAATTGAAAAAAAATGAGGGTATAGGGCATATCAATTCAAAACAATACTACATAAATCTTATCATTATCCAAAATTGATATTATGCAAAACTTGAAGCAGATGAAATAGTGGACAATTTTGGTTAATGATAAAATTTATATAGGATTGTTTTGACTTGAATCTGCTTACACCCTCAATTTGGTTCGATTTCGTGTGTGATTAAAATCAATTTTCTACTATTCCATGCGCCACTGTTGTGTAGGGCAGGACGTTATAGAAATATATTTTCTCACAATTTACTTTTTGTTTTATAATCTTTCATTTTCTCCCTTATTTGTCCTCTTTTTATTGCTTTTGACGTAACTGATGTAGCAACCTGTATTGTATTATACATATGTTGACGTGTTAGAAATAGGAGGTAATTTTATCGTGTCAGTGAGCTGAGAACGAGCATGGTAAATACGTCGAACGAAAATGATAAAAAGTTGAAAAAAATCGGTGTAGGTGAAAATATATTTGTATGTACTTGACTTTACTTCAAAAAATAAATATTTAAACCAAAAATGAATAAAGTGTAAAAATCTTTCATAAACTTATTAAAAAACAAAATATCTGCTATTCTTTTACGAACATTCGCACGAAGCACCATAAATTATTCATGACTTATATAAATTACACTCAGAGGAAAGCTTCGAAAAAATCTATATAAATCGGATTATCAACAAACTTTTGAAACACTTTTAGAACGCTGTTGTTTTGAAAAAAAAATAACTTTTTAAGTAGTCGGGACTTAAACATAGTGGCCCATAAAAGTGAAATAAAGATGTGCTTATTAAAAATTTATTACTTAGTAACTAGTGTAAAAAAGGAAAAAGAAAGGCATAAATTTAATAGAAAATGCAAGGGAAGTTTCGCGAGATTTTCTCGTGCAGTTACATTAAATACTTTTAAGTAAAAACAAATATAGAAAAACGTAATGATGAAATTCCTTAAACGATTTAAATAAAATTTGCTGAATAACCATTGAAGACCAACCGTCTCGCAATGAGTAACCCCTGAACAATGTAAATTTTTGAATAATTTGCGTTTCACATTTATTCGGCAAATCGAATATTTTGTTGTGCAGAACCCCCTAAAGAAGAAAATATTGGAAAACTTAAATTGCTCACTTCTTCTTTTCGGATTTTCAACCCGAACACCAAATTGAAGTCTCTATCTTATCCCGAAGCATGATATTTTATCATTTCCTCTTTCGAAAGTTTTTCTGTGGAGCACATCCATAAATGAAAATTTTTGAAATACTCTGTTTGTCTTGGGTTTTTTATCAGATGATTGGCCCATATACAAAATATCAAGCCTTTATCACATTTAAAGGAAGCGTGTCTCATTCTTCCGGAAAATCGATAAACATCGATAGAAAAACATATCGGTATGTGGCACTCCCTAATGTAGCAAATATTGGAAATCTGAAATTGTACACTTTCTTCCTTTGAAACTAGCTACCTGTACACCAAATTTGAAGTATCTATCTTATCGCGAAGTATGCTTTTTCTATCCCATCAATTCACCCTTCGAAAGTTTTTCTGTGTAGCAACCCCCTAAATAAACATTGTTGAAAAATCGTATTCATCTTGGGTTTTTTTTACCAAATAATTAGCCCATATACTAAATTTCAAGTCTGATTCATGTCCAGGGATGCTTGAAACATGCTCTCCCGCCGAAAACTCGAATTCGAATTTTCGACTCCGTGACAATACTTTTCTTATACATTTTGCTATATATGTAAGGAAAGTAAAAAGGTCTCCACCTTTGCATTAGGTGTAACAACAGTAAATTGACCATGGTAGATTGGATAAAAGCGACTGCAGTACGCTTAGTGGAGAACTGAAGAAGCTAGGTACACGAACTGGGAAGCAAAGTTACATAGAAGAAAAATGTTACAAATTGTAGAGCATTGTTTTATTAGCAGGAAATGACACTGAACTTGTTGCAGAAGTCATTTATTTCATTAATGTGATTGTAGGCGAATACCGAAATGATACAATATTCAACACACTTACATGTACTAGAATCTAGTGTAGAGTTTGTTAGAGAAATAATATTACCGCGCACTTTAACAAGCATTGCAAGTTATAACGCATTACAGGTTCTCATGATGTGACACCGTAAGTGTTGAGCACATTTAGGATACATCACATACACCTGTTTCTTTAAATTAACGAACATGAAGAAGTTCAACTGAGTTAAGTCCAGTGAATGCTGCGGCCATTCCACAGAAGCATCATATTCAATGACCTGCCTTGTTAATAAGTCAATTAGAAAATCCAGAATGATTGCAGATTTTTGCTACTGTACATCATCATGTTGGTATCACATACACAATGCATCTCTGACTGATACATAGCAAGTCATATATCGAGTTACGTAACAGCTGAAGGAATCAACATTTTAATAAACGGTCACAAAATATGAGCCCGGCTATTTTGTTTTGCTATGCTATAAACTATACCAGATGTTAGTAGACAAATATTCTTGTGTCTATCATGTTTTGCAATGGAGAGATTAACCAGGACTTAATAATGGGTATCTTGTTTATTAATGATTCCATCTTGTGTAAATTGAGACTCATCTATCTAAAGTATTTCAGCCAAAATGGATAGATCATCATAAAAACAAGAGGTTGCAGTAATCTAAACGCCTTGAATCATCACCAAGCATCCATGTTTGCATTAGTGCGGGATGTATGAACGTATGAGCATCATGCTTATTCAAAATTTTCCATACTCGTTTTGAGGACAATTTGCATGCATCGTTTACCTACGTCGCGAACAGGTATGAGTTGGCAAGGGTATATCTTAAGACATCTTCTGAACACATTCAAATGTTTTTGCCAGATCAAGGACGTTGTGTTGTTCCGCCAGTCGTTCCGAGTTGGCGAACTGTGTTGGAAATATTCTTACAAGTTTAATGCCAACGGCCAGAGGAATACCAGCAGAAAACGTTGTGCAACGGAGTGCCAGAGGAATACCAGCAGAAAACATTATGCAATGGAGTGCCAGAGGAATACCAGCAGAAAACGCTGTGCAATGGAGTGCCAGAGGAATACCAGCAGAGAATGTTTTGCAATGGAGTGCCAGAGAAATACCAGCAGAAAACGATGTGCAATGGAGTGTCAGAGGTAAACAATGGACAGTGGAATTCCAGCGGTAAAAGCTGGACAGTGGAATTCCAGAAAAAAACGCTATTTTGCAAATTCTGGGGCATCATAATTACACTCTAACCATAAAATATTGCCGTCTTTCAATGTTGATCGGAGAAGTATAGTATCTCAATAGCAGCCGTAACAAGTATGTCAGTTCGTAATCCCGTTCGATACTGGCTGCCTTTTATTTAGAAAATGATGCATACTATTAAAAAATTTCGAGTATGTTCCACAGTATTGTGGCATGGTAACTGTGGCATCTAGTCACTGATAAAATATGGGTGGTATTTATTGCATTCCATATATATGTTTAATGCGTCCTGGTGTCAATTGCTACTAAATACACAATGATTTACAACTTTAAATGGGGACTATTTTTTTTCTCGCTTTGTTTCCGAATTCTTAACTTCTTTGTCTTTTCCAAGGCTGCTGCCATCTTCGAATTCTTCGGCCAGGTTCATTAGACTTAACGTACTAGTACACTCAAGGGCCTTTCATTCCAAAGTTGTTTGGATGCTTAGGCATATTCTTAGGAACCTTGCATTAATTAATACAGGTAAAATATTTTACTGTACAATGGCTTCATCATGAATACAAATTTTAGGATGGCAAACAAAAAAGTGAGATGGACAGAACATTTATTTTGGATTTTAGAAAAAACTTGGTGACCGGGCACATGCTAACCTTACAATGATTTAACATTTTATACATTTTTTCAACCGTTCTTTTTTCTATCAAACGTTGCCACTAAGCAAAAAATATTCAAAGAGATGCAAGTATAATTTTTTGCACAAAACATCAATATTCACGAGACTCTAATTTTTAATCTAATTTGAAATAGTACTTAATGAATATTAATTAGTAACTGGTGTTAAGCTCGACTAATTACTGCATTTATAACAGCAAGCCTTTTATGTTAAACGTACCATAATTCCAAGTAGAAAAACATACTCGAAATTCAATTATTCTTCCACATTTTGCCACTAAATAGAAAGTATTTAATTCTTTTCCAATTCATTGCAAGCGTAATATCTTACAATATATCAAAATTCGCGAGATACCAGTAAATGGGTAGATACGTTCTCAGCCGCTAAGTAATATTAAAGAACTAATTATTTATAAGTGTAGTCATGTGTGAATGTAATTAGGAATGTAGAAAGAAAGACACTGTTTTTTACCCCCAAACCCTGCATGTTAAAATTCGGGCAAACAAATTAATTCAAAGAAACGAATAAATTAATTTGGACCCAAATTCTCGTTTATCGTACGCTTTCCTACGCTTCTTCACCTCGTTTAATTTCCATTTTAATTTCTGAATTAAAAATACATAATTTTTATTTAAGCTCACATATGTGGGATAATAGATTCTCGGGCTAAGAAAAAACAAATGTGGTATTCTCGAGTTTATAAGGGAATGTATATATATTAAAATAATGCTTATTTAGCGTTTATTTACTGTCCCTTAGAAATTGAAATGTTGTCCGTTGAGAAATGTGTGTTTTAGTAGCTTCATGTTCAGTACAACCAAGAACTAACATAACAATGGCATAATAGTTTCTGTTTTTCTACACTCAAGTTTGAAGAAAGAATACGTACACAAAGTTAAAGACATTTAAGACTATTATCATGCTTTACTATAATACAGTTAATTTTATTCAGTTTAGATCATTAGAATTTTCTAAATTAATATTTGTAGAATGCATAATACGTGGATTGTAGCATGCATAATACGTGGATTGTACCATGCATAATACGTGGATTGTTGATTTCTTACTTCGCAAAGAACCTTATTGCCCCAACCAGGAATCACACCAAGGATTTTCGCACTGGCCAGCTGATGTTCTACCGTTGAGCTACTAGGGCTGAGTTACAAGCTCGTATCGTTGAAGTGGACTCTGCATTCTCCACTCTTTAGTGCCAAATTGAAATGAAACTGACAATCTGACAGACTACACTCCTTCTATTTTTAAATCGAGTTAGCCTCCTGATGCTATTCTTATCATCCGGGATATCTTCCTGCGTGGTTTATGACCTCCTGATTTTTGAAATAACGGTCTATATACCAGAGTCCACTGAATCCGTGCTAGTCGTACCAGGGGTCACTTCCAGACCTCCGACATGTTTGCCTTAACCTACAGAGTTGATTCTTTCGGGTACAATTTTATAGGTCTTTGCTGCCTTAACCGGGAATCAAACCACGGATCTTCCTACTGGTCAGACGACGCTCTACTGCTGAGCTACTGGGGTGGAATTGCAAGCTCTTACATCGAAGTGGACTCTGCAACTTATATCCTCTATATTTGAAAATAGGCATTTTCCTACATTTGTGCCCCATTTTCATAGCTGTTGTTGGGGATACCTTGTTGAAATTTTTATGGTACTCGTATGTTTTTCATATGCAAATTTAAACTTCAAATCCTCAATATTTAAAAGAAAAACGTATTAAAATTTGGAAATGATTTTATTTTATTAATTTTTTTACATTCCATATATTTTTTTATAATTTCTCAAAAATTCCAAATTTCAATTTTCTTAAAAAGTCAGAGTGAAAGTGTACATAAAAGACCAAAGTTATTGATGAAAATTACAAAGTTACAGATGAAAATATAAAGTTATTACAGAACAGAAAATATCTCGTTTAGTTTCTGAGGAAAGTGGGCGAACGTTAGCATGGAGGGAGATAGTCACTGCTCCTTCTCCTATATTAAAAGAAAAATTCGAGTCAGATAAGATTGAATTTCGTTAACCATATTAGCAATATAAGACTAAAATATGTTCTACGTAAGCCTAGTTATCCATTTGAATACACTTCCTAATTGCCATTATGTGAAAACGATGCATTGAAAATCGTTTATTTGCTTGTTGGTTACTAATTTCCTATTATCTGCCTGAAAGTTGCAATCGATTGCTTGATGTAACTATTGAAAATTTGTCTGAAGATAATTCTAATTTTTATCACATTATAAACCATGAATTTTATGAATTTAAAACTAGCATTCAATAAAAGGATGTGCACAACGTTAAGTTATTGCTCATTTTACAAACGATAAATATTGGCAAACTATTGTGATTTGTTTTCTGAGTATCATAGACTAAGAATAATTTGCATTCTAACATCTTGTAGAATATTGCAATTAATTCTATCTTATGACAGCTGTAGATCGAATTTCGGGTTCGAACTAAAATCTTCCGGATTGAAATCAGACGTGCTAATGCCTGCAATGCTTTGGTCTTACATGGAATAATTGAATTACCTTATAATCAATGTGTGTGTGTGTGTGTGTGTATATGTGTATAAACATAATATATATGCAATATTAAAGTGCAGCATTACTTATATTTTCACATTAAATTTTTGCGAAATTTAACAAGTAGATTGTGCAGTGTCATGGTGTTCTTTAAACAGCAGTAAAAAAATAAAAAAATAAAAAAAGGCTATTTCTTAATTCGCTGCATAAAGTTATGTAATTTTTAGTTGAGCTATATCAATATGAACAGTTAAATGCCATTTTGAGTGCAACTTCACTTAAGAGAAACATTTCTTTCACAACAAAAACAAACCGTTTTCAACTTATCAGTTATTATATTTAAATTTGTGTAACATATTTGGAACATTAACCTTTGAAACTCGCTTATTTCAACTTGAACTTGATATATTTGGTGGTGCACCAACTGCGCTATCTGGTTTGTAAACAAACCTCAGAAACTAATTCATGATATTACAGGATTACGATATCTAGGAATATGTTGAAGACCCAGACCGACCGACTCGTCGACAAGGACATGAGTAGCCATTTGGACGGCCGGTATCTAGGAATATGTGTGAGAGCAAACTGCGACGACGACTACATTACAAAAATTTCTAGAAGTGAGATGCATGTTACTAAGCATGGATAGAAAAACAAGAATGGGAAATGATTTCAGTAAAAAACTATATTATTAGGATGATTTATTAAAATAAAATAAGTTGTCCTATTCATTATGAGTTTCATTCTTAGTCGCTACTATCCCGATTACTAGCAGTTATACTCCACGGCCTTTCATTTTTAGTTATTTTTACAGGAGTTTTTTTGCTCTGCAATAACTCTCTTTTCATCTTTCTTGATTTTTTTAACACTTTATAACATTGTTGAAAAGTGTTTATGACTTTGTTCATTCTGTCAGTCTGTCTGTCCGTTTGCACGATAACTGCCGTAAAAATGATTTTATTAAAATAAAATTTAATATGTTGTACAGACGGTCTGTGGGACATATGGGAATGTAAATGTATAATATCATCCAATTAGTTTTGGATTGAACTCGAGTTGAAAAAATGAAATACATTGAACCCTATGGAACCTGATGTTTCAAACATTTTTTAAGCGAAGTTAAAATTCACAAATTGCTTCAAAAATTTTGGGAAATATAAAAAAAAATTCGAAAATTTTGGGAATAAGTTATCTCATAAAAAATATATAAAAACATTTCAGCAAAATATGTTTAGTGGTTTTTTAAGTAAAAATTAAAATAATAATTACACACATATAATATGGAGATATCACGTGACCCACTTCAAAATAAAATATTGCTTCCATCTCTTTTTATTTCGTGTAAAAATCGTGATTTTTTTTAATAGTTTTTTAAAATTTATATTTGGTATTGCATCCGTCCTAAAACCGCTTTATTTTTGCGTAATTTCTGTGCATCTATGCTCTGCTCCAAAGCAAATACAATATGTTTGAGTTTAAATGATTATCAAACTTTGATTATTTCTACAATGAAGCCTGATTTTAATGGATGCAGAATGTAAACAAGTGATTGTAAGATGAGTTGTATATGAAATGCTGAATTCTTTCACGCGAAATTAATTAACTCTGGAATCTGGAATAAAATTGTATGAATAAAATAGTCACTGCATTTACATAGAGAGCTAGCCGATTTATATTTCGGAGACGTCATTTAAATAAAGTTCATTTTCTTCGATGAAGTTTTAAGTTTTCAAGTAAAATAAATTATTGTAATTCGGTGATCACTAAAAATATATCACCGCTGAAAGTATCGCATTTCAGCGATGTTTAAATAAAATTGCATTGCAGTTGGTCAGTGTTTCAGAATCAATGCTTTATGCATGATTGATCTTTCTTGTTTCATTATAACTTTCTGTTCGGAAACTGCCCTCTTTCTGAGTCACGTGAGTAGTTTTCTGATAATATTTATCTATCTTCAAAGTAGTTGTCTGGTCTCACTTATCCTGAAGGCACAACCTGTTTTGCTTTTGAAATCTGTAGTTATCTTTACTTCATAAGTGTACCCCTGATGTCGGGGGAAGAAGAGCCGTCAACTGAATGCGATTTACTATGTTGGATGTCGTTTTCCAATATGGAAAGTATAGAGAATTAATTATATAGATTGTTCAGCTAATGGAAGAGGGAGACAACATATTCTTAGGTGCTACTTGCTTATGTTATTTATTAATGCAGATTTATTTTCAATTCGTATTTCAAACAGCAGCTTGAGAAAATTTTTACACAACTAGTATTTAAGCCTGTCAAAAACAGGGAAAATAACACTTTAAAAAAGTAAGCAGCAACTTTTTTTAGAAGGTATTTTTTTGTTTAACAATTCATGGTGTTTAGTTGCCTAAATTTAAAATTAAAATTAAAATTTTGTTTAACAATTCATGGTGAAAATAGTTGTCTAAATTTAAAATGTGCCCAGTTAATTTCTGCCCCGTCGTCTGGTTCCAGTCTTTTATGTTCCCAGTGGGGGTTTCGGGGGAGTTCTGAGAGATTTTATTCTCCTCCCCCCCTTTTATCCACTCCTTGAAAAAAATTGAAAGTCCTGCTTCGTATAATGAGTGCTATCATGAGTGGTGAATTGAAATTGATTTAGCTTTCTCAGACACCGGAGGGCTGTTTGAAGGTTTGGAAAGCCTTAAAAGTAAAACAAAATACATAATCTCTACTCCATTAAGAGGGGTCGAAAATATGACTTTGTTAGGTTCTGCCCGATGGTGTATACAATGCGCAAAATTTAGCTTTCTAGGTCTCTAGGAAGTAGTGAAATGGTATGAAAATACTTCTAGAAAAAAAAAACCATGTTTGCATTCCCTGGGGGAGGGGGGAGAGGATCTAAATTGAAATTACGGCTATGTTAAGTTCGGTTCGATATTATAAGTGTGCAAACATTTAACCTTCTATGTTATCGGAGGCTTTCTGGAGGGTCCGGAAAGACTTTTCAAAAACCCCAATGTTCACCACTTTCGCGTGGTGACGTAATTAGAAAATTAGGTTCCATTATGATCTGCCTCGTAATCGATACTAAAAGAGTGCAAAGATCCAGCCTTTTAGATCACCGGGAGGCGCTGGAAGACAAAAAACACGTTAGACCTGTTAGACAATTATATATAGTGATATAATAAGCCTCAAATTCAATTATTTTTAACAGGTTATAAAGTGTTTAAAATAGAAAAATTTGCTATTAATAGGCCAATAATACAGAAAATATCAGAATAAATTTTGATTTGAAAAATTCCGGGTAAAGTTTAGAATTAAATTTTGTCATAAATACAAATGTGCTGAAATGAATCTGGACATAATTCAGTTCACATTTTCCCTGTACTCATAATTTACGTGGTCATTGGGAGTATTTTTAAACTAAATTTTAGCTATTAAAGCACTTATAGTGTATTTGCTAAACCCTAGGAAAAATCAGTTTCGCTGTCTCAGAAAAGGGATCTGTTTAAAGATAGAATTAATCATCAGAGTTTCCCCTTGTCAATTTATGGTATTGTTAATCTATGGTATTAATTATTCTGCTCTGAAAGGTATATATGAATAGCGATATTGATATTATAACAAGTTAAGGTAATGCACCAATTAACATAGAAAATATAAAAATTTCCAGAGTTTTGTAAACCACTATTTCAAACAAAAGCGCCAAGGCTCAAATAAAGCGCTATTCTGACTCAGCTAACTTCTACTATGTAAAGATATAAGCACTTTTGAAAAGTAAAAATAATTTGTGTAAGGAATAAGAAAAAGTGCACTTTAAAATCGAAGGTTAGATCTCTATATCAGTACTGAAAATCAACGAAAACGGATTCTGAGAGATAAATTAGGCATAAATGTAAGAAATAGGGATATCTACATATAAATAAGACTATGGTGAAGACGAATTCAGTGTAAACTTATCAAAAACAGTAAAAGAAAACTGATGTGGGCAACACATGACTTTCCTTATATAATGTAATGAATTCACTACTTTTACAGTAAAAAAATAGGTTTTTCTTATAGTAGATACTAGTATTCTTTCCAAGATATTGAATTTTCGAAAATTAGTCGTCATTTCCATTGATTTAGCGTTATTTTTATCCATTTGGCGAGATTTTCGTTAATTTGGCAACATTTCAAAAAGTCGCCAAGTTGGCGACATTCCGCCAAATTCGTCGCCAAAATTTCGTCAAGCGTTATGGACGAAGAAATAAGTTGTTCTTACAGCAGAAAAATGACTATTGGCGTTCAAATACAAAAGTATTACTCAAAGTATCTTTTTCATGAATGGAACGAGCTATATCTACGAGAATGATGTCACTCAGTTTATCGCATGGTATTACATATGAAAAGTGAACATGTTTTTCAATAGGAAATATTTTTTTTTTCATTTTATATGACTTTTTAATAATTTTTTTGAAAAATGTGCAATATCTCGAGAACGGTTCATGTTAGCGTTCTAAAATTTATGTCAATCGTTTTCTAATGAAAAATTACATAAGAAATGTCTATTTGCGTAACTTTATTAGTGGTTTTGATTTTTTGACGATTTTTTCAAAATTTTATTCGAAAATTTAGGGGGGTTCTGAACATTCGATTACATATAAAAGCAATAGGCTTCCAGTGTTTACGGATTGTGATTTTTGTACCAAATTTGGTTCGAATCGGTCCATTCTTTCGTCAGTTATCGGCTCCACAGGCTCACTGACACACACACACACACACACACACACACACACTTTCACACACACACACACACACACACACACACACACACACACAGACATCACTTCAAAAATGTTTGATTCGTGATCAGGGATGCTTGAAACGTGCTCTCCCGTCGAAAACTCGATTTCGAATTTTCGACCCCGTCACAATACTTTCCTTATACATTAAGTAAATAAGGAAAGTAATGACTGATTCTGAATCAACTGATCTGACGGCAGGAACTACTTCAGAGAGTCACTTAGACAATTTGGAAGCAGCGAGTTGAAACACACGTGGGAATGTCCAAAAACATAGAATAAAATATCCCCAATAAGCCATGAAACAAGAAATATAATAAAAAGCAATAGAACACATAAAATGACACCATGTCCCCAAACTTTAGAACAATGAAGTATTGGATAAGTACCAGAACTCTATGAAAGACTGGCTCATGGAAATGGTCAAATGTTTTGACCACCATTTTCAGATTTGTCAGTGGACATTTAATGTGTCTTGAATTCGAAAAGGGGCATAAGATTTATACCAATTGCTTCAAGTGTAATATTGAACAGGCCTCCCCTGGTTATCTCTTTCATTGTTTGGGGTTATCTAAAGAGGATTTTTTCGGGAGTTCCTTATTGGTCTATGATTTTTGGAAGATGCATGGACTCATGAATCTGGTCTAGACCTTGGTTAGTTGCAATTGGTTATAATGTGTACCAGTGCAAAATGATTGGTTGGTGAATAAACTAATGAGTATAACAAATTATAATGAAATCATAAAATAGGTTTATGCTCCCTACAAAGTTCACCTTGTGTGCAAGTATAAAATGATTGGTTGATGAATAAACTAAAGCGTATAACGAAATATAATAAAATCATAAAATAGTCTTATGCTCCTTACAAAGTACAAAAAACATGTATTTTAAATTAAAATATGCATAAAAAAATATAAAATTAATTTTTAACAAAGTGAAATTAATTATATTAATACATAAAATAAATAAATACATGAATACAAGAGCATAAACTGAAGTTTTATACTTCAAGATTTTCAAAAGTTTTTAGAAAAACTAATGAATAATGATAACAGGGAGTGATAACTAAATTACATCTTTCCACTTAGATGTGTTTATTAAGTTAGGATGCAATAAACTAGATTGCAGAAATTTAGAAAAGAAATTGTTCGATAGTTTGTATGTACAACTTTTCAAAATAAAAAAAATCAGCAATTTCTTCATCTTTGTAAGAAAATTACATATCCTCGCTGAAACATCATTAGACAGGCGCCTTAATTTGCATCCGCAAAACAAGATAAACTTCGTAATTTGCACCCATACATAACCTAACTGAAAGCTGAAGCTTTTACTTTTAGTTCTAGGTAAATAGCAGCGTTCGCATATTTTTATTCTAAAGAAATATTTTCAGCTTTTGAAAGTTTGTAATAAAATTGAAACTCTTATGTTGGAGCATATGACTTTATTTAGACTCAAATACACGTTTATTTTCTTTATATATAACAATGTGAGTTTTTCGCACGAAATAACACATAAAATGTACATATATATGAAATTTGGATCGAATTTATAAGGATTTATAATTTCCAATTTAATTCGACTATTTGATGCTTTTTAAAAGTTTGTTATAAAATAAAAACTCATATGTTGGAGTACATAAGTTTATTTAGACACAAATACATCTTTATTTAATTTATATATAACAATGTGAGGTTTTCGCACAAAACAACACATAAAATGTACACATATATGAAATTTGATTGGATGTACAATGATTTATAATTTCCCAATTAATATGACTATTTGGTGCATTTTAAACTGATAAAATGGTCAAGTTTTTTACAAACTAAAATATCCCAAGACTTAAAAAAAGCTTGAAAAGCAAACAAAAGCAAAAAATATAATAAATAAATTGCAGTGTACGCAAATTCAACGTGCTGAGCAGATAAAAATCGAAATAGAAGAACATAAATTAGAAATGATCATGCCATGCCCTGGAGAAATAGGGTGTCACGGATAAACGATTAATAAGATTACTGAAATTTTTATTGATGATGAAACTTTTCAAAGTAATCCAAATGGAAAATTTATGAGCACTTTTGAGTAATGGAGGCAGAAGAAAAATCAAACCGGTGACTTGTCAATCATTACTCATTGCTGGATGTTTAAGTTTTACATATCTTTCGTCACGCTAGGTGACACTACTATATTGGGCTCTATTGTGTAGCCATTTTCGGTTTGGTCGGCATAGTCTTGTGCTTAGTTGGGCATTCAAGTCTAGTCTTCCTGCATTGAAGAAGGAGATCCAATGATTATCAAAATGTACATATGCGTACTTTTCTTTATATGTTCCGTATTTTACGTTTTTACGTTACTTGATTTTTTCATTAAAGTGATAATAAGATTCCATTAGTTTGGTTAGTAAGACAATGCAATTTAATTAGTAGTGATCTGTAAAAATTTCAACATCCGTTACAAAATGGGGCGAACGAAGAATCGGTATGTTTTAAAAGAAATGTCACATTAATCCACATTTTATGCTATGTGTGGCAATACAAATTACGTTATGATATATTGTTCTGTATATATATATATATATATATATATATATATATATATATATATATATATATATTAACAATAGACGGATTTCGGTGATTTTTTAAAAAGTGTATACTTCTCGTATTTTGAAGATGTAATTTATATCCAACGCACATGTGTTTGCGCTGTAGGCGACTGCACCGTTTGAAAGATTGAATGAAGGAATTCTATTATTCTCTACTTGAAATTCCGAAAAACTTTGTATACACTATCTGAGTGGTCGATAACTACTACAAGAAAACAATTGCAGTTAGGAGCTTTCAAATAAAACGCAGAGGTCGTGGAGCAGCGGAGCCGTCTGTTCGCCCACGCATTTTTTGTGAAAGAACCTGTAAATGGGCGTATTGTTAAAACGTTCTTTAGTTTTCAAGAATTCGTTGTCAGTTCCAGTGTAACTTTAATCATATGTTTGCGTCTGAAATTCCGGACAACGGCGGGTGCATGTGTAGTCTAGAATAACTGTTTCCATACAATTTTTATGTAATTGAAACGTGACCAAAATGCATTCCATTCGTACGTATTACCTTCCACACACACTTTTATAGATATTTCAATAACTGACATAAACTATATTTAATCCGTTGAATTAAAATGTTTATATAAAGAATTATTTATTTGCAATATTTTGAAATTTTGAAAACGACAAACATGTTTAAAAATATATATGTTTGCTTCAAAAAGTAAAACATCCTAAAAATACAGAAGATAAATCATAAAGATCTTGTAGGATTTACGTCATATCGTGTTGAAAGCCCACAATCAATAGATTAAACCTCTGAAAACTTTTTCGACTCTTTCATAACTTCATTTTTTTCTTTTTAGTTTACCAAAATGGTTTGGTATGAAACTATATGTAAGATTTAATCTACTTTTTCATTTCCAAGGCTTCATGAGATGGATTTTTAATCCATCTTCTTTATACTCTATTTCTATTATACTATATAAAGAAAAATATGGTATGGACAGCCCCCCGACGACTTTCTCTACATCATTCAATGAATTATGAAAAATGTCAATGAATGTATGTCAGTACACGGCACATTTTGTTGCTAGAGGGCACTGTTGGGCAGCGCAAAATTTGCCTCTGCCATTCGCAAATCGTAAGAAAGTTACATGCTGGGCCTGCCTAATGCAGAAAGGCTGCCCTGTGCCTCGGCGTTTGAAGGGCCCCAAAATAAACAAGTACAACATCGGAAATTTAATGACCGCTTCCTGAAAATGCTTACATTTTATTATTCAATTAATTTTATAACAAATACATCACTATAAAAGCATTGCATGAAGTGTTTGGCGAATATTCATTTATATACATTTTATTTCGCATATTTTCATTTTGCATACCTTTTTCTATGATTCTATTATGTTTTTGAAAAAAAATATATTTTGCACATTTCATATGTTGAGAGGGATCCCGGAGGAATGTCTGCTCCGAGGCCAAGTTGGGCCCTGTCTACATGTATCTGGGTTGGTATAGCGCAGTTGAACCAATACGCTATCCCGGCTATTTCGGGAGCATCACACGTGGTATTTCCGCGTTCGATCCTCGACAAATCCCAAAACTATACTACGCGGAGAATGGGTACGGTAAAGCTATAGGTCCAAAAGGTCCCTCGAAATGTGAAAAGTTAAGTGAACATTGGTACGATCCTTGTTATTGCCACCTCCAGTGAGCACCGACCTATGAATTTTTTAAACCAATTTTCATTTGTCTGTTACCATTCCTTTTCCTACCGGTATATTGTATAGGGGAAATTATTGTGACGAGGTTTTACGCAAAACCACATTTCAAGCATTCCTGAATTTGAATCAAACATTTTTGAGGCGATTTCTATGTGTGTGTATGTGTGAGCGTTTCGAACGATATTTGATATGATTATTACGATCTATAAATACTGGGGCCCTATTTATTTTAAACGCGATGTAACGTTCGGGAAACCCTTAAATGTTCGAATGAATATTAGGAAACGTTATGAAAAATCAAGACATTCAAAAACTTTAAATAAATTGTCATTTTATATGTAATTTGTTATTATAAAATGAATGACACGAACTTTAGAACGTTAGCTTGAATAGATCTTGAGAATATTGCATGCCTTCCAAATAAATCTATCTAAAAAATTACATAAAATTGAACATTATCATCAAATATGTAACTCTTGGTGATAAATTTGGCAAAAAATAGTCAACTTAGTAGTTTAATGTCGTGAAAAATTGACAAAAATATTGCCAAATCTACAAATATGACTCTAAAGTAAAGAAGATAACGCCAAATTGAAAAGTTATTTACCAATTTTAATAAAATGGTGAATACGGTTCAGCACATGTCAGCAATATTTATAATTGCCAAGTTATGTTTACACGAAATATATGTTAATCTGGTACTTCGAAATAATTTTGCATGTTGTTATTTAGAAAGGTGCTAAATGTCAGTGTACATTTAAACGTTAAAAATATTGTGACATGGATATTGACCATCATTATTATGCATTGAATGTAGTAAGGTATTCGTATTATGTAGGGAAAGTCATATGCTGCTCACATCAGATTTTGTTTTAATTGCATCCGCGTCAGATACGAGAAATCGGATTGTGTCGTACGTCGCATGAAAATAGATTTTAAATTAGGGACTTAAAGAACACATTTAAATATGGCATTTATCTTGCCATCACTCACTAAAAATCTCATTAAACAATTAAACGGTAAAATCAACAAAAATGGAAAAGTAAAGCATTGATTAACTCAAAATTGTACATGAAGGTAGCAAATGTGTTTATGCTTTAAAGAAAGCAAGAATCATGTATAAAGATGAAAATAATATTTACTTTTCATATGTTATATGATGACGTTACATTTAGGTAATTAACAAAATGATGTTTAAAGGCAAACAAACCAAACAAAACTTACATTAATATGGTATGTGACCATCCCGGACCTTCACACAAACTTTACAACGATTTTCCATGCTTTCAATGAGGTGATCAACAATCGCAGATGCGAGCTATGGCCATTTCTCCAATAGGGCAGTTTCCAACTCTCTGAGACTGGCTGGAGGAGGTAAACGTGCAGAGACAGCACGCCCGAGGACATCACAAAGATTTTCAATGGGATTAATAGTGTTCCTTCCAGCAATTCAATTCCTTCCAGCAATTTTTCAGCAACACCATACATTTCAATGGGAAGAAAACTTGCCGCAATTCGTTCGTACTCGACAATAAAAATTGCTCAATTTCTGTGCGGCGAACCAATCAGAGGACGATAAAATTGGACGTCACTCAGCTCCACCTTTCCTTTCCTCATTTGCATTCAAGATGGCGATGGCGACTGTAATGCGAGCACATCGAAGTTGCTTAATTAAGTTAGAATCTGGAGATGGAAAAAGTAATATAATTTCCACCAAATTACAGACACCTGTGGCATATAAAATATCCGCATTATACAAAAAACCCTAAAGAAATCTTCCTGAAATCGGCGGAGTTAGGGAGGAAGGACCTGTTTAGAAGGAGGGGGCCTAAAGTATTATTGCCAGGTGGAATTACTGAAGTCTGGAGATGCAGAAGAAAAAAAAAACTTTTATATACCAAATGTGTCTGTAATTTGGTAAAAGATTCAAATTATACGAAAAACATATTAAAGAATGCTTTCTGGAATGAAATAAGAGAGGAGGGGCCTAAAGTATGATTGACGGGCGGAATTGGCGAAGTAATGCAATAAAAATTGCCCTGTGTAATAACACCATAAGGTCGGGGGAATACGCCGGTCACTCCATACGAGAAATGCCCTCACTTTCCAGGTATTCGTCAACGATATTAGCGATGTTGGGAACGAGCATTATGGTCCATAAGGAGGAAATCAGGACCAACTGCTACAGCGTAAATTCTCGCAATGGGGTTCATCCCAATACCGTGTAGCCGTCACGGAACCGCCTTTAAAGATGTGCAGCTCTGTGTGATATCCCATTGAAATTCCAGTCCATACCATGACGCTGCCACCTCTGAATGCGTGAGGTTCGATAATGTTCTTGGACTGATTGCGCGTGCCTCGTTCTCCCCAGACCCTCACACGCTTATCATCTGATTCCAGGGCAAATCTGAACTCGTCCATGCACAGGACGTCGCATCAATCTGAGACAGTCCAATTAACATGTTGACGACAGCACTTTAATCTTGTCCCTCTGGCTTGGACAGTTAGTGGAACACAAAATGTGCGCACAATCCCTTCACGTAGAGCCTTCGCACAGTACTGGCAGATATTGCCTTACCAAGTACCGCTACAACCATGGATGTAACAGTTGTGGAGGTCGCTCGTCGATTCCGCTTGGCTACTATATCAATATACCGATCATCAGAGGGGGTGGTAACTCTTGGAAGACCAGGAACAGGTCTCCGGACAACTATTTGACTTGTTTGAAATTGTTTCCATAATCGAGAAATTACCGAATGATCAACGCCAAAGAAAATAGCGGCATCTTTGATTGACTGTCCTGCTTCAATGCGTCCGACAGCACGACAGAGCTCACTATCTGTCCTTCGTATTCTTTCAGCCATAGAAACACAAATATCATCAAAAATAATCCTACAAAAGTTATAAACATATATGCTTCATATACTTCCTATCATCATTTAAATGCACCTCCTGAAACCCTTCAGAATGCTGGCGTCTTCAACGAATGCCTAATTAACATACATCCGGACAGTTGATCGTGATTGGCTGTAACATACGATATGTGCATACTGCCATCTACATCCGTAGCGATTTTTAGTCACTGAAATTCAAATACCTTTCTCGAAAAATGAAAATGTACATCACATGATTGTGAATTACGAAGTAAAATAATTGCATACGATATGCTTCGAAAGGTACTGACAGAACAGCTCAAGGAAACTCTTATCATACCAATACATGCACCAGCGGATGACCATCCTATAAAAATCCGTAAAAGATATTAAGGATTATAAAATAATTACTTACAAAAAGAACTAGTATTTAAGCCTATTAGAGACAAGGAAACTTTAATAAATAAAGTTGCAATTTTATTCTAATAAGTTTTATTTTCTTTAACAACGTATGGTAATTGGTGTCGAAAATAATCGTGTTATTAAAAAATTGGTTCAGTTAGGTTCTGCCCCATGATTGATTTCATAAACATTAAAGTTTCAGCCTCTTAGTTACCTCAGAACTTCTGTAGGTTTTGAAAAGTCCTCTAAGCCGTCGGTTCTACCAGACCCGTTGGTTAAATACGGAAACCGGTTCCGTTGCATTCCGTACCGTGGTCGATATTGTAAGCGTGTAAAGATTCAGCTTTGTAAGTTACTAAAGTGTTTCTTGGCCCTTCTTTTGTCCACTCCCTAAGAATTAATCTCAAATACGGCTTCATTAGGTTTGTACCGTGGTTGATATTATAAGTGTTCAAATATTTAGCTTTCTAATTCATCATGAAAGCTTCCGGTGAATCAAAAAGTATTTTTCGAATAAACGCCCTTTTCTTTGCCCCCGGTGGATCGAAAATCCATCTTCGTAAGGTTCTGTCCCATGGTTGATAATATAAGTGCTGTTGTTGAGACCCAGACAGTCCGACCTACCAGAAAGATGTTGAAAACCCAGACCGTCCGACTCATCCAGTGGACTGGAGCATCTATTTGGACGGCCGGTAGAAAGGTGTAAGGTAACTGTTTGGACGGCCGGGAAGAGCCACTCAATTTAGACCGGAATCCAGTGGGGAGGCATCCACAGGGACCGTACCCTCCTTCTCCTACCACCAACCTCTCGGAAAGACTTACCCACATGTTTAACGTGATCGTACTCCACGTGAAGACGGCGGCAGTTTTGGCATAAGAGGGAATCGAACCCAGGCCTACCGAATGCAATTCCCGCGCGCTAACCACTGTGCTACTGCGCCCGATAGTATAAGTGTGAAAATCTTTGGTCTTCTAAGTCATTGGGTGGCTTCTGAAGTGTCTGAAGAAACAAGAACACGTTAGGCAATTATTATATAAAATAGTCTCTTAATTTTTTGTAGTGAACCGTTTGATTACAACTGGGCTTTTTAGTTAGTAGAAAGTCCCTTAAGTGGTAGACTGTCTAATATATGCTTACGACTCTATAAAATGTTTTACGACTTTATAAAATATTTTGTTTCGTGGATTGGACAGTTTTATTTTCTGAAAGAACACAACTGAGTTTTATTTTCAGTAAAGAAATCTCACAAAAAATTCTACAATGTACATTTATGGATAATTTAAAGTGTTAAAATGGTAATTTCTTTAAACTTTCAACTCATCTCAATCAAATGTTCTTTAAAAAATTGCTTAAATTCTCGTGAAATATAGACTGTGAGCGCCAGACTCAAATATGAAGCATTGGAGTTTTAAATAGCACACATTCATCAAAGGTGATTTATAATTTACATTTTACGACATAATTTGCAGGTGTCAGAAGTGATTCATTGTCTTTCTGAGAACAGAGAAAGCATATCAGCATAACGCTTTGATAAATAGCTCGGCGGAATGAATCTTCAAATCACATATGCACCACTTAAGTACGAAGATAATGAAATCATTTTTCAAATTGAAAAATCGCTAAAATTATTGAATAATGCTCTGAGAGGTAGTCTGTTCGTGATTTCAATAAGATACAAATGGGCATAAAATAAATGTAGGGTCCACTTTGTTGCCACAAAGACTTAAAACAACTGTAGGTTCCATTTCATCACCATAGAGGGCCATAAAACAACTATACACTTCACCACCACAAATGGAAATGAAGCAATTGTAGGAACAGCTTCATCATCATAAATGGGCATGAAACAACTGTACACTCTACTACCACAAATGAGTATAAAACAACGGTAAGTCCATTTTATCACCACAATTGGCCATAAAACAACTGCAGGTTCCACTTCACCGCCATAAATGGACGTTGTTGTTGAGACCCAGACCGTCCGACCTACCAGAAAGGTGTAAGGTAACTGTTTGGCTGGCTGGGAAGTGCCACCCACTTTAGACCGGAACCCAGTGTGGTTGTTGTTGAGACCCAGACCGTCCGACCTACCAGAAAGGTGTAAGGTAACTGTTTGGACGGCCGGGAAGTGCCACCCAATTTAGACCGGAACCCAGTGGGGGAGGCATCCACAGGGACCGTACCCTCCTTCCCCTACCACCAACCTCTCGGAAGGACTTACGGACCCACATGTTTAACGTGATCGTACTCCGCATGAACACGGCGGCAGTTCTGGCAGCGGCGAGAATCGCGCGCTAACCACTGGGCTGCCGCGCCCGAAAAGAGCCAACAACACCCGGTGTTCCCAGGTGGTCACCCACCCAAGTACTAACCGCGCCCGATGCTGCCTGACTTCGGTGATCTAACGAGAACCGGTGTTTTCAGCACGGTACGGTCGTTGGCCTGGAACCCAGTGTGGTGAGGCATCCACAGGGACCGCACCCTCTTTCCCCTACCATCAACCTCTCGGAAGGACTTACGGACCCACATGTTTAACGTGATCGTACTCCGCGTGAACACGGCGGCAGTTTTGGTAGTGGCGGGAATCGAACCCGGGACTACTGAGTGCAATTCCCGCGCGCTAACCACTGGGCTAGCCCGCCCCCGCCATAAATGGACGTAAAATAACTGTAAGAGGGAAATCACTATAGGGTTTATTTCAACAGTAGTGGACAATATTATCACCTCAGTAGCCTAACGGATAGAGCGATGGCTAGTCTGGTGGAGATTCGTGATTTGAATCCCGGTTGGGAAAAAATATTTTTACAATAGGTCCCAAACAACTTAATCTTTAGGATTAAAAGCAGAGAATTATCGAGGACTAGTGAACTAGTTTCGATTTTTTCAAGAACTCTACGACTTATAGCAGCAGCATTCAAATCACGAGTGCTACGATGAATTGAATGCTAGTCTATGTCAAATAGTAAACAAATGAGGAGATTTTACTGTGATATAAAATCTAAGGGAGAAGAATATATTATTTATTTCAACTATAAAAAATATATTGCAGTCCAGTACTTCAATAAATACCATGTCGAAGGACCAGGTGCAGATCCGTGGATCACATATCTGTTGGCCAAGAATTCTTCAGTTTTGAAAAAAAAAAAAAATACATGCATTTTTTTACATTTGTGAATATTTTTTGTTAGTTAATGCATTTGTCGCCTCGCCTTAAGGAGTTTAAAATACCAGTAGCTAAAAACATTTTGTCTGTTGAGTCAGTCACATCTTTATTCTGTCTTTTAATCTGTTCACAATTAGAGAAATTATTTACGTTTTAGATACTTGATCGCTGTTCCGCATTACGCAAGTGACTTTCAGCTGTTCTATTTTCTAAAAGTTTTTACCTATTTACAGCAAACGCTTTTATAAAAATGAAAGCGGTAAAAATTGAAAAGATGACACATTTTATGCCATCCTTATCTGCGAAATTGAAAAATGATGGGACAAGTACACAAGTATACCACGAGTTTATGTGTAAACATGTGTAAACTTACGTGTTGTTCATGACGTGTTGTTCATATTCTTTTATCGCAATATTAGAGTTGTGTTTCTATCTGTATGTTTATAAAAAGTTTAGAAGATTCCCTTGAGTAGAATAACCCCCCCAAGACATTTTATGTTAACCTAGTTTCTACTTATATGACAGCATTTATATATATTTATATTATGGCAAGTAGAAAACTTGCCCTCCCCTAAAGTTTCATACCCCCCACCCCCTGGCCAACAAGCCCTCAAAGAAAAACTGAATATAAGGTCTTATTAAAAAAGTAACTAACTAGTTTTGGAAGCTACACTTTTATTTCAACCAGGGTTTATTTCAACAAGGGTTAACAGTTTCTAAGCAAATTAAAAAAATAATTAGAATAAAAAATGGAGGAACTAACTGGTTAGGGACAGACCTAAAAGAGCATCATCAACAAATTATTTGTAAAAAATAAAAATTCAGGGAACGGGAAGAAAATTACTAAAATAATATGATGAATGCAAACAAAATGGAAATATTAAACCAGTGATTTCTAAGCCGAAGAGAGAAGAAAGGGCAATTACCATTTATAAGAGTGCTTTATTGAAGAGTAATTCCAGAAAATTTCAGTTAAAAAATTCCGTTAAGTTAGTAGTAGGGCCCGTTATGTTAACAGCAGTTTACTCTATACATATTAATCTGACTGTTATCAAGTAGTTTTCTTGTTCTCAAATCTGTCTCTGTAAGAGTGAATGGCTATTCATTTGAACATTTACCCTAATGTACCATAAATTATATTTCTGAGGTAGAGTTAGTATTATTATCATGCACGACTGGATCTGTTATCAAGTGATCTTCCTGCCATCAAATATATCTCAGTAGGAGTCGAAACTTAATATTTCCCTTCAAGCATGATTAGACGTGATTCTTGGACAGTTACATAATATATTTATGATTTAATTTTAAACAGTTCTCGAGTGCGTGTACCGTACACGGAAGTTTGTATCTGGCACGGAAGTTTACACTAATCATAATCATTCATTTGAGATAATGGAAGCTTAAAGGGAATTATCGAATGATTTATTTAGATTAAAAGTGGCCAAGGCTTAGTCCTTTGTAGACATTGTAACGTAGGCAAGTAGCTGTAAAAGGCTAGAGAAAATTTGAAATCCGTAATGCTTTAATGCAAAGGATGAATTTTCAAGATTAGTTTGCAGAATCCATAGGTAGTATTTTATAAACAGAACTTGGAGGAAGTAGAACATGTGTATAATGGTGAAGAAATGTACTGTATAACTGCAAAATCTGGCTTGAATATATGCATAAAGAAAATCTATAAGAAAATTATGATATAAATTTCTGAGCAAATAAAATTATTAAAATGAACGAACGTTTCGGAAAAACTTGAGTTTCCTTCATTAGTACGAGTAAAATAAGAGCTAAAAGCAAAATGAGGACGTAACCAGTGATGAAGCGTGAAGAGAAGTGAAGTAATTACTCTCTGACCGAACAACCCGTTACCAAGCAATTTCCCCTTTAATTATACATTATTCAAAATATTTTATGCACATATTTCAAATATTGTAAAATTAGAATAAAAGTTGCTTGAGAGTGAGTTTAGGTAGACACTGTCTACCCAGATATCCTCCACGTTTCTCCACTACGTAATCAAGTACTGAACTAGGACAGTGATAACGATAACACTACCTGCAGTAGATATTCCATATTTTATGTATTTCGACACAGTTTCTAGCTGCACTTGAGTAGTATGATGATTGTCATTGTTTAGCATTTTCATGTGGTTAAGCTCTTATTTGGCGCACATGGCTCACTCTCATGGAAGACGTAAACCCCGTTAAAGAAACGATGGTATTTCATTTACGAACCAATTTACGATGAGATTTCTTTATTTGAATGTAGTATATTTGATATATCTAAACCTTCTTTCAGGAAAAGGTAGAGCTAATGTGAAAAATTTACACGTTATTATAGCATAGTTTGAAGTTTCAGGTGCTTTTATCCTAGTATAGTTTGAACTTTTAGATAAGGACTCCAAAAAGAATCATCTTGATTATAGAACTCTACTATGTAGTTCAGTGATGGCGAATAAAAGTAGCCCGAGCAAGAGGGATAAGCAAGAAAACTTTGCTAGCATGTGGATAATTTACAGAAAAAATAAATTCATTCCTCTATCATTTATTTATAAAAACTGACTGGCAAAAGCAATTTCTTTAAAAAAAAGCGCTGTTCTGGCCTGCACAATACTTTTAAAGACAGCACTGCCAGCACTACCTTTTATTCGGTAGTGCTGATTGTGCTGCGTTTTGATTAGTACTTGCAAGGTAGTTTTTGTTAAATAGTTCCATATCAGAGATAAAGCAATGATTGACATAGTTCAAGCAATCTGTAGAAACTTCAAAACTTATTTTATATCATGATACAACAGCTACACATAAACCACATCAACTCTAGATTTTTGAGTGGTTCAGTTTGGCAGATCCGATCGTCCAGCTCACCCCAGGAGGATCGGCATTAGTTATACAGCCGGCAGGACTACTTCTAAATTAATGCTCCGATCGTCCAGCTCACCTCAGAAGGATCTGCATTAGTTATACGGACGGACGGACGGACTACTTCTAAATTAATGCCCAGATCGCCCAGCTCACCCTAGGAAGGTCTGGATTAGTTATACGGTCGGCTGGACTACTTCTATATGTTAGGTGTTGGGACATGTGCTCTAAACTAGTGGTCTCTAATGTGAGGTACGCATATTCAAAGTATATACGAAGGGTAATCCAAGGTATGATGGGTACGTTAATATTTTAGTTTTGCATTTTTCTTCTTAAAATAAGTGTTATATTAATAAGTAAAATACTCTTTATGCAATGTATAAGGAGAACTTGAGCGACGTATATAAACACAATTAACACAGTAGTTGTGTTATTTGTGCCCAAGTTTTCTTAAAGTGTTATATTGGCAGAAAAAAAATAATAACATTAATTAAAGAGTGACACATATTAATTTGTATCTTTAAATTGCACGGTCATATAACTTTAATACAATGCCCGCTTTGAACAATAAATATTCTTGGGATTTTCTAATGTGGCACCTTCGTATTAATAAAAATATATATATGTATTTACTATATGGGTATTACGAGTACGTCATAAGGGTACGCGTGTAAAAAAGTTTAGAAACCGTTGCTCTGAACAAAGTCCTCATAATTTTGTTACAATTTCTCAATACGAGTACTGAGAAGTGATTTGCAATTTAAAACACTGGATATTTCCTGGCAAAACATATATCCCAAAAGCACTTGAAAAATCAATTTATGGGAACATTTTATATTAAATTAAAAATATACTTACAAGACCCCACAATATCACGTTTTCCTTTCTAAAGCTTATTTATCCTTTAAAATGGAGGGTTTGGGGTGTATGATTAAAATCCATTAATTTCACTCACTCTTTACACATTTAACCAAAACAGTCTAACTGATCTTGTGTGACTAAGATAAGAAAAAAGATAAGTAGTAAAACTGTTATCAAGTGGTTTTACAGCCTCAAATCAATCTTTGAAAGGGTCGATGACTTCTAAGCCAAATATTTATACAGGAATCGTATTTGATACGCTTGGCAGTTACGCAGTTTATTTATGAATTAACTTCAAATAATTCCAAAGTAAGACGCAGAATATTGCCCATGTTTGTGGACGATATTTTAATGCCTTTCATTTACCCTAACGTTAATCACCTATTTAAGAAAATGCAATTTTAAATGAAATAATAATTAAATCGTTATATGTTCGATGTCTAGTGTAAGGGTTTTGTATTAGTAATATTTCTATCGACAGCCTTTATTATATATTATATAATTGACATTCATATGGACTGAAAAGAGAGAAACATGTGTCATGAGTAGAGCCCGGAGTTATAGTCCCTAAAAATCTCAGAATAGGCACTTAAAAGATAAAATAGGCACTAAAACGATAAAATAGGGATTTAAAATAGGCATGCAAAAGTTATAATAAGCATTTAAAATATGCACTAAAAAGTAAAAAAGGACACTCAAATAGTCCAATCAAAGGTTAAAACACCCACAAGTATGTATGTGTGTGTGTAGGGGGTGGGGGTTCACGGTGTTGTGTGTTAGATGTTAATCTAATCACAGGTGTGTGGGCTATTCAGCCGCTAAGTGGTCTTTGTTAATAAGCTGTCGTTCAGCATCTGCATAAACCGATCAGACCAGTTTTGTAATCCAGGCACACACACGTAAAGAGTCCTAAATAAGCATATTTAGCCAGGGGCAGTGCGCTCCGGTAGTTAAATGTCCTTTATTAACAAGAGTCTGCTTAGCATGCACATGTCGCAATTCTGGCAAATTTTACTCAATTCAGAGAAACCTATGCAACGCGTGTCATACGCTTTAAATAAATCTCTTTGACGCACTGAATGGGCACTGCATTCGCCAAACGGTCTTCTATATAATAAAAGGCAATGTCCTGTGTCTGTCTGTATGTCTGTCTTATACACTATAGGTTCAGCGACCGCATCGCAGAGCCACGGAATTTGGCAATAGGAGATACGGAGGGGGGAGGGGGTCGAGTGACACGTAAAAACCGATTTTTAAAATTTGAATTATTGTTTTTGTTATTTAATGTTTTATGCGATTTCGACCGTTTTCTCCACCATCCAGACGTCGTAGAAAAAGACAAATCACACGACCGAATAGAGCAGACAATTGCAAGTAAAAATATATCAATTTCAATTCTCAGGAACAAATTCTAATATTTTTTTAAAGATTTTAAAACAAAAGTCACTTTCGGCTCAAAAAAACGAACTTTCGTTTTTAAATTCTCGCATCGGAAAAAGTACCGATAGTTTGGACAATTTACATTTTTAGAAAGCTCAAACATCAGACATTCTTACAAGCCCAATCTGGTCAAGAAATAATAAAAAATAGCCGCAGGATCTGGATTTTAAAAATTTCCGAATTTAAATTTCTTGGCAAACTGCTCTCCCACAGCAAAAGAAGTTTTTTTCCCACATGCGCGCGCAGACGCACGGGAGGTGGAGGGGACGTCACGATGTTTCCATGGAGAAAGAAAATAAATAAAAAGAACGTTATGGAGATTGTGGATCGGGTTAGAATTTGATGGAATTAATAGCTTACGAAATTGATGGAATTAAGCATATGGTCTTAGCATATGGTCATTATAAAATTTAAATGATTGAATTATGGTTTTAACGTCATTAAACTAAAACAAACTTTGTTAACCCCACGGGGTTATCACAGTTCACAAGCATTAGAATAAATTCACTTTACAAATCAATTTTCAAGAACCCCCACTAGAACATTATTTTCCATCTTAAAATTTCATTACTAGTTTTGACGTCATTAAATTAAACCAAACTTTGTTAACTCCACAGAGTAGAGGGCGCAGTAGCCCAGTGCTTATCGCGCGAGAATTGCACTCGATAGGCCCGGGGCCCACTGCCAAAACTGCCGCCATGTTCACGCGGAGTACGATCACGTTCAACATGTGGGTCCGTAAGTCCTTCCGAGAGGTTGGTGGTAGGGGAAGGAGGGTAGGGTACCTGTGGATGCCTCCCCACTGGGTTCCGGTCTAAATTGGACGGCACTTCCTGGCTGTCCAACTAGTTAATTTACACCTTTCTGGTAGGTCGGATGATTTGGGTCTCAACAACAACTCCACGGTGTTGTCGCGCCAGAGAGATTGCCACGGTAAGAATTTTCAAGGATAGCGAACAGGCTGGTCGCTGAAGGTGGCTAGTCGTTAATAAACGACCGTTTAGCAGCAACATAGGCCACTCAATCTACTTTGGCAATTCAGGTACACTCGCGCATCCGACGTTATACGCCATAATAAGCGTATTTGGCCACTAAGCGCAGTCCATTTATGCAATGCTGGTACACTCACGCAGTGGGCGTGATACGTTCTAAATAAATTTCTTTGGCGTATTGCGCGGGAGCGTTGGCCACTACACAGATTTTGTTGATACGTGGCCGCTTATCAGCTACATAGGCCACTTTTCAATCTGGTTACACCTCGTAGTGGAAGTGATAAGGTCCAAACAAGAGTCTTTTGTCCGCGACGCAGTGCACTCTAACTGTGAACACCATTTATTGATAAACAATTAGTTCTCACGATCTGTTATAGATAGAAATTAGGTGATGACTGATATAGATTTAACATTAAATTCATTAATCAAAATTAGCATAGGACGTAGGAGTATTCACTAAGAATTTCTAATTCCGTTTTCTTCTACTTCTGGTTCAAACATTTTCATTTTACTCGAAATATCTATTTGTCAAGATTGGCTGTATTTAGAACTCAGATGATAATTTATAGGAATTTAGCATCAAATTCCGGAGGAAATAGAGTGGCCGTGTGATCAGCTGTAATAATCCCCGGTCTATTTTACTCTACGAATCCCTTTTTATTTATCTATATCGCACTTCTATTTGTAATTTTGACCCCGTCCATGTTTTAAGCAATGCTTGGCGACTCGTCGATACCACGCGAATCAAAACTTTACAAAGTTACCTTTAATTTATATAATTTGATTTTGTATATTGATGTTTAAATTCGCTTATGACAATGTTTTTTCTTGATTTTGTAATTTTTGTAATTTTTACTTTCCCTGCAATACATGGTGATGTATAGGGAAAGTATTGGAATCATGTCGAAAACCGCAACTCGAGTTTTCGACGGATCTACACGTTTCAAGACCTCTAGAATACGAAAAAACCATTTTTAGCGTGACGTCTGTGTGTGTGTCTGTCTGTGTGTCTGTGCAGATTTTGTATCCACTCTAACTAAAAAACTAATTGATCGAATTTCATAAAATTTGGTAAGTCACTTGTGGGCAAGTCTGGAGCTGATTAGTTTTGGATACGATTCGGGATAAAAAAAACCCGCCTTTGTTTGCGAAATGGCCAGCAAAAGCTTGTATCCACTCTAGCTGCAAAGCTAATGGACCGAATTTCACAAAATTTGGTAGATAAGTCACTTGTGGGTCACCCTGGTGCTGATTAGATTTTGGTAGGATTCAGAAAAAAATAATTTGCCTTTTTTTGCAAAATGGCCCGCAAAAATCGGCAAAATCTAAAATAAAATAGTCAAATATATCCATTAAATGCTTGTTTAATACGTAATTTTAACGAAGAAAAGAATAAGACCAACCCCATTACACTAGGACTAGCCGTTCTCGAGATATTTTAGTTTTTTCGTATTTTCTCTACGCCACCTTTGAAAATAAGTCCAGTTATCAAATGAGAACGAAAATTAAAAGTGAATTAAATTTAATTAAAATAAAGAGAACGTCGATATAAATCTGCAGGGAAAGTCATGTGCTGCCCACATCAGATTTTTAAATCTGGTGTATAGGTGCATAAAATATGTTTTATGGTATTGTCAATTTTAGGATATGCAAATTCAGCTTGCCGGTAGTAGATTGTATTTAAGCATGTTGGCAATTTTTCTTAATTTAACGCCACTGAGGAAGGGTATGATGATAGTCGAAAGCGCTTTGGCTTTTTAAAAGATTGTATGTACGTCTGAAGGATGTTTTTAATTAAATGATTTTTGTGATCTATTGATTTGTCATTCTGTTATATAACTTGATAGAAATAGAGTGGATTAATGAGGATTTCTACCTCTAGTTCTTTTACCACTTCTGTTGAAATTTCTTTCTTGAAACATCTATTTCTCAAGGTTGACTATAGGTATAACTTAGATGATAATCTATACGGATTCAGTATCGAATTCCAGAGGAAAAAGGGGATAGGGTAGGGGGTCACTTAAGATTTCTCATTCCGTTTCTAGAGATGCAGCATCCTATGTATTTGAAAACCTTTTTTAACCGTATGAATTAGGTATGCAAAAGAGAATAGAAACAAACGTTTGCTAGTTCTACCAAAAATGATGTGTGCATACCATTTGCCACCATATGAAGGCTCCTACATAAAACTATTGTTATTAGTTCGTTAGTTAATATTTTTAGCAGATTTTAGTAAAGAGGTTGACTATAGGTATAACTTAGATGATAATCTATACGGATTCAGTATCGAATTCCAGAGGAAAAAGGGGATAGGGTAGGGGGTCACTTAAGATTTCTCATTCCGTTTCTAGAGATGCAGCATCCTATGTATTTGAAAACCTTTTTTAACCGTATGAATTAGGTATGCAAAAGAGAATAGAAACAAACGTTTGCTAGTTCTACCAAAAATGATGTGTGCATACCATTTGCCACCATATGAAGGCTCCTACATAAAACTATTGTTATTAGTTCGTTAGTTAATATTTTTAGCAGATTTTAGTAATACATAATCCTGAAAGTTTCGCTACATATCCATGAAAACCACTTCTCTAGACAGTCGCACGAGAATGCAAATTAAATAAAGCATATTAAATCCCCCCGGCATCTGTAACGACTAATTGCGCTCTAAAACTACATGCCTTTGCGTTCATGGTAACAATCCTTTGTCTTATTTAAATCCTTGCAAATTTAACCAATGCAGTATAAATCGGCCACTATAGCTAGGATATGCAGAACGGTAAGATTGCTGTCAATTGGTTTTCCAGGCCACAAATTTATCGCTGAAAGGGTCACTAACTTCTAAATCCCGTTTGCTCATACATCTTATTTGATATGCTTCTTAGACAGCTACGTAGAATATTTATGATTTAATTTTAAATAGTTCTCGAATGGGTATTAGGGCGTAATAGATGTTTGCGTCTGGGGATTTTAATGGAGTTAGTTTACAGTAATCAAGATCATCCATCTGAGGTAATGACTGTTTGAGTGAAACCATTAAATTATTTATTTGGATGAAATATAGTTTCATATTTTAGATCTTATAAATTATTTATTGGTAGTTATATATCAATATGATCTAAGGTAATAACTGCTTGAGTGAAATCATTAAATGATCTATTTGGATAAAATATATTTTCATATTTTGGATCTTATAAATTATTCACTGGTAGTTATATATTAATATATTATGTTCATATTATCATTATCACATTCGTTAAGTTATATATATTGATATTCGGTAAGAAGAAAATTGAAATTGAAAAGCTTAAAAGTGCGTAGACCTTTAAATTTCAATTCTGTGGATTGACATGTTCTTAAAATGTGCAAAGAACGTTATAACTGTTAATAATTATAATTTTTATTTGTTATATACAATTACTGTTAAATTTGTTATGTATAGTTTTTTATGCACAATTTATTATGTACAATTTGTTACGTACAAATTTGACAATTACTCATATATTACTGATATTGCTTTTACATTTCCTTTTCATTATTTACCTCTTTATACTCCTTGCTCCATTTGCTGCCTTATTCCCTTTAATACTAAAAAAAAATCGCTTCTTTCTATATCTGTCATATATTTACTTTTTTGAAACTGACTCATTGCTATATTCCTCTTGAAATTGTCAGATTCGCATCCTCCTTTTATTATTATTACTTAGTTTTCTATTAACTGTCTTATTCACCTTTGTATTTTTCATCTTTCACACTGTGGTCATCTGTTTAGTATTTCATATTAGACGCAAGTTGTTATTTTCTGAATTCATACTGGAGAAATGGGGATTTTGACGTTATTCAGATTGACGTCATATAAGTTATATATAAATATTTGATGAGTAGAAATTTTAAATGGGAAAGCTTAAAAGTGAATAAATGTTGAATTTCAATTCTGTGGATTAAAAATTTACCAAAAATGTTATTAAAATAAGATATACTAATTTTAAAATAAATTACGAAAAAGGTATCTATTTAGGGTGTTAATACTTTTTCTTTATTAACAGGAGAGATGCTGTAGCTGTAGCTCAGGGCTCATACCGGACAATCAAAAGGATCCCTTACCCGAAGGAGACCAATTAATATAAGATTGCTCAACTTGGAGCCCTTAAAACTTAAACCTTCAACTTTTAATAGTTTCTTTTCAGTTTTATAGTTAGATTTCCATTGGCATTTTCCGGTAGACCTTATAAATCAGACCTTATAAGCCAAAATAGCTTTTTTATTGTTTCAGTATTTTGCATTTTATAATGTTTGAAATACAAATAAAGTATTTTTTACAAAATTGAGTAAAACTTTATAAATAATAATTTCAAACTAAATAGAGGGATTTGGGGACCCAGTCTGAAGTGGTGGCCCAAAGCGATTGCTTAGTACGCTTATCTGTAAAATTGCATTTGCTGCAATATTACAGATTGCGTATTGCAGCAAATGCAATTTGTTCATTCAATTGCATTTGCCACAATTTTAAACTTCAGTGGGAAGTGACAATTGCAGTTCTTACACGTAACCAGCATAAAATTCTTTCACAATTTAGCTCGGGCTACACGAAGTTTCAAAGGCCAAGTTCAAAATCACAAAAACTTGCACCGGAAAGGTCATACCCAAAGATAAGTTCGGAAAATCGCGGAAAATAGCCACTTTCCTGCTGCTTTTGTAATTAATGGTTATTTCATATTTATGAGTGCATAATAGTAGCGAAATCGATCAGTGGATAGAGTTATCTGCAATGAGAGTGCCTTCCATATAACCACAAAAATTTGGTCCATATTGCTTCAACGGTTTTTGAGATTACGAAATGAACACATATTTTGACAAGTTTATAGATTATTCTGACATGTTTTCTGTGTTCACATATGTATAATATACGCAGTATACCACCAAAATCTGGCTCAAATCACTTCAGAGGTCTTCAAGAATGAAAGGCAGACGATTTTGACATAGTCTCGTTTTAAAGTCATATATACCTATACTATATACTATATATAGTAGTATATACTATATATATATATATACTATGTACTATATATTCTATATACATTTTATAGAATTTTCTTTCTGCGTTCACACTTATATATCAATTATTCTTTTGGTTTGATATCCAACGAACCCACCCACACTCACACACACATTCACACACATACTCAGACCGACAAAAGCTCTTACTAATATCTAGAGACTGGTGTATTTAATGAACTGGTGTATTTAATATGAAAATAGAATTGTGATTAAATCAAGATCAAAACACTTTTAAAGTTAAAGTCAGATAAAGTAAAATATTTACTTAATCTACTGCTAAAACCATGTCTATCAAGAAAAGTGATACAAATCATAATAACTACATATAACCATACTTTCATTTAGCTCAGCGATAAAGTCAAAATGTAAGTATTTGCTTTCTAGATACTTCTGCAATTCACAAAAGGAAAGTAGTTTAAAAATATAGTGGTGCATCTGAGCTGTATTGTCTGAAGCGAAAAAAAAGTGTCTAAAACCCCTTAACGAAACTACTTATATTATTTTACGTACAGAAAGGGTAACAAAAACGTAATGCCCGAAAATGTCCTTTACCAAAAACTAATGACGTTGCATAGAATATAAAGGAATGAAATTAAACTTATGAAAAATTCACACACTGTTTTAAATATCTTAATAAAGTCAAAAGAAAACACACAAATAAGATTACTGTAAAATTCCGAGACGAAAAGCAATCTAGTTTTTCAAGAAAAGTCCTTTTTCCTTTTTTTATTTCAGTAAGGATTTGGGGTAGCTGCAAATTATAAGCGGATAATTAAAAGATAATATAAACAAATAACTTCTTCTTAATAGAATTAACTCTTGGAAAATTAAACTTGGTTGTAAGTAAAGTGTGTTTTCTAAATGTGTATAATGAAGAATCCGTACTCTTAGAAAGTCTCTAAACACTTATAACTTCTTTTCTACGATTTTAGTAATTATTTAAGGCTTCTGAATATTTTGAATAAAGTTTTCTTACAGTATGAAGTTATATTAAATTATTAAATTGAAATATTTGTTATGAACTGTAAAATAAAAGACACTTAAAAAGAGTATTCATCTTTCTCCACACACACATTATATATATATATATATATATATATATATATATATATATATATATATATATGTATTTATATATATATATAATACAAAGATATAATAACCAAATCAAGTAATGACGAAATATTAAAATCAACAAAACTGTTAAACCACGGCCACAAATGCCGAAAAAAGATATATACAGCACTGCTTACTTTTGAAGATTAATTAGACTAGATTCATTTTCAAGTCTGTGTATCTAACTCTAATTAACCCAAACACATGCTTGTTTCAAAGGGCGCGGTAGCCCAGTGGTTAGAGGGCGGGAATTGCACTCGGTAGGCCCGGGTTCGATTCCCGCCACTGGCAAACTGCCGCTATGTTCACACGGAGTACAATCACGTTAAACATGTGGGTCTGTAAGTCCTTCCGAGGGGTTGGTGGTAGGGGAAGGAGGGTACGATTCCTATGGATGCCTCCCCCACTGTGTTCTGGTCTAAATTGGGTGGCACTTCCCGACCGTCCAAGCAGTTATCTTAACCTTTCTGTTAGATCGGACGGTCTGGGTCTCAACAACAACATGCTTGTTTCAGACTTGGCAATAGTAAGTTACTATAAATACCAATGCATCAGACTGCAAACATTAAAAGAGGAAGAATTGAAAAAAGAATAAAATAGGAAATCAAGTACTTTTGATTGCCTCGGCTTTTTTCTGCGATAACTACATTTGTGGCAGAATCTTCTACAGAAATACATAAGCAATTTAATTGACTCTTTGCAGCAAGGAATATCGGCTTGCATAGCTTCCAGGGGAGGATTTACCACTTACTACTAAAATGTCATATTCTAGTTGCTACTAATTCTTAATGTTTGTTTTTGCTCCCAAACTCTAATCAAACTGAGTTTTGCGGCTGTACCTCAATTTTTTATGGGTGCTGATATCTTTTATCATCCATGGAACTAAGTGTTTATTTTTGAAATTGTATGTAAAGGAGCAATTTTCAATAAAAATGTTGTCGATTAAAACTGGAGTAGCAACATAGTGATTCAATTTCTTAGGTCGTTTAAAATTCTCTGAAGGTCGATTACAGATAGTTAAACAGATGTATTGAAGTATGATGCATTCATTACTATAGAGGTATTGATGATGTATTATATAAATGTATTGAAATTAGAGTAAATATGTAGTTGGCAAGAGAGAGGCTAATACACACTGATGACACATAAAGTAGATAGTAATTGTTATCTTTTATATCATTTTAACATCATCAGAAATCCCAACGAGTATTTTGCCCCTTTCTTCACAAATATTGTTTACATTATAATAGAAGTAAACAAAAGAAAATAATGCATTAAAATTTTCCCAAGCGTTAACAAACGACACTCCACAGTAAATAATCGGATGAATAGAAGATTATGAAAAACTCATAAACTTTTTTAAATATCTTAATAAAGTCAAAGGAAAACACGCAAACGGGATTACTGCATAATTCCCAAATGGAAGGTTATCCAGTTTTCAAGAAAAGTCTTCTTATCTTAGAAACGGAAGGGGAAAGTAGTTGAAAAGTATAACGGATAATTAAAAACTAACATAAACAAATAACTCTTGCGTTATACTCTTGGGAATTAAAAATTTCACACAATAAAGAATGCTTTCTATATGCTTATTATGAAAATGTCGCAAATAACTCTATGATATATATTGATTCACACATATTTTCTTCAGTTTCACTAATTATCTATTTATCTATATACATACTAATAGACAAATTTCAGTTTGCCTTCTTCAAGCACTTGTCGAATAGAGTCTTGCAGTTTAGTATACGAGTTAAACGTACGATAAAGCTTCAGGGGAAAATCGAAATTTTCAAATATTCTCCTGAGAAGGGGTGCACCACTCTAAATGGTTCAAAATCTGAAATGATAGAAAAACATACTTAGCAATGACATAGAGACTTTGGTATGGGAAGTAAATAGTTCGAAAGAAAGAAAATGTACAATTTCAAGCTCCCCATATTGGCTACTTTAAGGGTACCCTACACCTAAATGCTCTATATTTGATGAAAACAAACATTTTTTCTGGTAAAACACACATTTTATTAATACATTTAAGCATATTTAGTATTTTATAACTGCTTTTAACATTTTTGCGGTTCATTTTTCAAGAAAGACCGGTTAAAATAAAAATCTAATCAGCACAAGGGTTACCCACAAGAAAATCACTTCCCAAATTTTGTGCATTCTGGTCAATTATATTTTAATAAAGAGTGGATACATACATACCGGGTGATTCAAAAGTTCGGAGCAAAAGTAAAACGCTATAAAAATATCTATGGGTCGGAGAGACATGCGGTTTGCAGATTAATATTCACAGTGGTAAGGGATTTTGTGTGGCATGAAAAAACATTAGTTCAAACTCTCGACACTCGGGGGGCTGCGGCAGATAAAACCATGGAGATGACTTATGGGTGGAGGTGATTGCACACTTGACTGGCCTGCGAGATCCCCAGATCTCACAGCAGTGATTTTTGGTATCCCCACAACGAGAAATCACAGTGTGTGAGATCTGGGGATTTCGCAGGCCAACCATGTGTGCAATCACCTCCATGCATAAGTCATCTCCATGGCTTTATCTGCCCCAGCGCCCCGAGTGTCGAGAGTTTGAACTAATATTTTTTCATGCCACACAAAATCCCCCACCATGGTAAATTATTATCTGCAAACCGCATGTCTCTCCGACGGATAGATATTTTTCTATAGCGTTTTACTTTTGCTCCGAACTTTTGCATCGCCCGGTATATACAGACAGACAGATATCGACATACATACATACATACATACATACACACAGTTAAAAATATATTTTTCGTGTTCAGCGGGCTCGAATCGCGCAGATCCGGTGAAAATTCGAGTTGCAATTTTCGACACGATTCCAATACTTTCCCGATGCATTACTATGTATTGTATAAAAAGTAAAGATATGAAATACAAATTTCAAGTTGTTTCTACTTTTTAGTGTTCTTAAAGGATTTTTAGAATATTTTTTCAGTAATTGATAGTTGATCGATGAGTGCATAGAAGTAATTGGGAACGTACCATATACCTTTTTAGCGAACGAATATAAGCTCCATAACTATATCGGTAAAAAAATCTGATGTGGGCAGCACATGACTTTCCCTGCAGACTTATATCCACGTTCTCTTTATTTTAATTAAATTTATTTCACTTTTAATTCAATTTTCGTTCTCATTCGTAACCGGACTTATTTTCAAAGGTGGGTAGAGAAAATACGAAAAACTAAAATATCTCAAGAACGGCTAGTCCTAATGTAATGGGGTTGGTCTTATTCTTTTCTTCGCTAGAAATTACGTATTAAACAAGCATTTAATGGCTAAATTTGAACATACGTAGTCCTTAAGTTTAGATTTTGATGATTTTTGCGGGCCATTTTGCTTAAAAAAGCAGGTTATTTTTCTTCGAATTATACCAAAATCTAATCAGCACCAGGGTGGTCTACAAGCGACCTATCTACCAAATTTTATGAAATTCGGCCCATTCATTTTTTAGTTAGAGTGGATAAAATCTTTTGCGGTTTATTTCGCAAAAAAAGGAGGGTTCTTTTCACCCGAGTCATACCCAAAACTAATCAGCACCAGATTCGTGCACAAGTGACTTACCCACCAAATTTTATGAAATTCGCTCAATTAGTTTTTTAGTTAGAGTGGATACAAAATCTGCACAGACAGACAGACACACAGACACACACACACAGACATCACGCTAAAAATAGTTTTTTCGTATTCTAGAGGTCTCGAAACGTGTAGATCCGTCGAAAACTCGAGTTGCGATTTTCGACATGATTCCAATACTTTCCCTATACATTACCATGTATTGCAGGGAAAGTAAAAATCTGATGTGGGCAGCACATGACTTTCTCTGCAGACGTTTATATTCACGTTCTCTTTATATATTTTTAAATTTATTTCATTTTAATTCAATTTTCGTTCTCATTCGGTAACCGGACTTATTATTAAAGGTGGCGTAGAGAAAATACGAAAAACTAAAATATCTCGAGAACGGCTAGTCCTAGTGTAATGGGGTTGATCTTTTTCTTTTCGTCGTTAAAAATTACGTATTAAACGAGCATTTAATGGATATATTTGAGTATATCTAGTTCATTAGTTTAGATTTTGACGATTTTTGCGGGCCATTTTGCAAAAAAAAGGCAGGTTATTTTTTTTTCGAATTATATCAAAATCTAATCAGCACCAGGGTAACCCACAAGTGACTCATCTACAAAATTTTGTGAAATTCGGTTCATTAGTTTTTCAGTTACAGTGGATACAAGCTTTTGCGGGCCATTTTGCAAAAAAAGGCGGGTTCTTTTATCCTGAATCGTACCCAAAACTAATCAGCACCAGAGTCGCCCAAAAGTGACTTATCTACCAAATTTTATGAAATTCGGTCGTTTACTTTTTTAGTTAGAGTGGATACAAAATCTGCACAGACAGACACACAGACAGACGCACAGACAGACACACAGACAGACGCACAGACAGACACACACACAGACGTCACGCTAAAAATGGTTTTTTCGTATTCTACAGGTCTCGAAACGTGTAGATCCGTCGAAAACTCGAGTTGTGATTTTCAGCAGGATTCTAATACTTTCCCTATACATTACCATGTATTGCAGGGAAAGTAAAAAAATCTGATGTGAGCAGCACATGACTTTCTCTGCAGACTTATATTAACGTTCTCTTTATTTTAATTAAATTCATTACACTTTTAATTCAATTTTCGTTCTCATTCGGTAACCGGGCATATTTTCAAAGGTGGCGTAGGGAAAGTACGAAAAACTAATATATCTCGAGAACGGCTAGTCTTAGTGTAATGGGGTTGGTCTTATTCTTTTCTTCGTTAAAAATTACGTATTAAACAATCATTTATTGGATATATTTGAGCATACGTATTTCTTTAGTTTAGATTTTGACGATTTTTGCGGGTCATTTTGCAAAAAAAGAGGCAGGTTATTTTTTTCCGAATCGCACCAAAATCTAATCAGCACCAGGGTAGCCCACAAGTGACTCATCTACCAAATTTTGTGAAATTCGGTCGATTACTTTTTCAGTTACAGTGGATACATTCTTTTGCGGGCCGTTTCGCTTAAAAAGGCGGGTTCTTTTATCCCAAATCGTACCCAAAACTAATCAGCACCAGAGTCGCCCACAAGTGACTTACCTACCAAATTTTATGAAATTCGGTCGATTACTTTTTTAGTTAGAGTGGATAAAATATCTGCACAGACAGACACACAGACAGACACACAGACGTCACGCTAAAAATGGTTTTTTCGTATTCTTCATGTCTCGAAATGTGTAGATCCGTCGAAAACTCGAGTTGTGATTTTCGGCATGATTCCAATATTTTCCCTATACATTACCATGTATTGCAGGGAAAGTAAAAAATTTGATGTGGGCAGCACATGACTTTCCCTGCAGACTCATCTTCACGTTCTCTTTATTTCTTCAAGAGTTCATTACATTGGGCTGAATGGCACAGAATAACACCCATCGTTATTTTAAATGACACTGAATCTGCACTTTTAATTTAATTTTCGTTCTCATTGGGCCAATGGGCTTATTTTCAAAAGTGGTGTAGCGAAAATGTGAAAAAACTGAAATATCTCGAGAACGGCTAGTCCTAGTGTAATGGGGTTGGTCTTATTATTTTCTTCGTTAAAAATTACGTATTAAACAAGCATTTAATGGATATATTTGAGCATGCGTAGTTCCTTAGTTTAGATTTTGATGATTTTTGCTGGCCATTTTGTAAGAAAAGGCAGGTTATTTTTTTTCCGAATCGTACCAAAATCTAATCAGCACCAGGATGACTTACAAGTGACTCAACTACCGAATTTTGTGAAATTCGGTCCAGTAGTTTTTTAGCTAGAGTGGATACAAGCTTTTGCGGGCCATTTCGCACAAAAAGGCGGGTTCTTTTATCTCGAATTGTACCCAAAACTAATCAGCACCTGCCCCGCCCACAAGTGACTTACCTACCAAATTTTGTGAAATTCGGTCCATTAGTTTTTCAGTTAGAGTGGATACAAAATCTGCACAGACAGACACACAGACACACAGACAGACACACAGACAGACACACACACAGACGTCACGCTAAAAATGGTTTTTTCGTATTCTAGAGGTCTTGAAACGTGTAGATCCGTCGAAAACTCGAGTTGTGATTTTCGGCATGATTCCAATACTTTCCCTATACATTACCATGTATTGCAGGGAAAGTAAAATGAGACATTGGAATTTTACCACGTTTTACCATATTTAATATAACCCTTTGAAGTGTGTCGGTCCTCCAGAGAGAATATCTACTTAAAACACACCGAATATAGTAGAAATGATCCTTAAAATATGTTTTAGCGATTTCTACTAAAACTTAAAAGTCTTACGAAAGGTAACATATAAGTGCTGCGAGTATTAAATACTCTTAAGATGCACTGGCTTCCAAAAGTTAAGCACGGATGATAAAATCAACAAAAGTGGAAAAGTAATGCTTTGATTAACCCAAAATTGTACATGAAGGTAGCAAATGCGTTTATGCATTAAAGAAAACAATAATTATGTACAAAGATGAAAAAAAATATTTACTTTTTGTAAGTTATATGATGACGTTACATTTGGATCATCAACAAAAATATGTTTAAAGGCAGACAATTCAAACAAAACTTACATTAGTGTGGTATGTGACCACCCCGGACCTTCACAAAAACTTTACAACGATTTTCCATGCTTTCAACTAGTTGATCAAACACGCAAATGCGAGCAATGTCCATTTCTCAAATAAGGCAGTTCCAACTCTCTGAGACTGGCTGGAGGATGTAAACGTACAGAGACAGCACACCCGAGGGCATCCCAAAGGTTTTCAATGGGATTAAAGTCGGGGGATTACGGCAGCCACTCCGTACGAGAAATGTCCTCACTTTTCAGGTTTTCGTGAACAATGATAGCTCGATAGGGACGGACATTACCGTCCATAAGGGGGGAGTCAGGACCAACTGCTGCAGTGTAGAGTCTCGCAATAGGGTCTAGGACTTCATCCTGATACCGCGTAGCCATAACAGAATCGCCTTTAAAGATGTGCAGCTGTGTGCGATATCCCATTGAAATTCCATCGCACACCATGATGCTGTCACCTCAGAATGCATGATGTTCGAGGCCTGATTGCGCGTGCTTCGTTCTTTTCAGACCCTTACACGCTTATCGTCTGATTTCAGGGCAAATCTGGACTCGTCCGTGAACAGAACGTTGCACTAATCTGAGACAGTCCAAATAACATGTTGACGACACCACTTTAATCTTGACCCCTCTGGTTTGGACGGCTAGTGGAATACAAAAACGTGGTACTCGGGCGTACAGTCCCTTCACGTGGTGCCTTTGGCACACAGTACTGGCAGATATTGTTTTAATAAGTGCCGCTGCAACCATGAATGTAAGAGTTTTGGAGGTCGCTCGTCGATTCCGCTTGGCTACTATAGCAATATACCGATCATCAGAGGGGGTGATTACCCTTGGACGACTGGACACAGATCTACGAACAACTGTTTGACTTATTTGGAATTGTTTCCATAATCGAGAAATTACCAAATGATCAACACCAAAGAAAATAGCGACAGCTTTGATTGACTGTCCTGCTTCAATGCCTCCGACAGCACGCTAGCGCTCCCTATCTGCCATTCGTCTTCTTTCATTCATAAAAATACGAATATCATCAAAAATAATCCTACAAAAGAAGTTATAAACTTTTCGTATCAGATTTAAATGCGCTTCTTCAAACCCTTCAGAATGCTGGCATCATGAACGACTGTCTAATTAGCATATATCCGGACAGCCAGTCATGATTGGCTGTAACATACGATATTTGCATACTGCCGTCAACATCCGCAGCGATTTTCAATCATTCAAATTCAAATACGCTTTTGAAAAATGAAAATTTGCATTGCTTGCCTAACTTTTGGAAGTTAGTGTACATTAAAATCTACCACTAAAGTTTGTTGAATTATCTCAGATTTATATATTTGAATGTCAGACATTTCACGGTTTGTTTTATGTTCTTTTGTGATAACTTCCTCCCAGGTGATGAGTTTGAAAACTATCATTATGTGAAATCGCTTCAATATGTTTCGAAATTTAATCTTCCAAAGCTTTGTTGAGTTCCAACCGCTAAATGTTTCTGCAGAAATCTTTAAACAACAAAACTTTAACTAATATTGACTTGCATCTAATCATCGCCAAAATAGTAAATATTATTTTTAATATTTTAAGAAATCCCTAACAATTATTTGCAGAACGCAATTAAGATGATGCAAAAATTAATTAGTGTATACAAGTATTAATTCAATAAGTTGAAATCATCTGTCATTTATATATATATATATATATATATATATATATATATATATATATATATATATATATATATATATATATATATATATATATATATATATATATAATTAATCTTCAACCTTTTAGACTAACCTTATAATTTGATGACAATATGATAGATTTATTAGAAAAAATATATCTTCGGTGGAAAATTAATTAAACTTTTTTTGGCAACAATCAGCTGTGCTTTAGAAATTTGTTATTCGTTTCATATAAAAAATTATATACCTTTGTTGTGTTGTAAATAATAATAGCAGATAAAGTAAATTACCAGTTATTTCAGTTATATGTAAATATAGAATTGGAGAACTATCGATAACACTATAGAGGTTTCGATAGTAATACTGCTTCTCCAGTTTTTAAAAACATTTTTAATATTGATTGCTAATTTGGGGGTTTGCTATTGTTTAAAGATATACATAGTGCAGCCAATAGACATCTAATTCTAAATTATATATCTTAAAAAGTGAAATAAATTTTTATAATAAATAAAAGTAAATTAAATAAATTTAAAAAAGACTATATCAAAAATAATTAGTATCTATATTTAAATAAATTAAAATCTATATTTTAATTTATTATAATTAGTATCTATAATACATTAAAAAATTATAATTGTTTCCTAAAAATCAGTTATTAACTACTTGTTCAAATTTCGGAGCGAATTGGACAGAATTGTTGAGTTTAATGGCCCAGTGGAATGCAATGGAAGAATGTCAAATACCTATCCAAACATATGACGAAAGAGCTTAAAATGTAAAACTGCAATCTAAAAATTCAAAAGTAATAATGGAAATAATAGCCATCCATGAAAATAACAGTAACAAAAGTTACAAATCGACATCATTATAAACATATATCATGAACAGAAGTTGAAAAGTGAATAATGAAAGTAAAGCTAAGATACAATGCAAAAAATTATAAGCATGAAATAAATGCTTTCATGAAATAAACTAAACTAAAATGAATGTTCCAAAGTTATTAAAGTAATTAAATGCAGTATAGTTAGAATTTTAAACATAATAGATATAATTGGATATCTAGATAAGAAAGATCAATCATGCTTAAAGCATTGATTATGAATCAGCAGCAATGCCAACCAACAGATTTCCAAAAGCAATGCAATTTTATTTAAACATGTCTAAAATGCAATGCATTCCTCGGTAATATTTTAAAACTTCTCACAATACTACATTAATTTATTATGTAGTATTGTGAATATTATTATATTTGGAAACTTAAACCTTCATCGAAAAAAATGAATTTCATTCAAATGACGGCATTGAAATATAAATTGCCTGGTTTAAACATCTCTAAAATGTGATATATTACTCGATAATAATTTTAGAATTAACATAATACCACGATAATTTATTATATTTAAAAACTTCATCGAAAGCAACTGAAATTCATTCAAATGACGTCATAGAAAAAATAACACGTCTGGCTCTCTCTGAAAAAGCAGCATTTCATTCATAAATAATTTCCCATTCATGTCATTCATCACAATACTATAATAATTTATTTTATTTAAAAATTAAGACCATGGAGCAACAAGTAATTTAACTCTATGCTTAAAACTTCATCGCAAAAAATCGTCCTTCTCTCGGTAAAGTCAATGAATATTTCTTTCATATCAGCTATGCTGACTCCATGAGCTAAATTCTTTAGCGTTAAAAAAATACAGCAATTCCTATACAACTCATCCTATATATTTTGCTGTTTACATTTTACATAAGTGAAAAATAGGCTTCGTTGTAGAACTAATCAAATTTGGATGAGCATTTAAACTCATATATATTGTAATTGCGTTGATTTAGTATGTAGATGCACAGAATTTAAACCAAAATAAAGTGGCTTTAGGACGGATACAACACTCAATATGAAAAAAGAACTTTAAAAATCACGATTTTGAGACAAGATGGAAGCCATATATCATTTTGAAGTGGATCACGTGATACTTTCATATCATGGTCATGTGATCGTTTCATATAAGAGGTGTTATTATTATTTTAATTTTTATTTAAAAAACTACTGAATATATTTCGTTGAATTTTTTTTATATATTTTAAGGAACAATTTGAATATTACCTAAAAATTTCGAAGCAATTTGTGAATTTTAAATCCGCTTAAAAAATGTTTGAAAAATTAGGTCCCATAGGGCTCAATGTATTTCATTTTTTCAACCCGGGTTCAATCCAAAACTAATTAGGTGATATTATTCATTTATATTCCCATAAGTTCTACAGACCGTCTGAACAACATACTAAAATGTCATTTTGATTATGTCATTTTTACGGCAGTTATCGTGCTAACGGACAGACAGACAGACAGACAGAATGAACAAAGTCATAAACACTTTTCAACTTTGTTGTAAAATGTTAATAATACAATACTCAAAGTCATCACAATACTAACATTTTCACCAATTGAACGCGAAAACAATCGTATGTTTGTAAGTACATAGTTTTCTTTTTAACACTTTACAACAAAGTTGAAAAGTGTTTATGACTTTGTTCATTCTGTCTGTCTGTCTGTCTGTCTGTCTGTCTGTCTGTCCGTTAGCACGATAACTGCCGTAAAAATGACTTAATCAAAATGAAATTTTTGTATGTTGTTCAGACGGTCTATAGGACCTATGGGAATATAAATGAATAATATCACCCAATTACTTTTGGATTGAACCCGGGTTGAAAAAATGGAATACATTGAGCCCTATGGGACCTAATTTTTCAAACATTTTTTAAGTAGATTTAAAATTCACAAATTGCTTCAAAAATTTTAGGTGATATTCAAATTGTTCCATAAAATATATAAAAAAAATTCAGCGAAATATAGTCGGTAGTTTTTTAAATAAAAATTAAAATAATAATAACACATCTTATATGCAGCGATGACGTGACCATGATATGGAAAGATGACGTGCCCCACTTCAAAATGATATATGGCATCCATCTTGTCTCAAAATCATGATTTTTAAAGTTCTTTTTAATTCATATTGAATGTTGTAACCGTAAAAAACCCACTTTATTTTTGCTTAAATTCTATGCATCTACATACTGAAACAACGCAATTACAATATATTTGATTTTAAATGCTCATCCAAATTTGATTAGTTCTACAACGAAGTCTATTTTTCACCTATGTAAAATGTAAACAGCAAAATATGTAGAATGAGTTGTATTAGAATTGCTGTATTTCTTTAACACAAAATCATTTGTTTCATGGAGTCTGCATAGCTGATATGAATGAAATATTCATTATTTTCACAAAAAGAAGGACGATTTTTTTCGATGAAGTTTTCGGCATAGAGTTTAATTACTTGTAGCTCCACGGTCTTAATTTTAAAATAAATTAATATAGTATTGTGATGAATGAGATTAATGTGAAATTATTTATGAATGAAATGCTGCTTTTATAGAGAGAGCCAGGCGTGTTATTTTTTCTATGACGTCATTTGAAAGAATTTCATTTTGTTTCGATGAAGTTTTCGATGAAGTATTGCGATAAGTTTTAAAATATTACCGAGGAATGTATTGCATTTTAGACATGTTTAAATAAAATTGCATTGAAGTTGGAAAGTATTTCATAATCAATGCTTTAAGCATGATTTATCTTTCTTGTGTACTATACATTTAACTCATATATTACTTTTCCGACAAATGAATGAATGTTGATATTAATGGGACAAAAACACAAAAAGGTTTTTTCAATCCATATCTGATTAAAAATCAATAATATTTTGTTGTTATCGAACATAATAAGCACATTTAATTCTAGATAATTCCATTGTTCCGTTGGGCGCTGTGCTGTTTTAACTTTACTGAGAAGGTTAAAGAAAACGTACAATATCTGGAGTATAGTGTGCATTTTCGCTCTGTTAATTATGCAATTTGTTTCTAAATAAAAAATTACATAGAAAAGTGCTCTTCTTCAAAAAATTTCTCATAAATTTCTCCTTTTTAGCACTTTACAAGACTTTATAGCATAGATGAAAAGTATTTATGACTTTATTCATTCTGTCTGTCTGTCTGTCCGTTAGCACGATAACTGCCGTAAAAATGACTTTATCAAAATGAAATTTTAGTATGTTTTTCAGACGGTCTGTTGGATCTATGGGAATGTAAATGAATAATATCTCCCAATTAGTTTTGGATTGAAACCTGGTTGTAAAATGAAATACATTGAACCTTGTGGGACCTAATTTTTCAAACATTTTTTAAGCGATATTAAAATTCACAAATTGCTTCGAAAATTTTAGGCAATATTCAAATTGTTCCATAAAATATATAAAAAGAAATCCAGTAATATATGTTAGGCAGTTTTTTAAATAAAAATTATTTAATATAGGGAGAAAAACAAATTCAATTAAATTCTGACTCTTGCTATATCCTTCAGAACGACAAAAGAGATATATTATATAATAAATATATTTCCAAGAGTTTAATTACTTTATATTAGCCGCCTTCGGCGATCAACTTGTTTGCTACCCTTGAAAATTCTGACTGTGGCAAACTCGCTGGTGCGACCTACCAGAAAGGTGTAAGATAACTATTTGAACTGCTAGGAAGTGCCACCCAATTTAGCCCGGAACCCAGTGAGGGAGGCATCCTCTGGGACCGTACCCTCCTGCCCCTACCACCAACTTCTCGGAAGGACTTACGGACCCATCTGGTTAACTTGATCGTACTCCGCGTGAACACTGCAGCAGTTTTGGCAGTGGCGGGAATCAAACCTGGGCCTACCGAGTGCAATTCCCGCGCGCTAACCACTGGGCTACCGCGCCCTCCGTGGCTATCTCCATAACTTTCTTTTTAATCACTCAATTTAGACCGGAACGATCCACATGTTTAACGTGATCGTACTCCGCAGGAACACGGCGGCAGTTTTGGCAGTGGCGGAAATCGAACCCTGGCCTACCGAGTGCAATTCCCGCGCTCTACCCACTAGGCTACCGCGCACTCCGCGACAATCTCCATAAATTTCTTTTTATTCACCTAATTCAGACCGGAACCCAGTGGGAGAGGCATTCACAGGGACCATCCTCCACTTCCTCTATCCCCAACCTCTCATAAGGACTTACGGACCCACATGTTTAACGTGATCGTACTGCGCGTGAACACAGCGGCAGTTTTGGCAGTAGTGGGAAACGAACCCGGGTTTACCGAGTGCAATTCCCGCTCGCTAACCACTGGGCCACCGCGCCCTCCTGGACAATCTCCATAACTTTATTTTTATGCACCCAATTTAGACCGGAACCCAGTGGGGGAGACAACCACAAGGACCGTACCCTCCTTCCCCTACCACCAACCTCTCGGAAGGACTTACGGACCCACATGTTTAACGTGATCGTACTCCACGTGAACATGGCAGCAGTTTTGGCTGTGGCGGGATTCGAACCCGGGCCTACCGAGTGCAATTCCCACGCGCTAACTTCTCGAGCGTTAATTTAAATATTATAATGACCATATGCTAAGCTTCTAATTCCATCATAATCATTCCATCGTTCCATCTTTTAAAATATCCATAAATTTAAATATCCATTTAAAAACCCATCAATCCACCATAATTCAATCATAGAAATTTTATAATGACCATATGCTAAGCTCTTAATTCCATCATTTAAAATATCACTTAATTTTCTAACCCGATGCACGATCGTTAGCAAAAATTTTCAAATAAAAAAATAAACGCCTTTTCTCGACCAATTTACAATCTCCCGAAATTTCCATGGAATAAGTTCCATTCTATATATCAAACATCCAAAATAGTTACGCGCTTCACAAAAGCATTCAAACAAAAATAAAAGTCAAAAATATTCTTCTTTTTTAACACTTTACAACAAAGTTGAAAAGTGTTTATGACTTTGTTCATTCTGTCTGTCTGTCTGTCTGTCTGTCTGTCCGTTAGCACGATAACTGCCGTAAAAATGACTTAATCAAAATGAAATTTTAGTATGTTGTTCAGACGGTCTGTGGGACCTATGGGAATATAAATGAATAATATCACACAATTAGTTTTGGATTGAACCCGGGTTGAAAAAATGAAATACATTGAGCCCTATGGGACCTAATTTTTCTAACATTTTTTAAGCGGATTTAAAATTCACAAATTGCTTCGAAAATTTTAGGTAATAGTCAAATTGTTCCATAAAATGTATAAAAAAAAATTCAGCTAAATATATTCAGTAGTTTTTTAAATAAAAATTAAAATAATAATTACACATCTTATATGAAACGATCACGTGACCATGATATGAAACGATCACATGACCCACTTCAAAATGAGATATGGCATCCATCTTGTTTCAAATTCGTGATTTTTTAAAGTTCTTTTTAATTCATATTGAGTGTTGTATCCATCCTAAAACTACTTTATTTCTGCTTAAATTCTGTGCATCTACATACTAAAACAACACAATGACAATATATTTGAGTTTAAATTCTCATTCAAATTTGATTATTTCTACAATTAAGCCTATTTTTCACCTATGTAAAATGTAAACAGCAAAATATGTAGAATGAGTTGTATTAGAATTACTGTATTTCTTTAACACAAAATAATTCAGTCCATGGAGTCTGCATGGCTGATATGAATGAAATATTAATTGATTTTATAAACAGAAGGACGATATTTTTCGATGAAGTTTTAAGCATAAAGTTTATGAATTGTAGCTCCATGGTCTTAATTTTTAAATAAAATAAATTATTATAGTATTGTGATGAATGAAATGGAGAAAGTTATGAATGAAATCCTGCTTTTATAGAGAGATCCAGGCGTGTTATTTTTTCTATGACGTCATTTGAATTAATTTCAGTTGTTTTCAATGAAGTTTTCAAATATAATAAATTATCGTAGTATTATGATAGATTTAAAAATATTACCGTGGAATGTATTGCATTTTAGAGATATTTAAACCACGCAATTTATATTTCAATGCCGTCTTTTGAATGAAATTCATTTTTTTCAATGAAGGTCTAAGTTTTCAAATATAATAAATCAATGTAGTATCGTGATAAGTTTTAAAATATTACCGAGGAATGTATTGCATTTTCGACTTTTTTAAATAAAATTGCATTGAAGTTGGAAAGTGTTTCATAATCAATGCTTTAAGCATGATTGATCTTTCTTGTTTCTCGTAACCCGATGCACGATCTCCATGGAAACGGAGTGACGTCACCGGCTGCGCGTGCAGATTAAGTGGGAGCTCTTCGGCGTGATGTCGTCGAGAACATTAGTTCATTAAAATCGGGATTGTGCGGCCATTTATAATTATTTCTTGAACAGATTGTTCTTGTAAGAAAGCCAGATCCTTGAGCTTTCTAAATATGTAAATTAGTCGAACAGCTCGATACTTTTTCGGATGCGAGGATTTAAAAACGAAAGTTCGTCTTTTTGAGCCGAAAGTGACATTTGTTTTAAAATCTTTAAAAAATATTACAATGTGTCTCTGAGATTTGAAATTGATATAGTTTGACACGTAATTGTCTGCTCTTTCCGGTCATGTGATTTGTTTTATTCTACGACGTTTGTATGGTGGACGGAAAAGTGGGAAAAACAGTCAAAATCGCATAAAACAATGAGTAACAACAACAACAAAAAATAATTCAAATTTTAAAAATCGGTTTTGACGTGTCACCAATGTACCACCACCCCCTCTTGTAACTTGCCACCCCAAAAGGGGCTAATGACGTCACAAAAATAAATTGTATCGCGGCTACTTCATACAATAATAATTGAGACTATTAAGTCTCTTGATCACTGAGCAATAAATAAACCCTTTTATGCACGATAATGTCAAATTTTGTACTATGCTACTATGTTAAAGAATCTGATGTGGGCAGCACATGACTTTCCTTATATAATGCAATGAATTTACAACTTTTACAATTAAAACACATGTTAATCTTATAGTAGATACGTATATTCTTTCAAAGATAGTAAATTTTCTTGAATAAGTCGTCATTTGCACTGATTTAGCGTCAGTTTTATCCATTTGGAGGATTTTCGTTAATTTGGCAACATTTTAAAATGTCCCCAAGTTGGCGACACTCCGCTGAATTCGTCGCCAAAATCTCACCAAGCGTAGGACGGAGAAATAAGTTATGCTTACAGCAGATAAATGACTATTGGCGTTCAAATGCAGAAGTGTTACTCAAAGTATCTTTTTAACACTTTACAACAAAGTTGAAAAGTGTTTATGACTTTGTTCATTCTGTCTGTCTGTCTGTCTGTCTGTCTGTCTGTCTGTCCGTTAGCACGATAACTGCCGTAAAAATGACTTAATCAAAATGAAATTTTTGTATGTTGTTCAGACGGTCTATAGGACCTATGGGAATATAAATGAATAATATCACCCAATTACTTTTGGATTGAACCCGGGTTGAAAAAATGGAATACATTGAGCCCTATGGGACCTAATTTTTCAAGCATTTTTTAAGCGGATTTAAAATTCACAAATTGCTTCGAAAATTTTAGGCAATATTCAAATTGTTCCATAAAATATATAAAAAAAAATTCAGCGAAATATATTCAGTAGTTTTTTGAATAAAAATTAAAATAATAATAACACCTCTTATATGAAGCGATCACGCGTCCATGTGAAACGATCACATGACCCACTTCAAAATGATATATGGCATCCATCTTGTCTCAAAATCGTGATTTTTATTCTTTTTAATTCATATTGAGTGTTGTATCCATCCTAAAACTACTTTATTTTTGCCTAAATTCTGTGCATCTACGTACTTTAACAACGCAATGACAATATATTTCAGTTTAAATGTTCATACAAATTTGATTATTTCTACTATTAAGCCTATTTTTCACCTATGTAAAATGTAAACAGCAAAATATGTAGAATGAGTTGTATTAGAATCGCTGTAATTCTTTAACACAAAATCATTTAGTCCATGGAGTCTGCATGGCTGATATGAATGAAATATTCATTGATTTTAGAAAGAGAAGGACGATAATTTTCGATGAAGTTTTACGCATAAAGTTGTACTTACTTGTAGTTCCATGGTCTTAATTTTTAAATAATATAAATTATTATAGTATTGTGATGAATTACATGAATGGGGGAATTATTTATGAATGAAATGTTGCTTTTATAGAGAGAGCCAGGCGTGTTATTTTTTATGACGTCATTTGAATGAATTTCAGTTGTTTTCAATGAAATTTTCAAATATAATAAATTATCGTAGTATTATGATAATTCTAAAATTATTACCGAGGAATGTATCACATTTTAGAGATGTTTAAACCAGGCAATTTATATTTTAATGCCGTCATTTGAATGAAGTTAATTTTTTTCGATGAAGGTTTAAGGTTTCAAATATAATAAATTAATGTAGTATTGTGATAAGTTTTAAAATATTACCGAGGAATGTATTGCATTTTAGACATGTTTAAATAAAATTGCATTGAAGTTGGAAAGTGTTTCATAATCAATGCTTTAAGCATGATTGATCTTTCTTGTTTCTAGAATGCAACGAGCTAGATCCACCAGAATGATGTCACCAAATTTATCGCATGTTATTACATATGAAAAGTGAACATGATTCTTAATAAGAAATATTGTTTTTATTTTATATAAATTTTTGATAATTTTTTTGAAAAATGTGCAATATCTCGAGAACGATTCATTTTAGCGTTCTAAAATTTTTTTATATATTTTATGGAATAATTTAAATATTTCCTAAAACTTGCGAAGCAATTTGTGAATTTCAAATTCGCTTAAAAAATGTTTGAAAAATTAGGTCCCATAGGGTTCAACGTATTTCATGTTTTCATTCCGGGTTCAATCCAAAACTAATTGGGTTATATTATTCATTTATATTCTCATAGGTCCATCAGACCTTCAGATAAACATACTAAAATTTCATTTTGATAAAGTCATTTTTACGGCAGTTATCGTGCTAATGGACAGACAGAATGAAAAAGTTATAAACACTTTTTAACTATGTTGCAAAGTTTTAATGAAAATTGCGCAAAAACTATTAAAATATTTATAATTTGGTGGCATCATATCTATCATGCCGATGAATTGCATTCATTAGGTTGATTTATGTTAATGCACAGCCTCTCATAGTTATAAGGAAAGTCAGTTTTCATAAAATTTTATAGAAAACATTTACACAGGAACATTATTATAATTATATGCAAAGTTTTAGTTATTCAAATCTTGTTACAATAACCGCTTACAACATTATTTAATCAAGAAAAAATTCATACAGCACTCCAATTTTCATCATTTACCTGCTTCTTAATTATAATGACAGTTAATTTATTTGTATTTAACTTATTACACAGACGATAAGTTTTAGATACGTAAGCAAATTTTGGTACATACCGACCTACTATGAGTAATTCAAAATTTTTTATCCTTTGTTTGCAGACAATTTAAAAATACCCCGCAGAAAGATGTCAAATAAAGTGGAGGGTACTAAATGAGGGGAATTTGCATTGAAGTGGCATGTCTATTCAAAATATTGCTATACATAAGTCAAAAGGTGCAGTTGATGACGTGAACAAAAGATGAATATGTGATTCCATTAAATAAAAACATGTGTCAAAAAGAAACTAACCAAAATATATCGAAGACATACAGTGGGTATGAAGGTTCTGCAAAAACAGGCAGCAGAGAAAGTTTGCAAATATTTTGAATGTATATGTATCCCGATGTTGCAAGCTGTCGCAAGTATTTTAAAAAAAATCTGATGTAGGCAACACATGACTTTCCTTATATAATGCAATGAATTTGCTACTTTTGCAGTTAAAAAAATTTTATTCTTATAGTAGATACTTATATTCTTTCAAAGATATTGAATTTTCTTGAATTAGTCGACTTTTTCATTGATTTAGCGTCATTTTTATCCATTTGGCGAGATTTCTGTTAATTTGGCAACAATTAAAAATGTCGCCAAGTTGGCGACATTCCGCCAAATTCGGCGCCAAAATCTCGCCAAGCGTTATGGACGGAGAAATAAGTTATTCTTATAGCAGATAAATAATAATTGGCGTTCAAATACAAAAGTATTACTCAAAGTATCTTTTTTCCTGAATGGAACGCGCTAGATCCACGAGATTGATGTCACCAAATTTATCGCATGGTATTACATATGAAAAGTGAACATGTTTCTCAATAGGAAATATTTTATTTTTATTTTATATAACTTTTTGATAATTTTTTTGAAAAATGTGCAATATCTCGAAAACGGTTCATGTTTGCGTTCTAAAATTTATGTCAATCGTTTTCTAATGAAAAATTACATAAGAAATGTCTATTTGCGTAACTTTATTAGCAGTTTTGATTTGTTGACGATTTTTTAAAAATTTCACTCGAAAATTTACGGGGGGTTCTAAACATTCGATTGCGAATAAAAACAATAGGCTGCCAGTGTTTACGGATTGTGACTTTTGTACCAAATTTCATTCGAATAGGTCCATTCGTTCGTCAGTTATCGTCTCCACAGTCTCACTGACACACACACACACACACACAGACATCACTTCAAAAATGTTTGATTCGTGATCAGGGATGCTTGAAACGTGCTCTCCCGTCGAAAACTCGATTTCGAATTTTCGACCCCGTCACAATACTTTCCTTATACATCATGTATATAAGGAAAGTAATAAATATGGTAGATAACAATTTTTCAAATTTTTAAATAAAATAAATTATTATAGTATTGTGATGAATGAAACGATTGGAAAAATGTTTATGAATGAAATGCTGCCTTTATATAGAGGCAATTTATATTTCGATGACGACATTTGAATAAAGTTAATTTGTTTTCGATGAAGTTTTCAAATATAATAAATTATTGTAGTATTATGATAATTTTAAAAATATTACCGAGGAATGTATCGCATTTTAGAGATGTTTATATAAAATTGCATTGAAGTTGGAAAGTGTTTCATAATAAAAAGTTTATGCATGATTGATCTTTCTTGTTCTTACAAGTTTCAGACGACCAAGAATAAATAATTGGGAAAAATACTAAACTTTGAACTCAGGAGTTCTTCTATGCAACCAATTGTTTGATTTACGTAAATAGTATGTTTATTTGGAGGATTTTCATTTTGCATCAGCAATAATGCGAACGGGAAACTTCACAAGTGATCAATAGACTGCAGAAAATATGAACACAGCTGTACTGTAGCATGGCAGAAGAAAAATATCTATAGAAAGCATCAAGTTTTCATTAAATAGTTAATTGATGAATATTGAGATAAATATACCGATACAGCATATAGAAACAAAATATGAAATAAAACTAGGTTCTACAATAAGAATAAGTAGAATCTTTAACTAGATTCTAGAACTTACAACCTCAAATATTATATTTATCTATCTGCGCTGCCGCCGCTATTTGACAAATTTCTCGTTTCTCGAGATTCTTTGCCTAAATCGCAAAAACTATTGCATATAAAAATATGGAATTTGGTATACGTTTAGGAAATTCTTTGGGGAATACGCTGAAATAAACCGTTTTTGATATATATTGTAGTTTAAGAAATATTTAATGTCAAAGACAAAATAGAATTTTAGCTGTGCGTTTTCGTCCTGGATAGACTGACAATAGCAAGACCTCGAATTTTTGCAGGCAGGTATCTATGGGTGAAAGTTTTCAGAACGGAGCCCGCTGTTTTTAATATCGATGTAGTTCTTCAGATATTTTACTTCTTATGCACTTCTGAAATAAACTTTTTTTTTCGTATCGGCACATCTAGCGATTTCTCTGTCTTGTACCGTAAAAACCATGCATACAAAAATGGGAGATTTGGTACATTTATAGAGAAATAATAGGGTAACACGGTGAAATAAACCGTTTATAAATTTAAATTTTAGTTTGGCATGAACTAGCTCGTAAAGCGAGCTCATGATCAAGGACTTCAGTTTTTGAATTCAACGGGATAAGAAAAATCCCTGCTTTTCCCTCCTGCAGAAAATAGGCAGGGATAGAAAATATATTTTTGAAAGTAGAATTTTTAGGAAAGATAGATATGAAGCGAGCTCTGCAAGCACAGCGAGTAGAAGGCGAAGTCTCCCGAAGGAGGTTACGCAAGAGGAGCGAGCAGGGGCAGAGCCCCCCTAGTATTAAAACAAGAAAGATCAATCATGCTTAAAGCATTGATTATGAAACACTTTCCAACTTCAATGCAATTTTATTTAAACATGTCTAAAATGCAATACATTCCTCGGTAATATTTTAAAACTTATCGCAATACTACATTAATTTATTATATTTGAAAACTTAAACCTTCATCGAAAAAAATGAACTTCATTCAAATGATGGCATTGAAATATAAATTGCCTGGTTTAAACATCTCTAAAATGTGATACATTCCTCGGTAATAATTTTAGAATTATCATAATACTACGATAATTTATTATATTTGAAAACTTCATTGAAAACAACTGAAATTCATTCAAATGCCGTCATAGAAAAAATAACACACCTGACTCTCTCTATAAAAGCAGCATTTCATTCATAAATAATTTTCCATTCATGTCACTCATCACAATAATATAATAATTTAATTTATTTAAAAATTATCACCATGGAGCTACAAGTAATTAAACTCCGTAAAACTTCATCGAAAAAAATCGTCCTTCTCTTTGTAAAATCAATTAATATTTCATTCATATCAGCTATGCAGACTCCATGAACTAAATGATTTTGTGTTAAAGAAATACAGCAATTCTAATACAACTGATTCTACATATTTTGCTGTTTACATTTTACATGGGTGAAATATAGGCTTCGTTGTAAAAATAATCAAATTTGGATGAGCATTTAAACTCAAATATATTGTAATTGCGTTGTTTCAGTATGTAAATGCACCGAATGTAAGCAAAAATAAAGTAGTTTTAGGACGGATGCAACACTCAATATGAATTAAAAAGAACTTTAAAAATCACGATTTTGAGACAAGATGGATGTCATATATCATTTTGAAGTGGATCACGTGATTTTTTCATATCATGGTCACGTGATCGCTTCATATAAGAGGTGTTATTATTATTTTATTTTTTATTTAAAAATCTACTAAATGTATTTCGCTGAATTTTTTTTATATATTTTATGGAACAATTTGAATATTACCTAAAATTTTCGCAATTTGTGAATTTTAAATCCGCTTAAAAAATGTTTGAAAAATTAGGTCCCATAGGGCTCAATGTATTTCATTTTTCCAACCCGGGTTCAATCCAAAACTAATTGGGTGATATTATTCATTTATATTCCCATAGGTCCTACAGACCGTCTGAACAACATACTAAAATTTCATTTTGATTAAGTCATTTTTACGGCAGTTATCGTGCTAACAGACAGACAGACAGCATGAACAAAGTCATAAACACTTTTCCACTTTGTTGTAAAGTGTTAAAAAGTAGGTGCTGCCGCCGCTGTTGTTTGACAAATTTCTCACTTCTCGAGATTATTTTCTTCGTACCGCAAAAGCTATTGCGATCTTTGCTACACTTGTAGAAAAAACTTTGAGGAATAAGCTGAAATAAACCATTTTTAACCGTTGAAACTGGAACCTTTTCAAAACATCGCATATAGATAGAAATGATATAAATGCATGTGGAGCACAACTAAAATGATGATATAAGTCAAACAGGAAAATTGCATAAACAGTATTATTATATATAAACTTAAAATTGATTTTTTAAGTGGTCTTTTGAATCGGATGTGAAACAGAAAATTCTAAATGGAAAAATAAGTAATGTATAAACTACGAAAATAAACATAAAACTTTATTTGAGTTAAGGATATACATTTCTTTTCCGACTTCTAAGCGGAATAATTAATTAATTGTAAGCTCATTGCAGAACCTAAACTGCTTATTTCAGTGCGATTATCATTTAAAACTCTCGTTACAAAACAAAAAAAAATGGCTAATGAACCACATAACTGTACTTATTCATTAAAACTGAAAAGGGAAAAGAACTTCTTTAATTAATTTTTAATTGTGGAACCGCATAAAATAAATAATTCATGAACTGCTCTAAATTCATGAATTTGGTTAAAAAAAAATACAAATATGATTATAATTCTGTAAACAAGAGATGGAAATATTTTGTTTCTTTAGGGATTAATCTGCGAAAAATCAAATAAAATTTATAAAAGTAGATCAATATAATTATATAGTAGTATCATTATTAGATAATATATCAAATAATCGCTCAATAACTGCTGCAATAATAGTACAATAAAATAAAGCTTCCTCGTAAAATACAGCGTACATACAAAATTAAACTGGCCAACCAGTTTCAAAGGCAAAAGCAACCTTCAATCTTCAGTACTGTCAAGAAGTGTGATGTCACTGACTCCAGTTAGGATGGGAACTGAAAATAAGAGCGCACACGTGGCTGAAGGTAAGATAACAAATTTGCCAACGTCGCGTAAAGGGGAAACCAAAACAACTGGTAGGAAACTACGAACACACAAAACCATTGAAGAAAAAAAAAGAGAACTGAAAACAGAATAGGAACAACTTAATACTGAGAAAACCTATTAAACTAGTAACGAAAGAAACTTGAGAAGTTAAACCAGTTGTAAAAAATAAGTAGAAATTATTGTAAGCAAGTATTGTTTCCAATAAGTCAAACCAGTGTTTTGGCGTCTGGCAAGAAAGAGGTATAATTAATCAATCATGTATTCAGTATATATGTATTGATTGGATTCTGCATGGACTAAAATGAATTTATCGACAAAAATTAAGGTAGTTCCTTATCTATTTACCTACAGTTACCTCAAATGCTTATCTGTTTATCTGTGAAAAAATGAGTAAAACATGACTCTTTAATAATCCAAGTCAAATTGGCGACACATAAATTTTAATTTACAAACATTTACAAACTTCCTTGATAAGTTTTTTACATAGGTTATGTAAGACAAACTAAAAACAATTTTCACATGCGACAAAATTTTTATCGTAGTAACATAAATCACTGTGCTTGTCAAGGAATTGTTACTTGACACTTCTTTAACATCTGACACTTTAATAATAATTATAGATTTAGTAATACTGCCATTTCTATATGTAATTGTTTCTATTTTTACGAATTAGTGCATGCTAAAATACAGGAATTTTGGAACACAGTATTGAAAAATAGAATACAGTATTGAAAAATATGGCTAATTTTACAGTATGTTGGTTGAAATATATTTGGTTTCAACCAAATATATTTCAACCAACATACTGTAAAATTAATTTACAGGAGGTTATCAACACAAAACTATTTCTTTTTATTACTATTATTACTGGCCATATATGATCATAATAGTACAAAATGCTCAGGATCAAAACACAGAAAAAAATAGACAGAACTTCTTGTAATAAGATAGTTCTGAACTTCATTTTTATCAAGAATAAAATTATAATACTATAAATAATTTTGAAAAATAAGGCTAATTTTCAAATCATTAGTCTTTGCCATAAAATAAAACATTTGAATTATATTTACACTGTTTAAATCAACTTTAATAATTTATCTAATATTTCTTTCTCACACTTATTTGTTACTGGACTGCAAAATTTTATCACTACATAATAAAAACCAAAACAAATCAACGTATTCCTCTATCTACTACACATTGGGGTACTACCTTTTCTAACCGAGCCCTAGGTTAACTAAATCTTAACAATCGGTTCAGTAGATTTTCCAATCAATAACACTGGTATTGAAAATGAATTCAAATACACTTTGCGTGTGGTCACTTTCTTGTCAATCATAATGGTGTTAATAGTAAGTCAACTGATCGGATAGGAACTATCTTTTAGAAGAAAATACCTTATGCAACTAGGCACGAAACGATTTATAGATCCTGGGGGAATTATGAGCATGTTCTTCAAGGTGACCTAGATATAACTTTTGAACATACTCTTAGATTGAAAAACGTTGTATAGTGTCAAATACAGACATGCTTATAGTAACAGCTCTCATGATATTTAAAAATTGTTCTTCTTTGAATTTTATGCACTCACCATGAGGGCCATTTCTTTCTATAGAAACCTTTCACTTATGGAAAATTAATATATTAATTTTTCAACATTTATTATCACATGCAGCTATTTCTAAATCTACATTTAAATAACAATATTCTAGCGTGTATTTCAGGAAATCCCTTTTAAACAGGTCTTAAAAATTTAAAAAATTATATTTTTAAAATATGCAATAGAATATTAAATCATGTACATAAATAAATAAAATATTTAAATATTATAAGGTGTTTATTGAAACACTCTTGGTATTGTATTCATTTTCATAAAATAGTCGTAAAACATTGATAACCTTTAAAAGATAAAAGCGCAGCATTCTGAAACTAATTTACCACGGCAAATATTCCATATCCTAAGATATTGTGAGTTAAAAATAATAAAATATCCATAAAGTAGGATTAACTGTCAACACTTTGGCAACAGGATGTAAAGTGTTTCACTGATTACTTTTTCTTTGACATTAAACGCACATCATTGAAGAAGAAGATTTAAGTCAACTATCGTTTGAATATTTCTGAACGTAGGCAGGAAATTTTATTCGAACATATTTGCATAAAAATGTGTTACACTTTGTTGGTCTTGAATACCTTAAAAGAGAAATTTTAGAATTATACTAGAACTTGAAGATCCGATTGATGATTTTTAATGCAAAGCATAGTTTCTAATTTTAAGTAAATGTTAAGTGAATTGAATGAGTTTAATTTAAAGGTTCTATTGGGTAAAATATATATAGGATTCTATTGCAAGACCTTATTCATCTCTTTAACTTTTGATTCAAGATTTTTAGAGCTGCAGAAGCAAGGTCAATGAATAGGAAACTGAATACGCGTTATCGATTGCAAAAGTTTGCAGCGCCTCTAGAGGCAAATTGAAGAAGTTAAAATTTATATCTCAAAAACGAAGCAAGATATGTGAAAACTTGTAGAGAGAAAAGTTGTAGAGCGTTCTCCATTAAGTACGAAAAAACGAGCGGTTTGTAGATAACATATACACAAGTGATAAAAATGAGGTCAACAGAAAGAAATAAAAATTGTACTGCATAAGTTGTCTGCAATTTTTTTACAATATTTATTAATTACTGCCTAATATATGATTCTAAATAAATTAAAATTAACTTATTACACGGATAATTATTTTTCTATGATTTTTTGCCATTTCTTTTAGAAGTATTTCAGTACTAAACGAGACATTTGCATAATTTGTGCTTTTCCTTGACTTCATCTTTAAGTCTATGTACATGTTAAGTGTAGACCACACGTATTTTCACATTAAATGCAAAAAGCATCAATAACTTTGAAGTGTTAATGTATCTTCCTTCGATTTAGAGATAGGAATTATATTTTCGTCTATGTGCTAGCTTTCTCAATCGATAACACATAGTCGCCTACTTAATAGTAGATCCTGCTTCTGCAGCTCACTCTTGACCCTGCTTCGGCAGAACACTTTAAGGGTGAAAGGGTGAGCATCAGTAAATTTTCTGCCCTATCCGCGCTTTGTTAACTTTCGCGGCACACATATTTCGCCGAAATTTTGCTCAAACAGTTGCGAAATATTTTCTTATAGATAAAATGCTATGCTTAGATTATATTAAAACTAAATTTAATACCCAATAATACGTAAAATATATGTTTTATTTTAATTTAAAATATGTTTGGTGCTGCCATATGTTGTCGTAATTTAATTCATACCGACTATTTTTATTTTTTAATGAACATTTTTAAATGTCTATTCCTCCTAATACGCTATTAAATACAACAACAGATCATATATAATGCCATAATCACGGAAACGTAATTGAACTTGGACTTGAAGACAAAGGAACTTGAAGACAAAACTGCAGTCCTCAGTGATGTACATTCAGATCCCTTATCAAATTTATAGAATGATAAATTACCTTTCCGTGATTGTGGCATTATTATATATGATCTGTTGTTGTATTTAACACTGCATTAGAAGGAATAGATATTTAAAAATGTTCATTAAAAAATAAAAATAATCGGTATGAATTAAATTACGACAACAGATGGCAGCACCACAAATATTTTGGATTAAAATAAAAAATATATTCTATGTTTTTTGGGGCATTAAATTTAGTTTTAATATAATCTAAGCATTGCATTTTATCTTTTAGAAAATATTTCACAACTGTTTGAGCTGAATTTCGGCGAAATATGTGTGCCGCGAAAGTTAACAAAGCGCGGATAGGGCAGAAGATTTACTGACGCTCACCCTTAATCAAAGATTAAAGGGAGAAGGTAACCCCGTATAATGAATGTACGTTAACAGAAAGATGGAACTAAAAAAATGCTTGTGAGGGCAGTTTTTTATTATTCTTTCCCTGCTATCCATAGGAATTCTGACCATTTCTACCCTCACTTAGCTCGTGCATAACGGCTAGTGGTCACTGAATGTGACATATACGTTCTTAATAAAAGCTCAGAACATCAAAATTGTTTCAAAGGGGCGCGGTAGCCCTGTGGTTAGCGCGCTGGAGTTGCACTCGGTAGGCCCGGGTTCGATTCCAGCCACTGCCCAAACTGCCGCAAACTGTCTAAATTGGGTGGCATTTCCCGGCCGTCCAAACAGATACCTTACACCTTTCTGGTAGGTCGGACGGTCTGGGTCGAAGAAGGAGTAAATTTTTTCAAATTAAATCACGGAAAAGGAGCATGTTTTATCGCCCAGTTAATATGGAAATTGAGGTATTATATGTATATTTCACCTCAGATCACTGAATGATGCCGTATTTTCAAAGTGTTCAAATATTTTTATCTGAAAATCATTTATTAATGAAAAATATTTTCAATAATTTGATTAGAAGACTAACCAACACATACGATTTCGGTATTCGAAGAGTAAACTCTGTGCTATGCGGTTATAAATGCAATCAAAATTTGCATAAAAATATAATTGTGAAATAAAGTAAAATAAAATCGTCTGTTATAACTATAAATTAAAATAAACGACTGGTTTTGCATAAATAGAGTTAACTAAAACAATTAGGATATTTGTTTTCTGCATATGACAGTGAAAAACGAACTTTATGTGTCTAGCCGTCGTCGACTTATAGCTGGACGAATAGATGGAATGAAACATTTGAAATTTTAAACGGAAGCTTATCTATACATACAGACTGTATGAAAAGCAGAAAAAATGTTTCATTGATATATTTTTCTCTTTTTAGTATAATCTTTTGGTATGTTTTTTAAGTATATCCCCTAACTACATTTAGAGATACATGGCTTTAAATCTCTTAGAAACATTTCCGTTGGATGCTATTACCCAGCATCAAAAGAAGTCGGAACTGAAAAGAAATCTAGTCCAGGGAATATTTCATAAACCTTTTCTCAGAAAAAATGTCAGACTAAATGGATTAAAAAGGGACTTTTTCTTTTTTTCAAGTCTTTTTATGCTTTTAGATATGTGTTCCTTTTCAGGTTTTTACTTTTATTTTGTACATTTTTCTTCTACAACTAATGAAATTTGTAATTTATCAACATTTGAAACAAACACTACGCATATAGTTGATTTGTCATATATAGAATATCCGTCTATATGAGAAAGTTTATTTCTCATATAGAAAGAAAATTTTTCATATATAAAAACTTTCTGTATATGAGAAAGTAACTTTCTTGTACTAATACTTACCTTAACTTTTTTATATAGGAGAAAGTTAACTCTAACTTGCTCTATATACGAAAGTGACTTGTTCATATAGAAAAACTCTCTGTAAAGGAGAAAGTAAGTCTCCCGTAATAATAATCACTTTCTCATCTAGAGAAAACATGGTTTTCCTTTCGTAGTTAATTTCACATAGTTTCGCATTCGTGATTCTGATGAAAAATTACATAATATAATCTTCTGAACTCTCTCTCTCTCTCTCTCTCTCACTGTATCTCTCTCTTTGTATCTCTCTTTCTGCCCCTCTCTCTATCTCTGCCCCCCCTCTCGCTCATTTCCCCCTATATCTCTTCGTGTACGTGTGTGTGTCTGTAAGATGTTTCAACACAATAACTGAATACAAATTCACAAGGAATGTGGGGAACTGCTGCATGTAAAAATACATGTTCTCTAAACTTTCTTGATAAAAAGGGATGATAACCAAGAATGAATACTCATATAGCTATAAAATTCCCCATATATATTATGCTTGGTATATGCGTTTGATATACAACAAAACTAAAATGTAAGATACCGATATATCGCTCACCTCTTCACAAACTGTGTCTCAATTTCGTGGTTTTCACTCCTCGGCAAAACACAGTATGACATGATTTGATGGATGTCAAACAACTGGAGCCTAGTTTTACAATACTGCATATATTTACGCAAAACTGCATGTCGATGTATACCATCGTATACCATCATATATCAGAAATGAAATATGGTTATGTATGCAATCATCATTTAGTTTGCGAAAAATCATGGCACTCTATAGATTCGGTGAATTTATACACGGCAAACGTAGGGCGATCTTATGAGAAGTACAATATGAGGCGGTTGCATACCAAGCTGTCCGAATTTGTTACGACGACCATGTTGATGCACGAGTCGCCGAGTGCCATAGGGACAGCTCAGTGGTTAGCTTGCAGGGATCGCAATCGGATGACCCGAGTTCGAGTTCCGGCTCTGCCCAAACTGTATTCGTATTCATGCGGAGTTCGGGCACTTTAAATATGTGGGTCTGTTCGTTCTTCAGAGAGGTTGGTGGAAGGGGGAGGAGGGTGCGGTTCCTGTGGATACTGCACTCACTGGGATCCGGGCAAAATTGTGTGGCAATGTCCCTTCCGTCTAAACAGATGCCTTAAATTTTCGGGTATGTCGGACGGTCTGGGTCGAAAGAAAGAAAGTGTGTTGTAGGCACCGTTATTGGGGAGATTCTCAAACGAAACATGACGCCAAACAAGTCTTAAGAAAGAAGGAGTTCCTGTTTGTAGATACGCTTAGGTTGAAATTTAAATATTCTTTTAACAGAACATACACCACTCGTCCGAAAACGTGGTTTTCAAGCTTCAAACTCATGTGCTGAACTCTACGATATCACAGCTGGTTCAAACGTACGACATGACAACATGTTAAATCTCGTTAATTTTGGCAACGTTGCCAGCTCACTCAAACGTAGCCGGCTACAAATGTTCACATCTTTTCTGATGGTGTTTTTTTTATCTGACACTATATACATAATCGTTCTTTCCCATTTCAGCGAGCAGTAACGGCGAGAGTGGGTTGCACTGTTTCTTGATATTCAATTCCCAAGTTCGCACCACCTTATTTAGTGTGGGGAAGGATATAATTACAACTGTTCATATATCTTATGACTCTTTGTTTTTCTCTCTATCTAACGCAATACATATAATCTCTCTTCTCCTTTTCATTTGCGAACAGTAATGGCGAGAGTGGATTCCTTTATTTTGTGACATTCAATTTCCCAGTTTGCCCTCATGCCTAGAGCAGGAAAAGACGTAGCTGCAACTGTTCAATTTCTTCTTCTTTCGAAGTTCTCGTATATCAAACGCTATACACATCATCTCTCTCATCCTTTTCATTTGCGAACAGTAATGGCGAGAGTGGGTTCCCTTTCCTATGACATTCAAATTCCCCAGTTTGTCCTCATACCTAGTGCGGGTAAACACGTAGCTGCAACTGTTCAATATCTACTGATACGATGTTCCCATTTCTATCTAACGCTATACACATCATCTCTTTAGTCCTTTTCATTTGAAAAGAGTAATGGCGAGAGTGGGTTCCCTTTTTTTGTGACATTTAATTTCCCAGTTTGTCCTCATACCTAGTGCGGGAAAAGACGTAGCTATAACTGTGTAATCTCTAATGATACGATGTTCCCGCTTATATCTAACGATATAAACATCATCTCTCTTGTCCTTTTCATTTGCGAACAGTAATGGCGAGAGTGGATTCCTTTATTTTGTGACATTCAATTTCCCAGTTTGCCCTCATGCCTAGAGCAGGAAAAGACGTAGCTGCAACTGTTCAATTTCTTCTTCTTCCGAAGTTCTCGTATATCAAACGCTATACACATCATCTCTCTCATCCTTTTCATTTGAGAACAGTAATGGCGAGAGTGGGTTCCCTTTCCTATGACATTCAAATTCCCCAGTTTGTCCTCATACCTAGTGCGGGTAAACACGTAGCTGCAACTGTTCAATATCTACTGATACGATGTTCCCATTTCTATCTAACGCTATACACATCATCTCTTTAGTCATTTTCATTTGAAAAGAGTAATGGCGAGAGTGGGTTCCCTTTTTTTGTGACATTCAATTTCCCAGTTTGTCCTCATACCTAGTGCGGGAAAAGACGTAGCTACAACTGTGTAATCTTTAATGATACGATGTTTCCGTTTATATCTAACGCTATAAACATCATCTCTCTCGTCCTTTTCATTTGCGAACAGTAATGGTGAGAGTGGGTTCCATTTCTTTGTGACATCCAATTCTACAGTTTGTACCTCTAACCTAGTACTGTGTAAGTCGTAGATCTACTTTTAAACATAGGTATTCCCATTCTGACGAGTGGTAAAACCGCGAAACCGATTGAGATACATTTTGTGATAGTTAATGGTTGCATTATATGGATAGATAGGGGAATTTTCTTTGTATATAACAAGATTTACAAAAGTGTGCAAAAGTGTATTTAATATTGGGATTATACTTAAGCTGGAGTGTAAGCCCATGTGAAAATTATTTTATACGAGAAACTAAAAATTATTATTTATATAACACTTGGCTAAGTTTCTAAGGTAATCATGAAATTTATAAATATGATGCATGAAAATTGGAGCACATTAGCACGAGTACAAATAAACATGGAGTACAGTGACTAAACAAAGAGAGTCTAAAATTTGAATACCAGTTTAAAATGGCATTACATTGCTTTGCTTTCACGGGTAATTTAAATATCGCAAATCGTAATGAGGAACAAACAGCATTATGGATAATAATTTATTGATGATTTGAAAAACCTTGTACAGAGGAAAATCAGAAGGCTTTGACTTAAACAGGGGAATAATTAATGGATTAATTGACTAAATAAATTAAAAGCCTAATATTATTGTATTAAGTGAAACAGCAAACATTAAATCAAAATTAAAAAATATATTTTACTGGGAAAGGTACAAATGTTTTCGAGTTTTAGTGTTTCAAAATTTACTTTCTTTCTCCTGGAAAATTTAAATTTTGTGACTCTGTCGGTTTTTTTCCCTGGACTCTTCATTTTTTTAGCTAAAATATCCCCCATGATAAAAAAAAAAATCTGATGTAGGACTTCCCTTATATGATCCTTATAAATCTGACTTTCCTTATATGATGCAATTTATTCACTCCTTTTACATTCGCCAACGACCCTACCGTGCTGTAAACACCGGTTCTCGTTAGATCACCTAAGTCATGCAACATCGGGCGCTGTTAGTACTTGGGTGGGTGACCACCTGGGAACACCCCTTGCTGTTGGAACATTTCGGACGCGATAGCCCGGTGGTTTGCGCGCTGGATTTGCACGCTGCCACAACTGCCGCCGTGTTCATGCGGAGTACGATCACGTTAAACATGTAGGTCCGTAAGTCCTTCCGAGAGGTTGGTGGAAGGGGAAGGAGGGTACGGCCTTAGTGGATGCCTCCCCCACTTGGTTCCGGTCTAAATTGGGTGGCACTTCCCGACCGTCCAAACGGTTACCTTACACCTTTCTGGTAGGCCGGACGGTCTGTTGTTGTTGAAACCCAGACCGTCCGACCTACCAGAAAGGTGTAAGGTAACTGTTTGGACGGTCGGGAAGTGCCACCCAATTTGCACCGGAACCCAGTGGGGGAGGCATCCACAGGGACCGTACCCTCTTTCCCCTACCACCAACCTCTCGGAACGACTTTCGGACCCACATGTTTAACGTGATCGTACTCCGCATGAACACGGCGGCAGTTTTGGCAGTGGCTGGAATCGAACCCGGGCCTACCGAGTGCAACTCCAGCGCGCTAACCAATGGGCTACCGCACCCCGGCCGGACGGTCTGTGTCTCAACAACAACAACAACTCCTTTTACAGTCAAATTATAATGTATGAGATCCACAGTACTGCGTTTTTCCTCCATATTTACTAATTCTTTAAAAATACACAGAAATTTGCATTCTTTAGGTTAGGCAATACTTCTTTCGCCGCATCTGAACTAAGATTAGCACAAATCTACCGTTTAGCAAAAAGTTCGGTGTATAGTATATTTGCATTCCAACAACAACAAAAAAAAAATTATATCATAAGTAATTTATTTTTTTGTCATTTTTAAGTGAGCAAACCTGTAAGATTCCGCAATGAAGTTCCATACATTTTTTGGACTGAACATGCCCACACGACAACGGAATTAAGCTATACTTACAGAAGGGGAATCTTTCATGAGGATCAATTATTTTATTACTTTTTTAAGCTTTCAACATTTATGAAGCTGTGCTTTCTGCACTTAAACTATGATCTCTGCATTTCGTGATAATATGGATTAAAATTGATTTATCGATTTGAAAACTGGGTGGTATTATTTAAATAATGGGCGCTTATTTAGAACCCGGGCAATGCCGAGTAGTTCTAGTGGAAAATACAATTAGACCCTCAAAGATAAAATTCAAACTTCTAAATTCTTTAACATCAACTTATGATTATGGATATATTAATTAATCATTCAAATTTAACTAAAATTTTGATTCCCATAGTTAATTTCCTCTACAATCACGCCTTCTTATGCGATATGATAAGTACATTTCCTTAAAATTAATTTTCTTATCAGTAAATTACGCAGCAGAAGTTCATGTAAAAGCTAATATAATTATATTAACGAAGTAAATATTTCTAGGCTCATCTATTACAGTGAACTTAAAGTAAATATTTTCACCAGAAAGAAGTTTATATAAAAAAAGGGAGCAAAAAAGGAATAAAACTTGCTGCGATGTTTGTCTTGATCTTGAAGCCTTTAAACGTAAAAAACAATCTCAATCTTGATTGGAAAATGTACGCTTCATGCCTATATTTTTTAAGAAAATAGAAAAAAAGTGCTGAAACTTTTGAAGTTTTCCACCCACTACATTTTTTTACTCGACAACGTCAAAAGAAAATTAACTTGTTTAGAAATGTTTTAGCAAGTTCTTCCATTTTTTATTTCTTCAAGTTAGATTTAGATGACATTTATAAGAAAGTTTGTGATATGGGAATAGTTTAGAATATTCCACATTAATCTCTGGTAGTCATTCTGACATTCTTTGAAAGGAGGTTATGCTTTGCAAAGCACGATTATCAGAAAAGTCTCCTCAATACACAGTCTCCTCAGTATACAGTCTCCTCAATATACAGGCATTTTTATACAGCCCTTTTTACAGTTTTTTATACAGTCTCCTCAGCATACAGTCTCCTCAATATACAGGCATTTTTATATAGCCCTTTTTACAGTCTTTTTATACAGTATCCTCCAGCAAAAATGTGCTGCATGTTCAAACATTAGTACAAACATATGTAATTTCATATTTCATGAGCTAGCAAAAGTTTTGAAAATGTAAATTAGGACCTGCAGATAAAATTTTGCTAAAATAAAAATTATTGAAAAATTAGATCGTAACGTAAGAAACGTAAGTAAAATACCTTTTAGTAATAAAACGTTGAATAATAGAGGAATTGTATCAAACTTAGCACCAGAGAAGAAAAAAATTGAATCCTTAAACATCTCTAAACCAATAAAAAATTTATCATAGTAGATTTAAACACGCGTATATTATCAAAATGGCAGGTAAGAACATAATTTTAACTAAATAATTTAACATTAGACAATAGAAAAATTTCCACCAAACTTAGCACCAGATTAGAAAATAAATTGAACACTTGTAAAGCTAATAAAAAACTCATCACAATAGTAGGCTTAATCACGCCCATATTATTAAACTCAAATTATTTTACCCAAAGAATATATATATATATATATATATATATATATATATATATATTCCTTCAATAGATGCAACAATCTTAGGTGCAAAACTTGTCCTTTTGCTGACCCATTACAAATTAATAATAATTCCACTTCACAAAAATTCTGCAAAGTTTTTAATTGCATATACAAACTTAATTGTACTATTTGTAACTTATCTTATATTGGCCAAACCAGCAACCCTTTACATCTTAGAATGAATGTACACAGGGATCATATTAAAAAATTTGACCATAAAGTCTTTAATGATCTCCCTACTAAAAATCAATTTGAATATCAGCACTTTGCTACACACGGATTTAAAAATGTATCCCTTCATATTTTAGATATTAAAATTTCACTCACGGATAGATTAGTATTTGAAAATTATTACATTAAAAAATATAAAACTCTCTTCCCCTTTGGCTTAAATCAAATTTATAATAATAATAATGTTGTTAACAATAGTTTTGAATACAATTCTCATAAATCTTCAGTATATAAACATCTTTTTCATTATTCAAAGTCATCAACTCCTAGTAAAAAGCGATATAAGCGTGGCAAAGGAAAAAGTAACTTAAGTAAAACTATTGATTACAAAGCAGACATTTTGAAATTACAATATAATTATTCTCAAACTTTCAATTTTCTACCTGTTAGAACATGGTTATATAAAGTCAGAAAAAACAAATTAAGTATTGTTTATACTAATTTTTTAAAATTAAAATTAACTCATGAGCATTTTAAACATTTATTTTTTGATTTGCTTCTTTCTCGTACAAATTTCTTAAATTACCACCTACTCCATACACCAAATCCACATACTAAAATAGCTTATTGTGTTATTTCTTTTAAACACCCTATTCTTAATTCTCTTAACTTCAATAATTTATTTGCAAAACATCAGCACTTGTTACCAGTAAATGATATCAAAATACAAAAATCATTTAAATATAATTTACCAATTGGTAGAACTATTTATAATTACAATGAAGTTTCCAGGACATTAAACTCCGATGATCTTACATCATGTGTATGCAGCAATCAAAATCTTGCCCCTTTTGTCAACTCCACTCATGGTCACATTATTTCTGGGGATCTCAGTATAGTTCAGGATGATATACTTAGGGATATTATGAATAAAGGGTCTAAATTTCGCATTCCATTCTGCCATCACCCTAAACAACTTCTTCAGTCTCTATCATATGATTTTGATAAATTCATATATCAACTTGCTTGTTCACATTCTATTCCTATTGAAGCATTCAATCTATGGAAGTATACTACCTTATATCTACTTAAAAATTTTATTATAAACATTAAATTAACGAAGCCTAGGTATCATTATAAACAACTCCTTTCTGCTATCAAAGAACTACAACAACATTTTGTCATAACTTATGTAGATAAAGCTTCTAATAATTATGCCATCATTTGTAAAAAATATTATGTTTCTCTGTTACAGAATTACTTAAAAAATAATCAAATTTTTAAACCCATTAATAATCAGTCTATCCAAATCAAAACTAAAATGCTAAAATTATATACACAATTAAATATTAATTGTAAGTATTTTAAATTTCCTTATGTTACTTTGGTTCCTAAATTCCACAAATCACCTCTCAGTTTTAGAACAGTCACTTGTGGACATAATACCTTTACCACTACAGCAAGTAAGTACTTGCTTAACTGTTTAAATCGAATTAATGAATCTCTTAAATTCAGGAATTCAGGATATTTCATTTTGAACAATAGTTTTGATTTAGTTAATCACCTTAGCAAGTTTCCACAAATTCTTGGTTTCCAAACCTTTGATTTTAAAGACCTATTTAATAATATTGTCATTAAAGATTTACATAAAGTTATTATCTCTCTTTATCATGACTATATATCATCCAATCATGTTGCTTTTAATGTCAAAAATTTTCCTATGCTCTTGCACTTTGTGTTATACAACAATTATATTATCCAAGGTAATAACATTTATTTACAAACATCTGGTGTACCACAAGGTGGCTGTAGTAGTAGTATACTCGCTAACTTATATCTTTATTATCATGAATGTCATTTTAACTCTAATTCATATATTATATATAGATATGTTGACGACTTAATTTGTATTATCATTGATAATTCCTATCCCATTAATATTGATTTTTACCCGTCTAACCTAGAATTAATTCCTAATGAGCCTTGCGTTAGTCAAACTGTTAATTTTTTAGACCTAAAATTAGATACCCTCAATAATCATGTTATCACCAATCTATATGATAAAAAAGATTCTTACAACTTCTCTATCATAAAGCCCGCTATCATATCAATCTTGTAATTCTATTCAATTGTTTAGAAACATCATTTTAAACCAGCTATTTCGAATACATCGTCTTACTGATCCTCAGTTTCACTTTCTACACATCAATAAACTTAAACGCATTTGTCAAAATTACCAATATCCGGAAGTATTTGTAAATAATATTATTAATAATTTCAAATATACCACGTAATAATTTTACACATGCATTATTTATCTTTGATTGGTTAACTCTTTTTTGAAAATTCACCCTTTCTTATCACCTCACTTACCACTTGGCCTGAGTCTAATACTGTTTACTATTTTCGAATGACTATTTTCCTCTTGTCCTGAGTCCTATACTGATTACTATTTTTGAAAGTCTCCATACATATTATGAATCGTTCAATTGTATTCATTCCGGTGCCCACTCGCATTGACGAAGTGAGGTGAAATGCTCAGTCACTAGTTTATCTTACACGTGGTGGTGCTACGCTTGTTTTTTCCCATTGCTGTACAAGGAGGTATTGTTTTTCAGAATTGTATAATTCAATTGATTTATTTTCTCCTTCCACTAGCCAGTAGACAGTTCCAATGGTGTTTATAGTTAAATACTATCGCCATTGTCAGAAACTGGCTATTATATCGGTTTTAATTCGAATTGTATGGCTGTCCTGATGAGAATGCAATTTCGAACTAACCGCCATTTTTTGTGTAGTTTCAATTGCTTGTTCTCTATTCTTAATCTCTTATCCTGAGCTGTTTATTATTGCCTATTATCATATTGCCGAGTTTTATTTTTATTTACTTTTATATACATTAATTGTGATTTTTGAATCCTAATATTCTTCTCATCCCCCTTTCCATTATAGTGATATGTTACCTTCTATCCTTATCCTTAGTCTTGGCCTATAGTTACTCATTTGTAACAGATATGCTAGAGATGGGTTTTTTTGTACATACAGTAGTTTATGCATAATTTTCGATTAAAATCCTTCAATTTTTATATATATATATATATATATATATATATATATATATATATATATATATTTATATATATTCGTCTCAAAAGTTTATCCACTTTATAGTATAAGCAATAGATACAAGAAGAAGAAGAAAATAAGAAATGCAAATTCACCGCTATATATTTAATAACGACTAAACGATGTAAGACCATGAACATGCCTGTTTGATTTGCAGGTTACACAACCGCATATATATATATATATATATATATATATACATATATATATATATATATATATATATATATATATATATATATATATATGTATATATATATATATATATGTATATATTGTTATAGATACGAACTTTCTTTGACTGATCTGCTCTTTGAATCATACGTACAGGTTGTATTGGCAATTTCATAAAAATGCTGTTTACTTGTAAAGTTGATCAAACATTCAGCTAAAAAAAATCAAAGCTAAAATTACATTTCCGGAAGATTTCGTGCATATACAAAATAAATATGCGACTTTTGTAAGGCACATTTTAAATTACATTCCAAGTCGAAATAAAACTTTTCAACCCAGAATTTTTTTAAATTATTCAAATTTCAGTCACGTATCGAAGTATTGTAAAATGTTAAAAAAACTAATGCATAAGTAAACATTTATTTAAGTCAGTTTAAATTTAAAACAAATGTTATATAACTTAAATTTCGATAAGTCACAAGGGTGCTTCTGTTTTAGAAAGTGTCCTTTTCTTCAATAAAGAATAAAACTTTCACTAAATTGGTCGAGATCATCGTATTATATTCGTCCAGATTAACGAATGTGAAATCAAATAATATTAAATTGTCATAAATAATATTAAAATAGATATTTTACTCTAGAATTAAATTGGATGGCTAGATTTGTTGACGCTCCAAGGTTGACGATATTATGTAGCTGTCTATTAATTCTTAATTTTTGGCAATCATTTCTTTTATTTCAAGAGTATGTGCACATGAGCGACGTGCGAAGTATGAGCTCAGTATGAGATACTAGTATGAGCTACCAATTTCAGTTTTTACCTTGTTCATCTAAATATGTCATTTTATGGTGATGTCCAAAGATGTCTTGTTTACGCATAGAGCCAGAGACTTGTAAGAGTAAAAATTCCGAAATTGACTGTGAATGTTTTGACGGTCATAGAATTTTGAGTATAATAGATGAAAATTAAACAAGAAAGATCAATCATGCATAAGCATTGATTATGAAACGCTTTCCAACTGAAATGCAATTTCATTTAAAAATCAATAAAATGTGATACATTCAGTGGTGATATCTTTTACATTATCACAGTACTACAGTAATTTATTATACCTAAATATTTAAAACTGTATCGAAATATAAATCATCTGATTCTCTATGCAAAATCAATGAATATTTCATTCATATAACTTGTATTCCAGACTCCAGAGCTAAGTAATTTTGTGTGAAAAAAATTCAGCAATTCTTATGTAACTCACCTTACAACCGCTTGAGATATTTGCATTCTGCATAAATTAAAATTAGGCTTCTTTGAAGAAATAATAAAAGTTGAGGGATAATTTAAAATTACAACTACTGTAATTGCGTAGGCACGGAATTTAGATACACAGATAATACACAGATAATATATATGCGTGCGTGTGTATGTATTCAAAGTATCGGAATCGTGACGAAGATCGGAACTCGAATTTTCGAAGGATCTACACGTTTTAGGACTTCTAGAACACGAAAAAACTATTTTTAGGAAGACGTCTGTGTGTGTAAGGGTGTATCTGTGTATGTGTCTGTGTGTCTGTGAGGATATTACATCCACTCTAATTGAAAAACTAATGGACCGAATTTCATAAAATTTGGTAGGTATGTTTTTGTGGGAAACCCTGATGTTCATTAGATTCATTAGATTATAGTACGATTCGTAATAAAAGAATCTGCCTTTTTTGCAAAATGACAGGCAGAAATTGCCTTTACCCACTCTAGCTAAAAACTAATGGAACAAATTTAACAAAATTTGGTGTATAATATTTCAGTAACCTACAAGTGATGTATATACCAAATTTAACAAAATTTGGTATATAAATCATTTGTAGGTTATTCTAGTACGATTCGGGAAAAAGGAACGGGCTGTTTTTGCGAAATGGCCCGCAAAAATCCGTAAATATAAAAATAAAAGACTACGTGTGCTCAATTATATCAATTAAATTCCTATTTTATACTTGATTTTTAACAACAAAAATAATAAGACTAACCCCATTACTCTAGGACTGGCAGTCCTTGAGATATTTTAGTTTTTTTGCGTTTTCGCTACGCCACCTTTGACAATAAGTCCATCTATCAAATGAGAACCAAATTTAAGTTTAACGTGCAAATTGAATGTCATTTAAAATACTTATGGCTGTTATTTTGTGCAGATAAACTCAAATTATTATTAAAGAAATAAAGAGAACGTGAATATGAGTCTGCAGAGAAAGAAATGTGCTGTCCACATCAGAATTTTTAACAATATTACAACAATGATTTATAGAAGTGAACGGGGATTATTTGCAGGCCATTTCGAAAAAAATGTATGATCTATATTTAAAGATTCACCAAATTTTTGTTGAATAAAATGTTCAACAAATTTAAGCTGTGTACTAAATTTTAACTCTCTAGGACGTAGGAAAGTGCATTAAAAATGCCATCAAATAAGTATATCATGACGAGTTATATAAAATTGAAAAAAAAAATTGAAAAATTATTATCTACCAAATTTATTTAAAATGTGAAGCTTCTCTCATATACAAAATAATTAAATTCTTGGAAAGATATTTATTATATGATATATCTATTTTTTCTTTCTGGAGGATATCGCAAAAGTCAGAATTTAATAGAATTCGTTTATCTCCCTATATTAAATAATTTTTAATTAAAAAACTACCTGACATATTTTACTGAAATTTTTTTTATATATTTTATGGGATAATATGAATATTTCCCCAAAATTTCGAAGCAATTTGTGAATTTTAAACTTGCTTAAAAAATGTTTGAATACTTAGGTCCCATAGGGTTCAATGTATTTCATTTTTTCAACCAGGGTTCAGTAAAAAAACTAATTGGGGGATATTATTTATTTATATTCCCATAGGTCCCACAGACCGTCTGAAAAACATACTAAAATTTCATTTTGATAAAGTCATTTTTACGGCAGTTATCGGGTTGACAGACAGACAGACAGACAGACAGAATGAACAAAGTCATAAACACTTTTCAACTATGTTGTAAAGTGTTAAAAAATATGAAAAATTAATATTTTAGCTATGATATAGTTTGATTTATATAGTTTTTTGTTCAATATATATAATCTTTCAGATAAGTACATGCGACTTGAGAGGCACCTATTTTCCGATTCGGCGTCAGACGATGTAGCACCGATAGCTGTATGATAATAGATTTTTATCTATTTGTAGTGTGAAAGAGACATGGAGATCAATGTTGCCAATTTTTTAACAGATGGCTGAACGATTGCATACGGAAATTTCGAGTTCGATCCTGGTCATGTCCCCAAATTCTCGGTTCATATTGTTACAGTCCTACAAAAGACAACATAACTTTGTGTATCCAACCTGAAGTCTTAATACCAGAGCTATCATATTTAGATCTCCACAAAGGTGCCAAGAATATTTGATATACTGTATCATTATCAGAAGAAATTCCATATTGTCACAAATCTCCTTCATGTGTACTGCACGAGCAAGGGCGATTAACGAATTCTCATTTTCATTATGAAGCACGATTTTCAAACTTGTTTTTGACGAATCTAAAATATCTCCATTCCACAGGATTGTCTTGCCCGCCTAATACATCTAATAAACAATCCATATCATCACTACTTTAAGCCATTGTGCATAGAGAACAGGCGTTCTAATTCCTTGCTGTCGAAAATATCATATTTTAGTTCAATTTTCAAGGAGATTCCAGGTTTTTAGTCTTGAAGAAGGCAGCCTGCAGTTTAGACAAATTTAGAGAACAAGACAGATCTGTCTGTTATAGTTAAGCTCTGTTGTCTGCCTTTGGATATCTAAGTATTTTTCATCTTCACCTTTATGGCCAGTCTCTCTGCACGTTTTCTTCTAAATTGAAACGCCATGCTTCTGATGGTACTGTAATTGCTAGCTGCTTACTGTGAGGAAATGTAACTATAGTAAATTCCATTATGCTAGATTGTCTTATTTTAAAAGATATATGTTGATTCATTTATTTGTTCTATATCTGATGTGGCGCCGTTCTTTTCATTAGTCAAACAGAACAGATTTCACTGCTTGCTCTTCTATTCAGATATAAATAAGATTGATAGGGACTAACTACTGCATTTATCATGGTTTGTTCATTTCGAAGGACTGGAATAATAAAAAAAATATTAGAGGATGTTTGAACAAAATGCATAAGTATTTAAATTACAAGTATGTTAGTTGCAAAAAAGTGGAGTTGATAAGACAAATTCTGACCTGATTCTGAATTGGCACCTAAAAATACCTAAAGATTCGCCAAAAGAATCAATCCATTATCCAAAACCATTGTCGACCAGTGCAATGGCTGAAAATGTAAATAAATAGTTGTAATAAATATAACATATTTTTATGACCTTGGACGCCAGTAGTGTAACGGTTAATTCAGAAAAGTCTAGAAATATAATCGAAGACGGTATAAATACTTTTATATTATTCACACTGTTGATTATGCTATACCTATTTTGGGAACCACCGAATTAAGATGTAAACTACTTCACTTCTTGCATCCTCCTGGTAGGTCGGACGGTCTGGATCTCAACAATAACTTCTTGCATCCTCTTATTTTGAAATATATACTGTTTTATATTAAGATGTTTTGTTAAATATCATAAAACATTAAAACGTTATGATTAACTGTTAACTTATTGGCAACAGGAAACAAAATTATTGTATTATATATTTTGACAATAAACATGCATAGTAGACTATTAAAGAAAATTTATGAGTTGCATAGTCGATTTCAAAGATAAGAGCTTGCAATATCGTGCCAATAGCTCAACGGTAGAGTGTCTGGGAGCAGCAAGGATCTTTACAGAGTATTGCTGAAAGTCACCTTAGTATTGGAGATTAAAGATATAGAATATAAATTTTTTTGAAACATATTTGAATTGGAAAAATGAAAGGGGGGAAAATGTGTAAAAATTAAAATTGCGTAATCAAATCGAAATTTCGTTTATAATTAGAATTATCTGTTCCTATTTTGTTTTCGTTCATTATAACGTTTTGTGGAATCTAATCCGCATATTTTGAGATGTAATTATTCACCTTAATAAAGGAATATGTCTCTCTCTTTTTGTCTATTTTTTCTCACACTCTCTCTGTGTTTGTTTGTGTATGTATGTGTGTGTCTGTGTATGCGTCGCGCGCGCGCGCGCGTGTGCAATCTGTAGCGGAAAATCTAAGCATCGTACGACCATGAAATTTAAAAACGAAGATTTAACTGTAGATTTCCAACAAATAAAAAAAATCATTGATCCTGCTTTAGATTCATGAATTTAGTAGTAAAATATATGAATTTGTTAAAATGTTTTTTAAAATTAACATCAAAATTACTTAAGAGTTTTTTGGAGAATCTCGAACCAAAAATATAATTAAATAAAGTTTAAAATAATGTTAATAACATAAACAGTGTGTCTTACTACAGTTTTCCTCATAAATTCGTGTTAGTGGATTAATTTTTATCTATTTTTACGGGTCATTTCGAAAAAAAAAACCAGTTTTTTCTTCTCAATTCTACTAAAATCTAAATCAGAACTTTGCTACCTGATAGATAACTCAAGTATCAAAATTCCAAGAAATTTACGTTGAGGGATTTTGATCTATAGGGTTACATAGATAGACACTAAAGCATAAACGTACACACGAGCATACACGCAGGCACACATATCGTGTAGAAAAAAGTTGATTTGTTTTTTAGAGTTCGTAAAACAAATAAAAATGAAAACTATTTTTTATCTAATCTATAGTCTAACCTATACATTACTCCTTGTGGAAGCAACAGAAAACATAATTATTTCCGTTATTGGGAAAGAAATTGAATTTCAAGTATCACTGTGCTTTATCATATGTAAATAACCATAACAATTTACATAACTTCAGTAGCATGGGAAATACTTTGTACGTTGTTAACAATATCTGAATTTTTAAACATACCATAATTATATATGAAAATATAGCCATTAAATTGCATTTTTGTTTTGTATGAGCGTTTGTTATAAAATTCTGAGTTATTTCTTTGAAATGTTCTTTAAAATGACAAAACGCATTCCAATTTGCTTAACAAATATCTTTAAATGCGAAATATTGTGTAAAAAATGTAGACTCCATAAGATATTTATTAAAGAACGTTGCATATTTTATAGTCTTTTGCATAAAATAATAAGGGAAATCGTGAATATCCCATAGGGAAATATAAACAGCATATTCCAAAATTTATTCCATATCAAGATATATTTAACGTTCAAAATGATAGAATAATAATAAGTAAGATTAACTGTCAACAGCTTGGCGACTGGATGCAAAATTGTTTTATCGATTTTATGACACTTTGCTATCAACATCAATATTAAGTCTAAAATGAACTGTTTGTGAGGAATGTTAAGTGTATTTGAATTAGCTGATAATAATTTTTAATTAAAAATGAAACCTGTGGATGGATAATTAAAAAAAGTTGTGAAATCAAACCTAAAGTTTATTAGAATTTGAAATATGCACTCATGTTTAGACTACCAAAAGTAATTATCATTTACCATAAGTCATCCTACGGAATTTAAACCACTTATTTTGTGGAGATTACCATTTAACACACTCGCCAAACAAAAAAGATGGAAATTTTTTTAATGAAACACATGGTAATTAGCTTATTCATTAAGATTTAGTGAGGAAAGAACTTCTTTAATTATTTTTTAATGGTAGAACTGAAATAAATAATTCATGAAATCTACTTTAAATTCATGAATTTGTTACAAAAAGATACAAATTCGATTACAAAGTTTTCTAAACAAACATTAAAGTTGGATTCGCCCATCAAAAATGAAATAAAATACAAGTAAAGGTATGATTTAACTTAGTGTTTTTCAAAACCTTCTGACTGCCGACAATGATGATATTGTATAACATTATTTGCAATTGTCCACTTGCCATTAACAGACCTCTGTCTCGTCGAAAGTATCATTTAAAAAGAAAAATTGCGATTTAGAGATAGAATGCTTCTTAATAATGTAGATGTTGCCTATAATTTACATTTTTAACTACGAGGCTCTTACTATTTACGGTTCTTACTTTTAGGAAAGCAAGGCAGAGTGTTGTTCTGCTGATACAAGTTCGTGGACTCAAATTTCTCGAACTTTAATATGGTTTCACATTGGCGTTCGATCAATATTTATTGTAAACATTGCATTACAAAAGTTTTACAGAAATCAAGTGTATTTAAAGTATGAATCGATAATTAAATGCAAAATAGAGAGAGTAAAGAATTGCTATACCCAAACTTCAATCTAGGATTAGGCTATTGTGAGTTTGCTTGCCGTGTCCTGAAATCTGCCATAGGAATGCATTTAATCAGTAACTTACATCGGCACACAATAATATTGCACGTAATCTCTGTGTTTTTCCACGCATTTGTTCCATCGATACACTAAGGCATGGATTGTAGTCTTATAAAGATCCTGTCAAGGTCCGGAAAGAAGACCTTTCAAATTGTTGAACTTGGTAGTCAGTTGTATATCGCTTTCTAGTCAAGTGCTTGTTCAGTTCCGAATATACGAAAATTTCTAGGTGCTAAATCAGGGCCGTGAGGTGGGTGTTTATGTTTAAGCACCTTTTAATGAAAGTGATGCAACTGTTCGCTCATATGCTTGGCAGTGTGGGGCCTGGCATTTTCATAAAGCAGAATGGCGCTTTGTTGTAGAAATCTTATCACACTACCGATCTGGATGTTTTACAATGTTTCTCCAATTACATTTGCTAAGCAATCGCCCCGATATGTGATGTTCTCTAGAAACAGAGAAAACAAATAGAGATTTGAGTATTCCATATACTAACGGAACGGATCCATTCAATAATGAATTATACACGCGAAATATTTTGATTTTAATTAAAAGTACTCGTAGTGTTGTTCATATAACCTGTAACAATTCCATTGAATTGGTCAAATTATTGCTCTATCTAAATAAAGGCTTAACTGTACTGACTATGAATTAAACCTTAATTGCAATCTATCAATTAAGACTTAATTGTAACTTATAAATTAACTCTTAATTGTAACCCATGAATATAAGTTTAATTGTAGCCTCAGAAATGAATTAGTGTTTCAAATATAGCGTAAATAGTATAAAAGAAAGTCCTGCCTGTTTTATACCGTTGCAGCAAGCAGAATACCAATTCGAAATATATGAAATAAGAAATATTTGCCAAAAAATATCTCTTACCCTTTCGCGACGAACGGCACGCCCAGGTGCCAGATGCGAACATGCATTCAAGGACGAGCGGCACTCACTCGGGCCAGAGGAAATTTTACCGCAAGCGGATAGTGGCACGTATAAGTGCCACTACGCAGAACGTTTTAATTTGTGAACTAGATGGCGTTACTTGTCCATGGAACTAACTTCAATGCATTTTGCAGAGGCATGACCTTGGCAGAAGAGGATCGAATGAATTATTTCTCCATTTGGAGCGGTGAAAATCATTTTGTAACATAAACAAACAGAGCAATTCTCGTAGCATCAACAATTTTATAATTGAGTTTCGGTTTTTATTTTTATATCAGCGTTATGATTTCGTTGGTGAATCATAGGAATATAAGAGAGTATTTTTTTTGTTTGGGTTTTAGAGGCAGTGAAATTATTCCTTTATTTCGGATAAAAGAATGGGAGCAACTAACGAGTATTTTGTATTCAGATTTGTATGAAAATTATACATCAAATAGAACATAAATATTTCTTTTATTCCTGTAAAAAGTAGATTTCTGTGTTGAATAGGTGATTTTTAGTGAATTTTTTTCGAGAGTTAGGCTTAGCGCAAAAAATGCGCCGTCCTTTTCGACCAGTTCGGAAGCGAAGCGCGTCGTCCTTTGGGCCGCGACAGCTCCGGAATGCCGCCATCCCGAAAAGGTTAAGAATGGAATAATTATATGAAACTAGCTGGCGTTCATTATGTTGCTCTTGACACAGTTAGATCTTAGTTCTTGAATTATAAAACAATGTATACGTAAATTAGAATATAAGCAGAAAAAACGTATGTTACTTTTGCCTGAAAGATCAATATAAAATATCTCTTTCTACATCTTTATTTGGATTTTTATAAAGATTTCAAAACACATTATTGTGTACCACTTTAAAATAAAATATCTTGTTCTGTTTCTTATTAGCAGATATACCCGTTTGTTGTTTAAAATACGTGCAAATTCTAATAGCAAATTAAATTGCCCTTTTTGATTTCATACATTAATTTTTTATTGAATTCTTCTATATAAATAAAATAACACAAGTCTATCCGTTTTCACTGTAGAATATAATTTCACTTGTAAATAAATTTAATAAACAAAATATCTCGGCCCTATTTAGAAACACATTTACAAACATAATATGGAATTTCTACAGCATGTACTGAAAGTAAAATCTAGTAGAATAAGTAGAAAATAGTATAAAACAAAGTCCTGCCTGTTTTATACCGTTGCAGCAAGCAGAATACTAATTAGAAATATATGAAATAAGAAATCTTTGCCAAACAAATATGTCTTAAGAATGAAAAAGTATGAATTATTTAATTGAATAATCGCTCGAAAACTGCTGCAATAAAACGCATTAAATAAAAAATTCGTAAATGCAGCATTGAATACTAAAATAAACTGGTTTACTAGTTTCGAAGGCAAATTACAGACATTTTAGGACCGACAAGAAGCACGACCACACTTGAAGTCGTTAACTCAGTATGCACACGTGGTTGAAGGTAGGAGAAAAGTATTTGCTAGCGCCGTGTGAAGAAATGAAGGGAAAGAACCAAAACTACAGGCACGAACAGTGTTTCCTTTGGAACTTTTTGGCCGAGGGAGAGCGAATGAAACTTTAGGGGGGGCAAGTTTTCTATTTGCCCTATATAAATATAGGTAAATGTTGTGTCACATAAATAGGAACTAGGTTAAAATAAAATGTCTCGGGTGGGGGCGAATACTCGTCTGAGGGGGTTTATCCCCTACGGAGGTATATCTGAAAGAAACACTAGGCACGAAACAACGAACGGACAAAACCGTAGAGGAAAGAAAGGAGAAAATAAAGTGGTAAGAGAACAGGGATGAATAGAAACAACTTAGGGAACTTAACTAATAACAACTTAATCACAACCTCAATTCACTTAACGACTACGATTCTATAAAATAATCACGTGAATTAAAATTTGAAACAATGAATTCACAGATAACTTTGTTGTAAAACTTAAAACATAGATACACGATAACAATATAAACAAATATGTAAACCATAACATACAAATATACATACAGCATGTTTATAATTAATTACAGCCCAATACCGACTCGGGATATGCCAGTCTGTATCCAAACATTGTTGTGTACTATTCGTGGCTTGAAGATACATTAGTTATTTATTTTACTTAAACTGAGCATACATTTGCAAAAATGCAATCTCAATTGAACTTATCTAAACACATTGTGCAGCATAAATTGTTTACGCTGAAATATCCTTTGATCAAAATACCAAGACGACTGTCGAAGAATGACAGATCTTGAAATCTGTAAGTTTCTGCGAGAAATTAAATAGATTTGGCCAATCACGTAAGTGCGTATCTTTAGAATGGAACTTAAAATGTCTACCAACAGGAAAATTTATAATTAGAATAAAATAATAATAAATAATAGTATCCTCTGAAGCTATGCATGTATAGCAGATTCTGAGAAATAGGTGTTTTAATGAAAATAAATATTTTTGAATCGGAATTCACATCGTCAAAACTAGAAGTGGAAATCTTGCAGTGAGTTCCTTTACCCTCTTCAGAAATTTATACTAAATACATATAATTCATTATATAATCATTACCAATCCCGAGGAAGACGCGTTTCTAGGAAAATATTTTAATAGGAAGTGGGGAAAAAAACGAAAGGAAACTTTTTTTAGTGAACCCCCATCTCTTCCAGAATTTGATGCTAAATCCATATCAGTTGTCTTCTAAACTTAATCTACAGACAATATTGAGAAATAAACGATTCAATTAAAATGAAAATGCTACCCCACCCGCTTCCGGAATCGATTTTAAATCCATATGAGTCATCATCTGAGATCTATATCTACAGCAGATCCTGAGAAATAGATGTTTAAATGCAAATTTTTTACTAAAAATAATAGTGTAGCAAAATATTTGCCATCAATAATATCTAGATCGTAAGAAAAAATTTTAATTGTTTGTGAGTGCATTTTGAATTTTTGAGTTTGTATAAGAAGGTCTAAATAATGTACATGATGTTTATTAAAAATATTTTTAATTGTGATATTTTTCATAAACTTTGGAACAAATCCATCAATATTTTTTAAGACGTTAATACGGTAGTAACCTAAAACTAATTAGCGTGAGTAAATATCCGATACACAGAGATAATCTCTCTGCATTAAAAAATTACTAGCTGATGCCGTCGCCGACTTGGCTGTTTACCGAATTTCGCGTCTGTCGCATTTCTCTACCTCGCATTGCAAAAACTATTGCATATTAAACAACGAAATTTGGTATATTTGTAGAGAAGCGTTAGGAAAACACGCTAAAATGGACCGTTGTTAATCGAGACCTTAGTTTAAAAGATGTTTAATGTCAAAATCAAAAAAAGAATATTTGAGCTGCGAGTTCGTGTCTTGGTTATTCTAACACTATCAAGGCAAATAATTTTTGTTGGCATATACCTACATAATAGAAATTTTACATGATGGAGGGAGCCATTTTTTATTTCAATATTTTTTATGAGTTATTCTATGTTTCCAAATTTTACCACCATTGTTGAAAACGCTTTTACAGTTGACATTTCAAAAGAAATAATATTTAAATGATTTGAACAGCTAAAAATAAATGTATTTTTCAGAGCTCTAATATTGAATCAATTGAGACTTTTGTTATCGTTGTATAATGAGATTGTACATATGCTATATGGATTACGATATTAATGTTTACACACAGAAATTGGGAGCTGGTGAGCGTAGCGCACTGGAGCCAGAACCAACTAGTAGTTTAAAAATAAGGTTATTAAAATATTATTGACCGTCAACATTTTGACAACAGAATACAAAATTATTTTATTGACCTTTACTCTGATATCAAACATTCACTATTGAATATTTAAGACTAATAAACTTTTAACAATTGTATTTGTACATAAAATTTTGAGGTTCTTAAAAAATATTCAAGGGATGTTTATTTAAAAACTTTCACTGAATAATCCTTTTTTTATAGAATTTGTCATAATTTTGTGATTATTTAAGAAGCTAATTACGTAGCACTCTAATACTAATTATACTAAATTTTGAGGTAATATAAAAATATTTAAGTATGTCAAAGGTCATTTATTAAAAAACTCTCACTGAATATTTCTCTATGGATGATCGAAGTCCATTCTTCATTTCCATTGAAATCAACATTTTCAATCCTGAATTTTGTGATCCCTTTTACACAAAACCTGCAATAGGTAGAAAGATGAAATTTTGTACGCATACGTAAAATTACATGCAAATTGGATAAATTGCAATCTTAATAAATAAAACGAAATGCAACAGGTAGAAATACCCATTTTGAAACTGCAAAGACTCACTACACTTCATGCAAATAATATGTAGCCAACAACTTTTAAACGGCTAATTAAAGCTTGTGTACTTGTATGCAAGTTGATTCGTTGATTGTGTTTAATTCAGTCCAATTCATTTTAATTTAGCCAATTCGTTCCACATTATTTAAATCTGTCAAATTTTAATTTGAAAAAATATTTTCAAAATGATACTATTGTTGATATAATTATGAAGGAAATTTATTTAAGATATATTTTTTGAAGAAAATGTATTTATAAGATATATTTCATAAAGCAAATCATAGTTCAGCTGTCTAACTGTTTTGATAATGCTCAAATTCGATAACTACACAGGACCAACTTGTGCGAACACTGGCTACGTTTCGATTACTACAGTAACAGGAACTTAATTTAGCTGCACTACGTCACAAATTGTATAGATTCAGTAGTAGCAAACGTTGGAGAATATGAAACTTTCTTTGATGTGACTTATATTACATTGTCATGTTTTAAAACACGCAAAGGTTTGGCATTTGAAGTATCATATACACTTGACAGATTGGACAGTTTAAAAAACACATGGACGTTAATGTGTCAAAGCCGTGAAGAAAAACATATGGAAAATCAAATGCATGTACCTTTGATCTAAATGTATTCTTGTACATCACATGTGTTTTTGTGATTTATAGGTGCTACTTAGATTTAATTGTTTCTATATTTTGTATTTATTAAACGTAATATTCACATTCTAAGAACATATGTGCTCTTTTGCATTAGGATTATGAAATATTGATTATTTTTGTTATACTTTTCATTTCTTATACTTTTAATTTCTAGTTTACTTTTAAATTACATCAAATTTTGCTTTATAATCTTTCACAACTTGCACACTTCAAACGTCCAATCAAAAGCCAGGCGTTTTGCTAGTTTATAAAATTCGACATAAGTTCGTGATCTTTTAAGGAAATTACATAAATGCAGCACCTTAAAAGAAATTACCGCGAATAAACATCCGGTATCGGGAGATATTTTAAGTTAAAACATTATAATAAAATGTAATTAAAGTAGGATTAACCGTCAACAATTTGGCGGCAAAGTATCAAATTATTCTATCGGGTTTTTTCTGACATTGAATATGCATGATTGAATATCATAACTAAACTTCGGTTTGTTCTGATAAAAATTATTTTTTAAATTTAAGTACGTAAAATTTAACTTTGAGTTTACTACAGAATATAAGCCTTGAATTTCGCGCGTTTATTGCAAAAATCCTCAAACGAAACAATGAAACACCTACTAATAGTACACAAAATCACACTTCTTCATTAGCATTTTGCGGGAGGGGGGGGGGGAGAACTTATATGACTTTACTAAATAAATAATTTCTAAACGCTGCTTTAATACATCAATATGGAGGAAAATATATGAATCAGATAACAAAAAGAATTTTCAAATGTAATGTTAACAATATTCGATTTTTAAACACATATACCAGAACGAAATTAAACTGAAATAAATTATATAAATATAAAATGTTAAGAAAAATTAAATATGTTATGGTATCAAATAATAATTTCGATATATTATGGAATAGAATCATATATTATTCCTTATACTAAATATTAAGCCAGTTATAAGACGGTGAGCCAAAAGTTAAGGATTCTCTCCCATCCACTCGCCTGCAGCGTTTGCGCTACTAAATCTACTGACATCTCTTTGAAAATATTATAAAATCTCCCTATCGCTCAATCAGTAATATTAATAACAAAACACATCCTACCAAAACATACTTCTCATACAACCGCCTGACATGATATAATTAGCATAGAAAGCAAAAAAAAAAGTAACGACCTTTCAATAAAATGCATATGTATCCCACAAACAGCAAAACTAGCTATATTTCTAATTAACAATGTTAGATAATTGATTAATTCTTACAAAGAGACAAGGATTTTCAAATAAATTAAATTTTACTTCTATGTTACTGAATTTTCACTTACTTGAAACCAAGTTGTTGATACTGCGCCTAATTTATCACCAAATCTATCGCCAAGTATGACAGTCACAGAAAATGGTTTTTCTAGTATCCAAAGTGGCGTAGAAGTCACACTTCAGTTTGAATACTTATAATTTCATGAAATAGGTGTGAAAAATATTTTTTATTAATTTATTGTTTTATTTTTTTAGGGTTACATGATAATAAAAGAATTTCATGAAATAGGTCTGAAAAATTCTCATAAAATTGAGAACCGTTTTCGAATTTACTTAGTTGTGCTATTTTAACGTATTTTACATAATATTTAACATAATATATTATTTCAATGTTCGGATTTCATCCTGAAAATTAAGTGCTAAAACATTGTAGTCATGTTAACGTTACGTCTTCCTTTAAATATTCCAATACAAAGTAATCCGGCGTAGCCAAATGCGTCGAACAAACTGGTAAATGAAAGGGCACATTTCTAAAAAATATTCTTTCTTTAAATTTTTTTCTTAAAAATTACATAGTTGTTCCAACATTATGAGTAGTGGTTCCATCCTGTACTATTTAGTGCTTGCCTCTGTTAGGAATTTTTCAATCATAAATTTCTCAACTTTTCTTAGAAAAAAATATTATAAAATGAAAATAAAAATCTGATGTGGGCAATACATGACTTTCCTTATATAATGTAATAAATTTATTACTTTTACAGGAAAAAAAATCTGATGTGGGCAACACATGACTTTCCTTATATAATGTAATGAATTTACTACTTTTACAGTAAAAAAAATAGGTTTTTCTTATAGTAGATACTAATATACTATTCAAGATATTGAATTTTCAACAATTAGTCGTCATTTTCATTAATTTAGCGTCATTTTTATCCATTTGGCGAGATTTTCGTTAATTTGGCAACATTTCAAAAAGTCGCCAAGTTGGCGACATTCCGCCAAACTCGTCGCCAAAATCTCGCCAAGCGTTATAGACGAAGAAATAAGTTATTCTTACAGCAGATAAATGACTATTGGTGTTCAAATACAAAAGTATTACTCAAAGTATCTTTTTTCATGAATGGAACGAGCTAGATCCACGAGAATGATGTCACCCAATTTATCGCATGGTATTACATATGAAAAGTGAACATGTTTGTCAATAGGAAATTTTTTCTATTTTATATGACTTTTTGATAATTTTTTTAAAAAATGTACAATATCTCGAGAACGATTCATGTTAGCGTTCTAAAATTTATGTCAATCGTTTTCTAAGGAAAAATTACATACGAAATGTCTATTTGCGTAACTTTATTAGCGGTTTTGATTTTTTGACGATTTTTTCAAAATTTCACTCGAAAATTTAAGGGGGTTCTGAACATTCGATTGCGTATAAAAACAATAGGCTTCCAGTGTTTATGGATTGTGATTTTTGTACCAAATTTCATTCGAATCGGTCCATTCGTTCGTCAGTTATTGTCTCCACAGGCTCACTGACACACACACACACACACACACACACACACACACACACACACACACACACACACACACACACACACACACGCACACACACACACACGCACACACACACACACAGACATCACTTCAAAAATCTTTGATTCGTGATCAGGGATTCTTGAAACGTGATCTCCCGTCGAAAACTCGAATTCGAATTTTCGACCCCATCACAATACTTTCCTTATACATTATGTATATAAGGAAAGTAATTAGGTTTTTCTTATAATAGATACTAATATTCTTTCCAGAATATTGAATTTTCGACAATTGGTCGTCATTTTCATTGATTTAGCGTCATTTTTATCCATTTGGCGAGATTTTAGTTAATTTGGCAACATTTCAAAAAGTCGCCCAGTTGGCGACATTCCGCCAATTTCGTCGCCAAAATCTCGCCAAGCGTTATGAACGAAGATATAAGTTATTCTTACAGCAAATAAATTACTATTGGCGCTCAAATACAAAAGTATTACTCAAAGTATCTTTTTTCATGAAAGGAACGATCTAGATCCACGAGAATGATGTCACCCAATTTATCGCATGATATTACATATGAAAAGTGAACATGTTTCTCAATAGGAAATATTTTTTTTTATTTTATATGACTTTTTGATAATTTTTTTGAAAAATGCGCAATATTTCGAAAAAGGTTTATGTTAGAATTCTAAAATTTATGTCAATCGTTTTCTAATGAAAAATTTCATAAGAAATGTCTATTTGCGTAACTTTATTAGTGGCTTTGATTTTTTGACGATTTTTTCAAAATTTCATTCGAAAATTTAGGGGAGTTCTGAGCATTCGATTGCGTATAAAAACAATAGGCTTCCAGTGTGTATGGATTGTGAATTTTGTTCTATATTCGGTTTGAATCGGTCCATTCGTTCGTCAGTTATCGTCTCTACAGACTCACTGACACACACACACACACACACACACACACACACACACACACACACACACACACACACAGGCATCACTTCAAAAATGTTTGATTCGTGATCAGGGATGCTTGAAACGTACTCTCCCGTCGAAAACTCGAATTCGAATTTTCGACCCCGCCACAATACTTTCCTTATACATTATGTATATAAGGAAAGTAATAAAATAATTAACTATTGAAAATGTAATGCAACTTTTTCTCTACCCTGTAGTATCATTCTTATATATTTATATAGTGCACTCATAACTAAAATAGTTACATTCAGAGAATCTGTAAAAGTAGTAATCTAAAATTCAACCAAACTTTGAAAATGTTCTTCAAAACATGCAGAACACATTTTATGACATTAAGAGTTTAAAATAATCACCGCTAGGGAAATTTTTGGTTTTGAAGTCCGTATAAAATTAAACGTTTACTAATCCGTCGCGGACGGACGGATATTTACAATAGTAGATACAAAAATTATATAAACACTTCCATTCATTTGAGATAATAGGCATTCTAGTCTTTGTAAATTTTGAGTTACCCAGAAATATTTGCTAAGTCATATCAGCACTAATTAAATTCCTTTCATTTAGATTGTCCAGATGGGGAAAGACAGAATGGGGCATTTGAGAAAAATTAATAGGCAGAGTCAAGAGTGGGAAACGCACCAGTTGTACTGCATTTGTCACAACCTGCGATATGAAGACCGTTAAGCGCCAATGAATTGGCGATTGCGTATCTTTATTACATCAGAGATATTTTTCTTTTCTTGGAGAAAATTACACTTTTTCAGGCACACATCATCAGACCAAGTCGGCAAGTGCAGTTCGAATAAGATTTTTGTTGTGATATCAAACCTTGCCCCAACCTCTGGTTGGTCATATCACTAGAGCGTCAAATGGCTTGCCTCAAGCACTGGTGACTGGTTGGTTTCTGTTGGCTCTATCTCTGATGCTCGAGATTAAACCTGGGCAAATACATTACAGGTCAGCCCCTTCCTTCTGCTGGCAATAAGTGTGGTTATAAAATTAATTGTTTGCGAGATTTTATAATGTCACTTTTCCAGACTGGCTGTCGCCATAATTTAACCCCTGTAAGTCACTTTTCCAGACCGGCTGTCATCACAGTTTGTCAGGTCCCTCCGCGAAACATGAGAGTTCGAAATTTAATGTCACAGTGCAAGATACTTTTTGTATGGATGAATTAATAATTCACCTCCAGAAGGAAAAAATCTGATGTGAGCAGCACATGACTTTCCCTGCAGGCTTATATTAACGTTCTCTTTATTTTAATTAAATTTATTTCACTTTTAATTCAATTTTCGTTCTCATTCGATAAAGGGACTTATTTTCCAAGGTGGCGTAGGGAAAGTACGAAAAACTAAAATATCTCGAGAACGGTTAGTCCTAGTGTAATGGGGTTGATCTTATTCTTTTCATCGTTAAAAATTACGTATTAAATCAGCATTTAATGGATATATTTGAGTATACCCAGTTTTTTATTTTAGATTTTGGCAATTTTTGCGGGCCATTTTGAAAAAAAAGGCAGGTTATTTTTTTCTGAATCGTACCAAAATCTAATCAGCACCTGGGTGACTTATACGTGACTCATCTACCAAATTTTGTGAAATTCGGTCCATTAGTTTTTCAGCTACAGTGGATACAAGCTTTTGCGGGCCATTTCGCAAAAAAGGCGGGTTCTTTTATTCTGAATCGTACCCAAAACTAATCAGCACCAGCCCCGCCCACAAGTGACTTACCTACAAAATTTTGTGAAATTCGGTCCATTAGTTTTTTAGTTAGAGTGGATACAATATCTGCACAGTCAGACAGACACACAGACACACAGACAGACACACAGACAGACACACAGACAGACAGACACCCAGACACACACACAGACGTCACGCTAAAAATGGTTTTTTCGTATTCTAGAGGTCTTGAAACGTGTAGATCCGTCGAAAACTCGAGTTGTGATTTTCGGCATGATTCCAATACTTTCCCTATACATTACCATGTATTGCAGGGAAAGTAAAAATCTGATGTGGGCAGCACATGACTTTCCCTGCAGACTTATATCCACGTTCTCTTTATTTTAATTACATTTATTTCACTTTTATTGAATTTTCGTTCTCATTCGGTAACCGGGCTTATTTTCAAAGGTGGCGTAGGGAAAGTACGAAAAACTAAAATATCTCGAGAACGGCTAGTCCTAGTGTAATGGGGTTGGTCTTATTATTTTCGTCGTTAAACATTACGTATTAAACGGGCATTTTATGGATATATCTGAGTATACCTAGTTCTTCAGTTTAGATTTTGAAGATTTTTGCGGGCCGTTTTGCAAAAAAAGGCAGGTTATTTTTTTCCGAATCGTACCAAAATCTAATCAGCACCAGAGTGACCTATACGTGACTCATCTACCGAATTTTGTGAAATTCGGTCCATTAGTTTTTCAGCTAGAGTGGATACAAGCTTTTGCGGGCCATTTCGCAAAAAAATGCGGGTTCTTTTATTCCGAATCGTACCCAAAACTAATCAGCACCAGCCCCGCCCACAAGTGACTTACCTACCAAATTTTGTGAAATTCGGTCCATTAGTTTTTTAGTTACAGTGGATACACAATCTGCACAGACAGACAGACACACAGACAGACAGACACACAGACAGACAGACAGACACACAGACAGACAGACAGACAGACACACGCACAGACGTCACGCTAAAAATGGTTTTTTCGTATTCTAGGGGTCTCGAAACGTGTAGATCCGTCGAAAACTCGAGTTGTGATTTTCGGTATGATTCCAATACTTTCCCTATACATTACCATGTATTGCAGGGAAAGTAAAAAGGCAATGAGATAAATGCATAAACATTTTTAACGTTTTAAATTGTTACGCTTTGCGCAATGCTGTACCATTCCTATAAAGTACAGTATACAATTTTCGATAAAATATTTTTGTGGACTTTAAAAATTATTTCAGTAATTTATGCCTCAAATTTTATTACAGTTACATATTTCATCAGTATTAATGTTTGTTCATTAAAAAAAATAAATAATTCAGTTAATGTTATCTAAGCATTATCCTTATATTAGGGTCGTCAGTTGGGCCAACAATCGAAGGAAGAGCAATATGCATGCCCATCCCTCTTATACAAAATTAAGGATATTTTAAAAATTAATAAAATTGTCATATTTTAAACTTTTAAAATAATTTACGACTCAGAAATACCCCGAACCCCTTTTCCCCAACAATTTATATATTGCTAATCGCGCCCTCTGCAGTATGAATTTTTCTTCAAAATAAACCATGTACATATGCATTATATGACTTTTAATGAATAAAATTTTTCTCTATATACATATATCATTGAAATACTCTAATTTTCCCCAGACAACAAAGTGAACATTAATTTCTGAATTCTTATCAGGTACGCTAACTCCTACATTATACTGGATATGCCAAATACTAAGTAGAGCATGTACCTTTGAGCAAAATAAATAATGAACAACGTCAAATGCAGCATAAATACTGATACATTAGCATATATAGGTTCCGAAAATCATATAGATTTCATCCAGGAAGAAATTCATATACTTTTCTGAACGTACTCATTTACTATCATTGTTTGCTATTCATTTTCCATTATAAACCAGTTCATTATGTCAGGTAATACCTTACAAATTAAATTTAACTATATACACAAACGTTTTTATATCAAAAATATTTTTGACGTAAAACATGAAACCTTAAGTAACATTTTGTTACGTTTCTTAAGATTAAACACTGAATTTATAGATTTGCCGCTTTGAACTTCGGATGCACATTTTCTCTTTTTACCATTATCCATCAGCGAAAGAAGTTGGAGTTGAAAAGACATCCGGGGAATACTTTATAAAACTTTTTAACTGAAGTTTCAATATAAATTTCCTAAAAATGTGAATTTTTTCTCCGTTTTAGCTTTTTCCATCCTTTACAGTTTCCAGGTTTTCTCTGTTATATATATATTTAATTCTTTTAAACGATGACATTTGTAATTTTCACAGATCACAAATCCAAAGGATGAAAATTTATGGGAAAAAAAACTAATGAAAGAATACTGTTATATTGATGGTGTATCAAAAGTTTGGCCATTTGTAAGAAATAAAATAATATTGTTAGTAATATCAATAAAATTTGAATTAAATTGTTCAAACATTTTGTAAGGTAATAGACTTAATTTAACTTAAAAATAACAAGAGGACGAAACCCGACGTGAACTTATGCTGTCAAGTACACCACTTCGACAATGTGACAATTTTTCTTGAATTCCATACCTTCTGCGCCATGAAACAAAACCATATCAATCCTTTCTAAACACCACATTACCATGTTTTATATCGTACGTCAATTGTAGAGTATCAGAAATAGTTTCTTTTTAAAGTAACGATCATCTGGAATTGTGTAAAGAACCCGGTCCTCCAGAGTTATGATAACAGCTATACCATTTTTGAGAATTTCTCTTGAATTGGCTTACAATTTAATTATTTAAATTTGAAATTACGGATTTTATGAATAAAATTCGGTTTCGTATGCGTGCCTGTTTAATTAAATATACTTGTCAAAAGTGAAATTGCAATACCATAAAGGAATGCACGTAGTCGTATGCAATACACAGTACTGGTGGAAGAGAGAGTCATATGAAAATGATTAAAAGAACAAACAAAGATATGCAAAAGAAATATGTTTATTCAGTAAAGAATATGGCCCCCACGGGCAGCTATACAGGCCGCTAAACGGCTAGGCATACTATCATTGACGCTATTAATGGTTCCCTGAGGTAATCCTTGCCAAACAGCGTCCACTGCGGCACGCAGATCGTTTACGGTATACACCAGTGGTTCCTGGTGCACCTGACGTCTGATTAGGGCTCACGCGTGTCTAGTGGGAGATCTGGCGAGGCTGCCAGCCAGGAAATGATGTGAATTCCGTTCAGACTGAAGAGAGCTCACCGTGCGGTGTGGCATTGTCTTGCTGGAACACAGTGTCGGGGACGGCCTGCACCAGTGGCCGAACCACAGGCCACTTTTTGGTCTTTATCATAACTTGTGTGACGTACTGGCCCGCTGTAGGATTACCTGCAATGTACACCAGAGCTGTCCGTTAATCGAGCATGATGCAGTCCCAAACCATGATGCCCGGTGTGGCGTTCGGTGATATGAGCTGTCAAGTGGCGTTCCTTGCGAAGCCACACCCGCCTACGGTTGCCATTCCTCCACAGGACGAAGCGAGATACATCCGTAAACAATGCCCGAGGCCATTAATTGGTCTAGTTGCGATGGCGACTACACCAAGCTAAACGTGCATACGTGTGTTGAGCGCTTAATGGTACCACAGTGGCTTGCTGTTGTGCACGCAGCTGTACTTCAACCTGTTGCGATTTGTTTGGGTTCACGCAGGTGAAACCGTTGATGATAGCAGGCTTCTTTGGATGTTACTTGCCGTTGCGAATGGCCGTTTGGCGAATCTGCCGGTCTGTGCGTTCTTCCATGCGCCTGTTCGTTCCACTTCCTCTTTGGCGTGCTCTCTGATATTCCTGCTTCCATCGTGTCACACATCGCTGGATTGTATTCACGTTGTGCCCAGGATGCGTGGCAATTGCACTCATCGACAAACCAACGTCACGCAGCTCCAGGATTCAGTTTCATTCCCCAGCCGTTAACTGCTGGTATATAGCTAACTGACGTCTTCGAGACATCGCTTCTTAACTTTTTCGAAAGTCCGGCTGCTGCAAATCGTCGTTGATAGCATTTACGGGATGAGCCGTTTGCTGGTCTTCATAACCCGAAACTGGGTATCACGTGACCCGGCACGTACGAAAACTTAATCATTTGCACATGACTCTCTCCTCTACCGTTACTGTGATTTGCATATGGCTACGTTCATTCCTTCATGGCGTTGCAATTTCACTTCTGACGAGTGTATAATCTGTCTGCTTAATAAAAACGATCTAGCAGAATTCAAGGAAATAAGTGATCCCTTATTTACTTTTTCACTTTCACTCGGTTCTCATTATTATATATGTCGGTATAATGCAGGTCTGAAACCAAACTCAGAAAAAAATGGATAAAGGGACGGAAAATCCGAGGATTGTATGGAAAACTAGACCTATAAGTCAAACAATCTTTTAAGGCAATCTTTTAATCAAAAAGGGTATATTTATGGCGAAAATGGTTCCAAGTTCTTGGAACCAAGTTCGCCGAGTTCTGAGTTTGGTTTCAAACCTGCACATTCTAATATTTCTTCTTTATTTAACCGTATTCGGTCTAATAAACTGGGTGATAAGGATGACTTTAAAAGCTTTGCTGGGGTGTATGTTGCTCCCCTGTTGTCCACCGATGGTAATTTTAAATTTTATATTGGAAGTACTAAACGCACCGTTGGCATCCGTTTAGCAGAACATGTTCGGGATGTCAGGGATAGTAAACTTTCTACGGCTCTTACTCAATTTGTTGTTAAAGATAATTTTCAGCCTCTTTTTGAAAATACTTTCCTTTTGATGCGTTGTAATAACCCTCGTGATATTTTCCTTTTTGAATCCCTTTTTATTTATATTTACCGTGAGTCCGTTTGTAATTTTGACCCTGTTATGAAATTGAGTTACGCTTGGCGACTCATTCTCGACTCCATGCAATTCAAGTCTCTGCAAAGTTATCTTTGACGTCTTCATATTTGGGATTAAGCTTGATTGCCCCCCCCCCCCATTTTTCTCGATTTCTGTATTAAATAGTCATTTAATATGCTGTTCTTTTGTTGTTGAAATTTTTGAAACGCTAAAAAAAAATAGTTTACGGTTTATCCTTGTCTAAACGTAAATTCCTTTGTAAATTGCATTTACGTAAATTTTGTCCCTATATCTGGTCTATATATGAACGATTCAATTTTATTTCCGTGTAGCCACTGATGAAGAGCGTACTTATGCTCGAAAGTGCTCTGGCCTTTTTTTAAACCTTTGTACGTCTTATAGGAAGTAAAATAAAGACCTTCTGTTGTAGATGTGTGCTTAATTTTTGCTATATAAACATTTTGATTTTAACAGAGCTGTTGAAACAGGAACCTTACTTATGCTTTATGCAATTAATTAATGCTAGATGGACACTAGATAATTAATAGATAGCCTTTGAGCTATCCAGGTCTCTCTAGAGTACACAGACATCAATAAATTCAAAATTAATTGTGTTGGATTGAAATTTAAGAAATATAAGTTAAACCAAAAATGAAACTTGATAATCAAGAAATTACAATTAAGATATATAAGGGAATTGAGAATTTATATGAGCATTATAAGTGAATGAAATACAAGCAATTACATATTGAAAATGAGAATGAGGTTATAAGAAATTAAGAAATGAATTAAAAAAAAGGAAGACGAATGTTGTATAAATATACAGTGTGTCTATTAACAGGAATTTACATACAGAGTGATTATAATTAAAGTACCCGGTTTGAAAATGGTCTCAAATAAAAAGCACTGGTCAGAATAATTTGAAATTTTGTGTGAACACTTGTGGAGGAATGGAATTTTGTTTGGTGAAGAAAAAAACAGTAGTTCAAAAAGTCATCGCTAGAAGAATAATTGGCGCTTTACTACACTAGAATGCAATACAAAAGTTATAAACGTTGACTTACTCATTGACTAATGACGCAAGAAATGTTCAATATGCTGTCCTTCGAATACTGAATTAAAAGTCGATCTTCCATCATCATATGCATGCACGTAATGAAAAAAAAATTTCATCCATTGAAACAATGTTAAATTCTAAGTAAACGTAAGCCGTATCTTTTTTCACAAAGAGTGAATTTAACTTGCTTTGCATAATTGCTCTTCAAATGCTGCTGCAAAATTGCATAAGACAGGGACGTTGTAATAAACGTTTGCTATAAAAAAGGAAGAGAGGAACTTGTTCCTCATAACTTAATGAAAAATCTCTATTGTTCTGTCGAAATGACTCTATCATTAAAAGATCGTGCTCTTCTTGTCAAATTGTTTAATGAGAATAACAGCTTTTTTAGTAGCTGTTAGAAAGTTCAGAACGTTGAAAAAGTTAAAATCTGGAGTGTGGCAAAAGCTTGCGTAAAATGATTTTAAAATTTGAAGAGACTGACCTTTTGGACATCAAACCTGGCAGAGGATGGAAAGCAGTCGATGGAGAGATAGTGGAAGACGTAACTACAACGTTAGAAGAAGAGCGTAACGCTAATGCATCTACGAATGCAAGTGGAATTACCCGATCATTAGACGCACCCTCCAGTATGGTGAAAAAAATTTTGAAACACATTTTGAAATGTTATCCTTATAAACTGACCCATGTTCAACAGTTGCTACCTGTGGACAATGTTGCACGTGAAATGTTCGCACATCAATTTCTGGCTCGCATACAAGTGGACGATGAATGGCCCTGGAACGTTTTGTGGACTGACGAAGCACACTTCCATCTCCACAGAACTGCTAATACGCAAAATTGCAGAATCTGGGTAACCGAAAATCCACAGGAACTACGCCAGGTGCCTCTTCATTCCCCCATGCAGGACGGGGCTCCACCACATATCGCAAAACCAGCGAAGAGGCTACTTCGCAGTCATTTTGGAGATGACAGAAACATCAGCCGCCATTTTCCTGTAAGATGGCCAGCATGTTCCCCTGACTTCAATCCATGTGGTTTTTGGCTTTGGGGGCATCTGAAGAATGTGGTGTTTAATGGACACATTACCAATTTAGTGGAATGTAAAGCTAGCACCAAGCATCACATCCACAACATCTCTACAGAAATACTCAAATCTGTTGTTTAACACTATTTTACGCTTTCAGCTTGTTTTAGAATGCGAAGGACAGCATATTGAACATTTATTATGTCATTAGCCAATGAGTAAGTCAATGTTTATTGCTTTTGTATTGCATTCTAGTGTAGTAAAGCGCAAATTATTCTCTTTGCAGCGACTTTTTGAACTAGTGTTTTTTTCTTCTCCAAACAAAATTTCATTGCTCCACGAGTGTTCAAGCAAAATTTCAAATCATTCCGACCAGTGCTTTTTATTTGAGACCATTTTTAAACCGAAAACGTTAATTATAATCACCCTCTATAGTATATGTGTTATAATTGATGAATACAACTATAGTTTGAAATATTTTATATAATAACCTATCAATGGATAAAAATGAATAGAAATAAGAAATTTTTGATACATTTAATTACACTGATTGATTACATTAGTTTTAATAAATACAGTTATGGTACCCTAGATTGACATCTTATTTGTTGATGGTGAATATATGTCGTGAATGTAAGTGTTGAGGTAAGATTCATTGACATTTGCTAGATGTAACAGCGACGGCCTGATCAATATACATGATGACTGATTTCATATCAGTTAATTCCACTTGGAATTTTATGATAATTTAATGTGTAAGAAGTTAATCCTATTTTAAGATAACTTTTTATTCTTACATTACTCATTTTCGGCTCTGAGAGATTTAGGGTTTTAACGTATTTTATTCCCTCTGTTTTTATTGGTGCATAAATTTTGCCTGAGGGCCAAAAGTTTTGAAATAAATAAATACAATTGTTTAGGCGTTATTACTAGCTATTTTAGAGATAAAAATTTTACTTTCTTTCACATGAAAATGCATGTTTCAAGAATTAAGAGATTTTTGTGAAACCTTGGATGTTTATTTTAAGGGGGTCCTCTACTCTTAAAATAATGTAAATGTCAAATGTTTTTCTTTTTATATACTTGTAAAGTCTGGTAATATTTGAACATTTTGGTACAGTAGCGAAAGCTCATAAGGCAGTCATAAATACCTTGAGCTGGAGACGACTTTAGCTCAACTCTATGATACTGACCTTTCACGCTTTGGCTCCGGGATCAAACCCTGGCACTGGTATCAGCGTTCGCAATAGTGCCATTGGTATTTTTGAATATTAATCATTTCCGGAACAATTAAGAAAATACAATATATCAAAAATATAAATGCATACTTTGACGGCATTTTTTTTTAAAACGCTGATGACTGCATTTTTTTTTCAAACTTCCAGCATGATATTTCAAGAACCGTTTGATGAATTCTTATGAAATTTTTATGCTTAATAACAACATGATTGTCCACTAATTATACTAGATTTATATATGTAATTTATATAAGGATATTTTTAGAACCAAAAAAAGAATAAATGTCAAAAATTCTGAAAACCAAAAAATCAAATTAAGAAAATATATTAATTTGGCCCAATAAAATTAAAATAGTTAAATAATCCTAGTATGCAAGTATATTATGTATATTATCATTAATGAAACCCTAAACTAATTTGATTATATTCATAAAAATTTAAGATATCATGCGCGGAACAACATATTATGATTTTATCTAAAAAAAAAATGTGTAAATTATAACTATTTTTATACAATATTTCATTTTTAACACTTTACAACATAGTTGAAAAGTCTTTATGACTTTGTTCATTCTGTCTGTCTGTCTGTCTGTCCGTTAGCACGATAACAGCCGTAAAAATGACTTTATCAAAATGACATTTTAGTATGTTTTTCAGACGATCTGTGCGACCTATGGGAATATAAATAAATAATATCACCCAATTAGTTTTTTATTGAACCCGGGTTGAAAAAATGAAATACATTGAACCCTATGAGGCCTAATTTTTCAAACATTTTTTAAGCAAATTTAAAATTCACAAATTGCTTCGAAATTTTTGGAAATATTCACATTATCCCATAAAATATATAAAAAAAAATTCAGTAAAATATATTAAGTAGTTTTTTAATTAAAAATTATTTAATATAGGGAAAAAAAAACAAATTCAATTAAATTTTGACTTTTGGGATATCCTCCAGAAAGAAAAAAGAGATATATGGTATAATAAATATCTTTCCAAGAGTTTAATTGTTCTGTATATGAGAGAGGCTTCCCATTTTAAAATAAATTTGGTAGATAACAAGTTTTAAATTTTTTTTTTAATTTTATATAACTCTTCGTGATATAGTTATTTGATGGCATTTTTAATGCACTTTCCTACGTCCCAGAGAGTTAAAATTTGGTACACAACTTAAATTTGTTGAACATTTTATTCGACAACAATTTGGGGGGATCTTTAAATATAGATCATACATTTTTTTCGAAATGGCCTGCAAATAATCACCGTTCACTTCTATAAATCATTGTTGTAATATTGTTAAAAATTCTGATGTGGGGAGCACATGTCTTTCCCTGTAGACTCATATTCACGTTCTCTTTATTTCTTCAATAATAATTTGCGTTTATCTGCACAAAATATCAGCCATAAGTATTTCAAATGACATTGAATTTGCACTTTAAACTTAAATTTGGTTCTCATTTGATAGCTGGACTTATTGTCAAAGGTGGCGTAGCGAAAACGCGAAAAAACTAGAATATCTCAAGAACGGCTAGTCCTAGAGTAATGGGGTTAGTCTTATTCTTTTTGTTGTCAGAAATCACGTATAAAATAGGAATTTAATTGATATAATTGAACACACGTAGTCTTATTTTTATATTTAACGATTTTTGCGGGCCATTTCGCAAAAATAGCCCATTCATTTTTCCCGAATCGTACAAGAATAACCTACAAATGATTTATATACCAAATTTTGTTAAATTTGGTATATAAATTATTTGTAGGTTATTGAAATATTAAACACCAAATTTTGTTAAATTTGTTCCATTAGTTCTTAGCTAGAGTGGATAAAGGCAATTTCTGCCTGCCATTTCGCAAAGAAGGCAGATTCTTTTATTATGAATCGTACTATAATCTAATGAACATCAGGGTTTCCCAGAAAAAACATACCTACCAAATTTTATGAAATTCGGTCCATTAGTTTTTCAATTAGAGTGGATGTAATATCCTCACAGACACACAGAAATATACACAGATACACACTTACACATACAGACGTCTTCCTGAAAATAGTTTTTTCGTGTTCTAGAAGTCCCAAAACGTGTAGATCCTTCGAAAATTCGAGTTCCGAACTTCGGCACGATTCCAATACTATGAATACATTTACACACACATATATTATTTGTGTATCTGTGTATTATCTGTGTATCTAAATTCCGTGTCTATGCAATTACAATAGTTGTGATTTTAAATGATCCCTAAACTTTTATTATTTCTTCAACGAAGCCTAATTTTAACTTATGCAGAATGCAAATATCTCAAGCGATTGTAGGGTGAGTTACATAAGAATTGCTGATTTTTTTTCACACAAAATTATTTAGCTCTGGAGTCTGGAATACAAGGTATATGAATGAAATATTCCTTGATTTTGCATAGAGAATCAGATGATTTATATTTCGATACAGTTTTAAATATTTAAGTATAATAAATTACTGTAGTACTGTGATAATGTAAAAGATACCACCACTGAATGTATTACGTTTTAGAAATTTTTAAATGAAATTGCATTTCAGTTGGAAAGTGTTTCATAATCAATGCTTATGCATGATTGATCTTTCTTGTTATTTTTATTTTAAAGAAGAATATTATTTTTCTACCTTAAAACATAAACTCCAATAGCTTCATCAGATTTTATTTATAAGTTTAAAATTAAGCCGATTTTGTCAACATTTTCGCACCTTAAGGGTAGGGTATCTTCTTAAAAGTTTATGACCAAGCTCCAATTCCTATTATTGCTCCCCCACATTATCAAATTTTGCTCATTTGTAGGGGAAAATGCATTTTGAACACATTAGGTAATTTTCTAAAAAGTATTACACCACCTTATCGCACGCATTAATCTTTTTCGTTTAAACTAGCCTTTTGGGAGACATCTGTGAAGGTAAATCCCAATTTAAACGTTCCACTCTGCTAGTTTTCGAAATACATTTCGCGCATTGAAAATGGAAGAGGAAGCTAAAGCTGGGATGTAAAAGAAGTGTGAAAGATACTAATAAAGCACACTTCGTTCACACAGTCAACATTAAATTGATACTACAGGATGCTTAAATCCCTTGAGAGTCATATGAATATATTTTTACCCACCTTTCTTTCGTTTCCTTCAAGTGTTAAACTGATTTATAAAGGTTCATAAGGAAATACTTAAGCGCCCCTCGGCACTTCAGAATGAAAGGCCTCTAAGTGTATATGTGAAGTCTATATATAAAGTTGTCATGTAAGATCGAATAAAATTGATTCCTGCGCCCTCAGCAGAGGGTTTAAGAATTTAGGAACTCGGCAACATAGATTTAAGCAAGATGGAGTTGAAATGCCAATTACAAAGTTGCTTAGAATTGTCTAATTAGTAGGAATCTACATCATGAACGAATGATCACTGGCGGCCATAGAACCTTTTCCAGGAAATAAAAAGTCAAGAATAAGACCAAAAAATGTTTTCCAAAAATTGATTCCTGCGCCCTCAGCAGAGGGTTTAAGAATTTAAGAATTCGGCAACAAAGATTTAAGCAAGATAGATTTGAAATGCCAATTACAAAGTTGTATAAAATTGTTTAATTAATAGGAATCTACATCATGAACACATAATAACTGGCGCCCATAGAACCATTTTCAGGAAAAAAAAGTCAAGAATAAGACCAAAAAATGTTTTCCAAAAATTTTCAAACTCAAGTATAGGACATACAGCATATGACCTTAAACATCCAGGGGAAGGAAAGCTCCCCCCTTGCTCTCACCTAGGGGCTTCCATGCGCATTATACGCGTGTAATAAAGACAATAAATAACTGCCATATTGCATTGGTTGCAAGATGCGCAGCCACGACAGAATACTGTGGAGAAGTGATCAATAATTTACGGAATTATACAAATGGAAATAGCGTCTTATTGCAGCGATTTCAATTTGCGAGGAGCTATGACGTATTACATGCTATATTATATAAAAACGGCGAATGTGGAGATGGTTACAATCAGAGTCAGTAATCCAATTTGAAATTTAAAGAATCAGCGTATAAGTTCACATAAAATATGGAAGAAAAGATGATTGCCTCATTAGTTCCCAGGATTGATCGCCATCTGGACTACCACAATTCACTGATCCTGTTTCTCACTAGTTCAAGTTCAATATAAATAAACAAAATTATAAAATAGTCAGAAAAATCTCTGATTCCAAAGCTAAAAATGACTCTATTTTCTTAGTTTAGTGATGGCGGTTGATGGACCGCTTTTATATCATTAAAATTCATCAAAACTGTTAACTGCACTGGCATAGCTATTACCTGCACTGACGTAGCTATTAACTGCTCTGGTGTAGCTATTAACTGCAATGACAGTAAGAATATGTACCATGCAGAAATTCAGAAAACTTCTGCAATTGCCTAATATAGAATGATTCATACTAGCGTTGAACTCAAGTGAAGCTGAAGAAAATTGAGTTCATGTTCAGGAACAAAAAAAAAATAAAATGCGATTTCAGCAGCATATGACTTCCACTACAGACTCAAATTATTTTTCTTTTATCATTTTCTTTGTCTGTGTATAACGGTTTGAGTTTAATTGCATAAAAGAACACCCAAATTTATACATTTTTAGATGGCGATTTAGAGCATTTTAAAACAGCCCAAGTTCGTCGAAATTAAAAAGAAAAAACCTTGAAATACTGCAAAACGTTTTATTCATCCTAGTGTAAGGGGTTGCTTCATCCGTTTGGTCGTGCATTCATCCTTGTATAAGGGATTGTCTTATCCGTTTTGTCATGCATTCATCCTAGTGTAAGAGGTTGTTTAATCGGTTTTGTCGTTTCCTTTATCCTAGTGTAAGGGCTTGTTTTATTCTTTCTGTCGTTTCATTCATCCTAGTGCAAGGGGTTTGTTTATCAGTTTCGCCGTTTCATTAATCCCAGTGTAAGGGGTTGTTTTATCCATTTAAATGTTTCATTCATATTAGTACAAGGGGTTGTTTTATTTGTTTTGTCGTTTGATTCATCCTAGTGGAAATCCCAGGCCGCCCGACTCACCCGAGGGCATAAGCAGCAAAGTGAGCGGCCTGTGATTCATCCTAGTTGTTGTTGAGACCCAGACCATCCGACCTACCAGAAAGGTGTAAGGTAACTGTTTGGACGGCCGGGAAGTGCCACCCAATTTAGACCGGAACCCAGTGGGGGAGGCATCCACAGGGACCGTATCCTCCTTCCCCTACCATCAACCTTTCGGAAGGACTTACGGACCCACATGTTTAACGTGATCGTACTCCGCGTGATTACGGCGGCAGTTTTGGCAGTGGCTGGAATCGAACCCGGGCCTACCGAGTGCAACTCCAGCGCGCTAACCAATGGGCTACCGCGACCGTGATTCATCCTAGTGTAAGAGGTTATTTTATCCATTTTATCGTGCAAGATTAAGTGCAAACGAATTATTTAATTGATTTATTTAAGCATAAACTTTTAGTTTTTATTTCAGATTTTGAGAATTTCACGGCCAATTTCGAAAAGAAGAGGGATGTTTCTCTTTTTCTCAAATAGTGCTCAAATCTACTCAGCATCTTGCTAATGCATTAGATACATAACTGCCAACTATCAATGAATTCCATGATAGTTTCTGAGCAAGGCGGGATGCATACACTGTAAAGAAACACACAAATATTCCTATGCACACGCTGATTATCATAAGTATTTCTTATTCGTATTCTAGAATATCCCAAACTCGTAGATTTGTTGAAAACTCGAATTCCAATATTTGACTTCATTGCAATACTGCTTATTGCAATACATCTTACCATGGAAAGTAATAATGAAAATTAATCACAGCCATGTGTAAAACGAGAAAATTCATATTAAAGAGAAAGGACCGCTCACGATGAGCTCATTTGCATGTGTTTAATTTTTTAGAATAATCTTTAAATAACTTTGAATAATCTCCAAATGATCAAAATATTCAACATTTAAATATATCAGGACACTCGACATTGTACAGGTAACGCCCAAAAGTTAAAATATGGCAGCGCATGAAAGTGTTGTTTGAGCGTAATGTTACCTCACACTAGTTAAAGTAGTAGGTATTTAATTTCAAATTAATTATACCGTGTGCATTAATCAATATAATTTTATAAAGTTTAACACAAGAGTTCTATGATTATATTCACTGATATTGGTTCATACACCGGGGAATAATTCCAAATGAAATATACCGTGTGCACATTTATAAATGTCATTTAATAATAAATGTTTAATAAAAACGAAACATGTTCATCAATACTGATCCATGCACTAAGGAAATTATTCTAAATGAAATACACCTGCGCATTAATGAATATCATTTACTATAAAATGTTTAACATGAACTAATCGTGTTCACTGATACTGGTATATACACTGGGATAATAATTTAAAATTAATAGTTTTAAATGAAATACACCGTGTACATTAATGAATATCATGTGCTATAAAAAGTTTCACAAGAACGAATTATGTTTACCGATACTGGTTCATAAACGGGGAGAATAATTCCAAATGAAATATACCGTGTGCACATTCATGAATATCATTTACTAACAAAAACAAAACATTTTAACCGATAGTGGTTCATGCACTGGGAGAATAATTTTAAATCAAATATACTGTGCACATATTCATGAATATCATTTAAAAATATAAGTTTAAAAAAAATGAAACATGTTCACCGATATTCTTAATACGATGAATAATTTTAAATGAAATACATCGTGTATATTCGGGAATACCACATGCTATTAAAACCTTCTTTAAAAATATTAAGAAATTTATTCGTGAAAAAGCATTCATTAAAATTACTGCCCAGAGATTTTAAGTGTAGACCTGTATATGATAGGAGAGAGAAGTATGTTTAACATACTTAACTTGATGTATTTTACAACCTTGATTTTAACTGTATTTCTAAATTTATATTACTGAAAACAGTTTCGGGAAAACAAACTGAGCAGATCTTTTAAATTCGAATTCATCGTCTTAAACGCCTCCCTAGAGATCTATTAAATTCTAAGATAATTTTTTGACGTTAAGAGATAATAAAATATAAAAAATTGAGTCATTTCTCTTAGTTTTGTGCGAAAATAAATTAACGACTGTGAAACTGTTTTAAAATAAATTGTTTTGAAAGATTTAAGATTTTTAATAATTATGCCTAATGATTTTGTTTAGATTAAGTGGATATTATTTACTTTGGCAGAGAAGGTAGTTTTGCTTATTGAAAAGTAATTAATTGCACATCTATTAATTGCACGTTGCATTTTCATACACAGCTAAAATTTAAAGGAGATTCTTAGGAGTATGAATGCATGCACAAAGCCTTCAATCGATGTTTGAAAATCAAATCCAGCTCCAATAAATCTGAAAACCATAAAATTGAATCGGAAGATTGGAGGTAAGTCTTACAATTCGAGGAAGACGATCTGACTACTATTAGATAATGGTTCTGTGTTAATAATATTGTTCTCAATGTTAAAAAATATAGATTTATTTGTTTTGCCTTGTCCAAAAATTTTTATTAATCTTCATGTTAAAATATCCAGACAGTACTTGCAATTGTGAAAATATCAAGCAGGTGAGTAGCTTTAAATATCATGATATTATCATCGATGACTTGCTATCTTGGAATCCTCATATTAATGGTCTTAGTGAATAATTAAAGTTAAACATCAGAAAATTTTATTTTCTTCCAGTTTTGTCCTTATGATGTTCTTAGATTTCTGTATTGCTCTTTGATTCACCCTCGGATTCAGCATGGCTTTACCTGTTTTGGTGGAACTTATCTGAATACCTGTAGTCCTGTTATTTTGCTTCAAAAATTATTTATTAGGATTGTCTTATGTAAATCTCGTCAGAAACCACATTTTCCTCGATTCTATGGTTATGCCATTAGATATATTTATATTCACAAAACTCTTAATATGTTTTATATTAGAAATAAGAATGCGGGAAGTAGTTAATGTAACTTCGGGCTAAGTTGGGGTATTGCAAGACCTCCTCTAGCCTATTCTACTAAGTTTCAGAAATTTTATCTCTTTTAAGCGCCTAGATTTGACAGTCTTTCGCTTCAATCTGTTAAAAGCATTGTTACCTATTGTTTCTTTTCCAAGGCTATTAAAGACTGGTTATTAACTTATATTTCAATTGAAATTGAAAAAAAATTTCCGTTGTGATAACTAATTATTTACATGTTTTTATTGTCATCTTTACTTTTTTACTGTCTATGTTTATCTTTTTACATGTTACATTGTAATGATTTATTATAATTATTTTATCCGTAACTGTTTTTATGTCATGTGATGCTACTATAATTGCCGTGTTTACCCATTTCCTTCTATAAAGTTATCTTTTAGGAGTGGGTAATTCATGGATCCTGTAATTTCCTTACTTTGAATATAAAGATTTTACTAAAGAAATTTACGTCTGTTTGGAAGACATTCCCATTACAATTAACAGCATCCATGGACCGGCTTCGTACTTATTGTCTGGTAGTCATCATGGAATAACCGTTACTCAAAATGGCAGCAAAAAAAAATTGCTATATATCGCAATTTTTCAAACTTCTAGAAGAACTGATAATTGAAGTCCTTCCATGTAGCTCGTAACATGGGAGTATCATCCAAATTTTCGGGAATGTTCCTTACTGGTGAGTTCTTGTGATTTTGAAATATATCGGTCTTTAAAACATTGAGAAACCTTTGACGTCTTTTCTTGGTTTGTAAATGGCAGTGTTTCTGAGAAGAAAACGATTGATTTTTATGAACATTTTCTTATCACTTATGAAATCTCAAGCAGATATTTTACAACGTAATAGTCAAGGGACAGTGGACAGTGTGTGATTAGTGCATCTATTATGAAGGATAGCCAAGTACCTAAACGTTCGTTTCGAAAACTCCTTACGATTTTCTTCTCCAGTACGAGAATACCAAGAGTTATAATCCAAATGAAATGAAAGTTTCACTACATACAAAATAAAATGTTGAAAGACAGCAGTGGTGGCTTCATTTATTGAGAGTACAGAATAGTAAAACGCAAAAAAGTATAAAAAATGAAAAAATGGTCCTGTGATGCTGTCAAAGAATAAGAGCCCCTTATTGAAAGTATATTAAACTTGATCATGCCATATAATTAAGAGAAATATGGTGTCACAAACAAATCGCTAAGTAGATAGAACAATCCAACAATCTCATTCTACAATTATTTGTTTTCACAGAAAACAATTTCCCTACAGTGAGAAACGCTGTTCTACGGACATAACTGAATAAGTAACAAAGACGTTTTCCTTGCACTCAAAAATTACTACACAATTATCTATACTCTGTCAGCTGACATGAAAATTAAGAGAAGAAATAGATCTTTGATGGCGGGAAAACTCGTTAAAAGTCGATCACACACCATCCATCAACACACTCGCACAAAATGGGGGGAGGGTTGTTATTAACATTCTACCACACTTTCCTATAAAGCTAGGCAGTGTAGAAAGCGCCTATTAGGACTGCAGGGACTCGTTAAAAAGAGTCGCTTCCTGTCCAAAGAGAGGGAGATTCTGCCAGGAGGGTCTTAATAGTGTTAGGCCATTTTCCTTTTGAACTGGTGTGTGAGTCATGTTTGTGAGAAATCATCAAATTTGGTATTTATCAACCTCCGGTTCGTAGACCAGTACTAATCACAAAGCAGGATAGAAAACTCTAAAAGCACGGAGCTCTGAGCATTTTGGTGTCCTGATATATTAGACAGATTTTTTACATTATTTAATTTGTAGTCAAATAAGTTAAATTATCAGATAAGTTAAGGGAAACCGTCGTTCATAGTATGCCACAGAAACCCGTGTTAAAAGAGGCAAAGTGTGCACCCTTTTCACATAAACTATTTACAGGAAATGTATCTAACTCAAAATATGTATTTATCAACTACTAGAAAATATACCCAGCGTTAACAGGGATTTAATATGTAAACCTCTGATTGAATATACACTGGAAAATATAGTGAATTTTTGAAAACCCAACGACGATTTTACCAGAAATACGCTTCTGCTTTCCATAGCAACGGATGCAGGTTGCAAAGTCATTGCTACGCCTATTACATCTCAACTTTTAGGCTTTTGTTTAAAAATTCACAGAAAATAAAAAAAGAGTAATATTTGTTTTTTATTAGAAGGCGAAGATATATATATCCATATTTTTGACATATATTTATGCCTATTTTTCATTTTTTAATATGGCATATATCGGTGTGTTTAAAAGTAAATAAATATATAAGAAAGATGTTGTTCGGTTCAATGACTGTTAGAAAGAACGTTTTTGGATCTTTCAGGTGATATGAAAATGCAAACTTTCCTATAATATTTTCGATCATTAAGGAACCGATGCATGTTAAAATCACTCACAACTGGGCTTAAAATAAAACAACTGAAAAACTAATTCGAATCAAAAGAATAATAATAATTGCAAACAAGAAAAATATGAGATCTGTCTTCCATGGAAGTTTACTAATTCTTTACCGAATTTCACAGCTTTTGTTTAAAAATTTACAGAAAATAAAAAAAGATTAATATTTGTTTTTTTTTCACACGCACACACAGAAAAACAAACTTTTATTATTATGTACTTGAATGAATTACCCGACCTTACCTGGGTCTAAAATATGTGTAAAGTTCTCCATTAGATTCATTTCTCTTCGATCATTTTAATTCATTTATGTGAGGAGCGATATCTTTAGCAAGGGCGTAGGTTTTATAATAATGTCTTAAATTTCATAAAATCAACATTTTGATTGCAGACTGAAAATTGAAAAACAAAATATTTGAAGGATCATCACTAATTATGGGGAATGAGAAACAGACTCAAAGCATGTCTGAATTTTTGGTCAGAATAATAGAAGTGAACCGCATAAGAAGATCCAGATAAGCATATCCTTTTAGGATAACATTAGATTAAACGGCATCTACCAGATATTTAAAACTCTTGCAGGATAATTCAAGTAAATCTTTACATGACCGAGTACCGTAGTCGGCCACATCACTAGAAGCAGTCCAGAAATTCCGATTTCGATCCTTGACTCCATCCAAACGTTGCTTCTGAGATCAAATTATGCCCAATACACTACAGTTGGGACCTGATCTGAACAATGTAATGCAGACCTGAGAGTTTAGGCCACACCACATCCTTGCTTCAAAGGAGAGAATGTAATGCAATTCAATTAATTCCTCACATTCTTGGAATTGTATCTGGAAGCACATCTGGGCGAAATCCAGGTAGCTCGTACTTGATCCCTGATCCCAACCGAGATTGAGCTAAATATATGTCTGATTACAATTATGTCTAATATATTAGGTGTCTAATACATTACTCAAGATTGACTTTTGAGGAGGTGCAAATTATGTCTAATATATTACAAATCGTGTGCGAGCAAAAGAATATGATTACACTGTAAAACTTTTGCAAGCATGTTACTGAACGTTTCAGGGGAATTAGTTGTCCGTAATGGGGAGCAAGGTTCCTGATAGTTATGATAATATTTTTATTCACCCAATTTAGACCGGAACCCAGTGGGAGGGTCATCCACAGGGACCGTACCCTCCTTCCTCTACCACCAACCTCCCGGAAGGACTTACGTACCCACATGTTTAGCGTGATCGTACTCCGCGTGAACACGGCAGTTTTGGCAGTGGCGGTAATTGAACCCGAGCCTACCGAGTGCAATTCCCGCGCGCTAACCACTGGGCTACCGCGCCCTCCGCGATAATCTTCATAACTTTCTTTTATTCACCCAATTTAGACCGGAACCCAGTGGGGGAGGCATCCACAGGGACCTACCCTCCTTCCTCTACCAACAACTTCTCGGAAGGACTTACGTACCCACATGTTTAACGTGATCGTACTCCGCGTGAACACGGCAGCAGTTTTGGCAATGGAAGGAATCGAACCCGGGCCTTCCGAGTGAAATTCCCACACGCTAACCACTGGGCTACCACGCCCTCCGCGATAATCTCCATAACTTTCTTTTTATTCACCCAGTTTGGACCGGAACCCAGTGGGGGAGGCATCCACAGAGACCGTACCCTTCTTCCATTTAAAATATCCATAAATTCAAATATCCATTTATAAAATCCATATCATTCTATGAATCATCCATATCGTTCCACCAATCCATAAATATAATAATTTCAAATACATCACCAGAATTCAATCCACCATAATACAATCATTTAAATTATTTAAAACATCCATAAATTAAAATAACCATTTAAAATATCACATAAATATAATTATTTCACTCGATGTATCCAATACATATGCTAAGCTCTTAATACATTTAAAACCCGAAGCGTGGTGGTCTCCATGGAGACGGGGGAAAAACTACTGCGGTGGGAAATGTCGGGGAGAATCGGTTCTTCGCCGAGTATTGGGCAAGAAATATAAAATCATGACGTCTTTAAAATTGCGATCCTACAGGCAATTTTCACTATTTCTTGACCAGATTGGACTTGTAAGAATGCCAGATGTTTGACCTTTCTAAAAATGTAAATTATTAGTCGAAATTCTGAGTACTTTTTACTATGCGAGAATTTAAAAACCAAAAATCGTTTTTTTGAGTCAAAAGTGACTTTTGCTTTAAAATCATAAAAAAATATTAGAATTTGTCCCTGAGATTTGAAATTGATATATTTTTACTTGAAATTCTCTGCTCTTTCCGATGGTGTGATTTGTTTTTTTCTACAATGTCTGGATCGTGGAGAAAAAAGAGCAAAAATGTCAAAAAACGGTCGAAATCTCATAAAACATTAAATAACAAAAAAAATAATTAAAATTTTAAAAATCGGTTTTTACGTGTCCCCTTCCCACCCCCCAGGGTCTCCGATTGCCAAATTTCATAGCTCTCCGACGCGCGGTCGCGAAACGTATAGTGTATAAGACAGACAGACAGACAGACGCACAGACACACAGACATTGCCTTTTATTATTTACTAGCCGCCTTTGGCGACCAGCCTGTTCGCTACCCTTGAAAATTCTGACCGTGGCAAACTCGTTGGCGCGACCTACCAGAAAGGTGTAAGGTAACTGCTTGGAAGGCCAGGAAGTGCCACACAATTTAGACCGGAACCCAATGGGGGAGGCATCCAAAGAGACCGTACCCTCCTTCCCCTACCACAAACCTCTCGGAAGGACTTGCAGTCCCACACGTTTAACGTGATCGTACTCCGCGTGAACACGGCTGCAGTTTTGGCAATGGCGGGAATCGAACCCGGGCCTACCGAGTGAAATTCCCGCGCGCTAACCACTGGGCTACCGTGCCATCCGCGACAATCTCCATAACTTTCTTTTTATTCATCCAATTTAGACCGTACCCTCCTTCCCCTACCACCAACTTCTCGGAAGGACTCACGGACCCACATGTTTAACGTGATCGTACTCCGCGTAAACACGGCGGCAATTTTGGGAATCGAACCCGGGCCTACCAAGTGCAAATCCCGCGCACTAACCACTGGGGTACTTCACCCTCCGCGATATTCTTCATAACTTTCTTTTTATTCACCCAATTTAGACCGGAACCAAGTGGGAGAAGCATCCACAGGGACCGTACCCTACTTCCCCTACCACCAACCTCTCGGAAGGACTTACAGACCCACATGTTTAACGTGATCGTACTCCGCGTAAACACGGCGGCAATTTTGGGAATCGAACCCGGGCCTACCGAGTGCAATTTCCGCGCGCTAACCATTGGGCTACTTTGCCCTACGCGACAATCTCCATAACTTTCTTTTTATTCATCCAATTTAGACCGTACCCTCCTTCCCCTACCACCAACTTCTCGGAAGGACTCACGGACCCACATGTTTAACGTGATCGTACTCCGCGTAAACACGGCGGCAATTTTGGGAATCGAACCCGGGCCTACTGAGTGCAATTCCCGCGCGCTAACCACTGGGCTTCTTCGCCCCCAGCGACTATCTCCATAACATTCTTTTTATTTACCCAATTTAGAACGGAACCCAGTGGGAGAGGCATCCACAGGGACCGTACCCTCCTTCCCCTACCACCAACCTCTCGGAAGGACTTCCGGACCCACATGTTTATCGTGATCGTACTCCGCGTGAACACGGCGGCAGTTTTGGAAGTGGCGGGAATCGAACCCGGGCCTACCGAGTGCAATTCCTGAGCGCTAACCACTGGGCTGCCTCGCCCTCCGCAACTTTCTTTATATTCACCCAATTTAGACGGGAACCCTGTGAGGGAGGCATCCACAGGGACCGTACCCTCCTTCCCCTACCACCAACCTCTCGGAAGGACTTCCGGACCCACATGTTTATCGTGATCGTACTCCGCGTGAACACGGCGGCAGTTTTGGAAGTGGCGGGAATCGAACCCGGGCCTACAGAGTGCAATTCCTGAGCGCTAACCACTGGGCAGCCTCGCCCTCCGCAACTTTCTTTATATTCACCCAATTTAGACTGGAACCCTGTGAGGGAGGCATCCACAGGGACCGTACCCTCCTTCCCCTACCACCAACCTCTCGGAAGGACTTCCGGACCCACATGTTTATCGTGATCGTACTCCGCGTGAACACGGCGGCAGTTTTGGAAGTGGCGGGAATCGAACCCGGGCCTACCGAGTGCAATTCCTGACCGCTAACCACTGGGCTGCCTCGCCCTCCGCAACTTTCTTTATATTCACCCAATTTAGACGGGAACCCTGTGAAGGAGGCATCCACAGGGACCGTACCCTCCTTCCCCTACCACCAACCTCTCGGAAGGACTTACGGGCCCACATGTTTAACGTGATCGTATTCCGCGTGAACACTTCGGCAGTTTTGGCAGTGGCGGGAATCGTACCCGGGCCTACCGCTAACTTCCCGCGCGCTAATTTACAATTTAAAATGACCATATGCTCTCTAAACTCTTAATTCCATCATCCTCATTCCATTGTTCCATCATTTAAAATATCCATAAAATTTAAATATCCATCGTTCCATCATTTAAAATATCCATAAAATTAAAATATCCATCGTTCCATCATTTAAAATATCCATAAAATTAAAATATCCATTTAAAAAATCCATATCGTTCCATCATTTAAAATATAAATATAATAATTTCTACAGTGCATATGTTAAGCTCTTATTTCATTTAAAATCGGAAGCGCGGGAAACGGAAAGTAAAAACTAATTCGGTTTCTTATTGTCCCACCCATCGCTATGCATATACAGAACCGTGACGTCACCTCCACCTTGACGTCCCCACCCACCACCTTCCCTGCTTCAGTGGGGGAGAAACGAAGCGTCACGCCGAGCGGAACGGCGAGAAATTTAAAATCATGACGTCTTTAAAATTGCGATCCTGAAGGCAATTTTCATTATTTCTGGACCGGATTAGACTTGTAAGAATGCCAGATATTTCAGCTTTCTAAAAATGTAAATAATTAGTCGAAATTATGAGTACTTTTTACTTTGCGAGAATTTAAAAACCAAAAATCGTTTTTTTGAGCCAAAAGTGACTTTTGTTTTAAAATCTTTAAAAAATATTAGAAATCAAAATGGAGATTTGAAATTGATATATTTTTACTCGCAATTGTCTGCTCTTTCCGATGGTGTGAGTTGTTTTTTTCTACGACGTCTGGATCGTGGAGAAAAAAGGGCAAAAAGGCAAAAAAAGGTCGAAATCGCATAAAACATTAAATAAATAAAAAAATAATTAGAATTTTGAAAATCGGTTTTCACGTGTCCCCTTCCCTCCCCCCCAGGACTCCGATTGCCAAATTTCGTAGCTCTCCGACGCGCGGTCGCGAAACGTATAGTGTATAAGACAGACAGACACACACACACACACACACACACACACACAGACATTGCCTTTTATTATATAGATAGAGTGACTAGCCGCCTTTGGCGACCAGCCTGTTCGCTACCCTTGAAAATTCTGACCGTGGCAAATTCTAACCGTGGCACACTCGCTGGCGCGACCTACCAGTAAAGTGTAAGGTAACTGTTTGGAGGGCCAGGAAGTGCCACCCAATTTAGACAGGAACTCAGTGGGGGAGGCATCCACAGGGACCGTATCCTCCTTCCCCTACCACCAACCTCTCGGAAGGACTTACGGTCCCACATGTTTAACGTGATCGTACTCCGCCTGAACACGGCCGCAGTTTTGGCAATGGCGGGAATCGAACCCGGACCTACCTAGTGCAAATCCCGCGCGCTAACCACTGGGCTACCGCGCCCTCCGCGACAATCTCCATAACCTTCTTTTTATTCACCCAATTTAGACCGGAACCCAGTAGGGGAGGCATCCACAGGGTCCGTACCCTCCTTCCTCTACCAACAACCTCTCGGAAGGACTTACGGATCCACATGTTTAACGTGATCGTACTCCGCGTGAAAATGGCAACAGTTTTGGCAGTGGCGGCAATCGAACCCGAGCCTACCGAGTGCAATTCCCGCGCGCCAACCACTGGGCTACCGCGCCCTACGCGACAATCTCCATAACCTTCTTTTTATTCACCCAATTTAGACCGGAACCCAGTGGGAAAGTCATCCACAGGGTCCGTACCCTCCTTCCTCTACCACCAACCTCTCGGAAGGACTTACGGACCCACATGTTTAACGTGATCGTACTCCGCGTGAACACGGCAGCAGTTTTGTCAGTGGAGGGAATCGAACCCGGGCCTACCGAGTGAAATTCCCGCACGCTAACCACTGGGCTAACGCGCTCTCCGCGACAATCTCCATAACGTTCTTTTTATTCACCCAATTTGGACCAGGACCCAGTGGGGGAGGCATCCACAGAGACCGTACCCTCCTTTCCCTGCCACCAACCTCTCGGAAGGAATTATCGACCCATATGTTTAAGGTGATCGTACTCCGCATCAGTGGCGGGAATCGAACCCAGGCCTACCGAGTGCAATTCTCGCGCGCTAACTTCCCGCGCGCTAATTTAAATTTATAATGACCATATGCTAGGCTCTTAATTCCACCATCCTCGTTCCATCGTTCCATCATTTAAAATAGCCATAAAATTAAAATATCCATTTAAAATATCTATAAATTAAAATATCCATAAATTAAAATATCCATTTAAAATCAAAAAATCATCCATATCGTTCTACCAATCCATAAATATAATAATTTCAAATACATCACCACAATTCAAACCACCATAATTCAATCATTTAAATTATTTAAAATATCCATTTAAAATATCATATAAATATAATAATTTCGCCCGATGAATACAACACTTATGCTCGTAATTCATTTAAAACCGAAAGCGCGGTCTCCATGGAGACGGGGAAGAAACTACTGCGGATGGGGGGAAAATGCCGTTGAAGAACTGAGCCGGTAGCCGACAAATTTAAAATCATGGCGTCTTTAAAATTGCGATCCTGAAGGCAATTTTCATTATTTCTGGACCAAATTAGACTTGTAAGAATGCCAGATATTTCAGCTTTCTAAAAATGTAAATTATTAGTCGAAATTATAAGTACTTTTCACTATGCGAGAATTTAAAAACCAAAAATCGTTTTTTTGAACCAAAAGTGACTTTTGTTTTAAAATCTTTAAAAAATATTAGAAATCGAAATTGAGAGTTGAAATTGATATATTTTTACTCGAAATTCTCTGCTCTTTCCGATGGTGTGATTTGTTTTTTTCTACAACGTCTGGATCGTGGAGAAAAAAGGGCAAAAATGTCAAAAAACGGTCGAAATCGCATAAAACATTAAATAACAAAAAAAATAATTCAAATTTTAAAAATCGGTTTTCACGTGTCCCCTTCCCTCCCCCCAGGTCTCCGATTGCCAAATTTCGTAGCTCTCCGACGCGCGGTCGCGAAACGTATAGTGTATAAGACAGACACACAGACACACACACACACAGACATTGCCTTTTATTATTTAAGACTAGCCGCCTTTGGCGACCAGCCTGTTCGCTACCCTTGAAAATTCTGACCGTGGCAAATTCTAACCGTGGCACACTCGCTGGCGCGACCTACCAGTAAAGTGTAAGGTAACTGTTTGGAGGGCCAGGAAGTGCCACCCAATTTAGACAGGAACTCAGTGGGGGAGGCATCCACAGGGACCGTATCCTCCTTCCCCTACCACCAACCTCTCGGAATTACTTACGGTCCCACATGTTTAACGTGATCGTACTCCGCCTGAACACGGCCGCAGTTTTGGCAATGGCGGGAATCGAACCCGGACCTACCTAGTGCAAATCCCGCGCGCTAACCACTGGGCTACCGCGCCCTCCGCGACAATCTCCATAACCTTCTTTTTATTCACCCAATTTAGACCGGAACCCAGTAGGGGAGGCATCCACAGGGTCCGTACCCTCCTTCCTCTACCTCCAACCTCTCGGAAGGACTTACGGACCCACATGTTTAACGTGATCGTACTCCGCGTGAACACGGCAGCAGTTTTGTCAGTGGAGGGAATCGAACCCGGGCCTACCGAGTAAAATTCCCGCACGCTAACCACTGGGCTAACGCGCCCTCCGCGACAATCTCCATAACTTTCTTTTTATTCACCCAATTTGGACCAGGACCCAGTGGGGGAGGCATCCACAGAGACCGTACCCTCCTTTCCCTGCCACCAACCTCTCGGAAGGAATTATCGACCCATATGTTTAAGGTGATCGTACTCCGCATCAGTGGCGGAAATCGAACCCAGGCCTACCGAGTGCAATTCTCGCGCGCTAACTTCCCGCGCGCTAATTTAAATTTATAATGACCATATGCTAGGCTGTTAATTCCACCATCCTCGTTCCATCGTTCCATCATTTAAAATAGCCATAAAATTAAAATATCCATTTAAAATATCTATAAATTAAAATATCCATAAATTAAAATATCCATTTAAAATCAAAAAATCATCCATATCGTTCCACCAATCCATAAATATAATAATTTCAAATACATCACCACAATTCAAACCACCATAATTCAATCATTTAAATTATTTAAAATATCCATTTAAAATATCATATAAATATAATAATTTCGCCCGATGTATACAACACTTATGCTCGTAATTCATTTAAAACCGAAAGCGCGGTCTCCATGGAAACGGGGAAGAAACTACTGCGGATGGGGGGAAAATGCCGTTGAAGAACTGAGCCGGTAGCCGACAAATTTAAAATCATGGCGTCTTTAAAATTGCGATCCTGAAGGCAATTTTCATTATTTCTGGACCAAATTAGACTTGTAAGAATGCCAGATATTTCAGCTTTCTAAAAATGTAAATTATTAGTCGAAATTATGAGTACTTTTCACTATGTGAGAATTTAAAAACCAAAAATCGTTTTTTTGAGCCAAAAGTGACTTTTGTTTTAAAATCTTTAAAAAATATTAGAAATCGAAATTGAGAGTTGAAATTGATATATTTTTACTCGAAATTCTCTGCTCTTTCCGATGGTGTGATTTGTTTTTTTCTACGACGTCTGGATCGTGGAGAAAAAAGGGCAAAAATGTCAAAAAACGGTCGAAATCGCATAAAACATTAAATAACAAAAAAAATAATTCAAATTTTAAAAATCGGTTTTCACGTGTCCCCTTCCCTCCCCCCCAGGTCTCCGATTGCCAAATTTCGTAGCTCTCCGACGCGCGGTCGCGAAACGTATAGTGTATAAGACAGACAGACAGACACACAGACACACAGACATTGCCTTTTATTATTTAAGAAGATATAATTAATAAATAAGTATACATTTTTTTAAATATATTAGACACTATAATTGGGAAAGATTTCTAGGATGTTATCGAGTGAAAATTGATACAATGAGTTGATAATCTTAATAGCGAACTTGGGAGGATATGCATTATTAGTCGCTGTACTCAATAATTCCATAAAATGTGCTAATTTATAATATTCATCACAAATTTTTTTGATGATTATATATATATATATATATAATACAAAAATAATGCTTCGGCAGATAATAATTAGCTGAATATTTCTAAAACAAAGCTAACATTTTCATGGACGCCTGTAATTGCGGCATTTCTGATAGTTTGCTGAAATTATCAAAGTAGCTAAAAGAAATGAGCAAAGGTTGCAATATGCTTTACAGTGTATGGTTGAGCCACCTCACAGTCTTGTGTTGCAGGACAAGAATGTAAGACAGGTCAAATAATTCCTTACATTACCTGAGTATTGCATCTTAAAGCACATTTATGCAGAATCCAAGATTACCGGATTCTATCCCCTGCTCCAACCGCGTTGTTTGAAGAACAAATGGAGCCTAATACAATACACACTACGCTATTTTTTCTGTATTTAAATCGGAACATATGTCAATTTCGTCCCCATGCTCCTGAAAAAAAAATCCTGAGACAGCGCCCAGGTATCTTTAGAGGGACAAAATATATTTTATAACATGTAAATTAAAAATAATGGTTTCAAAATGTAAATCTTCTATTTCAGAAATAATGCTAAATGCATGTAGGGGAAAGAAATATATAAAAAGGAAAAAAATGAGTTTTAAATTATTCATTATATCATAATAAAAAACTTCGCTTCAAATTACCTTCTTTTCAAAATCCCTAAAACTATTAATCCTTTTATAATTTTGAGGATTTGGGCTGGTAGATATTTGGAAGGAATAATTTCCTGCTCAATCTTTAAAGCCTTATTATTTAAAAAAATTGGGGATATAAAACTGAAATACAACCACATCGATTCTATTCACCTTATTACAAAAGTCTCAATAAATTCGTTAAAAATGGAAGACAATAGCCAGTAAGTAAGAAAGTACATGTACTTAATTATCTTCATTCTTATTTAATTTTGTGTAAAAGTAATCAACGTGAAATTTTAAAATCATTTTGAACTTTTATCGGAATTATAAAAACATATTTCTATGATGGAAACGAAAATATATTTCAAATGAGAGTAGAATCTACACTACTAAAAGTATTTCGATCACTTAAATAAATATATATATGCATGTATGTATGTATGTATGTATAAAGTTATGTATGTTCTTATTTTAGACATTCCAGGAATTTAAACCACGAATTTTTGATGTAGAAAAGAGCAGTTTGCCTTAAATGGGATGTACAGATCTTGTAATATGCACAAACTTTGAAAAAATCAAAAATAAATAAAAATTAAAAATTTATGTATATTCAATTAAGCGGGAAACAATTCTCCAGACATAACCATTTACATCAAAATACTGTTATTGTGTAAAATTCCCTCACTGGAGTCTTTTTTGAAAACCAGTCGGAGGAAACACCTGTTCAGGCAACCTTTCCTATAACATGAATCTAGGGTTATCAGTTGCTGAAGTTTGAGCGAAAGATTTAGCGAGGGTTCGAGGGTTCGAGATTTAGCGATTTATGACATTTTACGACTTTTCGAAGGCTCGAGAACCACCTCGAAGTAAAGAATAATCTACGAGATACGAAATATTTCTAGAAGTTTCTACAGAGAGTTTATGAAAGAAGTCATCACTCAGTTGGAGAGCAGTTGATGTGCATGAACAACATACTTGTATGTTTTGAGAATAGTATTCGCTGTTTTGAGAAATTAGTGAAGTATTTAAGTGCTGTTTTACTGTATATTGTGCGCGTTTACGCTGTGCTTGTTAATAAACGTGCTAGTTATTCAGAAATTTTGACCCATTCTTGTATCCTGAACGCACACTCACGATTCCAGGGTATAATTCGTAACAATATGAATTGTTTCGCTTATTGAGTGTAGTATATGCTGTGACACATAAAGTGGCAGTCAAAAGCGGAGATTAAACAGATGTTGGTACTTTCAAAATAAATTGATTAGCCGAATAAAGTAAAAGTTCTAAATTTCTCAAAGATTTGTTTATATATTTGAGGTTAAAAAAACATATTTCATTAATATTAGTAATAAGTCCAAAAATCGTATGATTCTAGTAAATAATGAGTGGTAGAATTTTTTAAGATTAATTTGCCCTGTGAAAGTGTTGAAAGGAATAGAATTTCGAGTTTATTTCTTTACTTCTGGTTGCTTAAAAGTTTTTTAAAAAGCGAATGAGAGAACTATTATTTAGCTTAATCTTGTACACTCAAACCTGTTTTTGTGCGGTCTTTTTTTGTGCGATTTTTTTTTGTGCGGTATATGAAAATTTCAATCAAATTGGAACATAATTGACGAAGTTATCAATAAAACAAGAAAGATCAATCATGCTTAAAGCATTGATTATGAAACACTTTCCAACTTCAATGCAATTTTATTTAAAACAGTCGAAAATGCAATACATTCCTCGGTAATATTTTAAAACTTATCATAATACTACATTAATTTATTATATTTGAAAAATTAAACCTTAATTGAAAAACATGAACTTCATTCAAATGACGGCATTGAAATAAAAATTGCCTGGTTTAAATATATCTGAAAAGCGATACATTCCACGGTAATATTTTTAAAACTATCATAATACTACGATAATTTATTATATTTGAAAACTTCATCGAAAACAACTGAAATTAATTCAAATGACGTCATAGAAAAAATAAATAAAAAGAACGAATATGAGTCTGCAGGGAAAGATATGTGCTGTCCACATCAGAATTTTTAACAATATTACAACAATGATTTATAGAAGTGAACGGGGATTATTTTCAGGCCATTTCGAAAAAAATGTATGATCTATATTTAAAGATCCATCAAATTTTTGTCGAATAAAATGTTCAACAAATTTAAGCTGTGTACCAAATTTTAACTCTCTAGGACGTAGGAAAGTGCATTAAAAATGCCATCAAATAAATTTATCATGAAGAGTTATATAAAATTTAAAAAAATGAAAAATTGTTATCTACCAAATTTATTTTAAAATGTGAAGCCACTCCCATATGCAAAACGTTTAAACAAATGGAGAGATATTTATTATATAATATATCTCTCTTTTCTTTCTGGAAGATATCCCAAAGTCAGAATTCAATTGAATTTGTTTTTTTTCCTATATTAAATAATTTTTAATTAAAAAACTACTTAACATATTTTACTGAATTTTTTTTTATATATTCTATAGTATAATGTGAATACTTTCTAAAAATTTCGAAGCAATTCGTGAATTTTAAATTTACTTAAAAAATGTTTGAAAAATTAGGTCCCATAGGGTTCAATGTATTTCATTTTTTCAACCCGGGTTCAATAAAAAACTAATTGGGTGATATTATTTATTTATATTCCCATAGGTCCTACAGACCGTCTGAACAACATACTAAAATTTCATTTTGATAAAGTCATTTTTACGGCAGTTATCGTGCTAACGGACAGACAGACAGACAGACAGACAGACAGACAGACAGAATGAACAAAGTCATAAACACTTTTCAACTTTGTTGTAAAGTGTTAAAAAAATTAGTAGGTTTGATCGGCCATTTAGTTTTTCGATGCCAATTCTGAAAGAACTTCAAAATTGCAAAAGGAGCTTCAATCTTGTATATCTGGCTACCGAGACATATACAAGCGTCTAGTGAAACAACAGTCGTCGCAAAAACTGATCACCGACTACATGGTAACTGAAAAAAAGTCAACTCTAAACGAGTGCGAGGTGGTATCTTCAAGTGACGAAAGCGATTTTGAACCAGTTTACCACAAGAAAGTTCGCGTACTGTCAGACTATGAAGGATAATGGTTACACGTTTTGAAAAGTTTTGTATGTGTAAAATAAGTACATATGTAAATAAAATATTTGAAAATGTTCGCATGTGTATTTTCTAAATCAGATTCCAAAAGGTTTGGCTAGATTCCAAGTAGCTGCCAAGCCTCGTGTCTTGATTTCGTTTAAAAAAGAAATTCCTAGTTATTTAGTAAGGTTTTGAGTTATTTTCTACGTGAGACTTTTTTTTATGCGGTCCCTATTCACCGCATAAAAAAATACTTTTTAATTGTATTGCGAAAACTATTTTTTATAGCTACTCGTGAAGTTTTGTGCGATTTTTTTTAATGCGTTTTCTTTATTGCGGTCCCTATCCACCGCACAAAAATAGGTTTGAGTGTATTAAGATATAGTTCTACGTGGTTGCGTATATTCTGGTTGCAGCCGATTGTATGTATGCCTTCTATTTAAGAAATCGTTGTTTCTATCCCTAGCCTTGGTCAGTTGACTTTGTGGGTTGCCATCTATGGGGGTTCAGCACCCTATCCAGGGCAGTATAAGCGGGGAACGATGATACTATTCACTGAGAAGGTAGTATCTGTTAAGTCGTGTGCCTATTGTTAAACATGACCTGCTGACTTCCTGCATTATCACCAATCCAGTCATTTTAGAAAAATCTACCTATATTGCGTTGAGGCACAGAGAACACTATGAGAGTACAGTTGATCGAATAGTTCTGATAATGGGCAATCGTGGCGTCTATGGCACTTACCCATACACAAACCTATATACTTACCTACAGGTCAGTACGTGTGTTGTCGAGGCGCACATCAACATATAAGGTGAGACCCTCTGTCGTCAAAAATCGGATAGAATAATAAAGCTTGTCCTAAAAATTTCCCAACAGTCTGTCCAGAGTAAAGCAAATTGTTTCAAAGCATTTCTGGGCAGTTTATTTACTTAAAAGACTTGTAATCAGATGACATTTGTAAATTGGAAGATCTCAGTACCATCTAGCGGTTAAAGCAGAAATCGGCTACGTTGCCGAATGGCTATTTCTTAAATAGCCATTTACCGGAAGCAGTATGCAAATTTTGAGAGTAATGGATTTGTTGGCAAATATATTTAGATTAAGACCAGAACAAAATATTAATAAAAGTAAGTTCCTTACAAGTTATAAATAAGATTAAGGAAAATAAATAATATTTTACGTGATTCCTCTCTACATTCGATGTAAAAAAATTTCCGTATAGATTTGACGTTTAATATGTTGTACCATAATTTGGAAATCAGTGGAAATGGTGTTCATTTCAAGCATTCATGGTACTGTTGGTGAAACATCTTTACGCGAATTCTGCTAAATTTCAGTAAGTTGTAAACTTATTGGCAGCATGAACATCGTTGAAATTCGTGATGGAAGTGATTTAAAAAATCTGATGTGGGCAACACATTGCTTTCCTTATATAATGCAATGAATTTACTACTTTTACAGTTAAAAACAATGTTATTCTTATAGTAGATACTTATATTATTTCCAAGATATTGAATTTCCTTCAATTAGTCGTCATTTTCATTGATTTAGCGTCTTTTTTATCAATTTAGGGAGATTTTTGTTAATTTGGCAAAAATTAAAAATGTCGCCAAGTTGGCGACATTCCGCGAAATTCGTCGCCAAAATCTCGCCAAGCGTTATGGACGGAGAAATAAGTTATTCTTACAGCAGATAAATGAATATTGGCGTTCAAATACAAAAGTATTACTCAAAGTATCTTTTTTCATGAATGGAGCGAGCTAGATCCACGAGAATAATGTCACCAAATTTATTGCATGGTATTACATAGGAAAAGTGAACATGTGTCTCAATAGGAAATATATATTTTTTTTATTTTATATAACTTTTTGATAATATTTGTGAAAAATGTGCAATATCTCGAGAGCGGTTCATGAAATTTTCTAATGAAAAATTATATAAGAAATGTCTATTTGCGTAACTTTATAAGCGGTTTTGATTTTTTGACTATTTTTTCAAAATTTCACTCGAAAATTTAAAAGAGTTGCGAACATTCGATTGCGTATAAAAACAATAGGCTTCCAGTGTTTACGGATTCTGATTTTTGTATCAAATTTCGTTCGAATCGGTCCATTCGTTCGTCAGTTATCGTTTCCACAGACACACACACACACACACACACACACACACACACACACACACACACACACAGACATCACTTCAAAAATGTTTGATTCGTAATCAGGGATGCTTGAAACGTACTCTCCCGTCGAAAACTCGAATTCGAATTTTCGATCCCGTCACAATACTTTCCTTATACATTATGTATATAAGGAAAGTAATAACCACAGCTCTATTTTGTTTTGCGTATTAAAAATGTCGCTCATAGAGTCAAGGAAGGTAAAAGTACGTAGTATAACAGTGCTGTTACTACGCAATATATTTGCACATTCTTTGGTCATAGTTATGTGAACTACGCTATGTATTACTTTCATTTATGCCGATTTCAGATCATTAGATTTTGTCAGAGTCCTAAAGGCGTGCATACTATATAATAAATTCTATCTATACGACTGATAAACCCATAGCAGTTAACAGCAGTTGCTTATGTAGTTATTTCTTTTTCTTGGAGAAATCGGTTTACCCAGCAACTAAGGATTTTCAGTTAGAAATTGATCTGCTGGAATAATAGTATTTTTTTCGGTTCAGATTCCATAGTTCCGTATGAAGATATCTATGGGAAATATAGGGGATGTCATTTTTATATGAAGTACCCTGGACAGATATGAATAGAAGTATTATGTGCAGCATAAATACAATAGCCAAAAGAAACTTCCACACTACGGGCTTATCGCACAAAACATATAAATATTGCTCAAAACATATAAATATTCACAATCGAAAACACTACTATGCAGAATCATTATTATGTCTTTTTAATATCGCTGACATTTAATTGGAAAATATTATTTTGAAAAATTATATCGAAAAGGTAATTTATATTCTTAATATATGGCCCCCTTTCAAGGAAACAGTGTTAAAATAAACTTTCATTTTACACAAAATTTTCGATGTAATTATTTATAAATATTAAAACAAAATTTGTCAGTTTTATACCGCGAATTGCACCTAAAATAATTGCAGGTATGAAAACTAGAGAAGAAGTAAAGTTTTCATAATTTAAAACATTTCTTTAAACTTGAAACTAATTAGTCCCTGCAAATTAAGGTCTTGAAGAAAGTTTTCCGGATTCATATTAAAGTTTTATTTACATTATTCTTAAAAATACTTTTCTTTCATCTTAGAATTTGATGTTTAATTTAAATAGAAATATTTTTTATAAAAGATAGTTTGCGAGTAGATAGCACAAAGCAAAACATAAAAATTATATTTTAGACATTTACAGATGTTCAAAATTTAAGAATAATATGCGAATTGCAATTTAAAATTAAATGTATCAAGGATTTAGCACATTTATTTTAAACGCTTTGAGATTAATTAATTCTTTTAAAACAATGTGAAATTAATTAAATTCATTTAAGACATTTTGATATAGGTAGCTTTTTCTAAACTGACTGGATTGGATATAAAATGGAAATATTGCATGTTAAACAAGAAACAATAAATATCTAATGCTTTTAACAGTTTAGATATTCAATAGATGTTGATTCCGTGCTTTGCTTCAAAAACTTCGTCTATAAATTCTAGCTTGATTTTTCTTTGAATAATTTTTTTTATTTTTTCTGAAAATAATTTTACGCTTTCGACAGATTTGAATGGTATAGAAGATTTAAAAGTTAAAATTCTGCATTTTCAAGATAATAATACTAATGTGGATGTGTGTGAACAATTGAGATCACATACCGAACTTTCTCGAATAAGTCTAGTAACTTTCTTCCCCCTTTTTGCCTGTCCTGAAGAAGAAGACTGTTTTTGCTGTCCTGAAGAAAACTGTCTATGTGTGTGAAAGCATGTGTATGTGTGTGTGTGAAAGTATGTGTATGTGTGTGTGAAAGTGTGTGTGAAAGTGTGCATGTGTGTGCACACTTTCACACACACTTGTTCGTCAGATATCGTGAGTCTGGCACACACGATATCTGACGAACGAATGGAGCAATTCGAAAGAAATTTCGTACAAAAATTACAATCCGCGAATACAAGCAGCCTATTGCCTTTAAACGAAATCAAATATGTAGAACTTAATTAAATTTTTGAGTGAAATTTTAAAATCAAAAAATCAAAACCTTTAAAAAAGTTACGCAAATAGCCATTTTTTATGTAAGGTTTCATTAGAAAACGATTGACATAAACTTTAGAACGCTAGCATGAACCGTTCTAGACATATTGCACAATTTTCAACTGTATAAAAAAATCACATAAAATAAAAACAAGAAAGATCAATCATGCTTAAAGCATTGATTATGAAACACTTTCCAACTTCAATGCAATTTTATTTAAACAAGTCTAAAATGCAATATATTCCTCTGTAATATTTTAAAACATATCATAATACTACATTAATTTATTATATTTGAAAACTTAAACCTTCATCGAAAAAAATGAACTTCATTCAAATGACGGCATTGAAATAAAAATTGCCTGGTTTAAACATCTCTAAAATGTGATACATTCCTCGGTTATAATTTTAGAATTATCAAAATACTACGATAATTTATTATATTTGAAAACTTCATCGAAAACAACTGAAATTCATTCAAATGACGTCATAGAAAAAATAACACGCCTGGCTCTCTCTATAAAAGCAGCATTTCATTCATAAATAATTTCCCATTCATGTCATTCATCACAATACTATAATAATTTACTTTATTTAAAAATTAAGACCATGGAGCTACAAGTAATTAAACTCTATGCGTAAAACGTCATCGAAAAAAAATCGTCCTTCTCTTTGTAAAATCAATGAATATTTCATTCATATCAGCTATGCAGACTCCATGAATTAATGATTTTGTGTTAAAGAAATACAGCAATTCTAATAAAACTCATTTTACATATTTTGCTGTTTACATTTTACATAGGTGAAAAATAGGCTTCGTTGTAGAAATAATCAAATTTGAATGAGCATTTAAACTCAGATATAATGTAAATGTGTTGTTTCAGTATGTAGATGCACAGAATTTACCCAAAAGTAAATTGGTTTTAGGTCGGATGCAACACTCAATATGAATTAAAAAGAACTTTAAAAATCACGATTTTGAGACAAGATGGATGCCATGTATTATTTTGAAGCGGGTCACGTGATCTTTTCATATCATGGTCACCTGATCGCTTCATATAAGAGGTGTTATTATTATTTTAATTTTTATTTAAAAAACTACTGAATATATTTCGCTGAACTTTTTTTTATATATTTTATGGAACAATTTGAATATTACCTAATATTTTTGAAGCAATTTGTGAATTTTAAATCCGCTTAAAAAATGTTTGAAAAATTAGGTCCCATAGGGCTCAATGTATTTCATTTTTTCCACCCGCGTTCAATCCAAAACTAATTGGGTGATATTATTCATTTATATACCCATAGGTCCTACGGACCGTCGGAACAATATACTAAAATTTCATTTTGATTAAGTCATTTTTACGGCAGTTATCGTGCTAACGGACAGACAAACAGACAGACAGATAGTATGAATAAAGTCATAAACACTTTTCTACTTTATTGTAAAGTGTTAAAAAATATTAACTATTGCGAAATATTTTCACTTTTCGTATGTAATATCATGCGATAAATTTGGTGACATCATTCTCGTGGATCTAGCTCGTGCCATTCATGAGAAAATATACTTTGGGTAATAGTTTTGTAGTGGACTCTAAATCATTTATCTGGTATAAGAATGACTTGATTTCTCCGTCTACAACGCTTGGCGAGATTTTGGCGATAAATTTGGTGGAATGCCGTCAATTTGGCTAACCTTTAAATATTATCAAATTAACGAAAATCTCTCCAAATTGATACAAATGACGCTAAATCAATGGAAATTATGAATAATTGACGAAAATTCAATATCTTGGAAAGAACATAAGAGTCTACGAGTACTGTAAGAATAATTATTTTTCCGTCCGTAACGTTTGGATAAAATTTTTATGACTAATTTTTAGGAATATCTCCAACTTGGTGACTTTTTAAATGCTGCCAAATTGACAAAAATGTCACCCAATTGATACAAATTTGCCAAATTGATGAAACTGACGTTGAATCAATGAAAGACAACTAGTTGATAAAAGTTCAATATCTTGGGAAAGAACATAAAAATAGACTACGAGAATAACCCATTTCTCCGTCCGGAACGCTTGACGAGAAATTTAGCGAGACGTCGCCACCTTGGCGACTTTTTTAAATGTTGTCAAAGTGACAAAAATGTCGCGAAAGTGATAAAAATGACGCCAAATGAGAAGCAATGTTCGCACATTCTGATTTCTTTCATTTGACGGGCATACATTCCAGTACATAAGTAATGCTTTTCTCTCCGTTTGTCTGTAACATAAGAATTAATAATATAAGTACCTTTATTTATCTGTCTGTTTATCTATCTATCTCTGGGTAACGCTTGGTGAAATTTTTGCCGACGAATTTGGCTAGATATCATCAACATGGTGACTTTTCAGTCAACATGGTGACTACTTTAAAAATAATGTTGCGAAATTGACGAAAATGTCGTCAATTCGATAAAAATGACGTCAAATCAATGAAATTAATTGCGTTTCGAATGGAAATAGTATTGAAATGTAATATAAATACTTTTATTTATCTGTCTGTTTATCTATATATCTCTAGATATCGCTTGACGAAAATTTTGCCGAAATATCGCCAGTTTGGCGACTTATTTTTAAATGTTGCGAAATTAACGAAAATGTGACCAAATCTATAAAAATGACGCTAAATTTATAAAAATGACTCCAAATCAATGAAATTAATTGCGTTTTGAAAGAGGTTAGTATTGTAATTACATTTCGGCAGAGTTTGCTTGTACGTCCAATAGTCCCACTTGGCGACAAATTTGGCAGCTTTTTTGCCAAATTTATCATAATGCCGCTAAACGGATGAAAATGCCTCTACATTGACGAAAATGTCGCCAAATTGATAGAAATTACGCTAAATTGATGAATATGACGCAAAATTAATGAAATAAATTGTGATTTGAAAGAGGATTGTATTGTAGTTATATTTGCCTGTTATATTGCCGGTGGTATTTTCCTGTCAGTCCAACCGTTCCACATGGCGACAAATTTGGCGAAATTTTAAAATATCGCCAAATCAGCGACAATGTTGTCACATAGATAAAAATGTCGCCAAATTAATAATCATAAATTAATAATAAATTAATTATTCAATCAATAAATTAATTGTGTTTTGAAAGGGGATAGTATTGCAATGATGTTTCGGCAGCATTTTTCTGTTAGTACAACTGTCCCACTTGGCGACAATTTTGGCAAGTTTTTTTTAAAATATCTCAAAATTGAACAAAATATCACAAAAATTAACGAAAATGTCACCAAATCGATGAAAATTCAATATCTTGGAAATAATATAAGAAAATGCCATTTCTCTGTTCGTCCGTCGTGACGTTTGGCAAAAATTTTGGCAAAAAAATTGGACGGATATCGCAAATGTTGCTAAATTTATAAAAATGACACCAAATGGGAGGTAATATTTTGCAAATTTTGAATTCCTTTATATGACGGGTATACATCATAGTAGAATATAAGAATAACCCATTTCCTGTCCAGTCTTTCTTTAATGCTTGGAGGGAAATTTAGCTGGACGTCGCCAATTTGGCGACTTTTTAAATGTTGCTAAAGTGACAAAAATGCCGCCAAAATGATAAAAATGATGCCAAATGAGTAGTAATGTTTCGCAAATTATTATTTCCGTCATATAACGGGTACCGTATACTTTCTAGTATATAAGAAATGCTCTTTTCTCCGTTCGCCTGTAACAGTTGGCGATATATTTGGCAAAATAATTTAGAAATATATTGCCAACTCAGAAATATTTTGCCACAGATTGACGAAAATTTCGTCAAAATTGCAAAAATGACGCTAAATTAATGGAATTGATGCCTAGTTAAATTAATTATTAAAATATTTTAATATATGGACTATATCGCTTTTTGAGGATATTATCAACATTGATAATTATTAATTTAGAGTTGTGTGAAATATAAGTTATTTGAGTACTTTAATATAGTATTACATATTGCCATCCGGAAAATCGCCTAATATACAATTCAACGTTAAAAACACAGTACAGTGGATCTTATACAATATATTTTGACTGTAAAAGGCGTAAATTCATTGCATTATATAAAGAAGGTCATGTGGTGAAGCATTAGATATTTTACTATGTGTTGCATCTACAAAGATATTCTTTTAAACTCTAAATATCACTGCTTTATCTCAATTGTGAGCATAAATATATAGGTACTTTTACAGAATTTAAGCAAAAATAAAGTGGTTTTAGCACGGATACAACACTCAATACGAATTAAAAAGAACTTTAAAAATCACGATTTTGAGACAAGATGGATGCCATATATCATTTTGAAGTGGGTCATGTGATCTTTTCATATCATGGTCACGTGATCGCTTCATATAAGAGGTGTTATTATTATTTTAATTTTTATTTAAAAAACTATTGAATATATTTAGCTGAATTTCTTTTTATATATATTATGGAACAATTTGAATATTACCTAAAATTTTCGAAGTAATTTGTGAATTTTAAATCCGCTTAAAAAATGTTTGAAAAATTAGGTCCCATAGGGCTCAATGTATTTCATTTTTTCAACCCGGGTTCAATCCAAAACTAATTGGGTGATATTACTCATTTATATTCCCATAGGTCCTACAGACCGTCTGAACAACATACTAAAATTTCATTTTGAGTAAGTCATTTTTACGGCAGTTATCGTGCTAACGGACAGACAAACAGAATGAACAAAGTCATAAACACTTTTCAACTTTGTTGTAAAGTGTTAAAAATCGATTACCAAAGCCATTTCAGTGTATCACTTGTGACATTTTAAAATAGGAAAGTATATATGTTCTTCCAAACTCTTCTATGTTTAAGAAAAGGCATTCAATTGCTTTAATTCCTTCATGAGATAAGGTATTGAAATCAAATACATTTTAATGCAATCATTTATTAAATAGAATATTCAGCTAGTGCAGTAGTTTCTAATGAATGGACAGAACTGCATAGTTAATTAATCAGATGGATCTGGCTCTCTTCTTTCACGGTACACTTTTATCATTTTGACCAACCTGTACCACACAGCATGGCTTCACAACTATTTAATCATTATTAATGAGAATACTGTCTTAAATATTTGGATAATAAATTCGATACTACTGAAGATTGTTAGAACAAATGTTATTCTGTTATAAGGCAGAATTCAGTTTCAATTAGAAAGGTGAGATTTTCTCTCACGACACAAATGTTCGAAATTCAATAGCTGACATAAATGAAGCTTTATTTCATACGCGAATTTCATGTGAAATATATTTTTCACATGTACTTTTGCGAATGAAAAAGTGTTTATATACCAGTCAGCAATTTAAAGATATGTCACATAATGAATTTTGCTAAATTCAAACACAAAAGTTTCCTAAATAATTCAGTCCCACGAACTCACTGCCATTATTTACATTGGTGACATACGACGTACTGGAGATCAAATGTATTCACATGTATTCAATGTAGACTTTCAAAATATATTCACATTATGTATTTTATTTTTTCTCACCCCATTTGTCTTCTCTAGGTTGATATCCTATCTGATGTCTAGTGTCGGACTCCTAATGCCAGGAATTGGAAATATTTTCGGTAGTGTATGTGTGGGGGAGGGAGGAGGGGGGATAAGAGCACTTGGAGAGTTTTGAAAAAATGTGTGCAACATTTCCGCAATCAAGAACAATAGAATAATGGCCACAAAGTCAGTTTTGACAAAATACAGCTGCTCAGCAGGTGGTAGAATGATCTAGAAAATATGACCCAGGCAGCGTTGGCTTGATATAGTGAATTCGAGTGGAGATGAAAAATTTGGCTAAAACAGATTTGATCTTGAAACAAGAGTGGTAACAAAAGGGGAGCACCACACTTGTCTCAAGTTCAAAGCGCCCAGTATTGGAAATGAACAGTCAGAAACTCAGAAAAAGTAAGAGTTGACTTGTGAGCCAAAGAGTTCATCATAAGGACTGGTATATGAAACCCAACGATTGGGTAGATGTAAATAAATTTTCTTGAAGTGAGAAATGACCAAATTTGAAGAAAAGATGTCGCCCCACCAAGTTGTTCAATCCCTAGTCTGTATCTGAAAGTCTTTCCGCGAAGTTGATGACAGGTGAGGTACTGTCCTTGTGAATCTCAACTCCCCTGTGCTCCGATCTATATTTGGTGGCTCTCCCGGGCGTTTAAACAGTTACCTTACATTTTACGGTAGGTCGTAATATTACATTACTACATTGTATACAACACAGTAAACGTATGTCACACGGTGGGGATAGAAGACGTAAAAAGGCAAGCACAATGACATAATGATGTTAAATCTATAAAATTCAAAGTATCAGACCTGTGGTAGACTCCATAAAAAGAAAAATTGCCTAACCGTCGATTTGTGCATATCCCGATTGAATTCCGCATTGAAAATCGCTACAGATACAATGGATATAAAGAACAAACACACTGATAAAAATGTTACATTCCTAAAAATGTAAATGTGGTTTAAACCACAGTTAAGTAGAAAATGCAAGCACAATTCTACATTTAGTTTTAACAATTAAATATACACCACAAAATGATGTGATATCTCTAAACATAACTCTACTAAAAAAACCCACCAAGTAATGGAAAACGTCAGTCATAAATGAGATAAAATGCTACTTTCCATCCAGGTTGGAATGTACAATTAACACTTTCCACTTTTAACTAGAATAAGCAATATGACGAAAAAGAACGAAGAAATGTTCCATATAGCGAAATATTTGAGTGCAGCCGCGCTGCACTAAAGGAGCATACTTTATTAATTAATGGGCGTGAAGGTATATTTAACCTCCCTCTTTCTTTTTCGGCATTTTGCTTATACTAGCTATATGTTGTGATACAACCATTCAAAGGACTTAATTAAAGAAAATAATATCAATTGAACGATCACATCTCAACACCTGATTGGGTCGGACACTCACATACAATTAAAAGGGAAATTAATTATTTAAATACTTAATGTAATGGGACCGTATAGTGGGGAATAGAATTTTGAATATAAAACAATGCGTTGTGTAATTAAAATATAAAAAAACCATTTTGTATGTGAGCGCCTAAAATTACTTACCTGTAATTTGATCTCATTTGCTCTAATTTTTTTTTATTTATACTGGAAATCGAATTATACATATCATCTTATGAATGGTGTAAAATGTCTCATAATCAATATTAATGTCTCTTAATCAATGCTGAAAACTTTGACCAATCATACATGCTAAGTCGCGGGTTCCACAATGATAAGGCCACATCTAGAGCCCCTTTTTTGCTAAAGTCAAGTTTCAAACACGTAGTGCGAAAGGAAAATGGAAATAATAGCAGAGCGCTGTTCCAAAATGTGAAATGAAACACTGCACACAGATATACTAATATGCACTTTGCTGTATATGTTTATATACATATAAATAAAATGGCAAAATTATCAATCTTTATGATGACTTGTTAACTCGTTTCCATATCCTAAGAACAATTATTTTAGAATAATTCACTAAAGACAGATGAAAGATGTTTATAATAATTATGTCAAATTAATAACAGACATAACGATTCTTGCATAAGACCATAATTGCATAGTAATTGACAAATAAATGAAATCCACAGGAAATATCTATAGAGGCAAATGCTGCTGTCAACTGTGAAATAAATAAATAGAATTTTCTTAACTTGGCCAAAATAACTTTAATAAAATGAATGATTGATGAGATACTTGCACAAGAAATGACTTGACAATTGCAGACTCCTGTATCTACACTTTGTAAAATATTCATTCCACAGAAAAAAAATCCAATAAATTCAAAAGTTGATTCACAAACAGAAACACAAAAAATATATATATAATTTCATTTACATCACTTAAAACTTAAAAATCACAATTTAAAAATGGCAAAACACGAGGCATCCTCCCTAAAGGGGACCATACCTATATCACGACCTTCACTGTCCAGAAATTTTGAGAGAAGAGAACGAGTCAGCACAAAATCTCCCGCGCAAAACCGGACGTTGCCATCCGTAAAAAAAAACAACTCCTGCTCAACCAGGGAGGTCAAATTTTGAGAGACAGAAGAACCTGATTTCCTCCATAAACAACCGCCTTGCCAATTGAAACTGTGTGCCCGTATCCAGCCATATGAATGAAAATATGAATGGATAGCAGCACACTATAATTAAAATTAATAAAAGAGACAATTGGCCTATTAATGAGTATATAAAATAAAAGCAATTTTGAATAGAATAATTTTGAATAATAATAAAGTAAAATAAAATATTTAATGATTTATAAAAAAAGTTAATTTGGAATAATAAAATAAAAAGGTGTTGTGACGTGTCACAACACTATAATTGGAAAATGCTGATGATACATTTAAACTCGGATGAAAACGTACGTGGCGCCAAAATATCTGATTGCATTTCTTTTCGTGTCTGACGTTTTTCATTTCTTGGTAGACTTATTGTACAATGCAGTTATTTTGTTTAAAGATGGTTATTGCAGATCAAAATACTTATTACTCTTTTAAAAATCTTGCTTTCCATCAGATATCTCCATTGGTTTGTTAAATTGAGCCTCCTAGATGTAAAATAAAAAATCTGATGTGGGCAACACATGACTTTCCTGATATATTGCATTGAATTTACTACTTTTACAGTTAAAAAAAGTTATCCTTATAGTAGATGCTTATATTCTTTCCAAGATATTGAATTTCCTACAATTAGTCGTCATTTTCATTGATTTAGCGTCATTTTTATTTTTTTGGACGGAGAAATAAGTTATTCTTACAACAGATAAATGACTATTGGCGTTCAAATACAAAAGTATTACTCAAAGTATCTTTTCTCCTGAATGGAACGAGCTAGTTCCACGAGAATGATGCCACCAAATTTATTGCATGGTATTACATACGAAAAGTGAACATATTTCGCAATAGGAAATATTTTTTTTTATTTTATATAACTTTTTGGTAATTTTTTTGAAAAATGTACAATATCTCGAGAACGGTTCATGTTAGCGTTCTAAAATTTATGTTAATCGTTTTCTAATTAAAAGTTACATAAGAATTGTCTATTTTCATAACTTTATTAGCGGTTTTCATTTTTTGACGATTTTTTCAAAATTTCACTCGAAAATTTAGGGGGGTTCTGAACATTCGATTGCGTATAAAAACAATAGGCTTCCAGTGTTTACGGATTGTGATTTTTGTACCAAATTCCGTTCGAATCGGTCCATTCGTTCGTCAGTTATCGTCTCCACAGTCTCACTGACGCACACACACACACACACACACACACATCACTTCAAAAATGTTTGATTCGTGATCAGGGATGCTTGAAACGTGCTCTCCCGTCGAAAACTCGAATTCGAATTTTCGACCCCGTCACAATGCTTTCCTTATACATTATGTATATAAGGAAAGTAAAAATACCATAGCCGAAGACATTCTTGATCTTTACTGGGTGTTTCATGCTTGGCTTTTTTAACCTCTTGTCCACACATCATACTCTCTTCCTTACTTCTAAACCTTTTTCGAATGAAGAGAACATTGTTTTCTATATTTTATTTAGTTTTACTATTTCGTTTGCTGGTTAAATCAAAGCGACTAAAATTTTTACTGGCTAAAAGGAAGCAAATAAAGCATAAATTAACATAGTACCAAATAAAGGTTACATATATACATCTTCAGTATGTATTAGAATCTCATAACCAACTGTATAAAACCCACAGCAATGAGGAAACTGAAAAAGTTCTATCTAAACACATGAGCATTATGTAAATGTAAATTTGAAGAATGTGAACTTTACTATTACCAACTGTGTAAGCTGTTTGAGAAATTTGATGCAAACTAAATAATTTAAATTTATATTTTCTGAAGCTTTCAAGAATATTCGTTAAACGTCTCAATGCTGCAGAGAAAATACATTAACAATTAATAATAAATAACAGTTTAATAATGAAAAAGTTAATTTGAAATACATCATGACTGAAAATATTAAAACCCAAGGGCTTTGGTTGACAGTCATTGTGGATGGGGAATATCTGTTATATCAGTTTTGAACCGTCAGATAGAACTGTTCAGCTAGTTAATTACAGAGAGAAGTACATTCACAACATTTATCTCCCTGACCCTTTGATCAACTTGTACTACACTGAATTGATTTATAGATATCTTATTTCTATCAAAGGAGATACTGTCTAAAATTATGTGGATTATAAATTAAACATTGCTGTGGATAGATGTATCAGTGTGTAGAATTGCTATGTTTCTTTTATAAATATAATATATTTATCAAAAGCTTGGAAAACTTTGATGATAAAATACGTTTTTCTAGATCTAAATTTTAAAATATATACGCAGTTGTTTTGCAGAAAGCAAAAATTCATCTACCCTATAAGACACAGAAGTATTTAATTATATATAGTAATTAGCAAGTAAACCTTATTCAGTTAAATTAGTTTAAGTCCACAACTTTGATAGAATGTCTTTTATTACACTTCTTATAAGACATACATACCCTCACAGCAAAGATCGTCACATGTGTGACAGTGACGTTGTAGTCACGTGGCACCTGGGTCACAGTGTGACATCATATTTGTGACTTCTATGCGACGTTACGTATTAGTAACTTTGTAACTTTATTGTGACTATATTCTGTGACGTTTCCGTAATTTAATTAACACGTAACAATGTGACGACATTACAATGGCAATTACAATGTGACGTCACAAACAAGTTAATATGCGACGTCACAAACGACCATGAAAATGACCAAACTGACTTCACTGTGACCTGAATATGACATTTCCGAGACGTACTGCGACGTCCTGTGACGTTCCAAAGTCACAATGTGACGTAAATCTTACGTCACTGTGAAAAAAAATGCTGTTAGGGTAATGGTAAAAGGTCAGAGCGCTTTCGAGCGTTAATACGCTCTTCATCAGTGGCTACATGGAAAGTAAAAATATCGTTCGTATATAGACCAGTAAAAATGACAAATTTGCATAAATACAATTAGTAAATGAACATGTTCAGTTACTAATAATCGTATGTTCATTTACTAATAATCGTATGTTCATTTACTAATAATCGATGTTCATTTACTAATAATCGATGTTCATTTACTAATTGTATTTATGCAAATTTGTCGTCTTTACTGGTCTATATACGAACGATCCGTTTTACTTTCCATGTAGCCACTGATGAAGAGCGTATTAACGCTCGAAAGCGCTCTGGAATTTTTCCATTTTGTACGTCTTATAAGAAGTGTAATAAAAGACCGTCTTTCAAAGTTGTGTGTTTAATCTTATTTATTTGAAATTAGACGTGATACCAACTTATTTATTACTTCTTTTGTTAATTCCTACAGCACTCAGAATGGATTATATTGGCTTTTAATATTCTATTTTTGCTACTTTGAGCGGAAGATCAATTTAAAATCTATTATGTACCTCTATAAGTATGTATGCATAAAGAGGTTTCCAACCGTACCCGGGATAAAATATCAATTTTTATGGATCTAATTACCAAGAAATATACCATTTGACCGGGTCTTGCATCTCACCAAAAGTGTTCTATGGGTAGAATATCTGTTTCGAAACTCCAGGAAATATTTGGAATAATGTTTCTGGGCCTGATAAGTTTTGATTTCCAAAAGGAAATAATAAAAATTTCCTTTTCAGAAAAGAAATGAAATTAACTGCAGTGTGGCTCAAGTCGACCTTCTGATACCAGAATCCATTTTTATAGGGCTGTTTTATTACTTTTTTCTCTTCCAAATTTTACAAGAAATTTTTTGAAATATCGGTATTACGGATCTAAATGACTACAATTATAACGTGACATCCTTCACTTTAAAGGGCTTAAAAAATCTTTCGATTAACCAACTTGGCAAAGTACCTCCGGGGTGGGAGATAACTTGCCCCTTCCCCCCACACACGAGGGTAACTAATAACGCCACGAACAAAAGTTTTTTATCACGGCTATTTTTCACAACAAGGATGAAACTATTAAGTTTTGTGATTCAGTCTCGTGATTAAGTTTCGTTTTTCAATTTTGAACAATAAAAATTGTATTATCAATGCAAATGAATTGGCAAAACGAATTGATTTGGTTTTTTTTTTTCATTTTTATTTGTATTTATTTAGGGGCGTATGTGGCTTTTATTTTTTATATTTATTTCTCTCTTTTTAGTCTACTTTTGACAAGCTATATTTTTTGTAATATCATAATGTTTAATCTGTTCTTTGGGCTTTTTGAAAGTCTTTTTATACGATCATCAATTTAACTGTATATGCTTAATTTCATATTCTATTGATTTTTTCATATTCTACTCGATTTTTTAATTTTCTTCTAAATTTGGATTTTGTGTCTTGTTTTATCGTGTTTATCTTGTTTTATCGTTTTTTTGTTTTGTCCATGTAGCTGCTTTAAGCCCTCATGTGAGCCGGATCTCTCATGTTAACTAAACAAAAATGTCTGACAAAAAGTTGATACTTTTGAGAAATGTTTGGATTCAATTATTAAAAACATTGAAGTAAATGCACTATTAAAAGTTTAATGTCATGAAACTTTAAACACTCAACCCAAACATCTTCAAACAGCCTTATAGAATATATTTCATTGATCAAATAAAATATATGAATGAAGATACTGAAAGCAAAGCCTCATTGTCGAAAATCATTATCGAGCGTGATGCAAACTAGAACAATTTCCAACCAATGGATAGATCTCTACTTAATTAATCATAGAGGCAAAATACCATCTCCCTTTTGATGCCAAATTTATCTCTTTGACCCTTTCACTAACCTTTATCACACTGAATTGCTATGTGAATATTTTATCACTGGTGAAGAGAATACTATCTTAATTCTGTGGATAACAAATTTAACATTGAGGTGAATTGTCATTTGGGTGTGCATTATATGTTAAACTTATTCAGATCAAATTTAAATTCAGAAATTTCAAGCACATATTGAAACACACAATGCGCACATATTGAAACACGTTTTTATTTTCTTTACATGCATATCATAATGCATAGGGAATGTGTTGAGACTAGGTCGAAAACTAGAATTTGAAATTTTCGAATTTTCTGGAAATTTCATGCTTGACGTCAAAAATCACTTGCATCATGAAAGCTCAACATTAAATTGGATCACAGCGTAAAATGCTACCTAAATAAGGATTACGAAGCAGATGCACGTTTCGGAAATCTTCGGATTTTCTTTCTCAGTGCCAATAAAACTGGACATGTATGCATATAAGAGATAAAGACCTTGCATGGTAAACAGTAGAAGGGCTGAATGACAGAAGTATAGTAGAAATACTTAGGATCGAAATCCCAGACCACCCGACTCGCCCTAGGGCAGGAGCAGCAATTTGAGTGGCCGGCAGCAGAATCACTTAGTGTTGAAGACACAGACCAACCAACTCGTCCGAAGACTTGAGCAGCTAGAAACACTTAGTGAGTCAAAATAGAAGTAAAACAAAAAATTATAAATAAAATGTTGAATTTATGAGCCCGAGAAGTAATCACGAAAAAATAATTAAAATGCAGAATAGGGGCATTCCACGGTCACGTATGGGACATTTGAAAGCATTTTCTGCTGCTATTTTATTAATTGTGAGTCCCCAAATTTAATAATTGGTTTGAATTTTTGCATGTTGATACTACTGGGGCTATAGTATTTTATAAAAAAACATTTGAACATTGAAATATTTTTTGAAAAAAAGTTATTTAATAATTTGCTGCTGTCACGTATGGGACAGCAAATGTTCACCGCCTTTATGTTACATGGAATCAAAACAAAAATTCTGCCCTTCATGTGCAGTTTTTAGTTTGCGTTCACCATATATTTTAGACCAAAGAACACTTTATTTAAAACAATAATTTTTGGAAGAAAAAAAAACAATTTTTAACACTTTACAACAAAGTTGAAAAGTGTTTATGACTTTGTTCATTCTGTCTGTCTGTCTGTCTGTCTGTCTGTCTGTCTGTCTGTCTGTCTGTCTGTCTGTCTGTCCGTTAGCACGATAACTGCTGTAAAAATGAGTTTATCAAAATGAAATTTTAGTATGTTGTTCAGACGGTCTGTAGGACCTATGGGAATATAAATAAACAATATCACCCAATTACTTTTTTATTGAACCCGGGTTGAAAAAATGAAATACATTGAACCCTATGGGACCTAATTTTTCAAACATTTTTTAAGTAAATTTAAAATTCACGAATTGCTTCGAAATTTTTAGGAAATATTCACATTATCCCATAGAATATATAAAAAAAAATTCAGTAAAATATGTTAAGTAGTTTTTTAATTAAAAAAATTATTTAATATAGGGAAAAAAACAAATTCAATTAAATTCTGACTTTGGGATATCTTCCAGAAAGAAAAGAGAGAGATATTATATAATTAATATCTCTCCATTTGCTTAAACGTTTTGCATATGGGAGTGGCTTCATATTTTAAAATAAATTTGGTAGATAACAATTTTTCATTTTTTTAAAATTTTATATAACTCTTCATGATAAATTTAATTGATGGCATTTTAAATGCACTTTCCTACGTCCTAGAGAGTTAAAATTTGGTACACAGCTTAAATTTGTTGAACATTTTATTCGACAAAAATTTGATGGAGCTTTAAATATAGATCATACATTTTTTTCGAAATGGCCTGAAAATAATCCCCGTTCACTTCTATAAATCATTGTTGTAATATTGTTAAAAATTCTGATGTGGACAGCACATGTCTTTCTCTGCAGACTCATATTCGTTCTCTTTATTTATTCAATGATAATTTGAGTTTATCTGCACAACATAAGTATTTTAAATGACATTGAATTTACACGTTAAACTTAAATTTGGTTCTCATTTGATAGCTGGACTTATTGTCAAAGGTGGCGTAGCGAAAACGCGAAAAAACTAGAATATCTCAAGAACGGCTAGTCCTAGAGTAATGGGGTTAGTCTTATTCTTTTTGTTGTCAAAAATCACATATAAAATAGGAATTTAATTGATATAATTGAGCACACGTAGTCTTTTATTTTTATATATAACGATTTTTGCTGGCCATTTCGCAAAAATAGCCCGTTCCTTTTTCCCGAATCGTAGTAGAATAACCTACAAATGATTTATATACAAAATTTTGTTAAATTTGGTATATAAATCACTTGTAGGTTATTGAAATATTATACACCAAATTTTGTTAAATTTGGTTCATTAGTTTTTAGCTAGAGTGGATAAAGGCAATTTCTGCGGCCATTTCGCAAAGAAGGCAGATTCTTTTATTACGAATCGTACTATAATCTAATGAACATCAGGATTTCCCACAAAAAACATACCTACCAAATTGTATGAAATTCGGTCCATTAGTTTTTCAATTAGAGTGGATGTAATATCCACACAGACACACAGAAACATACACAGATACACCCTTACACACACAGACGTCTTCCTAAAACTAGTTTTTTCGTGTTCTAGAAGTCGCAAAACGTGTAGATCCTTTGAAAATTCGAGTTCCGATCTTCGGCACGATTCCAATACTTTGAGTACATACACATACACATATATATTATCTGTGTATCTAAATTCCGTGCCAATGCAATTACAATAGTTGTGATTTTAAATGATCCCTAAACTTTTATTATTTCTTCAAGGAAGCCTAATTTTAACATATGCAGAATGCAAATATCTCAAGCGATTGTAAGATGAATTACATAAGAATTGCTGAATTTTTTTCACACAAAATTATTTAGCTCTGGAGTCTGGAATACAAGTTATATGAATGAAATATTCATTGATTTTGCATAAAGAATCAGATGATTTATATTTCGATACAGTTTTAAATATTTAAGTATAATAAATTACAGTAGTACTGTGATAATGTAAAAGATATTACCACTGAATGAATCACATTTTAGAAATTTTTAAATGAAATTACATTTCAGTTGGAAAGTGTTTCATAATCAATGCTTATGCATGATTGATCTTTCTTGTTTTTAATTAATTTATTAACAAATTTTGGTAGAGTCACGTATGAGACACACCATTTGTCACATATGGGACACATACAAATACAACTTCTTTTAAAGATCAAATGACTTATATAATCACTTCCAGAAATAAATCTCTTATAATATATCGTTGTTACATTATTTATTTATACATTAACTGTATTCTACAGATCCAAGTTGAATTTATAACATCCACGATTATTTGCAACTGTTGGTGATGAAATCTTTTTTATGATGTTCTCCCGTTTGTAAAAAAATTGTCTTCTTTAATAGGCCACTTGAAATAAGATCCACTTTTGATCATGACTGATATTTCATACTTATCCTGAACAATACTGATTATTTCACCAGCATAAGTGCCATCTTCGTATTCTACCACACACCAATCGCCAACATTGAATGACTCAATGTTGCTGAAACTTGAAGTCATCAACTCTAATGCATTTTTTGGCACAAAAGTGTACCATCAGGAAAACTTTTAAGACAGTGATACTGTGAAATACCAAATACTTTTTTAACATCATCCCACGGTTTCACAGAGTTGAAAACATTCTCTATTTCTATTTCAGAAATGTGGACAACGGTTGATGGCATTGCTGCTTTTACAACTCGTTCAAAATCAGCAGCGCATTGCACGACTTCAGCACAATTTCCTGTACTCATTAATTTTTAACGAATAAGCCTTTTGGCATTGCCGCCAATGCCATCCACTATGCCTTTGCCATGTGAAGTCGCAAAATATTTCCAGGCAAACTACTTGTTATATTTTTCTGACAGCATCATCTACAACTTTGCCATATACTTGTTCTTAAATTCACATGAGGTACCATCGCTCCAGACAATTTCTTCTTCCACGTTGCAATTGTTTTCAATGAGCTTTTCGTATAGATCAAATAATATTGCAGAAATAGTGTTCTTATCCTTCTGGTGAACATCAGAACAATAAAGGTAAGTTTCAGTGATCCCATTCAAAAAGGTGGCTGCTGTAAATAATAAGACACTGGCTTCTGACCAAAGAGCACTTTAAATTTCGTTCTGATACTCGCAACTGAAGGACATATCGAAATCAATCTGAAGAATACATCTGTCTTCAATTTCCTTGTCTTTAGAAGACTCATTGCTTTGAATTATTTTAATGTTTATGTGATTCAGTATAGTTGGAATGTCTGTTATAACATCTTCGTGCAACTCAGCACCACACAATTCTTTTAGGGCTAAGTGTAGTCTAGCATCTGCATTTTCCTGCCATTTTTGCACCTGCAATACGGTCACAGGGTTTAATGTTAAAAGGATGTTTTGTCCATCTTTGCATTTGTCACAGATGTTTTTTCAACAAGGAGAATTCAAAGAGGCGTCGCACAGAATTTTTGTCCAGAATGCCGAATTGTAAATTATGTTCAATAAAAAGAAATTTTCAGGTATCTTATACAAACATTGATTTGTTGGTGTATATTTTAGCAATATGACATTCGGGGGTCTTAAGGAGCAGAGCTTGGAGAAACCAATTTTTGCAATAGGATGTTGTTGTGTAAAAATTGCATGAGCTTCCCTTAAATAGGTTGTTAGGTAATATTTTTGCAGCTTCTGTTTTTCCCCATTTCTCCAGACTGTAATTTTATCCTTTATACCTGGACATGTGTATGCTATTTCAGGATTAAAAACAACTTTTCTGCTAATTCATTTATAGGATTTTCGTTACACGTAACATGTGACATTTCTTTTTGCATAGAACTTTCCAATGCCATGCCGATTCTGTTGGCTAGCCCTTGTGCTATGACTGCTTTTTTCCTTGGTGACTCAGAGAGGATTCTCAGTGTCTTACAAACTGCCTTTCCATAGGTACATCGACTTCGATAGGGAGTTACAGGTAATAGGTTTGCATCATTTACCACAGCCGCAAGCTCACATTTCTTGGCTCTTTGCAGTCTTTTGCGATCTCTTTCAAAAATTTTGTGGGCTTCCTTCGCTTTGTCATCCATTTTCATTTCATTTTTAGCTGTGAGTTTATAGATTCTCGCAGTTTATAGATTCTAGCAGCTGTACCAAATAATTTTATTTATTTCATGATATAAATAGCAAGAAATAACTTTCTTCGTGGCTTTGTCAATGTCACGCATGAGACACATCTTGAAGTTGTTTACTTAGTTAGTATGGACTCCAAAAAAATAAAAAAAACTCAACCAATCACATAATAGGCATGTCTTATTTAAAATATATTGTTTAACTGAAAATGTATTTAGGGTTTCTGACATAAATAAAAAAATTTACCTTTTCTGTCACGTATGGGACACGTAAAATGACATAATTTAAACATTTTTTACAAAAAACTTTTCTAAAAATACATATACATTCTTATTAGACAGTAAATATCAAACATTGTACACTTACCTAAAAAAACTTGGACGATTTTAAGGTTTATTTACTACTCATTCAGTGATATGTCAAGTTAAGTCCGTATCAACATATGTGGCTTCAATAGAACAGCCATATTGGAAAGCTCGTGCTACCATTTTAATAAACTACAAAAATAATTTTCTTGCAAAAATATAAATTTTTTAAGTATTAGTAGAAATGCTGAGCGGTTTTCAAAAGGACAAAATGAATTTGAAAATTCTGTAACAATTTCCTTGTTCTCATGGAATGCCCCAATAGGAACTCAAAAAGCAAACAAGTAAAAATAAATACAATGGAAAGTATATTATGTTCAGTCCAGAAAAAAAAGCGAGATAAAAAACAGACATTGCCATGACATACCTCTGGTAAATATGGTGTCATCCACAAGATTTGGCACAGAAGAAGGAGTTTGGATTTGAAATTCCTGCTTTAGGTTTGCGCTTCTAAACAAGAAATTCAAAGATTTCCAAAACGAACATTTATTTACTAAACGCTTTTTGGTCATAATTTTATTTAGGTCATTATTGTGATTTAGTTTATTATTGATTAGTTCAAAGTAATGTTCTATATTTAATGCCCAATTTAATTTTGTCAATTCCCAATTTTGTTGTTTTTCTACAACCTCTCATATCTTTTCCCCTGTTTTTAAATTTCAAAAACAACTTTTAAAAGTTGCAAGAAAAAGTAAATTTTATAGGTTTTCAATAAGTTGCCTTTTGTTGAAACAAACTCCAAGTAAGGTTTGCCGTGTGTGGCAAACATTGTTAATTATGTGTACATACATTGTCAATTATATGACGCTGATATGTCTTCATGTTGGTGAAATACTGACAACTTGACCCTTTCTGGCGTCTTCTAAACAAATATGACTGGATTGAGAAGTGAAGTTGGAATTGCGGTTTTTAGTCAGCTTTTGTATTTTCCTAGAATTTATATACAGGGTGAGTAGGAATTGTTTTTACAAAAGCAGAGAGGTGATAGTACCCCACCAGACGAGCAATAATTACCTTGGAACATAGGGTCGCATTGCACTCAGAGAGGCAGAAAAGAGTAAAATGAGAATACTAACCTGCACGTACACCAAAGTTGAGACGGCGAATGGATGATACCAAACGTTGCAAAACAGATTTATTGTGCAGCGACAAATTCACAGCAAGTGCTCAAAGTAGCGATCACGCGTGTCGTTGCACCGTTCACATCGGCGAAGGAATGACTGACGCACCCTCTCGAAGATTCCGGGTGTTGTGTTAATGTGGTCTGCGGCAACAACGATGCGGGCGACGAGATCTTCCGCCGAGTCCACAGGCGTCTCGTATACTAAAGATTTCATGTGGCCCCAGAAGAAAAAGTCCAGTGGATTGAGATCTGGGGAGCGAGGAGGTCACGCCACAGGTCCGCCACGTCCTATCCAGCGTGCGGGATATGTGGCATTGAAGAAGTTCGGGACCGTGAATGAAAAGTGTGCCGGGGCGCCATCGTGCATAAACCACATGTTGCTCTGGATGGGGAGCGGAACGGTCTGGAATAAACTGGGCAGCACGTGTTCCAAAAAGATACGGTATGTTGCGCCGGACAAACGATCTGGCAGGATGCACGTGCCGACCAGGTAATCACCAAGGATACCTGTTCAGATGTTCATTGTAAATCGGTGCTGGTGTTTACGATGGGTTGTGCAGTGGGGATTACAGGCCGACCACACGTGTTGATTGTGCATGTTGAAAATGCCTTCTCTGCTGAACGTTGCCTCATCGCTAAATAAAACTAATGCAGGCAATAGTGGATCGGTATTCCCCATCCGGAGCATCCACTGCACAAAGGCTGCCCGGCTGGGATAATCATCTGGGTGAAAAGATTGCACTTGTTGCACGTGGTAGGGGTGCATGCGTTCCTCGTGTAAAATATGCCACACCACTTTCTGAGAAACACCCATTTCGTCTGCCACCGCTCGCGTACTGGTCGACGGAGCTGCTGCAAATCTCGTCAGGACTCGCAGTTCAGGCTTTCGTGCAATTCTCTAACGTCCTGCATTGCTGTTAGCGATGGCGAACGACCCGGCTTCTCGCAGTCGTCGATCGACACTGCCAAAGGTAGGATGACTGGGAATACGACGCGTTGGAAACCGTTGCTCGTACAATCTTCGTGCCGCACGTCTATTCCCTTTGACTTCACCGTATGTGGGATGCATGTCGGCCAATTCCTCGTAGGTGTACTCCGTCATAGCATTCATGCAACGAGTCGGACGATGTTATCGCGGGAATAACTTGCAGCGTTGAAGTTGTGCCAGTTTTTAAAGAGCAACGTGTGCTCTGATTGGATATCGCCGGAACCTACTAGGAGCGAGTTATGCTGATTTTGCTCCCTGGACATTTGCATACGGTAACTGCGTTCGTGTCTGGCGTAGGAGATACTACGTAGGCAGGTACACAATGACGTCCTAGGCGCTGACTGTATCATGCTCGACGCGGTTCGACGTACCTCTTTTCTGCCTCTCAGAGTGCAATGCGTTCCATGGTAATTATTGCTCGTCTGGTGGGGTACTATCACCCCTCTGCTTTTGTAAAAACAATTCCGACTCACCCTGTATAAGCTGCCTTGAGAGTCATGAGTTAATTCTGCTTGTAACTCAGTTTTGAAAGCATTTAAGGAATTGTGTGTAATGTGAATATTAGTATTTTAAGAATATGGTTATTTTGTTCATGAGATCGTTGAGGAATAATTTGTTTTTTCAGTGAATTTAACTTCTATTTTTGAACTTTCAGCGTTGTCAAGAATTAAACATATGTATTTAATTTTGCTAACGCTTATTACTATTACGTAAAATCTGAAGATAGCTAGATCTTCAAACTTGATTTTGTATCTTAAAGCATACTCATCTTATCATATATAAGCATACTTATCTTTAAACATACACATCTTAAAGCGTACTCAGAAATTTGTGGTAAATTTGACCTAGAATATCAAGTTAAAAATTAAATTAACTCACATGTCTAGAATGTTTTTCTGTATTATAATTAAACTAAAAACTCAATACTAGAAGTAATATTCTCGAAAAAAAGTTTCAAATTGCCATTTTACATATGGATTATTACTATAAACTATGAAATTTTTATACTTTTAGCAACGATTTAACCAAATATCTCGTATATGAAATACTGGAATGCTTGAGCAAATAGTGTCCGGAATAGGCACCATGAAGTAGCGTTTGACCAGATGTTAAATTTGGAGATTTTTATTTGATGAAAGGTTTGTTAGAATATTGCTGGATGTATTTGAAAGAACTAAGTAAATATAGGGAAGAAATTGAAGTATCATAAATAAGAGGATATTTTGAAGGAGTTTTAGGTTCAATCAGAGATGTAGTTATTATATTTCCTGAAATACGGATAAAACAGTATTGAAACCAGTAGAAATATCATTCCTTTCGTAAAGCGACATTAAATTTTGGTGTTTACTTTTTGTGATGTATTCCTAGATATATGATTTATCTCTTTTCATATTGTACATTATTTTACTTAGTTGGGGCATAAGGATTTTTTAATACCGTGTTGTGAGAAATTTTAAATTACTTTTTTTTATATGTAAATAGCGATAGAGTTTATATGTGATGTGCTACGTGAAAAAGGTGCATCTTCAAAATGTTGTGCACTTTATTTTTCGTTTCGCTTTAAAGTTTCGTACATCTTATTATATAAAGTAAGATGATAATGATCAAAACTGTAGGTAACTCATGAATTTGTAACATTTTGTTTTAAATCACTTGTATCCGTAAATATATTCGTATATTTTAAGAAATATATTTGTTTAAACTAATTCATTGCTATTCCATTAAGTGCACTTGAAGTGATTTCTAATGTGAGCTAAAAATTCTTTACAAGAAACATGTTTTTCTTTACTTTCATTAGCAGAAAATTGATTTAAATAATTCTCGTCGCATTTGCATTTTGGCAAGTTTATCTCGTATTACTTTCCAGTCAGCGCAATTTATTAATGCTGTAGATAAAAAAAACACAACTAATCATGAGCTAATTAAAACCGCATTTCTATTGGATGCTGTACGAGTTTTTAATTAGTGTATTTAAAAATATCCGTAGCAGCATAAAGTTTGTGATTTTTAAAACAGATGTAGGCATTGACAATGGAATCCGGGTATAAATCCGGAAGAATTTCTAAAGTTTCCATTTAAATATATTGTCAATCTACTCTGAAGCTTTGGAAAATGTTGCAAAGGGTATAGATTAAAATACGCATAGATTTCGCTAATATTTATTTATTTATTTATTCAGTCAATTAAAGAAATCGTGATGTGGAGCAACGTATATGAGCATTATTCAATATACTTTGAAATATCTGTGTTTCTTGTGTTTTGACAAATGTATATTTGCTTTATTAATTAAGAATACTAGCGTAATTACTTTTCTTGAAATACATGGAAATGTACGGGGAAAGTACTGGGATCTTGTCTAAAAAATCGCAACTCGGGTTTTCGACAGATCAGCACGTTTTGGGATCTCATAAACACGAAAAACTACTTTTAGAGTGACGTCTGTGTGTGTATGTGTCTGTACAATGATTGTATCCACTCTAATTCAAAAATTAATTGACCAAATTTCATAAAATTTGGTAGATATGTCAGATGTGGGTTATCCTGGAACTAATTAAACTTCCGTATGATTCGGGAAAAAAGAACCTCAATTTTTTGCGAAATGTCCCTCAAAAATAGTTTGTATATACTCTAGCTGAGAAACTAATAGACTAAATGCCACAAAATATGGAAAATAACTTGTGTGTTACTCTGGTGCTGATTAGTATTTGGTACGATTCGGAAAAAATAACCTGGATTTTTTGAGGAATGGCCTGAAAGTGATTTTTTGAGTAATGTATCATTTTTCGAGATGTTTAAACCAGGCAATTTATATTTCAATGCCGTCATTTGAATGAAGTTCACTTTTTTCGATAAAGTTTTAAATTTTCAAATATAATAAATTAATGTAGTATTGCGATAATTTTAAAAACATTACAGAGGAATGTATCGCATTTTAGAGATGTTTAAATAAAAGTGCATTGAAGTTGGAAAGTGTTTCATAATCAATGCTTTATGCATGATTTATCTTTCTTGTTTTGTTTCAGCAATCGACAAAATATATTATATTAGTTTAAAAATCTTTGCCAAAATAAAAGAAATATGGTAAGAAATTGAAAATATCTAACATTCCCGTAATCTTTAAACCTGAATGTCGCAATTGATGTATTCCAGGCAAAAATTAAATTCTGATCATATTTGTGTTTAACTCTTTACAACATTGTTGAAAAGTGTTTATAACTTTGTTTATTCTGTCTGTCTGTGTACCCGTTCGCACGATAACTGCCGTACAAATGACTTTATCAAAATGAAATTTTAGTGTATTGTTCAGATGATCTGTGGGACCTATGGGAATATAAATTAATAATAACACCCAATTAGTTTTAGACTGAACCCAGGTTGAAAAATGAAATACATTGAACCCTATGGGACCTAATTTTTCAAACACTTTAAAGCGAATTTAAAATTCACAAATTTTTTCGAAGGTTTTAGGAAATATTCAAATTATCTCATACAAATTATGAAAACCATGTCAGCAAAATATATTCGGTAGTTTTTAAAATAAAAATTAAAATAATAATTACACCCATATTATATGAAGATATCACGTGACCCGCTTCAAAACAAAATATGGCATCCATCTTGTCAAAATCGTGATTTTTAAAGTTCTTTTTAATTTATATTTAGCTTTGTATCCGTCCTGAAACCGCATTATTTTTTCTTAAATTCTGTGCATCTACATTCTGAAACAACACAGTTACAATATTTTTGAGTTTAAATGATCATCAAACTTTGATTATGTCTACAACGGAGCCTAATTTTAATGGATGAAGAATGTAAACAAGTGATTGTAAGATGAGTTGTATAAGAATTGCTGATCCTTTTTCATGCAAAATTATTTAGCTTTGGAGTCTGGAATAAAAGTGATATGACTGAAATATACATTGCTTTTGTATAGGGAGTTAGACGATATTTATTTCGATGAAGTCATTTGAATAAAGTTCATTTCTTTTTTCGATAAATTTACAAGTTTTCAAATATAATAAATTTCTATAGTGCTCTGATATGTTGCGACTGAATGTATCGCAAATATATCGCGACTGAATGTATCGCATTTTATAGATGTTTAAATAAAATTGGATTTCAGTTGAAAAGTGTTTCATACTCAAAGCTGTATACATGATTTATCTTTCTTGTTTAATACTATCTCTATCATCTATGTTCCTAGAAACTCATTAAATGAACAAATTTTATGTGGGTCTATTCCAAGAGCACCTATAAAATTTCATAAAATTTGGTGTCGGCTGTCACCGTGGTAATAGGACGCACACACACAGACATATTTTCAATTTTATTTATATAGATTTTAGTAATGGAAAAATATTAAACTCCTCGAAGGTGTATGAAGTTTGTGGGCAATTTGATAAGAAGAACTCAATTGAATCTTTTTGGATTTGGATTTATACATGATATTGTTTCCTATTCAATGATATTTTTGAATTTTTTCTACTATGAACGATGATCATACCCGATCGCTCATGTGACTGCTCTAAAGTTTTGAGTGAGAGGGGCGGCCTTGGTTTTCCACTATAACCTCCGTAGCTGTACATCATTATTTCTGTGTACAAGTACTGAAGTCATTGCGTACTGTATGGAACGTCACGCTCAGTCTACATCAGATTTTACATTAGACTTATTCTTAAAAAATACGTAGAGTATTTTATAGTATCTGCTTTAACTCCATGATTCGAAAAAGTGCAACCGTCCTTACTCATTCCAATTCTTTTCTGCTGATCCCATAGTGGAAAGCTGTCGTTCAATTTATTTCGGCCGATTTCTTCGGGGACAATCGAATCAGAGATCCGAAGTGGGAATGCAATTTATTTAAAGGACAAGCTTTCCTAAATGAGACATAAATGCCATGAAAGTAGTAAGAAATGTAGTATTAGTCTTTTTAACCATTTTGGAATTCGTTGCGGTTTTCAGACAGTTCGTTTCAATAGCAACATGGATCTTATTTTAGATAGCTATGCAGTACATCAGAAAATATTTCGTTCTTATGCTGTTGTTGGAAATTTTGGATTCCTTTTAAGCGAATATATTTTTGTTGAAATGCTTATCCCTATGAATCACTGCTGCTTCTTTGCTTCGTTTAAAATACTAAACTTTAGTTCATGTAAATTTTAGTCACTTGTTAAACGAAGTGAGGTCTCCATATTCACAAGAATTACTGGAGTATTTATTGTTCTGAATATTAAATACTAAATTTAGTTTATGTTAATTTTAGTCACTAGTCACTAGTCAGGCGAAGTGAGGTCTCTATAACAGGGATTGCTGGAATATTTCTTGTTCTGAATGAATATCCACGGTTATTTTTCTTGAAGTTCTTGGATTCATATTAATCAAATATAGCAGGTATAGATAGGTATGCAGTACATTAGAAAATATTTTGTTCTCATGCGATTGTTGAAAAATTTGGTTTCATTTTAATCGAATGCATTTTTGTTGAAATGTGTAACCCTAAGAATCGTTGCTTCGATTAAAATATTGAACTTAATTCATTTAAACTTTTGTAACTGGAATATTTTTTGTTCTCAATGACCATCTTAGGTTATATTTGTTAGAGGTTTTTGGATTCATTTTAATCGAATAATTTTTGTTGAAATGGTTCACAATAAGAATCAGTGCTAAATCTTTATTTCGAATAAATGCTAAATTTCCGTTTATGTAAGCTTTAGTCTCTTGTCAAGCGAAGTGAGGTCTCCATATTCACAGTAATTGCTGGAATATTTCTTATTCTGAATGAACATCTCCGATTATATTTGATGGAGTTTTTAGATTCATACTAATCGGATATATCTTTGTTGAAATGGTTGGCCCTAAGAATCAGTGCTGTATCTTTGCTTCGATTAAAATACTAAACTTCAGTTCATGTAAACTTTAGTCACTGAACAAACGAAGTGAGGTCTTCCTGTAAACAGGAATTATTGAAATATTTCTTGTTTTGAATGACCATGTACTGTTATATTTGATAGTCAACAAATTGATCTGATGATTTTGAAAAACTGTCAACATTCTACACTAAAACTTTCCTTGAGATTTCTCTGTGACAAATTTTCTTGAAGTACACCTTAAAAATTTAGAAATAACACATTTTTTAATTGTGATGTTTAGTATGCTATGTTACAATATGTATACACGACTTACTTAACTACATAGTTGTGAATATCACTCAGATATATCAAAATTTAAGAGAATTCTTGATAAAAAAATCATGTTTGCAATCTTCAAATTCGTTTACACAGAGTGAATCAAGCAATCAGATCCCTGAAGAGAAGTTGCAAACATTTTTTTTTCTCAAATTTGCCCAAGGTAAAAAATGTTGTTTATTAGGCACAAGCTTCCCGTAATCTTATGTGCCAGTAGAATAAATGGATTTTCTTGTCAAGTAAAATTTCGAAACTGTGCGATAAATATGCATAAATGGCTTACTTCATTTTTGACAACATAATTAAGATACATATATTTAAGAGGATCCTCGATAAAAACATGTTTGTAATCTTCAATTTCTTTTACACAATTAGAGAAAATCAATCAATCAGATAGATCTCTGAACAAATGTTGTAGTGGTAAGGTAAAAAATGTTGTTATTTGGCACAAGCTTCCCGTAATTTTAAATGCCAGTAGAGTAAATGGATTTTCTTGTCCAGTAAAATTTTAAAACTATGCGATAAATTTAAAAAAGAAATGGGTTGGAAAAATGTTTTCAAAACCAAATGATGCCAATCACTTGGATATTTATTGTCTTGATCATCAATACCTGAAAACAAACAGTGGGATGCAGGCATGTATGCATTACGACTAGCAATAATGCAAAATACCATGGAACAGAATTAACAATATCAAATGTCTCAAAGGCAAGAGTTACAGTCTCAAAAGCAAATAGCAGCTCAAAAACAGAACGTAATAGAAAACATTTAAATCAACCCAACATTGCATTGCGGCTATTAATGTAATCAGCCCCTGTTCTGAAAGCTGCATTGAGAACCGTAGACTCAACCATAGACACAGAGTCTACAAAATGCAGAAAATGAATATATAGAGAAGTTTTAGTAAAAGGCTCTTCTTTTTGAAAATAAACAGCAAAATGTGTTTTCAATTTATTCTGTAGCATTGAGTCTAGACATTCAACAAATGTAGATAAGTAGTTAAGTTGAAAGTATCCACTTGTGATATTTCACTCGGTTAAATGTTGCAAATACAAAGCTTTTAATACGGATTGCGTTGCAAATAATTTGTGAATATGCAGCTTTGTAATATATTGTTTATTTATGAAAAATGACTCGTCGGTGGTAATTTGCCACACCATAAATTCGATGGCTGCATAAGCATTTTAAAGCACCTTTTCGTCCATGTTTTATGAACAGACATTCTTTGTATCAACTTAGTTTTTAAAATAATAAATGCACCCATTTTTGGGCTGAAAAGTTAGTAAATGGAATGAAAAATGTGAGAAATTATTTATTCAAATCAACTGACCATCCAGAAGTCAAGATCACATTTCAATAGAAGATGGGTATGTATTGGAAAGACAGGTGAAGTCAGCGGCAAATATTTTCATCTAAACAAAAATAATTCTGAACAACAGCAATTGGAAAATAGATCAAATTGGCATTCATAAATGTTTTGTTTAATTAATACTATCAGTATACCGTTCTTAGTAAGTAATATATATCATAAAAAAATTAAAGTTCACAATCATGTACAAATTCCTATAGTATTCTAAAAGACATTGGTATTCAAATCATTACATGGAAATATTTAATTTAATGCTCCTTAAAAGAAGTTTAAAAATCTCTGTTTTCGCTGTAGAAAATTATTTGCACAGGTACATCTGAACAAAAGAACATTCTGGTTCCGTTTGTAAACAAATTGACAGAAAATATGAGTCAATATATACAAAAAGAAAAGCACTAAAATTGTATTAGAAGATATACCCCTACTTATATTCTCATGGATTAGAAGATATACACGTCGAAAGCCCAGACGTATTTGTAGAAGATTACCCGTTCTACAATATATGAGGTTCAAAAATCTTTGTCGAAGTAAAATAAAAACGTAATAAATTGATACACCTTTCTTTATTATTTAAATTGGAAAATATTTAATAATAATCTAGTGCCGCATAAACGCATTGGATTTAAATCCGTTGCTGAGAGACGTGACATCATATTCTTCAAAAAAAATTGGTGGAAAAATATCGTCTGCATAATGCTATGTCTATGGAAGGTTTAACTGTGTGTTTTTATTATTATCTAGAAAACCCATAGTCCCAGCAACTCGAAACATGGACTCAATTTTAAGTGGAGCTATTTCACGGCTACATTCAAAATTTCATGATATTCGGTGCAGCCGTTCTCCCGAGATGATGAGATAAACACAAACACATATGGACCGACAGATTCATTATAAATTTTATTTGCATAGATAATACTGCAACATGTTAAATATGTAATTAAAGATTCAGGAACTATCACGAAGTACTCAATAAGTTAAAGAACTAAACACCATCATGCTCTATTATTTTATCTGTATCTTTAAACACAAATACATTTATATTCAGATAAATTTACAAAGCAGCATTTCTAGAAAGATGCACAGAGAATTTTAAATGTAATATAAATCGCGACGATCGATACCGAGCTTCAATATGCCTACTGACCTCCGTAAGCCAACCATTTTAAAATTGTATTTACCGATATAAAATATCCAGTATTTTTATTCGAGATATCAAGGCTAATCCCTAGGTCCGACATGGAGAAAGAGTTTCTGTTCTATTCGCATTCCAATTTTATTCCATTGGTCTCATGCTGTGGAGCTGATGTCCATTTTATTTCTGCCAGACATGTGAATCATAAATCTGAAGTAGAAATGTAATTTATTTAAAAAGCAAGCATTTCTTTAAATGATTGTTAAATAAAGAACTTCTATAAGAGAAAGAGCTGTAACAAAAATAACTTTTAATAGTTTTAGAAGGATTTGGATAGGTTGACAGGTGATGGTTACTGGAAATTTTTGATTTATTGTAAGATATATTATATTTATAAAAAAATTATAATTCTGACAGAGTTAGCGACATTTTGTTTATTGAATATTGTTTATTGTTTGTGTTTTTTGACTGGTTTACTGTTGTAAATCGCATCGTATAGTCACTTGAAGTAGAAACAATATAAATGTACTCGGTATTAGTGATGTTTGGGAATTGTTTTAAATAAAGCGAGGCTTCGATTTCGGATCTATTTTTATGTTTGATTGCTTATCAGTTATTGTCTTCAACTATCTCTGGTTATTAAAAATAAAATATTGTAGTTTATTGATTAAATAAACCAAAAGAAGGAGTCAAAATCATAAAATGTTTTGTCCGTTTCTGTTTGATCTGATAAAGAATTACATAAATTTGCAATTGCAATACAGCAATTTTGTTTTTTTATTTAATTCCCAATAATTTCCTTAACTTAATTCCATGCATATTATAGTGCCATTTTTAACATAGAAGAAAAGCTAGTCATCTTAATAATCGTTCCAGTATTGTAACATCATTGGAAATCTGGAAAAAATATAAGGAAATGACGACAAATTAAAAAGTTATAAACAAAATGTCTTAGGAGTAGAAATATAGCAAAATATGAAAAACGGAAACGGAATGATAGTGAAATATGATGAAAGTGTAAGAAACATAAAAATAGGCGTAACATTGTACAAAACTGAACATTCGCACGAATTTTACCGTTAAATCAGAAAAACATGGGATGAAAATGAAATATAGAAGATTAAAGAAAATAAACAATCAGGGATAAAGAATATTTTTCCAAGCTACAAAAACGCACAGAACTGCTTATTTATTTTTAATATGATTAATAGCGTTTAATTCTAAAGAATGTAGCTCAGCTGCAATATGGGCATAAGCGATGACTTTTTTTTCCAGACAATTTTCTCATGCAAATTTTGAATCTCAATTTTGAATGGAATAATTTTAGATGTAAAAATAATTGATATATAAAAGTTTTCTACCTAAACGATAGGCCTGGAATCTTTTATGCTACACAGTCTAGAGAGATCTCGCTCTGTTTAATCAATGTAAGATAAACTACGTTATCATTAAGGTTTTTGGCTCCTAAAGTTTTACGACACTTTCAGTATGGGCTATACTAATACTTTTATGTATGGTATATATGATTTTCCAACTGTCGTTTTCTGAGAAAATTTGCAATATTTCCCAAATTGACTTTATCAAAATAATTTTTCTGTTGCTGAAAAAATAATTATTTGTACAGATATTGCTTGTAAATTACGAATCAATATATATTGTTTTCCATATAACAAAAATTGTTCTTCGGTCTGTCAACCTTTCATTGCAACAAAATGTCATCAGCATTCAGATACATACATTATGTTAAACAAAAAAATTAGGCAATTTAAATACAATATCAAGGTCAAAGTTTAAGATTGATTTCTGAATTACAAATGGGAATTATTTCCAATAGGGATTCCAACTGGAGTCTCTATGCTCGTTAGTTACGCTCGCTCCCCTCCCCCTAGGAGCTCTCATAAAACTAGTTTTCCTAATTATTTTATATAATTAAGAAAGACATAATTATTAACTGCAATTATAACAGCATTTAACAGCAATTGTTCATGGCAATCAAAACTGCGAAACGTTCTGTTTAAGTATATATACACTATTTAAAAAAAACGAAGCGCCCATAAAAAATTATTCGATCATCTCGAAATTTCGCATGCAAATTCCTTCATACCAAATATACAAATGATTAAATTTGTAAGGTTAATGAGTGTTAACTTCAGTCACAGCATGCGTTTCTACTGCGCAACTAGCATTCTATAAAACAGGTAAAAAATGTAGACGGTTTATCTTGGCTCGTTATCGGTGTTGCAGTTCCTTGGAGACACAGCCAATAATGCCGTTGCAAAGTTGCCGAAGACCTTATAAGCAATTAGACGAGTTCGAACGTGGTCGTATAGTCGGGATGCGTGAAGCTGGCTGGTCATTCCGAGCAATAGACCGCCACCTGCACCGATCGGCCACTGCTGTGCAAAGGTGGTTGCTGCAAGGAACTCATCGGCAAAATGAAGGCTCTGGAAGACCAAGGTGCACGAATGCGAGGCAAGATCGGATGATTGTCCGACAGGCCCGAACTGGCTTAATGAAATCATTGTCCGCCATCCAACGTACTACAGCCTCTTCTATACCATCCGTGGTACCTTCCACCATCTCACGGCGGTTGGCTGAGATGGGGTATGCTCATGCCGGCCTTTAAGACGTCTGCCCATAAACCCACAACATCGACAGAGTCGTTTGGAGTGGTGTCGCAGCTGAGCATTATGGCTGCCAGCAAACTGGCATCGCATAATGTTCTGCGATGAATCACGCTTCAGTCTTTCAGCACATTACCATCGGGTGCGTGTTTGGTGGCGTCAGGGCCAGTGGTCCCAATCAGCCTTTGTTTTACACAGGCACACAGCCAGCCAACGGCCCTACCGTGCTGAAAATACCGGTTCTCGTTAGATCACCGAAGTCAAGCAGCATCAGGCGCGGTTAGTACTTGGGTGGGTGACCGCGTGGGAACACCGCCACCTGGGAACACCGCGTGCTGTTGGCACATTTCGGACGCTGTAGCCCGGTGGTTTGCGCGCTGGATTTGCACGCTGCCACCGTGTTCATGCGGAGTACGATCACGTTAAACATGTGGGTCCGTAAGTCCTTCCGAGAGTTTGGTGGTAGGGGAAGGAGGGTACGGTCCCTGTGGATGATTCCCCCACTGGGTTCCGGTCTAAATTGGGTGGCACTACCCGGCCGTCCAAACAGTTTCCATATACCTTTCTGGTAGGTTGGACGGCCTGGGTCTCAACAACAACAACAGTCACACAGCCATTTCCCCTGGTTTGATGGTGCGGGTTGCTATTTTTTACGGCAGCAGGTCGTCCTAGTTATCTGGCGCACAACTTTAACAGCTCAGCGATATGTTGATGAAATCCTGCGGTCGTTTGCGTTACCCTTCATGACACGTCATTCTGCAGCCAGTTTTCAACAAGATAATACCGCGCCACATACGACTCGCATATCTGTGGACTGTCTCCGTGCTGTTGATACTGTTCCTTGGTCAGCAAGTTGCCAGACTTTTCGCCAATCGTGCATGTGTGGCACATGCTAGGCCGCCAGATTCGGGCACCCCGAAATGTAGTAGATCTAGAGCAACAATTGAGGAATACCTGGCAGAATGTATCGCAGGATGACATTAGGAAACTTTGTCACTCCATACGCCAAGGGGGTTTCACTAATTACTGATTTGAAAATTCAATGTGCAGTTGCTAACCCTTGATGGGACCTTTGGCCTTGATTTTGTAATCATTTCAGTACCTGTGTATGAGCTGCACGCATATTTAATTTCAATAAAAACAGTCACTTTCTGCATGGTGCTTCGTTTTTTCTTTTTTGTTCTTTTTTTTTTGCAAAAGAGTGCACCATCATCCTCGGCCATCTCTATGATGTTTCTGCTAGCAATCAATGTCAGAGAAATTGCTAGTTGGCTCGATATATTAAATTTTTATCCATACTGACAATGCTTAATTATATTGATTAATATCTAATTAACTAAGACGTAAATCGAAATTCTAAGCCAGTTTTGCTGGAATGAGAAAGGCCAGTGGTCCCACTTTGGCAGCTTTTGTGGCCCAATTTTGGCATCTGTGGCTCTCTTTTGGTTGCTAAATTGGCGCATGCTACTAGAGGTTGCTATCTACGTGACACCCCGCGGATTGCACTTGGAGCACCCGGGTATGATTCCCGGATATGCCCAAACTGCCTCCGTAATCAAGCAGAGTGGATCTTAAAGTCCTATCGAGAGGTTAGATTGGTGGTAGAGGAAGGATGGTATGATCCCTGTGGATAGTGTACCCACTGGGCTATGGTCTAAATTGTGTAACACTGTCCTGATCATCCAAACGGATACCTTACAGCTTTGGGTGGTTCGGACGGTCTGGGTTTAAAGAAAAAGTCTGATTTGAACATCTATGGGTTTACATTAGGCTATATATAAAATTTAGAATTGTGCGTTTTGCCATCTGTTTGTAATACAGTGTCGAAAATTCGTAAGATTTTTTTTTAATATAGAGAGATACATTTTATTATTCAGTTGATAATATATTTTAAAATTATTTGAACTTTGAAAGGCATTTAGATCAGGTATGTTGCAAATCACTGAAACTTAAATAATTTGAAAAATATTTTCAGTTAACTGGAAAAAGGAAATTGCGCAAAAAATATGGTCCACATTGCTTCTTTAGTAGTATGCCAATATTGTTCAATATTGAGCTAATATTATATATCTTGGCCTTTCATTCGAAATGTTTCCAAAGTAATGCCAATAACATTGGCCACCAATATTGACTACAATTTAGCATTACAATATTAGCAATGTATATTTTGATAGGCAATATTAGTTAATTATTGGATATATATTGGCATGTCAATGTTGGCTATAAATTACAAGCCAATATTGGAAGTAAGTATTGGCCCAAATATGTCAAAACAACCCAACATTGGGTCTATACTGGCTGTCAAAATTGGACAAATATTGACATGTTAATAGGGTTCCTATCCCTATGCATAATCATAATTCGCTTTCAATTATAATGGAATATCAAGCCTTATCTGAAGGTTAAATAATCGAGAAAGTTTATTAAAAAAACGCTTTATAACTTTTTTCCTGACTTTAGCGGTATTCACTTCTCATTTAAAGACTGTCTGAAATGAATTATACTCCCACTTACTTCTAATGGCTAATTCAATTGCCTGAGAAGAAATTGCCCGAAACAAAATGGACGGCAATTCTCCACCGTCAAATCAATGCAAGTAAATCTGAGGCCGAGAGTACGATAACTTTCTTTACTTTCGACAGTCGGATTGTCGCTGACATTTAGAATAAAACGCAGGATATTTTATATCAGTAAATCCGATTTTAAACAGGTTGGTTTACTGAAGATTGTAGGAATGTTGAATTTCAAAGTCAATCATAGACAATGGATTGATCGGAAAAAAGCAGCCTTTTGTGCATATGTTCGAATTTAGGATTCCCAGGGAACTCCTTAAGCACCCCAATAACTTTGTAAGGTAAGGCCCATGAGTGAACACGTTATGTCTATCCATAGTAAAGTGGCTATGTCCGAGCGAATAAAAGGGCTTGCAGCGCCCCTAGCGGAGAATTGGTAAGTTTGGATTACATACTTTTTAAAAAAGCGAGATAGATGACAATTACAAAGCTGTAGACCTCTGTCTAATGAGAAAAATCAACAATAAAATTGTTACAGAATGTATTTATATGGCCCAATGTGGTTATTAGCTGATTGATATCCTATTCAGGGAAGTTAAATATACAATTACAAACAGAGGAATTTAATGTATACACTGATCAAAATGTCAGCAATAATGCACATTTGAATTCGAGAAAGAATATTACTTTGACAATCATACGTACTTTGACAAGCATTGCAGATGTCACCGTGTCACAGTCCCTGATGATATATGTTTTTGACGAGTATTTATTACCTTCCTTATACTCGGTTTGTACCAGTGGCGGCTTGTGAGCGACATGTAGGAGGGGAGCTAATTGAAGTAAAAGTTATCCTCGGAGAACTGTCATAACAAAGATGCATAACCAGATGACATGTACAAATGGTGCGGACCTACAAAACCTAACTTGGAATCAGAGTTACAACGCCTAGCATATTATTTGCTTTCCCGAATTTTTTCTGAATATGCAAGCATATTTTCTGTCAAAAATACGGAAGTCAAACAGTTATTACATAAGTAAAGTAACCCACAAAGACTACTTTAAAATTCAGTGTATGGAAACATTTTCAATATGCAATCTATGGAATATTTTTACAATATTTTAACTTGCTCCAGGCGTAAAATATATATTTGTTGTTTGAATGAAGTATCCGAGTAAATTTAATAAAATGAAATGTTATCTTGGGAAATCATAATCAAGTGGAATACAGTACCAATTTTATCCATTATACTACCAGTTTTACTAATTAAATTTATATAAAAATTCTGCATATTGGATGATAACTGCTAGGTTCCCATAAAATGGATAAATCTGTTTCTTTTTTCTTTAGGGCTACAATTTTCACTGTGGGTTTCAATTATAATAGGAGAAAACTATTTTTTCTACTTAAAACTGTTTCAGATATTCAACAAACCACAATATATTGCTTAGAATGAAAAATTAGATGTGTAATGTATTTAATAAATTTTCATAGATAATTTAGTGTACATGGACGAACGGCACCATAGCCAAATACTCGGCATTTGTTAATATTTTATATATTTCACAGTTTGTTGCGATGTTTATATTTTGAAGAACGTCATATTCCTCCTCCAATAAGTTTCTTACGTACACCCTTAATACTATATCTACTAAATTTGATGAGGAATTTTTGCACGACAAAGTTACATATAACTGTGAATAAGGAAGTTTAATTATCTTCATGTTGTATTCAATTGTTCAATTAAAACACCTCAGTAAAGATATTAAAAGTAAAGCTACTTTGATCACAGTTATGATCAAAGTACATCCCCCCTTCAGTAAATTCTGTAATCGTTGTATATAGAACTGGCTTTTAGGTTTATTAATTACAGAGTGTAGGCCCTTTCTCTCTCTTTTATTACGCAACTCTTTTATTTATTCATCAAAAGGTAAAACACAATTTCTTTGTGAATATTTTGTCGCTGTCAAAATAGATATAGCCGTAATTCTGTGGATAATTTATTAAACTTTCAGTGGATATGTCAGTGTGCACTAAAAGTAAAACCTCTTGGATGTGTGAATATAAATGAGTTTCTATTTAATAGTTCTTGATAGTTCTCGAGTAATGATTTTCCAGAATAATTTAAATATATATTGTATTATTTCTGAATCATTTAAATATATACTTTGTCACTTCTGAATCCTTTTAATATATATTGTATCATTTATGAATCATTTATACATGCATTAAATCGTTTTCGAATCACATTTGAATTATTTAGATATGCATCGTATAATTTCTGAATGACTTAAATATATATCCCAAACTGAACTACATATAAAATATTTCATTTTACTTTCCCTGCAATACATGGTAATGTATAGGGAAAGTATTGGAATCGTGCCGAAAATCACAACTCGAGTTTTCGACGGATCTACACGTTTCGAGACATCTAGAATACGAAAAAACTATTTTTAGCGTGACGTCTGCGTGTGTGTCTGTCTGTCTGTGTGTCTGTCTGTCTGTGCAGATATTGTATCCACTCTAACTAAAAAAATAATATACCGAATTTCATAAAATTTGGTAGGTAAGTCACTTGTAGGTTAATCTGGTGCTGATTAGTTTTGGTTACGATTCGCGATAAAAGAACCCGCCTTTTTTTGCGAAACGGCCCTCAAAACTTGTTCCCACTCTAGCTGAAAAACTAGTGGACGGAATTTCACAGACTTCAGTAGAGGAGTCACGTATAGGTCACCCTGGTGCTGATTAGATTTTGGTACGATTCAGTAAAAAATAACCTGCCTTTTTTTGCAAAATGGCCCGCCAATATCGCCAAAATCCAAAATAAAAAACTACATATGCTCAAATATATCCATTAAATACTTGTTTCATACATAATTTTTAACGAAGAAAAGAATAAGACCAACCCCATTACACTAGGACTAGTCCTTCTCGCGGTATTTCAGTTTTTTCGTATTTTCTCTACACCATCTTTGAAAATAAGTACAGTTACCAAATGAGAACGAAAATTGAATTAAAAGTGAATTAAATTTAATTAAAATAAAGATAACGTAGATATAAGTCTGCAGGGAAAGTCATGTGCTGCCCACATCAGATTTTTTATTTTTCGAATCCAATTTATGAGTGAAAGTATTAAAATTCAGGAATCTTTGGAATCAGTTAAACAAGTATTCCAAATTGCACCTGAAGTGAAATATTATTGAATTATTCAAATCCAACAGTCGACAGACATTACTTATTTATAAATTTATCTGTAAAGGCAATTCTTGGCAGGATTTCCCTATATTATATCCTGCACAAGCCTCATCTCTATATACTACAATAGATACCCCGCAGATAATTGTACTAACATCATTATCTTGATATAAAATAATTCAAAGAATTAATGTCTTTCAAAACAAAGTGTACCAAAATCATCTAATGCATTATTAACTAATTCAAGGGAATTGCTTTCATAGGCCACGGGTACCTAGTAGAATAATTGGCACAATCTATGTTGCATGGGTCAAATTCACAGTTCTAGCTGTTTTTATGATTTAATAATTTTTAATTACGTTTGCTTTTTGCGTCGAAATTAAATCTAATGCTCTATATTAGCTTCAAATTCGATACAGTTAACGGGATTGGGTGAATTTTAATGAGAAATATCAAAGTTGAGTTGGAGCTGGTAAACACTGGTACAGATTGTTACAGTTTTCAAGGTCTGACTAAAAGGTTTTTTTATCTGAGATGTACAACATTCTATTTTTTACTGTATCTATTCCAAGTAATTTCATTTATCAAAACCATCCGACGATAATAAGAATTTTTATTTCTTGAAAGTTATGATTACTAATGTTTCAATTTCAAACAATAAAAATCTGATGTGGGCAGCACATTACTCTCCCTGCAGACCTATATTCACGTTCTATTTATTTAAATTAAATTTAATTCATTTTTAATTCAATTTTCGTTCTCATTTGAAAACTGGACTTATTTTCAAAAATGATGTAGGAAAAATACGAAAAACTAAAATAGCTCGAGAACGGCTAGTCCTAGTGTAATGGGGTTGGTCTTATTCTTTTCTTCGCTAAAAATTACGTATTAAACAATCATATAATGGCTATAATTGAGCATACGTAGTTCTTAAGTTTAGATTTTGATGATTTTTGCGGGCCATTTTGCAAAAAAAGGCAGGTTATTTTTTTTCGAATTATGCCAAAATCTAATCAGCACCAGGGTGGCCTACAAGCGACTTATCTACCAAATTTTGTGAAATTCGGTCCATTAGTTTTTCAGCTAAAGTGGATACAAGCTTTTGCGGGACATTTCGCAAAAAAAGGCGGGTTCTTTTATTCCGACTCGTACCCAAAACTAATCAGCACTAGCCCCGCCCACAAGTGACTTACTTACAAAATTGAGTGAAATTCGGTCCATTAGTTTTTTAGTTAGAGTGGATACAAAATCTGCACAGACAGACACACAGACACACAGACACACAGACAGACACACAGACACACACACAGACGTCACGCTAAAAATGGTTTTTTCGTATTCTAGAGGTCTCGAAACGTGTAGATCCGTCGAAAACTCGAGTTGCGATTTTCGGCATGATTCCAATACTTTCCCTATACATTACCATGTATTGCAGGGAAAGTAAAAATCTGATGTGGGCAGCACATGACTTTCCCTGCAGACTTATATTAACGTTCTCTTTATTTTAACTAAATTTATTTCACTTTTAATTCAATTTTCGTTCTCATGCGGTAACCGGGCTTATTTTCAAAGGTGGCGTAGGGAAGGTACGAAAAACTGAAATATCTCGAGAACGGCTAGTCCTAGTGTAATGGGGTTGGTCTTATTCTTTTCTTCGTTAAAAATTACGTATTAAACAAGCATTTTATGGATATATTTGAGCATACGTAGTTTTTTATTTTAGATTTTGGCGATTTTTGCGGGCCATTTTGCAAAAAAAGGCAGGTTATTTTTTTCTGAATCATACCAAAATCTAATCAGCACCAGGGTGACCTGTACGTGACTAATCTACCGAATTTTGTGAAATTCGGTCCATTAGTTTTTCAGCTACAGCGGATACAAGCTTTTGCGGGCCATTTCACACAAAAGGCGGGTTCTTTTATTCCGAATCGTACCCAAAACTAATCAGCACCAGCCCCGGCCACAAGTGACTTACCTACAAAATTTTGTGAAATTCGGTCCATTAGTTTTTTAGTTAGAGTGGATACAAAATCTGCACAGACAGACAGACAGACACACAGACAGACGTCACGCTAAAAATGGTTTTTTCGTATTCTAGAGGTCTCGAAACGTGTAGATCCGTCGAAAACTCGAGTTGCGATTTTCGGCATGATTCCAATACTTTCCCTATACATTACCATGTATTGCAGGGAAAGTAAAAATCTGATGTGAGCAGCACATGACTTTCCCTGCAGACTTATATTAACGTTCTCTTTATTTTAATTACATTTAATTCAATTTTAATTCAATTTTCTTTCTCATTTGATAACTGGACTTATTTTCAAAGGTGGCGTAGAGAAAATATGAAAAAACTAATATATCTCGAGAACGGCTAGTCCTAGTGTAATGGGGTTGGTCTTATTCTTTTCTTCGTTAAAAATTACGTATTAAACAAGCATTTTATGGATATATTTGAGCATACGTAGTTTTTTATTTTAGATTTTGGCGATTTTTGCGGGCCATTTTGCAAAAAAAGGCAGGTTATTTTTTTCTGAATCATACCAAAATCCAATCAGCACCAGGGTGACCTGTACGTGACTCATCTACCGAATTTTGTGAAATTCGGTCCATTAGTTTTTCAGCTACAGTGGATACAAGCTTTTGCGGGCCATTTCACACAAAAGGCGGGTTCTTTTATTCCGAATCGTACCCAAAACTAATCAGCACCAGCCCCGGCCACAAGTGACTTACCTACAAAATTTTGTGAAATTCGGTCCATTAGTTTTTTAGTTAGAGTGGATACAAAATCTGCACAGACAGACAGACAGACACACAGACAGACAGACACACAGACAGACAGACACACACACAGACGTCACGCTAAAAATGGTTTTTTCGTATTCTAGAGGTCTCGAAACGGGTAGATCCGTCGAAAACTCGAGTTGCGATTTTCGGCATGATTCCAATACTTTCCCTATACATTACCATGTATTGCAGGGAAAGTAAAAATCTGATGTGAGCAGCACATGACTTTCCCTGCAGACTTATATTAACGTTCTCTTTATTTTAATTAAATTTATTTCACTTTTAATTCAATTTTCGTTCTCATTCGATAACCGGATTTATTTTCAAAGGTGGCGTAGGGAAAGTACGAAAAACTAAAATATCTCGAGAACGGCTAGTCCTAGTGTAATGGGGTTGGTCTTTTTCTTTTCGTCGTTAAAAATTACGTATTAAATCAGCATTTAATGGATATATTTGAGTATACCCAGTTTTTTATTTTAGATTTTGGCAGTTTTTGCGGGTCATTTTGCAAAAAAAGGCAGGTTATTTTTTTCGGAATCGTACCAAAATCTAATCAGCACCAGGGTGACCTGTACGTGACTCATCTACCGAATTTTGTAAAATTCGGTCCATTAGTTTTTCTGCTACAGTGGATAAAAGCTTTTGCGGGCCATTTCACAAAAAAGGCGGGTTCTTTTATTCCGAATCGTACCCAAAACTAATCAGCACCAGCTCTGCCCACAAGTGACTTACCTACAAAATTTTGTGAAATTCGGTCAATTACTTTTTTAGTTAGAGTGGATACAAAATCTGCACAGACAGACAGACAGACAGACAGACACACAGACACACAGACAGACACACAGACACACACACAGACGTTACGCTAAAAATGGTTTTTTCGTATTCTAGAGGTCTTGAAACGTGTAGATCCGTCGAAAACTCGAGTTGCGATTTTCGACATGATTCCAATACTTTCCCTATACATTACCATGTATTGCAGGGAAAGTAAAAATGGCATTATCAATGCAAATGAATTGGCTGAACAAATTGATTAGGTTTTTTTTTCATTTATATTTGTACTTATTTTGGGGCTTTTTAGGCTTTTCTTTTTTATATTTATTTCTCTTTTTGATCCACTTTTGACAATCTATATTTTTACCTTCTTTATATTCATAATGTATAAGGAAAGTATTGCGACGGGGTCGAAAATTCGAATTCGAGTTTTCGACGGGAGAGCACGTTTCAAGCATCCCTGATCACGAATCGAATATTTTTGAAGTGGTGTCTGTGTGTGTGTGTGAAAGTATGTGTGTGTGTGTGTGTGTCAGTGAGACTGTGGAGACGATATCTCACGAACGAATGGACCGATTCGAATGAAATTTCGTACAAAAATCACAATCCGTGAATACTGGAAGCCTGTTGCTTTAAAACACAATCAAAGGTTTAGAACCCCCCTAAATTTTCGAGTGAAATTTTAAAAATCATCAAAAAATCAAAACCTTTAATAAAGTTCCGCAAATAGATATCGCTTATGTAATTTTTCCTTACAAAACGATTGGCATAAACTTTTTAGTTAGAGTGGATACAAAGAACGCTAGAATAACCGTTCGCGAGATATTGCACATTTTTCAAATAAATTTATCAAAAAAACCCATAAATTAAAAAAAAATATTAACTTTTGAGAAACATGCTCACTTTTCATATGTAATATCATGCGATAAATTTGGTGACATCATTGTCGGGGATCTAGCTCGTTCCATTCAAAAGAAAAGATGCTTTGAGTAATACTTTTGTATTTGAAAACTTATAGTCAATTATCTGCGATAAGAATAATTTATTTCTGCGTTTATAACTTTTGGCGAGATTTTAGCGACTTATTTTGTGGAATGTCGCCAACTAGGCGACTTTTTTTAAATGTTGCCAAATTAACGAAAATCTCGGCAAACGGATAAACATGACGCAAAATGACGACAAATTGTCGAAAATTCAATATCTTGCAAAGAATATATGTATCTACTATAAGAAAAAACTATTTTTTACTGTAAAAGTAGTAAACTCATTGCATTATATAAGGAAAGTCATGTGTCGCCCACATCAGATATTTTAATAATATTTTAATGTTTAAAATGTTTTTTGGACTTTTTGAAAGTCTTCTTATATGATCACCAATTTAACTGTATATGCTTATTTTTATATTCTACTAGACTTTCACGAATAACTAGGTTTTTTCCAGGTCTTTCCACGGAGAGTATAGAGTACTCCCTCATAAGTCCCTATACATCGCTTTAACTTTTGATTAAAATGTTCTAGAGTTAGAAACAGGGTTCACTAATAGGAAAGCGACTATGCCGTGTCGATTGAGAAAGTTTTCAGAGCTTATATCGGCGAATTAAAGAAGTTACACTTCCTATTGCGAAAACGCGAAAATCTTTTAATTATAAAGCTGTAGAACGTTTTTTTTATTTAGTATGGAAAGATGTGCGGTCTGCACACAACTTGTACACAGACGATAAAAAATGAGGTCGACAAAAAGGGATAATTATTGTACTGCATCATTTATATACCATTTTTATAAAACACTAGCAGCATACCCGTTCTTCGTACGGAGTATATAATATAAATAAACTTAAATTTCACAATCATGTGCAAATTCCTATAGACTACTAAATGACATGTTTATACAAAATATTCTGTTAAAATATTTAATACAATGCTCCTAAAAAGAAACCTAAGGATCTCTGTTCGCACTATACAAAATTATCTTCACGGGTAGATCTGAAGAATAAAATATCCTGGCCTTTTTTGTAAGCAAATTTATATAAAGTATGGAATTGAATCAATATATGCAAAGTATTAGTGTATTGTATGGGACCCGTACTACTTATATACGCGAATATTAGAAGATATAACTTGTATTAGTAGTTTACATATATAAAGTGAAAATATCAATAAATCCGTAATCTTTAAACCAGTAAGCAGTAATTAATTCCAATATGTGCCCAAATGAAAGTGCTAAAATTATATGGGAAGATAAACCCGTACTACTTATAATGTCATAGATTAGAAGATATGTCCCAGTGTTAGTAAAAGATTACCCGTATTATAATATTTAGTTTGAAAATTTTTTGCCAATATATAACAGATTACTTAATAAAATAAAAATATCAATAATCCCCGTAATCTTCATACCGGAAGGCTTGATTCCAATATATGCCAATATACATGTACTACTTATATTCTCTTACATTAGAAGATATACCAGTGCATTTGTAGAAGATTACTCGCACAACGTACAATATATGAGTTTCAACAATTTTTGTCGCAATAAAACAATGCCATAAGAAATTGAAAATATCAATAATCTCTGAATCAATAATCCCCGAAAACATCAATAACAATAATGTTTAAACATAAAGATCGTAATTGATATTATCCAGTCAAAAATACGATGGCAATGAAATTTATTTTATATACATATCTTCATCATTAAAATCGGAAAAGATTTAATAAAAATCTTCTTCCTCATAAACACATTAAATTTAAATCCGTTGTTAAGTGGCATGTTATGATTTGCTTCAAATAAATTGGTGGTCAAAATATCGTCTGAATATCTCTAATGAAGGTTTGGCGACATTTTAAAAAATCGCCAAATTTATCGCCAAGTGGGACTGTAGAACTGACAGTCCCACTTGGCGATAAATTGACGAACCGTCATCAAAATATTATCCCTTAAAAAAAACACAATTTCGTTTATTTAGGGCAATTTATCAATTTCAAAATATTTTTATGGATTTATAAATATTTTTATCAATTTGGTGACATTTTAAAAATTCGCTAAATGGGTTACTAAGTAGGGCGGTTGGCCTGACAGACAAATGTTAACGAAACACCATTTCAGTACTTTCTTTTAGCAAAACAAAATAAAATTCATTGATTTACGTCATTTTTATCAATTTGGGGACATTTCAATCAATTTGGTAACTTTTAAGAAATTTGCCAAGTTAGCGATATCCAGCCAAATTCGAAGCTCTAAATTCGCAGATCTGAATAAAATATCGTGATCCAGTTTGTATATACTAAATGAAAACACTAAAATATTGTTAGAAGATATACCCATTCTACTCTTTTTCTGTTTAAACAATTGGATAAATGAATTTATTGGGTAAACAAAATATGAGTTTATTAGCTAAACACAATATACATATGTATAAGCTTAAAATCTCTTTGCTAAAATAAATGAAAGTGGTGTATGCAGTTAGCAATTAATATAATTAAAAAAAAATCCAACCGTTCATTTATAAGATATATTTTAATACCCATTTATTTAATATTCAAATCGAAAAATAATAATAATCATTAGCAAACATATTTAATTTCATTCCTTGGCCGAGCAACACGATATAAGATAGAATCTTCCTCATAAAATGCGAAATTAAATAACCATTTTAAAATCTTTATACTTCTAATCGTTGAGTAAAAGCTTGTGAAATACAAAACGTGGAGGTAGATTTTTCCATTTAAATTCATGTTTCAAACAATTCATGCTTTCAGATAGTGACTATTTAATGCAAAAATCCTGCATCAAACTCAAAAATAAAGTTTTAATTCCCTTTGGCGTTTTAAACAAACGATTTTTATCCTTTGCGTTTGGATAAACCACGGAGTTGGAGAGTAGAACTCCTATAAAAAAAGTTAAGTTTTTCATTAATATCTCGACAACCCCTGGTCTTAGAAACTCGAAACTTGGGCAAAATTTATGGGGGGCTATTTCAAGGCCACCCACAAAATTTCATTAAATTCGGCTCAGCCGTTCTCTCGTGATGATGAGATAAACGAAAGTTTCGTTTTTTACTAATATCTCGAGAACCACTGGTCGTAGAAATTTCAAACATAGACTAAATTTTAAGTGGGGCTATTTTTAAGCTACCCACAAAATTTCATCAAAATCGGTTCAGCCGTTCTCCCGAGATGATGGGACAGACAGACAGACAGACAGACAGACAGACAGACAGACAGACAGACAGACAGACAGATTTTCAATTTTATTTATATAGACTAGCAGCATACCCGTTCTTCGTACGGAGTATATAATATAAATAAACTTAAAATTCACAATCATGTGAAAATTCCTATAGTATACTAAATGACATGCTTATTCAAAATATTATGTTGAAATATTTAATACAATGCTCCTTAAAAGAAACCTCAGGATCTCTGTTCTCACTATACAAAATTATCTTCACGGGTAGATCTGAAGAATAAAATATCCTGGCCTTTTTTGCAAGCAAATTTATAAAAAGTATGGAATTGAATCAATATATGCAAAATAATAGCGTATTGTATGGGACCCGTACTATTTATATACGCGAATATTAGAAGATATAACCTGTATTATGACACATTACATGTATACATTAAAAATATCAATAAATCCGTAATCTTTAAACCAGTACGCAGTAATTAATTCCAATATGTGCCCAAATGAAAGTGCTAAAATTATATGGAAAGATAAACCCGTACTACTTATAATGTCATAGATTAGAAGATATGCCTTAGTGTTAGTAAAAGATTACCCGTATTATAATATTTAGTTTGAAAAATTTTTGCCAATATATAACAGATTACTTAATAAATTAAAAATATCAATAATCCCCGTGATCTTCATACCGGAAGGCTTGATTCCAATATATGCCAATATACATGTACTGCTTATATTCTCTTACATTAGAAGATATACCCGTGCATTTGTAGAAGATTACTCGTACAACGTACAATATATGAGTTTCAACAATTTTTGCCGCAATAAAACAATGGCATAAGAAATTGAAAATATCAATAATCTCTGAATCAATAATCCCCGAAAACATCAATAACAATAATGTTTAAACATAAAGATCGTAATTGATATTATCCAGTCAAAAATACGATGGCAATGAAATTTATTTTATATACATATCTTCATCATTAAAATCGGAAAAGATTTAATAAAAATCTTCTTCCTCATAAACACATTAAATTTAAATCCGTTGTTAAGTGGCATGTTATGATTTGCTTCAAATAAATTGGTGGTCAAAATATCGTCTGAATATCTCTAATGAAGGTTTGGCGACATTTTAAAAAATCGCCAAATTTATCGCCAAGTGGGACTGTAGAACTGACAGTCCCACTTGGCGATAAATTGACGAACCGTCATCAAAATATTATCCCTTAAAAAAAACACAATTTCGTTTATTTAGGGCAATTTATCAATTTCAAAATATTTTTATGGATTTATAAATATTTTTATCAATTTGGTGACATTTTAAAAATTCGCTAAATGGGTTACTAAGTAGGGCGGTTGGCCTGACAGACAAATGCTAACGAAACACCATTTCAGTACTTTCTTTTAGCAAAACAAAATAAAATTCATTGATTTACGTCATTTTTATCAATTTGGGGACATTTCAATCAATTTGGTAACTTTTAAGAAATTTGCCAAGTTAGCGATATCCAGCCAAATTCGAAGCTCTAAATTCGCAGATCTGAATAAAATATCGTGATCCAGTTTGTATATACTAAATGAAAACACTAAAATATTGTTAGAAGATATACCCATTCTACTCTTTTTCTGTTTAAACAATTGGATAAATGAATTTATTGGGTAAACAAAATATGAGTTTATTAGCTAAACACAATATACATATGTATAAGCTTAAAATCTCTTTGCTAAAATAAATGAAAGTGGTGTATGCAGTTAGCAATTAATATAATTAAAAAAAAATCCAACCGTTCATTTATAAGATATATTTTAATACCCATTTATTTAATATTCAAATCGAAAAATAATAATAATCATTAGCAAACATATTTAATTTCATTCCTTGGCCGAGCAACACGATATAAGATAGAATCTTCCTCATAAAATGCGAAATTAAATAACCATTTTAAAATCTTTATACTTCTAATCGTTGAGTAAAAGCTTGTGAAATACAAAACGTGGAGGTAGATTTTTCCATTTAAATTCATGTTTCAAACAATTCATGCTTTCAGATAGTGACTATTTAATGCAAAAATCCTGCATCAAACTCAAAAATAAAGTTTTAATTCCCTTTGGCGTTTTAAACAAACGATTTTTATCCTTTGCGTTTGGATAAACCACGGAGTTGGAGAGTAGAACTCCTATAAAAAAAGTTAAGTTTTTCATTAATATCTCGACAACCCCTGGTCTTAGAAACTCGAAACTTGGGCAAAATTTATGGGGGGCTATTTCAAGGCCACCCACAAAATTTCATTAAATTCGGCTCAGCCGTTCTCTCGTGATGATGAGATAAACGAAAGTTTCGTTTTTTACTAATATCTCGAGAACCACTGGTCGTAGAAATTTCAAACATAGACTAAATTTTAAGTGGGGCTATTTTTAAGCTACCCACAAAATTTCATCAAAATCGGTTCAGCCGTTCTCCCGAGATGATGGGACAGACAGACAGACAGACAGACAGACAGACAGACAGACAGACAGACAGACAGACAGATTTTCAATTTTATTTATATAGACTAGCAGCATACCCGTTCTTCGTACGGAGTATATAATATAAATAAACTTAAAATTCACAATCATGTGAAAATTCCTATAGTATACTAAATGACATGCTTATTCAAAATATTATGTTGAAATATTTAATACAATGCTCCTTAAAAGAAACCTCAGGATCTCTGTTCTCACTATACAAAATTATCTTCACGGGTAGATCTGAAGAATAAAATATCCTGGCCTTTTTTGCAAGCAAATTTATAAAAAGTATGGAATTGAATCAATATATGCAAAATAATAGCGTATTGTATGGGACCCGTACTATTTATATACGCGAATATTAGAAGATATAACCTGTATTATGACACATTACATGTATACATTAAAAATATCAATAAATCCGTAATCTTTAAACCAGTACGCAGTAATTAATTCCAATATGTGCCCAAATGAAAGTGCTAAAATTATATGGAAAGATAAACCCGTACTACTTATAATGTCATAGATTAGAAGATATGCCTTAGTGTTAGTAAAAGATTACCCGTATTATAATATTTAGTTTGAAAAATTTTTGCCAATATATAACAGATTACTTAATAAATTAAAAATATCAATAATCCCCGTGATCTTCATACCGGAAGGCTTGATTCCAATATATGCCAATATACATGTACTGCTTATATTCTCTTACATTAGAAGATATACCCGTGCATTTGTAGAAGATTACTCGTACAACGTACAATATATGAGTTTCAACAATTTTTGCCGCAATAAAACAATGGCATAAGAAATTGAAAATATCAATAATCTCTGAATCAATAATCCCCGAAAACATCAATAATAATAAGGTTTAAACATGAAGATCGTAATTGATATTATCCAGTCAAAAATACGATGGCAATGAAATTTATTTTATATACATATCTTCATCATTAAAATCGGAAAAGATTTAATAAAAATCTTCTTCCTCATAAACACGTTAAATTTAAATCCGTTGTTAAGCGACATGTTATGATTTGCTTCAAATAAATTGGTGGTCAAAATATCGATTGAATATCTCTAATGAAGGTTTGGCGACATTTTATAAAATCGCCAAATTTATCGCCAAGTGGGACTGTAGAACTGACAGTCTAAAAAAACACAATTTCGTTTATTTAGGGTAATTTATCAATTTCAAAATATTTTATGGATTTATAAATATTTTTATCAATTTGGTGACATTTTAAAAATTCGCTAAATGGGTTACTAAGTAGGGCGGTTGGACTGACAGACAAATGCTAACGAAACACCATTTCCGTACTTTCTTTTAACAAAACAAATTTAATTTATTGATTTGCGTCACTTTTATCAATTTGGAGACATTTCCACTAATTTGGTAAAGTTTAAGAAAAGTTACCAAGTTAGCGATATCCAGCCAAATTCGTAGCTCTAAATTCGCAGATCTGAATAAAATATCGTGATCCAGTATGTATATACTAAATGAAAACACTAAAATATTATTAGAAGATATACCCATTCTACTCTTTTTCTGTTTGAACAATTGGATAAATGAATTTATTGGGTAAACAGAATATAAGTTTATTAGCTATACGCAATATATAAGCTTAAAACCTCTTTGCTAAAATACATGAAAGTGACGTATGCAGTTCGCAATTAATATAATTTAGAAAAAAATCAAACCGTTCATTTACAAGATATATTTTAATATCCATTTATTTATTATTCAAATCGAAAAAATAATAATAATCATTAACAAACACATTTAATTCCATTCCTTTGTCGAGCAACATGATATAAAATAGAATCTTCCTCATAAAATGCGAAATTAAATAACCATTTTAAATTCTTTATACTTCTAATCGTTGAGTAAAAGCTTGTGAAATATAAAACATGGAGGTAGATTTTTCCATTTAAATTCATGTTTCATACAATTCATGCTTTCAGATAGTGACTATTTAATGCAAAAAACCTGCATCAAACTCAAAAATAAAGTTTTAATTCCCTTTGACGTTTTAAACAAACGATTTTTATCCTTTCCGTTTGGATAAACCACGGAGTTGGAGAGTAGAACTCCTATAAAAAAAGTTCCGTTTTTCATTAATATCTCGACAACCCCTGGTCTTAGAAACTCGAAACTTGGGCAAAATTTATAGGGGGCTATTTCAAGGCCACCCACAAAATTTCATTAAATTCGGTTCAGCCGTTCTCTCGTGATGAGGAGACAAACGAAAGTTTCGTTTTTTACTAATATCTCGAGAACCACTGGTCGTAGAAATTCCAACCATAGACTAAATTTTAAGTGGGGCTATTTCTAGGCTACCCACAAAATTTCATCAAATTCGGTTCAGCCGTTCTCCCTTGATGACAGGACAAACAGACAGACAGACAGACAGATTTTCATTTTTATTTATATAGATTTAATTTTGATTTTTTAATTTTGTTCTAAATTTAGCTGTTTTTGTCTTGTTTTATCGTAGTAATTTTATTATTCTGATCTTAAGTGTTTCTTGTTTGACAATTAGTATCTATATTCTGCATTTCAATATTTTATATTGTATAATTGTCTTATTTGTATTATTTCATGTACCTCCTATCTGATGTTGTCGATCCTCTTAAGCAGTTGAATATGTAAATTTTTAGAATTTCTATAAATGCTTTTTTGCTAGCCGTCCCTTTAGTTGCTTTAAGTCCTCATGTGAACCGTATCTCTCGTGTTAATCAAACAAAAATGTCTGACAAAAGTTACAATTTTTGTGAAATGTAACTAATGGATTATTAAAAATATCGAAGTAAATGAGCTGTTAATGTCAGATTTAATGTCATGAAACTGATTTAATGTCATGAACACTACACTCAATCCAAACATCTTCAAACAGCCTTATATGTAGAATATATTTCATTGATCGAATAAAATATATGAATGGAGATACTGAAAGCAAAGCCCCGTTGTCGAAAATCATTATCAAGTGTGATGCAAACTAGAACAGATTCAAACCGATGGATAGATCTTTACTTAATTAATCATAAAGGCTAGATACCCTTTTCCTTTTGATGCCAGATTTATCGCTTTGACCCTTTCACTAACCTTCACCACACAGAATTGCTATGTGAATATTTTATCACTGGTGAAGAGTACTATCTTATTTCTGTGGATAACAAATTTAACATTGAGGTGAATTGTCATTTGGGTGTGCGATATAAGTTAAACTTATTCAGATCGAATTTAATTTCAGAAATTTCAAGCACATATTGAAACACATTTTTACTTTCCATACATTCATATCATAATGCGCAGGGAATGTGTTGAGACTAGGTCGAAAATGAGAAGTTAAAATTTTCGAGTTTTCAGGAAATTTCATGCTTGACGACAAAAATCACTTGCATCATGAAAGTTCAGTATTAAACGGGATAACAACGTAAAATGCTGAGTAAATAAGGTTTAGTAAGCAGATGTAGGTTTCGGATTTCCTTTCTTCGTGCCAATAAATCTGGACCTGTACTCATATAAGAGATATAGACTATGCATCGTAAGCAGTAGAATGGCTGAATGACAGAAGTATAGCAGAAAAACTTAGTGTGCCAAAATTGAAGTAAAACGAACCATTATAAATCAAACGTGGAATTTATGAACTCAAGAAGTAATCACGATAAAATAATTAAAATACAGAATAGATGAACTCAAAAAGCAAACTAGAAAAAAATCTGATGTGGGCAGCACATGACTTTCCTTATATAATTCTATGAATTTACTATTTTACTTTTAAAAAAATAGGTTTTTCTTAGATACTTATATTCTTTCCAAGATATTGAACTTTCATCAATTAGTCGTCATTTTCATTGATTTAGTGTAATTTTTATCCATTTGGCGACATTTTCGTTAATTTGGGAGCATTTAAAATGTCGCCAAGTTGGCGACATTTTGTCCAATTTATCGCCAAGCGTTATGGATGGAGAAATAAGTTATTCTTATAGCAGATAAATGACTATTGACGTTCAAATGCAAAAGTATATCTTTTCTCATGAATGGAACGAGTTAGATCTATGAGAATGATGTCATCAAATTTATGGCATGATATTACATATGAAAAGTAAACATATTTTTCAAGAGATAATATATTTTTTTAATTTATGCGATTTTTTATAAATTTATTTGAAAAATGGGCAATATATCGAAAACGGTTCATGCTAACATTCTAAAGTTTATGTCAATCGTCTAAGGAAACATTGCATAAGAAATGTCTATTTGCGTAACTTTTTTAAAGGTTTTGGTTTTTTGAAGATTTTTTCAAAATTTCACTCGAAAATTTAGGGGGGGGGCATCTGGACATTCGATTGTATTTAAAAACAATAGGCTTCCAGTATTCATGGATTGTAATTTTTGTACCAAATTTCGTTCGTGAGATATCGCCTCCATAAACTCTCTCTCTCTCTCACACACACACACAGATATCACCTCAAAAATGTTCGATTCCTGTGTCAGGGATGCTTGAAACGTTCTCTCCCGTCGAAAACTCGAATTGTCGACTCCATCACAATATTTTCCTTATATATTATTGTATATGTAGCGGTTGTGCTTCGCCAGGCCTGAAGTCGGGACCTCGTGCTTTCAAGTTCGACATTATACGTTTAGAGCAAAAGCTAGCTTCCCCTCCGAGTTTATAATTCGGGTACACATCTTTAGTCCGATGTCCTTGGCAGAAGAGTCGGCTTGCTGCCACACACTCCCCCACCGGCTGAGAGCCCAGGTCGAATTTCGGCGATGATGGGGACCATTCCAGAAAACCTCCGCGTGTCCCCATCCGAGACCCCGTTGAGGGCTCATGGCCGGGAGGCGTGTCGCCTCGGGTGTGACGTCAGTCATGGTCAAGCAGAAAGGGAGTGGTAGGGCCTCTGTTCAGCGTGGTGCTGCCATCTCGTGTTGGGCGGTGAGATCTTTGGCGACAGAAGGTTTTTTCGTGCTCGTATGCCCAGGGTAACCACTTGTAGCGATTGAAAGTCGCCATGCCCGAACTCGGGATCTGGTGCTTGCAAGACCGACTATATACGTTTAGAGCAAAAGCTAGCTACCACTCCGAACTTATAATTCGGGTTCACATCTTTGATCCGATGTCCTTGGCAGGAACAGAGTCGGCTTGCTGCCACATATATAAGGAAAGTAATACATAAAATGAAAAGTATATTAAGTTAAAGTTCAGTACAGAAAAAAAGCGAGATAGGCAACAGACATTGTCCTGACATGCCTTTGGTAAATGTGGTGTCATCCACAAGATTTGGCACGGAAGAAGGAATTTGGATTTGATATTCCTGCTTTAGGCTTGCTCTTGATTTTCAAAACGTACATTTACTTACTCAACACCTTTAAGTCATAATTTGATGTTGTGATTTAGTTTATTATTGATTGGCTAAAAGTAATATTCTATATTTAATACCAAATTTTGTTTATTAATGCCCAATTTTGCTATTTTTCAACTACCTCTCACATATCTCCTCCGGCTTTTAAATTTCAAAACCAACATATAAAAGTTGCAAGGAAAAGTATATTTTATAGGTTTTTAATAAGTTGCCTTATTGCAAACCTTACTTGCAGTTTGTTTCAACAAACTCCAAGTAAAGTTTGCCGTGTGTGGCAAACATTGGTTATTATGTGTACATACATTGTTAATTATACGACTTTGGTATATCTCATGTTGGCGAAATACTGTCAACTTGACATTTTCTGGTGTCTTCTGAAAGGATTGAGAGGTGAAGTCGGAATTGCCGTTTTTAGTCAGCTTCTGCATTTTCCTATAATTTATTTATAAACTGCCTTGAAAGTCTTAAGTTAGTTCTACTCGTAATTTAGTTTTGAAAGCATGTAAGGAATTATGTGTATTGTGAATATTAATATTTTAAGAATGTGGTTATTTTGTTCATGAGGTCGCTGAGGAATTAACTGCTCTATCAATGAATTTAACTGTTGTTTTAGAACTTTCAGCGTTGTCAAGAATTAAATATATGTATATAATTCTTGATAATGTTTATTTCTGTAAACTAAAGCTTATTACTGTAAAATCTGAAGATATCCAGATGATCAAACTTGTTATTTTATCTTAAAGCACACTTGAATCTTAAATTACACTCATATTATCATATCCACTCCTTTGAAAAAAAAAAAAAAGAAAAAAAAAAAAAAAAAAACTAAGCAGCATGAAGAAAGTAACTGCTTTTATTGAAATTAAATATGCGTACAGCTCATACACAGGTAATGAAATGATTACAAAATGAAGTCCGCAGGACCCATCAATGGTTAGCAATTGCACATTGAATTTTCAAATCAGTAATTGGTGAATCCCACTTTGTCAGCAATGCATGCTTGTATACGTATAAGTAAGGAGTGATAAGTTTCCTAATGTCATCCTGCGATACATTCTGCCGGGCATTCCCCAATTGTTGCTCCAGATCTGCTACAATTCATGCTACATTTCTGCTACATTTCGGAGTGCCCGTATCTGGCTGCCTAGTATGTCCCATACATGCTCGATTAGTGAAAGGTCTGGTGATTTTGCTGGCCAAGGAACAGTATCAACAGCACGGAGATAATCCACAGATATGCGAACCGTATGTGACATGGCATTATCTTTTTGGGAAATGGCCGCAGGATTTCATTAACACATCATTGAGATGTTAAAGTTGTACGCATGAAGAAGTTGTACTGCTGTCGTAAGAGATAGCACCCCACACCATCACACCAGGGATAATGGCTGCGGATCAGTACAAAACAAAGGCTGATTTGGACCATTGGCCTTGGCGCCTGCACTCACGTACCCAATGGTCATCTGCTGAAAGACTGAAGTGTAATTCATCACTGAACACTTTATGATGCCAGTCTGCTGGCAGCCATGATGCTCGGCTACGACACCACTCCAAACGACTCTACCGAAGTTGTGGGGTTATAGGCAGTCGTCTTAAAGGCCGCCATGAGCGTAACACCACCTCAGCCAAGCGCTGTGAGTTGGTGGAAGGTACCACGGCTGGTATGGAAGAGGCTGTAGCACGTTGGATGGTGGACAATAAAGCCATTGAGCCTGTTCGGGCCTGTCGCACAATCATCCGATCTTGCCTCGCATTTGTGCACCTTGGCCTTCCAGAGCCTCCATTCCGCCGATGAGTTCCTTGCATCAACCATTGCTTCCAGCACCTTTGCACCGCAGTGTCCGTTCGGTGCAGGTAGCGGCCTATTGCTCGGTATGACCAGCCAGCTTCACGCATCTCGACTATACAACCACGCTCGATCTCATCTAATTACTTATAAGGTCTTCGACAATATCGAATTCCTTCTGTCGAAAACTTCGACAACTTTATTGGTTGTGTCTCCACGGAACTGCAACTCCGATAATAAGCAAAGATAAACCGCCCACCATTTTTAACCTCTTTTAAAGGATGCTAATTTTGCAGTAGAAACGCGTGCTATAACCGAAGGAATTTGCATGCGGAATTTCGAGATGATTGGATTCTTTTTTTTAGGGGTACTTTTTTTTTTTTTTTTTGCAAAATAGTGTTTAAGCATACTCATCCTAAAGCATACTTATCATATTAAAGCTTAGTCATCTTGAATCTTGAATCTTAAGCATACGTATCTTAAAGCATTCTCAGAATTTTGTGGTAAATGGGACCTCGAATATTAAATTAAAAATTAAATTAACCCTTATTCCTAAAATGCTTTTCTGTATTATAATTAAACTAAAATCTCAATACTGGAAATAATATTTTCGATAAAAATTTCAAATAGCCATTTTACATATGGATTATTACTATAAACTATGGAATTTTTATACTTTTAGCAACGATTTAACCAAATAATCTCGTATATGAAATACTGGAATGCTTGAGCAAATAGTGTCTGGAATAGGCAGCATGAAATAGCGTTTGACCAGATGTTGGATTTGGAGATTTTTATTTGATGAAAGGTTTGTTAGAATATTGTTGGAAGTATTTGAAAGAACTAAGTAAATATAGGGAAGAAATTGAAGTATCATAAATAAGATGCCATTTTAAAGGAGTTTTAGGTTTAATCAGAGATGTAGTTATTATATTGCCTGAAATACGGATAAAACTGTATTGAAACCAGAAGAAATATCAGGCGTTTCGTATAGCGACATTAAATGTTGGTGTTTACTTTCTGTGATGTATTCCTTGATACATCCGTTTTCATATCATACGTTATTTTGACTTAGTTGGGTCAGAAGGAGTTTTTAATACAGTGTTGTGAGAAATTTTAAATTATTTTTTTTATGTGTAAATAGCGATAGGTTTTATATGTGATGTGCTACGTGAAAGAGGAACAACGTTAAAATGCTGTGAAATTATTTTTTCGTTTCTTTTAAGTGGCGTACATCTTATTATATAAAGTAAGATGAGAATGGTAAACACTGTATGTAACTCATGAATTTGTAACATTTTTTTTTAAATCACTCGTATCTATAAATATATTAGTATATTAATTTCCTTTGCATAGTATCATGTATGAGGAAAGTATTGTGACGGGATCGAAAATTCGAATTCGAGTGTTCGACGGGAGAACACGTTTGAAGCTACCCTGAATACGGAGCAAAAGTTTTTGAGGGGGTATCTGTGTGTGCGTGTAAGTATGCGTCAGTGAGTCTGGGGAACGTTATATCACGAAAGAATAGAGCGATTCGAACGATAATTGGTACAAAAATTACAATCCGTAAATGCTAGAAGCCTATTATTTTGAAACTAGCCGCCTTCTCCGACCAGCCTGTTCGCTACCCTTGGAAATTCTGACCGTGGCAAACTCGCTAGCGCCATAACCCCTTGGAGTTAACAAAGTTTGTTTTAGTTTAATGACGTTAAAACTAATAATGAAATTTTAATATGAAAAATAATGTTCTGGTTGGGGGGGGGGGGTTCTTGAAAATTGATTTGTAAAGTGAATTTATTGTAATGTTTGTGAACTGTAAGATTCTGAGGATTTCTGTACCCGTAACCCTAGGAAAGGCATCCCTTTGATATGTACTCACATCCGGGATCAGCTGCTCCTAGGTTTTTTATAGAGGTATGCTCCTCTATTTTTTGTTTTACATAAATGAAATTGTATCCGTTTGTCTGCATTTTTAGTATTGCATCGCAAATGACATGAAAGCATTTTTGAGACTGATGATGTTGAATGTGAATTTAGTATTTAAGAAATAACGATGCTGTTTAACGATGCTGCTCAGTGATAAGAATTTTTTTTAAAGATTGTCCCACCACCACCCGATGCATAAATGCATCACGACAATCTCCATAACTTTCTTTTTATTTATTTTTCTATTTCTTCAGTATTTAAGTTTTTTTCATTATGGTCCCAACCACCACCCGATGTAAATAATACATAGCTCCATTTCAATGGAGCATAATGTGCCTAAAACCTTTTGAAAAGCAAATACTAATTCGGTTTTTAATTGTCCGTAGGCTAAAAACCGTACAAAAAGCAAACACTTATTCGGTTTTTAATTGTCCATAGCCCCAAAACCGTATAAAAAGCAATCACTGCTGACATTTGCAAATATAATTTAATAGCCATGCGAATATCCTCACCAAGATATTCGCATGGGTATCAAGAGCGTTTCACAAATATATTAGCCAGATACCACCAAAAAACTAATTCGGTTTTCAATTGTCCCTAGACTCAAAACCCTATAAAAAGCAAATACTTATTCGGTTTTTAATTGTCCCTAGGCAAAAAACCGTATAAAAAGCAATCACTGATGACATTTGCAAATATAATAAATATAATATCTTCATATAAATATAATAATTTCATATAAATATAATAATTTCACATTGTATACTGTTATCACCACCAGATGTATACAATACATCACCACAATTCAATCCACCATAATTCAATCATTTAAATTTTATAATGACCATATGCTAAGCACTTAATTCCATCACTTAAAATATAACGTAATTTTCTAACCCGATGCATAAATGCACCCAGACAATCTCCATAACTTTCTTTTTATATATTTTTTCTCCATAGAAACACCGTGCGTCTGCGCGCGCATGTGGGTGAAAAACCGGTTTCGCGGTTTGGTTGAGAAATTAGAAATCATTACATCCTTAAAATCCGGATCGTGTGGCTACTTTTTCTTACTTCCTGACAAGATTAGGCTGTAAGAAAGCCTGCTTTCTAAAAATGTAAATTATTAGTCGAAATTGCCGGTACTTTTCCAAAAGTGAGGATTTAAAAACGAAAGTTCGTTTTCTTGAGCCGAAAGTGATTTTTCTTTTAAAATCTCTAAAAAATATTAGAATATCTCCCTAAGATTTGAAATTGATGTATTTTTACTCGCAATTGTCTGCTCTTTCTGGTCGTGTGATTTGGTTTTTTCTACGACGTCTGGATGGTGGAGAAAAAAGGCGGAAAATACGTTCTAAATCGCATAAAACATTAAATAACAACAAAAAAAATTCAAATTTTAAAAATCGGTTTTCACGTGTCACTTTCCCACCTCCCCGGGTCTCCGATTGCCAAATTTCGTAGCTCTGCGACGCGCGGTTGCTGAGCTTATATTGTGTAAGACAGACAGACACACAGACATTGCCTTTTATTATATAGACTCAATCTAATATTTAGAACCCCTCTAAATTTTCGAGTGAAGTTTTGAAAAAATCATCAAAATATTTAATAAAGTTACGCAAATATTCATTTCTTGTGTAATTTTTTTATTAGAAAATGATTAACATAAACTTTAGAACTCTGGCACAAACCGTTCTCGAGATATTCCATATTTTTCAAATAAATGTATCAAAAAATCACATAAAATAAAAAAAAATTAACTATTGTGATATATGTTAACTTTTCACATGTAATATCATGCGATAAATTTGATGACATCATTCTAGTGGATCTAGCTCGTTCCATTCACGAGAAAAGTTGCTTTGGGCAATACTTTTATCATACTTTTTTGGGGGTAATATTTTGTGTAATACAATTCATTTATCTGCTATAAGAATAACATATTTCTCGGTCCATAGCGCTTGGCGAGATTTTGGCGAAAAATTTGGCGGAATGACGCCAATTTGGCAGTTTTTTAAAATGCAGCCATATTAACGAAGCTGTCGCCAAATTAATAAAAATGACGTTAAATCAATGAAAATGACGACAAATTAACGAAAATTCAATATCTTGTAATGAAAATAAGAATGTACTATAATAACTTATTTTATAATAACCTAATATTATTACAAATTTGTAGAAATATCTCCAACTTGCTGTCATTTTAAGCGTTGCCAAATTGACGAAAATATCACCCAACTGATAATAATGCACTAAATTGATGAAACCGACGCTTATTCAATGTAATGACGATTAACTGATGAAAGTTCAATATCTTGGAAAGAACATAAGAGTAGACTATAAGAATAACCCCTTTACTCCCTCGGTCCATCCGTAACGCTTGGCGAGAAATTTAGTGAGACGTCGACAACTTGTCGACTATTTTAAATGTTGCCAAAGTGACAAAACTGTCGCCAAATTGATAAGAATGACGTGAAATTGGAAATAATGTGCGAAAATTCTGATTTCTGTTATATGACGGGCATAGCTTCTAGTATAATATAAGAAATGGTCTTCTCTCCATTTGTCAGTAACATTTGGTGATTTATTGGCGAACTTGGAGAATTATATATCAAAGTATCTCCAACTTGGCGATATTTCGCCCCAGATTGACTGAAATTTTGGTCAAAATTGCAAAAATGACGCTATATTTATGAAAATAGCGTCTAATTGATGAATTGATTATTAAAATATTTTTATATATGAGCTATATCACTTATTGAGGATGCTATAAATATTGATAATTATTTATTTAGTGTTGCACGAAATATAAGTTAATTGAGTACTATAGAAGTTTTACATTTTGTCATCCAGAAAATCGACAAATGTACAATGTGAAGTTGCAAACAGTAACGTGGATCTTATACATTAATATTTGACAATAAAAGGAGTAAATTCATTTCATTATAAAGGAAAGTCATGTGCTGCCCACATCAGATTTTTTTCAGAAATATATTTGTTTAAACTAATTCATTACTATTCCATTAAGTGCACTTGAAGTGATTTCTAATGTAAGCTAAAAATTCTTTTCAAGAAATATTTTTCTTTTACTTTCATTAGCAGAAAATGGATTTAAATAATTCTCGTCGCATTTACATTTTGTCAAGGGCATCTTGTATTACAGTCCGGCCAGCGCAATTTATTAATGCGGTAGATAAAAAAAACACAACTAATCATGCGCTAATTAAAACCTCATTTCCATTGGATGCTGTACGAGTTTTTAATTAGTGCATTTCAAACTATCCGTAGCCGCACAAAGTTTGTGATTTTTAAAACCTGATGTGGCCATTGATAGAGGAATCCGGGAATGAATCCGGGAGAAATTCGAACGTTTCTATTTCGAATTGTTGTCAATCTACTTTGAAGCTTTGGAAATTTTTGCAACGGGTATAGATTAAAATGCATATAGATTTCATTAATATTTATTTATTTCAGTCAATAAAATAAATCATGAGGTGGAGCAACGTATATGAGCATTTTTCAATATACTTTGAATTATCTGTCATTTTTGTGTTTTGACAAATGTATATATGCTTCATTAATTAAGAATACTCGCATAATTACTTTCCCTCCAATACATGGTAATGTAGATGGAGATCATTGGAATAGTAACGAATATATTCACTTTAACACAAAAGATTAATTGACTAAATTTCATAAAATTTGGTAAGTCACATGTGGGATACCTTGGTGCTGATTAAATTTTGGTATGATTCGGGAAAAAAAGAAACTTAATTTTTTTTTCCGAAATGTCTCGTAAAAATTATCTGTATCTACTCTAGCTTAGAAACTATGGACTAAATTTCACAAAATATGGAAAATAACTTGTGGGTTACTCTTATGCTGATTAGATTTTGATACAATTCGGAAAAGAATAATCTGGCTATTTTGAGGAATGGCCGACATAAAATCGTCAAAATCTAAAATAAAAGACTGTGTATGCTCAAATACATTATTTATATGCTTGTTTTATATGTAATTTTTGACGATGAAAATAATAAGAACAACCAAATTACTCTAGCACTAGCCGTTCTTGAGATATTTCAGTTTTTCGCACTTCAGCCACGCCACATTTGAATAAAACTCGAGTTACCAAATAAAACCAAAAATTGAATTAAACGCGCAAATTCAACGTCACTTCAAATAATCATGTGTTTTTTGTGCAATTAAACTCAATTTTATGAATTATTAAAGAGAAAATTAATTTGACATTTTTAACACTTTACAACATAGTTGAAAAGTACTTTGATCATTCTGTCTGTCTGTCTGTCTGTCTGTCCGTTAGCACGATAACTGCCGTAAAAATGAGTTTATCAAAATGAAATTTTAGAATATTGTTCAGACGGTCTGTGGGACCGACCTATGGGAATATAAATGAATGATATCATCCAATTAGTTATGGATTGAACCCGGGTTGCAAAAATGAAATACATTGAACCCTATTGGACCTAATTTTTCGAACATTTTTTAAGCGGATTTAAAATTCACAAATTGCTTCGAAATTTTAAGAAAATATTCAAATTATCCCATAAAATATATAAAAAAAATTCAACAAAATATATTCAGAAGTTTTTTAAATAAAAATTAAAAAAAGAACTATATATTTTTAAGAAGAGATCACGTGATCATTATATGATGAGATCACGTGACCCACTTCAAAATAATATATGTCATCCATCTTGTGTCAAAATCGTGATTTTTAAAGTTCTTTTTAATTCATATTTAGTGTTGTATTCGTCCTAAAAATCGCTATATTTTTGCTTAAATTCTGTGCATCTGCATCCTGAAACAACGCAATTGCAATATAGTTGAGTTTAAATGCTCATCAAACTTTGATTATTTCTATAACGAAGCCTACTTTTCACTTATGGAGTATGTAAATACGAAAAGATGTAGAATGAGTTGTATAAGCTGCATTTTTTGCTGCATTGCAATAATTGCTGCATTTCTTTAACGCAAAATTATTTAGCCCATGGAGTCTGCAATATAGCTGATATGAATGAAACAATCATTGATTTTACAGAGAAGCAAACGATTTTTTGATGAAGTTTTGAGCATAGAGTTAAATTACTTGTACCTGCATGATTTTAAGTTTTAAATAAAATTAATTATTATAGTATTGTGATAAATGAAATGAATGGAAAAATATTTATGAATGAAATGCTGATTTTATTTAAAGAGCCAGCCGATTTATATTTCGATGACGTCATTTGAAAAAGTTCATTTGTTTACGATGAAGTTTTCAAATTTAATAAATTATTGTAGCATTATGATAATTTTAATATTACCGAGGAATGTATCGCATTTTAGAGATGTTTAAACCAGGCAATTTATACTTCAATGCCGTCATTTGAATGAAGTTCATTTTTTTCCGATGAAGTTTCAAGTTTTCAAATACAATAAGTTAATTTAGTATTGTGATAATTTTAAAAATATTACCGAGGAATGTATCGGATTTTAGAGATGTTTAAATAAAATTGCATGGAATTTGGAAAGTGTTTCATAATCAATACTTTATTCATGATTGATCTTTCTTGTTAATTTATAAGCACATCAGAATTTTAATTTATAAAATATTACGGATATACCCGTTCTTCGTACGGAATATCTATTTAAATAAAATTGAATATTTGGATGTATATATATATATATATATATATATATATATATATATATATATATATATATATATATATATATATATATATATATATATATATTATATATATATATATATGTATATGTGTGTGTGTGTGTGTGTGTACTTGTGTGTGTGTGTGTGCGTGCGCGTATGTGTGTGTGCGAATGTGTGTGTGTTTGTCACATCATCACGGAAGAACGGCTAAACCGAATTTCATGAAATTTTTTGTGCAATCGTGGAATAATCCAACTTAAAATTGAGTCATGTTTTGAGTTTCTAGATTCGGGGGTTGTCGAGATATTAATGGAAAACGGACTTTCCATAGAAGTTCTTTTTAACTCTATAGTATCTGCAAACGAAAAATTTTTGCAGCATATGATTTTTTCTGCAGATTCAAATTCATCTTAGCTGTAATTTATAAATAATTCATTAAAGTTAGTTTAATTGCACGAAATAACAAGCATAACCAATTGGAATAAGACTGGATTTACACTTTTAATTTAGCTTTCGTTTTCATTTGGTAACGGAGCCTAGTCTCAAAACTGTCTTAGCGAAAATGCGAAAAAACACAAATATCTCAAGAACGGCTAGTTTTAGAGTAATGGAGTTTTTCTTATTCTTTTTATAAAACAAGCATTTAATTAATATATTTGAGTCATATGTAGATTTTTATTTTAGACTTTGACGATTTTTGCGGGACATGTGCTAAAAATCGCAGGTTCTTTTTTCCGAATGGTACCAAAATATAATCATCACCAGGGTAAGCTACAAGTGACTTATCTATCAAATTTTGTGAAATTTTGTTAATTAGATTTTCAGTTAGATGAGATACAGTCAATTTTTGCTGGCCATATCGGAAAGAATTGCAAGTTCTTTTATTCCGAATCGTACCAAAATCTAATCAGCAACAGGATCACAAAAGTAATTTACCTACCAAATTTTATGAAATTTAGTCTATTCGATTTTAAGTTAGAGTGGATACATACATTGCACAGACAGACAGTTTTAGTTTGCACAGACAAATAGTTTTTTCTTGCTCTAGAGGTCCTGAAACATGTAGATTCGTCGAAAACTCGAGTTGCAATTTTCGACATGATTCCAATACTTTCCATATACATTACCATGTATTTCAGGGAAAGTAATATACATTACCATGTATTTCAGGAAAGTAATATACATTGCCATGTATTTCAGAGAAAGTAATATACATTTGAATTATCTGCAATTTATGAGGAAGAGTCTTTCTAAAATCATGTTGCTCAGCAACGCAATTAAATCTAATGTATATACAGAAGATATTTATTATTTTTTCACCAATAGAAACAATAAATAAATGAATATAAAATATGTCGTATAAATGAACGTAATTGTATTTTTATAAATGTATTGATTACGGACTTTGTTTAGCGGAAATTGTTCATAGTTTCAATTTCTTTCCATCGTTTATTGAATTTTGACAAAGAGTTTTCAAACTCATGTATTATGTTTAGCCAATTAACTTATATATTGCGTTTAGCCAATAAACTCGCATGTTGTTATTAGCATTATTAAATGGGAGCAAGAATAGTATGGGTACATTCTACAATACAATTTTAGTGTTTTCATTTTGGAATATACAAAATGGATTAGGCTATTTTATTCTTCAGATAAGCGAATTAAGATCTACGACTTTTGGAGAGATATTGCCTACTCGGCGTTTGTTCTTAAATGGTGACAAATTTATGAAAATGTCGCCAAATCGATAAAAACGACACTAAATCAATGAAATGAATTGTGTTTTGTTAGGAGAGCGTACTTTTGTGATGTTTCGGTAGCATTTGTTTGTCAATCCAACCGTCCTACTTGGCGACAAATTTGGTGACTTTTAAAATGTTACCAAATAAAACGCCGATAAAGATATCTCTAAATCGATAAAAATATATATCTCGAAATTGATAAAATTACATTAAATCAATGAAATTTATTGTGTTTTATTGAGGGATGCATAGTAATGATGTTTCGGTAGTGTCTGTCTGTCATTCCAGCAGTCCCACTTGGCGACTTATTAAAATGCTTCCAAATTAATAAAATGACGATAAATTAATGAAAATTTCGCCGAATTGATGAAAATTCAAAATTTTGCAAAATTAAGTACAATTATTTTGATAATCTCGGTCATATTGTGAGAATTAATTTTATTTGTAAATTTGCTTACAAACGGGACTAGGGTGTTTATTCTTCAGATTTGCCTAAGAAGATAATTTTGTTATAGTAAAACAGAGATTGTTATACATTTTTATGAGAATTAAATGAAATGCTTTAATAGAGTGTTTTGAATAAAAATATCATTTAGAACTATAGGAATTTGAACATCATTTTGAATTTTAAGTTTCTTTATACGATTATTGCACATTCCATACTAAAATTGAGTATACTGCTAGAAAAATATAAAGAAGCTTGGAGCTTTTTTTAAATTTTCATAATAATTCTAACAGAAAGGAAAGAGGTAGGTACTCTTGTATTAAAATTGTAAATAGAAAGATAGAAGCGCAACTTACAATTTTGTTGATATAGATAATAGCCGATGAACTCGACGTTGTTCGTGATTTAAAATATGTGCAAATTCCTGTAGTATTCTAAATTACATTGTTATTAAAACATTTTATTTAAATATTTAATTTAATTCTCCTAAAAGAAGTAAAAGAATATATATTCTTGTAATTCAAAATTATCTTCACAGGCAGATCTGATAGGCAAAACTAACTTATCCCGTTTATAAACAAATTTATGCCAAACAACTTATGCCAAAAAGAAAATGTTCAAATGGTATCAGAATATATATCCGTATCATTTTAATTTTGTTTCAACTATCGACTAAATACATTATATGAGTTTAAAAATCTTCGCCAAAATAAAAGAGATAAGGTAAGAAATTGAAAATATCTATCATTCCTGTAACTTTCAATCCTGAATGCCGCAATTGATTTAATCCAGACAAAAATTAAATTCTGATCATATATGTTTCAAGATACATTTCTTTATTTAATCTGAAAAGGTTTAATAAATATTGTCTGCTTATAAACAAATATGATTTATTTCCGAAACTAATCAACATGATGTATTTTTCGAAAGTCTGTTTTTAACACTTTACAACATAATTGAAAAGTGTTTATGACTTTTTTTATTCTGTCTGTCTGTCTGTCTCTCCGTTAGCACGATAACTTCCGTAAAAAGGACTTTATCAAAATGAAATTTTAGTATGTCGTTTAGACGGTCTGTGGGACCTATGAGAATATAAATAATTAATATCATCCAATTAGTTTTGAACTGAATTCGGGTTTAAAAAATGAAATACATTGAACCCTATGGGACCTAATTTTTCAAATATTTTTAAGCGAATTTAAATTCACAAATTGCTTCGATAGTTTTAGGAAATATTCAAATTATCCCATAAAAAATCTGAAAAGAATTTCAGCAAAATATATTTGGCAGATTTTTAAATAAAAATTAAAATGGTAATTACACCCATATTATATGAAGAGATCGCGTGACCCATTTCAAAATAAAATATGGCATTCATCTTGTGTCAAAATCGTGATTTTTAAAGTTCTTTTTAATTTATATTTAGTGTTGTATGCGTCCTAAAATCGCTTTATTTTTGCTTAATTTCTGTGCATCTACATTCTGAAACAACGCAATTACAATATATTTGAGTTTAAATGATCATCAAACTTTGATTATTTCTACAACGAAGCCTAATTTTCACGTATGGCGAATGTAAATACATCAAGCTGTAGGATGACTTGTATAAGAATTACTGAAATTTTTTAACACAAAATTATTTAGCTCTTTGAGTTTGAAATATAGCTGATATGAATGAAACATTCATTGATTTTACATAGAGAACAGACGATTTTATAGCATACTTTTTCAATGACATTTTAAGCATAGAGTTAAATTACGCTTACCTCAATGGTTTTTGAGTTTCTAAATAAAATAAATTATTGCTTTATTCTGAAGAATAAAAGGAATGGAATAAAAGTGTATGAATGAAATATTTACAGCTTTTACATAGAGAGCCAGACGATTTATATTTCAATGACGTCATTTGAATAAAGCTCATTTGTTTCTATGAAGTTTTCAAATGTAATAAATTATTGTATTACGTATTGTGATAATTTTGGAAATATTACCACTGAATGCATCGCATGTTAGAGATGTTTAAACCAGGCGACGTATATTTCAATGACGTCATTTGAATAAAGCTCATTTTTTTTCGATGAAATTCTAAGTTTCCAAATATAATAAATTAATGTAGTATTGTGATAATTTTAAAAATATTACCGCTGAATGTATCGCATTTTAGATATGTTTAAATAAAATTGCATTGCAGTTGGAAAGTATTTCTTAATCAATGCTTTATGCATTATTGATCTTTCTTGTTTAATAATATCTCGACAGCCCATGTTCATAGAAACTCGATAATTGAACACATTTTAAGTAGGGCTAATCCAAGGGTACTCATAAAATTATATAGAGTCCCCCGCGATTATGTGATAAAGTTACATATATACAGATTTTCAATTTTATTTATTATATATTTTAATAATTAAAAATAATTAAACTCATTAAAGGTCTATGAAGTTTGTGGGCAATTTTATAAGAAGGGCCTAATTCAATCTTTTTGGATATGGATTAATAGATGATGTTATTTCCTATTGAATGATATTTTTAATTTTCTCTACCATGAACGATGCCTGTACTATGAACGATGGCCCTACTCGCTCCTTAGCTGTACATCATTATTTCAGCACTAAAGTCATTGTGTAATGTATGGAAACATACGCTCAGTCTACATCATATTATATATTAGATTTTTTCATAAAAAATAGGTGGAGTATTTTATAGTATCTGCTTTAATTCTATGATACGAAAAAGTGCAATCGTCTTTACTCATTCCAATTCTTTTCTGCTAATCTCATGGTGGAAAGCTGTCGTTCAATTTATTTCGGCCGATTTCTTCGGGGACAATCGAATCAGAGATCCGAAGTCGGAATGCAATTTATTTAAAGGACAAGCTTTCCTAAATGAGACATAAATGCCGTGAAAATAGTAAGAAATGTGGTGTTAGTTTTTCCAACTATTTTCTATGGATTTCGTTGTGGTTTTCAGAGAGTTCTTTTCAATGGCAACATGGATCTTATTTTAGGTAGGTATGCAGTACATTAGAAAATATTTTGTTCTTAAGCTGTTGTTGGAAATTTTGGATTCCTTTTAATCGAATATATTTTTGTTGCAATGGTTGACACTAAGAATCAGTGCTGCATCTTTGCTTCGATTAAAATACTAAACTTTAGTTCATGCAAACTTTAGTGACTTGTCAAATGAAGTGAGGTCTCCATATTCACAAGAATTACTGGAGTATTTCTTGTTCTGAATGACCATTTACGGTTATTAAATACTAAATTTAGCTTATGTAAATTTTAGTCACTAGTCACAAGTCAAGCGAAGTGGGGTCTCTTCAAGAGGGATTGCTGGAATATTTCTTATTCTGAATGAATATCAACGGTTACATTTCTGGAAGTTTTTGGATTCATATTAATCAAATATATTTTTGTTGAAATGGATATCCCTAAGAATAAGGGCTAAATCATTATTTCGATTAAAATACTAAACATCAGTTCATGTCAACTTTTATCACTAGTCACACAAATGTGAGGTCTCCATCTTCACAGGAATTGCTGAAATATTTCTTGTTCTGAATGACCATTTACTGTTACATTTAATTGTTAAAAAATTGATCTGAAGATTTTGAAAAACTAATGTCAAAATCCTACACTAAAATTTCCTTGAGTTTTTCCTCCTCTGTAAGAAATTTTCTTGAAGTGCACCTTAAAAATTTAGAAATAACATATTTTTTAATTTTGTCGTTTGGTATGATATGTTAAAATATGTATACACGACGTACTTCATATTTGTGAATATCATTCAGATACACCGAAATTTAAAAGAATTCTTGATAAAAAAAACATGTTTGCAATCTTCAATTTCTTTTCACATAGTAAGTCAAGCAATCAGATCCATGAAGAAAAATTTCAGACATTTTTTTGTCCGTAAAATTACTCAAGGCAAAAAATGTTGCGTATTGGGCACTAGCTTCCCGTAATCTTATATGCCAGGAGAATAAATGGATTTTCTTGTCAAATAAAAGTTTTAATACCGTTGCATACCCGTTCTTTGCACGTAGTATATATTATAAAGAGTCTTAAAGTGCACAATCATGTGCAAATTCCTATGGTATTCTAAAAGACATTGGTATTCAAATCATTATGCGGAAATATTTAATTTATTGCTCCTAAAAAGAAGTTTAACAATTTCTGTTCTCGCTATAGAATATTATTTTCACAGGTATTTCTGAGGAAAAGGACATTCTGGTCCCGTTTGTAAGCAAAGTAATGGTCCCGTTTGCAAGCAAATTAACAGAAAATATGAAATTGAATCAATATATAGAAAAGGAAAAGCAATAAAATATAGTATAAAATATACCCGTACTGCTTATATTCTCGTGGATTAGAAGATATAACCGTTCTACAACATAAGAGGTTCAAACCTCTTTGTCGAAATAAAATAAAAAAGACATAATAAATTGATACACTGTATTATTTAACTTACTTCTGTATTATTTAAATCGAAAAATATTTTAAAAAAATTTAGTGCCGCATAAACACATTGGATTTAAATCCGTTGCTAAGCGGCATGATGCAATATTCTTCAAATAAAGTGGTGGAAAAAATATCGTCTGCATAATGGTATGTCTATGGAAGGTTTAACTGTGTGTTTTTATTAATATCTAGATAACCCATGGTCCCAGAAACTCGAAACATGGACTCAATTTCAAGTGGGACTATTTCACGGCTACACACACAATTCCATGAATGTCGGTAAAGACGTTCTCCTGTGATGATGAGACAAGCACACACACATACAGACTGACTGACATACTATAAATTTTATTTACATAGATAATACTGAAACGTGTTAAATATGTAATTAAAGATTCAAAAACTATCACGAAGTACTCAATAAGTTAAAGATCTAAAAACCATCATGCTCTAGTATTTTATCTGTATCTTTTAAAACAAATACATTTATATTCAGATAAATTTACAAAGCAGTATTTCAAGAAAGAGGCACAGAGAATTTTAAATGTAATATAAATCGCGACGATCGATACCGAGCTTCAATATGCCTACTGACCTCCGTAAGCCAATCATTTTAAAATTGAATTTACCGATATAAAATATCCAGTATTTTTATTCGAGATATCAAGGTTAATCCCAAGGTCCGAAATGGAGAAAGAGTTTCTATACTATTCGCGTTCCCATTCTATTTCACTGGTTTCATGCTGTGGAGCTGATGTTCATTTTATTTCTGCCAGACATGTGAATCATAAATCTGAAGTTGAAATGCAATTGATTTAAAAGCAAGCATTTCTTTAAATGGTTGTTAAATAAAAAACTTCTATAAGCAAAATAATTGTAACAAGAATAACTCCTAATAGTTTTAGAAGGATTTGGATAGGTTTACAGGTGATGATTACTGGTACGTTATTCTTTATAGTGGGAACGACGGTTTATATTTATATAAAAAAATAAATTATGGCAGGGTTACAGGCAGTTTATTGTTTATTGAATATTATTTATTGTTCGTGTTTTTTAACTGGTTTACTGTTGTAAATCGTATCTTATACTCACTTGAAGTAGAAAGAATTTATATGTACTCGGTATTAGTAATGTTTGGGAATTGTTTTAAATAAAGCGAGGTTTCGATTCCGGATCTCACATTTATTGTCTTCCACTATCTCTGGATATTAAAAATGAAATATTGCAGTTTATTGCCAAAGAATAAACCAAAAGAAGGAGTCAACGTCATATTACAAAAATTTGCAATAGTAATATAGAAATCTTGTTGTCTTATTTAATTCCTAATAATTTTCTTAATTCCATGCATATTATAATGTCCATTTTAGCTATAGAAAGAAAGCTAGTCATCTTAATAACCGTCCAGTATTGTAACATCATTGGAAATCTGGCAAAAATGAATAAAATATGACGAGAAATTTAAAAGCTATAAGCAAAACTTTGTAGGAGTAGAAAGATAGCAAAATATGAAAAATGGTAACGGAATGGAAGTGAAATGTGATGAAAGTGTAAGAAACATAAAAATAGACGTAACATTATACAAAAGTGAACATTTGCAGGAATTCTACAGTTAAATCAGAAAAACAGGGGATAAATATTAAATATAAATATAAAATAAAATAAATAAGCAGTCATAAAGAATATTTTTCGAAGCTACGAAAACGCACAGAACTGCTTATTTATTTTTAATAAGATTAATAGCGTTTAATTCTGAAGAATTTACCTCGATATAGGGATAAGCAATGACTTTTTCCTGGCAAATTTCTCAGTCAAATTTGGAATCTCCATTTTGAATGGAGTAATTTTTGATATAAAGAAGAAATGATATTTAGAAATTTTCTACCTAATTGACAAGACTGGAATGTTTTATGTTATACAGTCTAGAGAGATCTCGCTTTGTTTAATCAATGTAGGTTAATCTACGTTGTCATTAAGGTCTTTTGTTCCTAAAGTCTTACTATATTTTCTGTACGGACTATACGTAATAATTTTATATATGGTATATGCGATTTTCCAATTGTAGTTTTCTGAGAAAATTTGCAATATTTCCCAAATTGATTCTATCAAAATAGTTTTTCTATTGCTGAAAAAATAATCATTTGTACAGATTTTGTTTGTAAATTACAAATTAAAAAATATTTTTTCCCAGATAATAAAAATTTTTCTTAATTCTGTCAGCCTTTCATTGTAACAAAGTTCGTCAGCATTCAGATATATACATTATCCTATTTTAAAGAAAAAACTAAACAATGTACATACAATATCAAGGTCAATGTTAAAGATTGATTTCTGAATTACAGATGTGTATTATTTCCAATAAGGGTTCCAACTAGAGTCTCTATGCTCGTTATGATAATGCTATGATAGCTATGATCTTTATGCAATAATGACTGCATTTTAATCGCAATTGTGCATGGAAATCAAAACTGCGAAGAGTTCTGTTTAAGTACATATATCATTACCCTCAGCTATCTTTACGATGTTTCTGCTAGCAATCAATCGTAGAGTACGATTCCCGGCTCTGCCCGAATTGTCCCCGTGTTCACGCGGATCGGGTCTGAAAGCCCTGCCGAGAGGTCAGGCTGGTGGTAGATGAAGGGAGGGTACGGTCCCTGGGGATATTCCTCCCCACTGGGTTATGGTCTAAATTGTGTGGTACTGCCCTGACCATATCCTTCCCAGACAGGTACTACCCAGACAGATATTTTACACCTTCGGGTAGGTCGGACGGTCTGGGTTGGAAGAAAAAAGAGTGATTTGAACATCAACAGGTTCATATTAGACTATATGTAAAATTTATAATAGTGCATTTTGCCATCTGTTTGTAATACAGTGTCGAAAATTCGTAAGATTTTTCTTTAATATAGAGACATACATTTTATTATTCAGTTAATAATATATTTTAAAATTATTCAAACTTTGAAAGGTATTTAGACCAGATATGTTGCAAATCACTGAAACATTACCAATTAGAAAAATATTTTCAGTTACCTGGAAAAAGGAAGATGCGCTAAAAATATGATCTGTATTGCTTCCATAGTAGCATGCCAATGTAATGCCAATAACATTGGCCACCAATATTGGCTAAAATTTAGCATTACAATATTAGCATTGCATATTTTGCTACGCAAAGCTAGCTAATTATTGGGAATATATTGGCATGTCAATGTTGGCTATAAATTACAAGCCAATACTGAAAGCAAATATTAGCCCAAAATTGTCAAAATGACACAACGCTTGGTCTACATTGGCTGTCGAAATTCGGCCGATACTGACAAGCTAATTTTCATTCATAAACATATTTCGCTTTCATTTGTAATGGAATATCGTGCTTTTTCAGAAGGTTATATAATCAAGAAAGTTTATTTAAAAGACGCATTATAACTTTTTCTTGACTTTATCAGTATTAATTTATCATTTGATGACCATGTCTGAAATGAATTACAATCCCACTTACTTCCAGTGCCTAATCCAATTGCCTGAGAAGAAATTGCCAGAAACAAAATGGACGGCAATTCTCCACCATCAGATCGATGCAAGTAAATCTGAGACCGAGAGTACGATGACTTTCTTTACTTTCGACAGTCGGATTGTCGCTGACATTTAGAATAAAACACATGATATTTTATATCAGTAAATCCGAATTTATACAGGTTGGTTTACTGAAGATTGTAGAAACGTTAAATTTTAAAGTCGATCATAGACAATAGATTTGTATGATTGAAAAAAACCAGCATTTTTGTGCATATGTTCGAATTTAGGATTCCCAGGGCAGTCCTTAAGTGCCCCAATAAATTTTTAAGGTAAGGTTCGTGAGTGAACACGTTAAGTTTATACATAGTAAAATGGCCATGTCCGAGCAAATAAAAAGGCTTTCAGCTTTCCTAGGGTACAATTGATGATAGATGAAATCAAGGACAAAGCGTCTTAAAAAACGAAATGTCTTTTATTTAACACATCCTAAAAGACGTACAAAACATATATTAAAAACTGCCAGAGCGCTTTCGGACGTATATACGCCCTCCATCAGTGGCTACATGAATAATAAAAACTTGGAATGTTTATATATAGAGAGAGACCAGTTTAAAGCAAATTTGCATAAAATATAAAATGGTAAATGAACTTACTAAAACGAATACAAGAAATATACACGGAAATTACAAAATAAGTTTAAACGCTTACGAATTTTAAAATATTACAAGAAAAGAACTAATACAAATTTTAGAAAAACGTCAAGCATGATATTCCTGAGAATGACGTCATAAATAACTTTTAAGAGGTTTGAATTGCATGGAGTCGAGAATGAGTCGCCGAGCATAACTTAAAATTTGAACAGGATCAAAATCACAAATTGATTCACGGTAAATATAAATAAACATGGATTCATAAAGAAGAATACTACGTGGACTGTTACAACGAACCAAAAGGAAAGTTTTTTCAAAAACCGGAAGAAATTTATAATCAACCACATATTGAGCAAGCCCCGTTGTTGTTGTTGAGACCCAGACCGTCCGACCTACCAGAAAGGTGTAAGGTAACTGTTTGGACGGCCGGGAAGTGCCACCCAATTTGGACCGGAACCCAGTGGGGGAGGCATCCACAGGGACCGTACCCTCCTTCCCCTACCACCAACCTCTCGTAAGGACTTACGGACCCACATGTTTAACGTGATCGTACTCCGCGTGAACACGGCGGCAGTTTTGGCAGTGGCTGGAATCGAACCCGGGCCTACCGAATGCAACTCCAGCTCGCTAACCAATGGGCTACCGCGCCCCGATGAGCAAGCCCCGTAGACAGTTTACCAGATTTGACATCGTGAGCATGTTCTGCTAAACGAATGCCGACAGTACGTTTTGTACTACCAATGTAAATTAGAATTGATGAGTTTGGATTGCATACTCGTAACAAAGCGAGGTAGACGAAGAAAGACAAGTACAAAGCTGTAAATCCCTATCTAATGAGGAAAATCAACTATAAAATTGTTACAGAATGTATTTATCTGGCACAATATGGTTATTGGCTAATGGATGTCCTATTCAGGGATGCTAAAATATACAATTACAAGCACATGAATATAAAGTATACACTGGTCAAAATGTCAGCAAAAATGTACATTTGAATTCGAGAAGAAATATTACTTTTACAATCATACGCACTTTGACAAGCATTGTAGGTGTCACCGTGTTACACTCTCTGATGATACAAGTTTTTGACGGGTATTTATTGCCTTCCTTGTACTCGTTTTGTAAGTTCCTGATATCGGTTCATACTAATTAGACAATCCTCTAGAACTTTGTAATTGACGTTTTCTTTTATACCGATTCGTTGTCAAGTTCGTTTTCTTAATGTTCTGAAATTATCCGCGAGGAACGCTGCAAACCTTTTTTATTCGATAGGGTATGGGCACTTTACTTCTAATTTCTTTAAACTTTTGCTTTTTTAAAATTCCGATTTTTTAAATTTAATTGTCAGGATTAATTTGCAGCAAATCGTATGAAAATTTGACGCAGTTTAAACATGCAGAGATAAAAATTACATTTGTAAAGTCAACTCATGTTAATACTAATCGCTAGGGGAATTCGCTTCATCCAAAATTCACATTAACGATCGTTATTATGATGATAAAGCTTTGCCAGGGGAACGTCAAAATTCGCTTTAACGCGAGTAGACTGCTGTTTTGGCCAGTTTGATGTTTCTTTAAATCCATTTTTTCTCTGTTTCGAATTTTTGTGTCCGTTGTCATGATTACAAAAAATTTTGTTATCCTATTTGTCCAAAATTAAAATACGTATTGAACGTGTACTAAATGTATGCATGCATTAAATCTAAATGTTTTTACTTTCCCTGCAAGAGATGGTAATGTATAAGGAAAGTATTAGAATCATGCCGAAAATTACAACTTGAGTTTTCGACGGATCTACGGACTTCGAGGACTCTAGAATACGAAAAGACTATTTTTAGCGTGACGTCTGTGTGAGTGTCTGTCTCTGTACCTGTGTGTCTGTCTGTGTGTCTGTGCAGATATTGCATCCACTCAAAGTAAAAAACTAATTGACCGAATTTCATAAAATTTAGTAGGTAAGTCACTTGTGGGCAAATCTGGTGCTGATTAGTTTTGGGTACGATCCGGGATAAAAGAACCCGCCTTTTCTTGCGAAATGGCCCGCAATCCACTCTAGCTGAAAAACTACGGGACCGAATTTCACAAAATCCGTTCGATAAGTCGCTTGTGGATTACTCTGGTGCTGATTAGATTTTGGTACGCTTCGGAAAAAATTACCTGCCTTTTTCCAAATTGGCCATCAAAACTCATCAAAATCTAAAATATAAAACTACGTATGCTCAAATATGTCTATTACATGCTTGTTTTATACGTAATTTTTAACGAAGAAAAGATCAAGATCAACCCTATTACACTCGAACTAGCCGTTCTCGAGATATTGAAGTTTTTTTCATATTTTCTCTACGCCACCTTTGAAAATAAGACCAGTTACCAAATGAGAACGAAAATTGAATTAAAAGTGAATTAAATTTAATTAAAACAAAAAAAGTGGATATAAATAAGTCTGCAGGGAAAGACATGTGCTGCACACATAAGATTTTTAATTTTGAAAAATAAATTTATACTGAAAATTTTGCCCAGTTTATAAATAATATGAGAAGTAGCATTTATTATTTATGTAAAATACATTTTTGTAAAATATTTTACATGGTTCAGGTTTTGTAAATAGAAACATTCAATAGCTTCACTGTAATAAAAAAGATCGTTTCTGGTAACTGTAGTTGAAAACAAAATACCTTGCAGAGAGTGAACTAACTCTATTGTGTATTGATTTTTTGAAATATGACACTTATCTTTAAAATGACATGTTTGAAAATTAAATCAGATATGTATTATTAAGATATGTATTATTGAAACAATAGTATTTTTATATAACTAACAATATATAAACGTAGAAGTATGCAAATGTCCATTCAAAATTATGGAAAAGCTGTTCATATATTCAAAATAAAAATCATTACAATATATATATATTTTTTTTTTCACCAACGAAAACAATTATGTTCCTTTAACAAACATTAAAAAATCTGATGTGGGCAACACATGACTTTCCTTATATAATGCAATGGATTTACTACGTTTACAGTAAAAAAATAGGTTTTTCTTATAGTAGATACTAACATTCCTTCCAAGATATTGAATTTTCGACAATTAGTCGTCATTTTCATCGATTTAGCGTCATTTTTATCCATTTGGCGAGATTTTCGTTAATTTGGCAACATTTCAAAAAGTCGCCAAGTTGGCGACATTCCGCCAAATTCGTCGCCAAAATCTCGCCAAACGTTATGGACGAAGAAATAAGTTATTCTTGCAGCAGACAAATGACTATTGGCGTTCAAATACAAAAGTATTACTCAAAGTATATTTTTCCATGAATGGAACGAGCTAGATCCACGAGAATGATGTCACTCAATTTATCGTATGGTATTACATATGAAAAGTGAACATGTTTCTCAATAGGAAATATTTTTTGTTTTATTTTATATGACTTTTTGATAATTTTTTTGAAAAATGTGCAATATCTCGAGAACGGTTTATGTTAGCGTTCTAAAATTTATGCCAATCGTTTTCTAATGAAAAATTACATAAGAAATGTCTATTTGCGTAACTTTATTAGTGGTTTTGATTTTTTGACGATTTTTTCAAATTTTTTTTCAAATATTAAGGGGGGTTCTGAGCATTCGATTGCGTATAAAACAATAGGCTTCCAGTGTTTACGGATTGTGATTTTTGTACCAAATTTGGTTCGAATCGGTCCATTCGTTCGTCAGTTATCGTCTCCACAGACTCACTGACACACACACACACACACACACACACACACACTTTCACACACACACACACACACACACACACACACACACACACACACAGACATCACTTCAAAAATGTTTGATTCGTGATCAGGGATGCTTGAAACGTGCTCTCCCGTCGAAAACTCGAATTCGAATTTTCGACCCCGTCACAATACTTTCCTTATACATTATGTATAAAATCTGATGTGGGCAACACATGACTTTCCTTATATAATGTAATTAATTTACTACTTTTACAGTACTAAAAGTAGGTTTTTCTTATAGTAGATACTAATATTCTTTCCAAGATATTGAATTTTCGACAATTAGTCGTCATTTTTATCTATTTGGCGAGATTTTCGTTAATTTGGCAACATTTCAAAAAGTCGCCAAGTTGGCGACATTCCGCCAAATTCGTCGCCAAAATCTCGCCAAGCGTTATGCACTGAGAAATAAGTTATTCTTCAGCAGATAAATGACTATTGGCGTTCAAACACAAAAGTATTATTAAAAGTATATTTTTTCATGAATGGAATGAGCTAGTTCCACGAGAATGATGTAACCCAATTTATCGCATGGTATTACATATGAAAAGTGAACATGTTTCTTAATCGGAATTTTTTTTATATGACTTTTTGATAATTTTTTTGAAAAATGTGCAATATCTCGAGAACGTTTCATGTTAGCGTTCTAAAATTTATGTCAATCGTTTTCTAATGAAAAATTACATAAGAAATGTCTATTTGCGTAACTTTATTAGTGGTTTTGATTTTTTGACGAATTTTTCAAAATTTCATTCGAAAATTTAGGGGGGTTCTTAACATTCGATTGCATATAAAAGCAATAGGCTTGCAGTGTTTACGGATTGTGATTTTTGTACCAAATTTGGTTCGAATCGGTCCATTCGTTCGTCAGGTATCGTCTCCACAGACTCACTGACACACACACACACACACACACACACACACACACACACACTTTCACACACACACACACACAGACATCACTTCAAAAATGTTTGATTCGTGATCAGGGATGCTTGAAACGTGCTCTCCCGTCGAAAACTCGAATTCGAATTTTCGACCCCGTCACAATACTTTCCTTATACATTATGTATAAAATCTGATGTGGGCAACACATGACTTTCCTTATATAATGTAATTAATTTACTACTTTTACAGTACAAAAAGTAGGTTTTTCTTATAGTAGATACTAATATTCTTTAAAAGATATTTAATTTTCGACAATTAGTCGTCATTTTTATCCATTTGGCGAGATTTTCGTTAATTTGGCAACATTTCAAAAAGTCGCCAAGTTGGCGACATTCCGCCAAATTCGTCGCCAAAATCTCGCCAAGCGTTATGCACTGAGAAATAAGTTATTCTTCAGCAGATAAATGACTATTGGCGTTCAAACACAAAAGTATTATTAAAAGTATATTTTTTCATGAATGGAATGAGCTAGTTCCACGAGAATGATGTAACCCAATTTATCGCATGGTATTACATATGAAAAGTGAACATGTTTCTTAATCGGAATTTTTTTTATATGACTTTTTGATAATTTTTTTGAAAAATGTGCAATATCTCGAGAACGTTTCATGTTAGCGTTCTAAAATTTATGTCAATCGTTTTCTAATGAAAAATTACATAAGAAATGTCTATTTGCGTAACTTTATTAGTGGTTTTGATTTTTTGACGAATTTTTCAAAATTTCATTCGAAAATTTAGGGGGGTTCTTAACATTCGATTGCATATAAAAGCAATAGGCTTGCAGTGTTTACGGATTGTGATTTTTGTACCAAATTTGGTTCGAATCGGTCCATTCATTCGTCAGGTATCGTCTCCACAGTCTCACTGACACACACACACACACACACACACACACACACACACACACACACACACACACACACACACACACACACAGACATCACTTCAAAAATGTTTGATTCGTGATCAGGGATGCTTGAAACGTGCTCTCCCGTCGAAAACTCGAATTCGAATTTTCGACCCCGTAACACTACTTTCCTTATACATTATGTATATAAGGAAAGTAACTAGTTACCGTTCGCTGCAATGGGAAAAAATCAGGAATTTATGCTTTAAGATAGATCCATATCGGCAGTCTTTGTAGCTATGAATTTGAACAATGTACAGTCCGAGCTCAAGCTTTTTCTCTGTCCAGTCTGAGCTCAATATTTTTCTCAGTACAGTCGGAGCTGAATCTTTATTACAACTGAACGTAGGTGAGTGGAACAACGTACTTCTTTAGTCAAAACATAGATTGGCAAAATTGGGAAACATTGAATGTTTTTTATCTCTCAATTCAGTTTTCGGCAGTTCTGTAATTAAGAGTGCTACCAAACGTTGAACTGGTTCAGTAATTCTGATTACTACTTGGAACAAACTTTTCGACCGCTGTCTATAGGTGGATTTCGTAAATTTTAAGTTAATGACAAGAACAAATTTGAGTTTGAAGGAAATCTCTTGCGATACCAACATCAGATTTTTTCAGTTGGCTGCAAATTAATTCCTCTTAATACACGGTGATTAAAAAAGAATGAGCCGAACTGTACTAGGTGGTAGTACACACCAAACCAAGCATTCTTAGTCACAGTTTACCGAAATGAAAAGTAAAGGCGTTACAGGGCGATGGATTGGGCATCGCTCAAACCATCGCCTTATCCCATTGCTTGATCGCTTGCTGTCCCATCGCTTAGCTGCCACGATCGCCCGATCTGTTGTGGCTTGACTTCTTTTTGTGGGGATATCTTAAGAGTCTGGTCTATGACACTCGCATTGAATCTGAATAGGGAATTGTCACCAGAATTTTGGCTGCTGATGCCGAAGTGCGCGACCTGCCTAGTTTGTTCTAGAGAGTTCGCCAATCCCTTCAGTGGACCTGTAAGACATGACATTCATTCAAGTTGACAGTCGCTGTTTTGAGCCAATACTGTAATTATTACTTTCCTTATATACATAATGTATAAGGAAAGTATTGCGACGGGGTCGAAAATTCGAATTCGAGTTTTCGACGGGAGAGCAAGTTTCAACCATCCCTGATCACGAATCAAACATTTTTGAAGTGATGTCTGTGTGTGTGTGTGTGTGTGTGTGTGTGTGTGTGTGTGTGTGTGTGTGTGAAAGTGTGTGTGTGTGTGTGTGTGTGTGTGTGTGTGTGTGTGTGTGTGTGTCAGTGAGTCTGTGGAGACGATAACTGACGAACGAATGGACCGATTCAAACGAAATTTGGTACAAAAATCACAATCCATAAACACTGGAAGCCTATTGTTTTTAAACGTAATCGAATGTTCAGAACCCCCCCCCCCCCCCCCCTAAATTTTCGAGTGAAATTTTGAAGACATCGTCAAAAAATCAAAACCGCTGATAAGGTTACGCAAATAGACATTTCTTATGTAATTTTTCATTAGAAAACGATTAACATGAATGTTAGAACGCTAAGATAAACCGTTCTCGAGATATTGCACATTTTTCTAAAAAATTATCAAAAAGTCATATGAAATAAAAAAATATATTTCCTATTGAGAAACATGTTCACTTTTCATATGTAATACCATGCGATAAATTGGGTGACATCATTCTCGTGGATCTAGCTCGTTCCATTCATGAGAAAAAATACTTCGAGTAATACTTTTGTATTTGAACGCCAGTAGTCATTTATTTATCTGCTATAAGAATAACTTATTTCTCCGTCAGTAAAGCTTGGCGAGATTTTGGCGACGAATTTGGAGGAATATCGCCAACTCGGCGACTTTTTGAAATGTTGTCAAATTAGCGAAAATCTCGCCAAATGGATTAAAATGACGCTAAATCAATGAAAATGACGATTAATTGTCGAAAATTCAATATCTTGGAAAGAATATAAATATCTACTATAAGAAAAACCTATTTTTTTTACTGTAAAAGTAGTAAATTCATTGCATTATATAAGGAAAGCCATGTGTTGCCCACATCAGATTTTTTTTTATTTAATGATATTTTATAACTTCCAAGTTATTGTGTTTTTACCTCATCTCATAGTTTGAACCATTAAGTGCCTACTAACGTGTTTACGCTTCATTTCCGCCCTGGTAAACTATGACGAGAAATGCTTGGTTTGGTGGCTTTATCACGTCGTAAAGTTTGGCTCATCTTTTATTAATTGTACTGTATATTTGTGTATATCCCCCAAAACCGAGCTTGAACATCAGAGTATAAACGTCCTAGCATATTATTGCTTCCCTCCAAATTTTTGATTTCCAGATTTTGATGCCAATATATGTTTTAAAATCGTCAGAACACGTTTTGCGGTAATGTCTGTCTGTCTTTTTGATGGTCTGTGGTCAATTTCTTGTGTACACAATTGTATCCACAAATATTAATGGACTTTCACGAAATTTTATATCCGACTTTGTTATCAAATAATTTAGAACTAGATAAAATTTTTTAAATTCGAGCGAAAAATTAAATTATTTTTTCTAAATTTTATATTTTAACATGGCATCATAGGACAAAAGTTTACATAATCATGCAAAAAGGGTTTAGTTGTGGCTCAAAAATCACGACACTTAATAGTTTCAATCATTGTTGTGAAAGTAATCACAGTACAAATTGTTTTGTTTGTGACGTTATTTGATCCCCCCCCCCCTGTGGACAAGTTATCCTCAAGAGGTATATTGCCGTATTATGGTGTCAATCCAAAGATTTTTTTTCAAACCCTTTAAAGTGAATTGTAACATGCTATAGTTGTAATCATTTGGACCCACGATATCGATTTTTAAAAAAAATTCTTAAAAAATTTGAGAAAACAAAAATGAATTTTGGAATGAGAAAGTCGAGTTGAACCCCCACTCCAGTTAATTAATGTACTGTAAATTAAAATTCAACATGTATGCCTGCAATAAGTTTTTTATTTCATTTTTTAGAGTAGAGCGTTGTTGAAAAAACATTCGTAATAACCTTTCGTCTGGAAAATACTAAACTATGGCGTTTGGAGAAAACGTCTCTTTTCTTATTCATGAGTTTTCTCTCATCGTAATGAAAACGGAAAAAGCCAACAGTAGATTTAATGTCGGCTTTTCACGCCATAAATTAATAATTCGCCACACGCAACTTTAATATCATTCACACCCCAGACATGCCAGTTACTAAAGTATTGAAGCAAATGAAAGTCTATGTTCCATAAAAATCTAGTTTATGATGGATTTGGATAAGAAGACAAACTTTATAGAGACTAACTGTTTTTCTTATACTATTGTGATGAGAAAATTGAATTTTCCCGAATGTTTACATTCTTATACTATTGTATATGTACAGTTTATTGTATTGTATAGATAAAGAATGTTTTTTAAAGTACATTACCGGTATTGCTTTCAGGGAATTTTTCTAATTCGAGATTTTGTCAGGTGAGAGCAATTTAAGGCTTTTTGCACAAATTTCCATTTTGGAAAGATGTGTGCTTGTGCGATTAGAGTTCATGTATCAATGTTCATGTATCAGTGTTCATGTATCAGAGTTCATGGGTCAGGGAGTTCATTTGTCGTGCGTGTGGTGAATGATCATAGTATATTCTCATATCTTGAAAAGGATCTTGCTACTCCAACCGGGAATCGAACCGTGGATCTTCGAACCGGCCAGCTGATGCTCTGCTGTTGAGCTACTGGGATGGAATTGCAAGCTCTCATTGCTGAAGTGGAATTTACATTTTCCATCTTCTAATGCCAGATTGGCGTGCAGATTGACCACCTCCTGCCAGTTTTACCTCAGGTTAGCCCACTGCTGCTATTTTTACCTCAGGTTAACTTCTTACTACTACTTTTATCCTCCAGGTTAGCGTCTTGCGTGGCCGTTTACCTGTCGATTGTGAAATCAGCGATCAATATGCCAGAGTCTATTGAATCTGTGCCATTCGTTTTAGGTTCACTTTCAGACCTCCGACATCTTTGCACTGATCTACAAAGTTGATTTGTTCAATCGTCATTGTAAAGGCTCTTGCTGTCCTAACTACGGATCTTCGAGCGGGCTGGCCAAAGCTCTACCTTTGAGCTACTGGGACGAATTGCACGCTCTTATCTTTTTTGAAGTCGACTTTTGAAGCTTTTATTGTCAAAGTGGACTCTTCAATCTTAGCACATTTTCTGTTTTGTCTTCACAGTCCAATACGTGCGAGCGCTGTAGCCCAGTGGTTAGCGTGCGGGAATTGCACTCGGAAGGCCCGGGTTTGATTCCCTCCGCTGCCCAAACTGCCGCCGTGTTCATGCGTAGTACGATCAAGTTAAACATGTGGGTCCGTAAGTCCATCCGAGAGGTTGGTGGTAGAGTAAGGAGGGTGCTGTCCCTGTGGATGCCTCCCCTACTGGGTTCCGGTCTAAATTGGGTGGCACTTCCCAACCGTCCAAACGGTTACCTTACACCTTTCTGATAGGTTGGACGGTCTGGGTCTCAGCAACAACACTATCCTTCTGTTCACAAAAGAATTTTCGCGCATGCGTGTAGAGATAACAGTACCGCATATCGACTATTATATTCCAATATCACGATTGAATGGATCTCTGATTTCTTGATCTCTGAAAACCGAATTATAATAACTCTTCGGCATCGGGCGCGGTTAGTACTTGGGTAGGTAACCACCTGGGAACACCGCATGCTGTTGGCACATTTCGGGTGCGGTAGCCCGGGGGTTTGCGTGCTGGATTTGTACGCTGCCACAACTGCCGTCGTGTTCATGCGTAGTACGATCACGTAAAAATGTGGTTCCATAAGTCCATCCGAGAGGTTGGTGGTAGAGGAAGGAGGATACGGTCCCTGTGGATGCCTCCCCCACTGGGTTCCGGTCTAAATTGGGTGGCTCTTCCCAGCCGTCCAAACAGTTACATTACACCTTTCTGATAAGTCGGACGGTCTGGGTCTTAACAACAACAACAGTCCAATGAATCTCGGCAAGTGGTTCCATCAGTATATATTTAAAAACTCTTCAAGCTATCTGTTCCGGTGATCAGCGTTGCCATAGGTGTAATGCTAATGGTGCCCAAGCACTAGGCCTCATGGCACCTCTATCTATACGGCATATAGTAAATGAGATACAGTCAAAATCAATTCGCACTAGGTGCTGAATAGGCTTACTGTGACACAGCCGACAACTACTTAAGGCAAGTAATTTCAAGAACTAGTGTCCGAACGATTAGAATTACATTGCAACGGGATTTGTTGATTGAATTCTGTGTTTTACTTATGAAATGTAGCTACATGAAAGTTGCGCAGTCTTTGGAGTCCACTGTATTAAATGCAGACGTAAGCAAGTGAGAATGTGTTTAATTGAAATTTTTTTTACATCTTTCCTGATATAATAGTATGAGAAAACCGTTTTGAATATGAAATATTTTAGAGGCGTAGCGGAGTAAAACTTGAAACAAATGCTACTTAGATCTAACAGAAGTACGCAACGGAGGTGTCATCATACTGTAACGAATACGTAACAAGAAGCCATTGTTATAATTTGAAGGTCAGGATCGCGTGACTTTGGATACGAATTTGATGAAATATTGCAATTTGGTGACCTTCGACTAATTCTAGAAACTTCTCGAAATTTGTAGATAGACTAAGAACTTTACGAGTTGCGTGATGTTTCCAGAACTTTTCACAGAGAATATGGAATATAAACTTGCCATAGTTCAATTGGGTTGTTTAGGTGATATGCGTAAAAGTATCCTCCGAACTCAATTCAGAACCCAATGTACAATTTTTCTGTTGCTTATATATACTATATAATTTCTATTAATAAAAAAAAGTAGAAAAGTGTAAAACATATTCAAATTTCAAATCTGCGACATCTGTGCATCAACATATGCGCTATACGGCAGTATGTGCTTATCATTTTCGTCGACCTTATGCACGCCCGGTAGAGTAACCGTAAACTCGTCATCGTAGATAATTTCGTTGTTTGCTGACCGATTCGGATAAAATAAACTGTATTCTATTAATCTATCTAAATTTTATAAAGCATAAAAAACGTATCAAAGCCTTTCCTATCACTGCAAAGCATTTGCAAGCATGTTATTGAAATTATGATAATATGATTATTATGATAATATTATGATTATTATGATAACAATTATGATTATTATGATAATAATTATGATTATTATGATAACAATTATGATTATTATGATAATAATTATGATTATTATGATAACAATTATGATTATTATGATAACAATTATGATTATTATGATAATATATACGAGTATAAAAATAAAAATACAAAAATAACGCTTCGGTTGACGATAATTAACTGAATATTTAAAAATGAAGCTGGAATTTTCACGAACGTATGTAATTGTGGCCTTACTTAACAATTTGCTGAAAAAAATGAGTAAATGTTTGAATGTTTTACGGTGTACATTATATCATCGTCATACATAAAATATACAGAGTTTTTCCCATTCAAAATATGCGTGAGAGTGATGTTCCGCATTCAATCTATATAGAGTAACGGAGTTACTCACTATTTTTTTGTGGTACAAACAAGGAATTATAAGCACAACAGTTCACCTTAAACCTGAGAGTAATGGTGTAAGATGGTACTTGTGCTGAATGAGTTCTTTTGGGCTAGAAACTAATAATGAATAGAAAAATGAATAGAATAAAATAAAAAAAATGCCAGTTAAAAATGTTTCAATAGATTGTTGCAATTTTTTATACTTATCATATTCAAGAATTTTACTTTCTATTCCTTCAGAGTCATTTTCTCACAAGAAGTTCTATTCTCTGTTTTGTCATTCGAAGTTTTGTTTCGAATGTTAGAGGGCGCTCTTATAGCAGAGATGCTATTGCGTTCGCAATATCCTCTGTAGAATGTATCCTCTCTATCGACTGAAGTGGAATTACTATCGACAAGCTTGTAATAGGGACAAGATGAGTTATTTATTCCGAACATATCCTATGCAAACTTAAAATTTCATTTCCTAGCACTATTTTCAATGGAGAAACAATTACAATTCTTGGATTAATGGTATATGCAAAAAACTTAGAAATGGACTACGGTATAAGTGAAAGGTTTTAACTTGCATATGCGCAAATTAGGCGAATTAATAACATTTATTGCCACACTGACCAGTTTCCAACTTAAAAAATCGTTTGAACGCATTAAGATTTTTTTTAAAGAATAACTAGCAAAAGTAGTTCATGAAAATATATGTTTCTTTATTCTGTTACAGATTATGATAAAAATAAATAACACAAGAAAGATCAATCATGCATAAAGCATTGATTCTGAAACACTTTCCAACTTCACTGCAATTTTATTTAAACATCTCTAAAATGCGATACATTTCTCGGCAATATTTTTAAAATTATCACAATACTACATTAATTTATTATATTTGAAAACTTAAAATTTCATCGAAAAAAATGAACTTCATTCAAATGGCGGCATTGAAATATAAATTGCCTGGTTTAAACATCTCTGAAATGCGATACATTCCCCGATAATATTCTTAAAATTATCATAATACTACAATAATTTATTATATTTCAAAACTTCATCGAAAACAAATGAAATTTATTCAAATGACGTCATCGAAATATAACGCGCCTGGCCCTCTCTATAAAAGCATCATTTCATTCATAACATTTTCCCATTCATTTCATTCATTACAACACTATAATAATTTATTTTATTTTAAAACTTAAGACCATGGAGGTACAAGTAATTAAACCCTATGCTTAAAACATCATCGAAAAAATAGTCTGCTTCTCTGTGTAAAATCAATGAATATTTCATTCATATCAGCTATATTGCAGACTCCATGAGCTAAATAATTTTTCGTTAAAGAAATGCAGCAATTCTTAAACAACTCATTCTACATCTTTAGTATTTACGGTCTCCATAAGTTAAAATTAGGCTTCGTTGTAGAAATAACCAAAGTTGGATGATCATTTAAACTTAAATATATTGTAATTGCGTTGTTTCAGTATATAGATGCACAGCATTTAAGCAAAAATAAAGCGGTTTTAGGGCGGATACAACACTAAATTGGAATTAAAAAGAACTTTAAAAATCACGATTCACAAGATGGATGCCATATTTTATTTTGAAGAGGGTAACCCGATCTCTTCATATAAAAAGTGTAATTATTATTTTAATTTTTATTTAAAGAACTACTGAATATAATTTACTGAATATTTTTTATATATTTTATGGGATAATTTGAATATTTCCTAAAACTTTCGAAGCAATTTGTGCATTTTAAATCCGCTTAAAAAATGTTGGAAAAATTAAGTCCCATATTGTTCAATGTATTTTTTCAACCCGGGTCAATCCGAAACTAATTGGGTGATATTATTCCTTTATATTCCCATAGGTCCCACAGACCGTCTGAACAACATACTAAAATTTCATTTTGATAAAGTCATTTTTATGGCAATTATCGTGCTGACAGACAGACAGACAGACAGAATGAACAAAGTAATAAACACTTTTCAACTATGTTGTAAAGTGTTAATAAAATGGGGCGCGTCTATATTAATTGGTGAATTTGAGTGTCACACTTAATATATGTCACATGTGGCACCATACGTAAGTTAATCAGTTGATTCTGAGGTGGGATAACCAAGTTGTTAGAGCGTAGAAAACACTTGGAAGACCCGAGTACGATTCCTGGCTTTACTTAAACTGTCCCCGTGTTCTCGCGGAGTACGGGCAAGTTAAATTTGTGGGTTTATAGGTCCTTTTGAGAGGTTGGTAGTGAGGGAAGAAGGGTAAGTTCTCTGTGGATGTAATCCCCACTGATTTCAGGTCTTAATTGGATGACACTGCCCCAACCGTCCAAACAGTTGACTTATATTTTCGGGTAGGTCGGACGCCCTGGATCGAAGAAGAATCAGTTGAGCCTGGAATATCTAAAAATATTTAAGTGCTTTGTTAGCTATCAGGGTCAGACCACAGATTTCTTTTATTTTTATAAATAAATAACACTGCGACCATAATTCTTATTTCGAAGAATTCGTGTTTCACATGAAATCTTCATTTTTACGTAAAAGTATAAATATTATATCTATTCACAGACTTTAGGAAGAAATGTGTTATTTTATAATTCATGTAAATACGATGTTCAATGCATTGATGTGAGTTATTTATAACTTTTCAAAAACATTCTCTTGGGCAACCACTTTATGCATTTCCATGTTTTACTCTTGAATTGCATTAGAAATAACTAGTTATAAAAGAAGCTGTGATACAAGGTAGAATTAATGGTGATTACTTTTTGAATAAACATTCTAATATGTAAAATATCTATGAAAAATATCCTTAATTTTTATTCTTTCTTCCGCCGGTTAAGAATAGTTTACTTAATTTTTAATTAAAAATCACCGTGTTCATAATTTATTCATATTTTTGATGTTAAATGTTCCTTTTACTAGCGAAGCTATTTATTTGCGAAGATAAATTATCAAGGCATCCTTGTAGAAACCCGAAAATGATTTGAAAAAATAATTTCCCCAGAGAATAGGGATTTTTTAATGTGAGATGTGTATGAATTATGTATTAGTTGGTAAAAATCTAAATAATTATTTTATGATATTGGTTTGTTTCAATATGAGTGAATTATTTTTAAACAAAAAGGGCTACGATAAAAACTTCTGATTTTAAATGTTGTCACGTATGCAAATAAATATTTACATGAATATCACTATATATAAGTGTTTAACATGTGTAACGTGTCTGCCTCTAGATGCCACATGCCGACTTAGCAGGTTGAATCGTTGTACATAGTATCGGTCGAAGTACAGAATTTAATGGAGCAGCATTTTCAATTTACCATCCACCCCCTGAGGGCGGAGAAAATGGGAGGTTACGAAAATACTTTTCAAATACTGCAAAGGCTTCTTAATGGTTTAAAATATTGAATCCTTATAGCACCGACTATCGAATGCATACTTATACTTGTATTACTTACTGTGAGAAAGTGTAAACCGAATTCTATAAATGAACCAAATTTTTCATTATAAAAAAGGGTAAAAGGAAATCAACTGATTTTTATAAAACTAAAAGTACTATAGTGAATTCTCTAAAAAAAAAATAAAACGAAGAACATTAAATTATTTCCAAACTTTTTTAGACACGATGAACTATCTTCGCTTATGAGCACAATCTATCATAGTCCTAGGCTATGTTCAAAAATGCCAATACCAGCGCAAGAGAATGCGAATTTATGAATAGGCACGGACCTAATGAGTTAGCAGCAACGAAAAATTCAGAGGATGTAAGGCGGGAAATAAATAGGCAGAGGTAAAGGAAAAGAAAATGCAGCTAATACCAGTTCATCCGATAACGACAGACCGAAGTTTGTATGAGCCTGACAGATTTCATTTTTTTTTTACAAATAATTTTTAATATAGCTGAGAAGTTTTATAATCCGATGATTTAAAGTTAAGAAAGAAAGTTATGTGGTGTGAAATAAATATATTCGAACTGCACACACACACACACACACACACACATATATATATATATATATATCAGTGATCACGAAAGATTAAATTATTGAAGTGAAAAATATTCGCGATATAAATACCCTGGGGGTTACATTGTCAAACTTGGTATCAATCAAAAAGTTTTTTCAAGCCCTTTAAGAGAAACAAGCTATAATTGTGATCATTTAGACAAACAATACAGATTTTTCAAATATATTCTTTGCAAAAATTGCAAAAAAAAAAAAAAAAAAAAAAAAAAAAAAAAAAAAAAAAATCGCAAAAAAATTTTTTGAAGGGGAAAAAAAAAAGAAAGAAAGAAAGAAAAGAAAAAAAAAGAAAGAAACATAAGCTACTTCAAAATGGATTCTGGAATGAGAAGGTCCAGTTGAGCCACACTCTCGTTAATTTTCAATATAACTCAAGAAACGACTTAAATCAACACTTTCTATTTTAGAAATCCTGTCTATATCTTTTCACGGGTAACAAATATTGCCATTGTAATCAAACCTAATATTGTCATTGCAATCGACCATAGAATGCATACTTATAGTGCCGACTATTGAACACAACTTATGGTAGTTGGGATTTTGATTTAATCTACGGGGCGAAGAAAATGAGATTTATCCAGAAGCACTCTTGGTAACTAGAAGGTTGAATCTTTGCATATTTACAGTATTGACCATCGGACAGAACGTTACACGAATGGAGACAGTAGGCTTTTTGGAAAAGTTTTTCCATCCCATCAATCAGATGCTATGTGAAAAATTATTTAAAATATCTTCCATTCCGTTTTCAACATGAGATTAAGTGGCATCGCCAACTCCTCTGGACGAATTGGTCGCTACCACACTATAATTTTCTGTCACTTATTACAGATGCTAGACTATTGCATTTTAGCCCACAGAAGGCACAAAAAGTACGTTAAACGTGATAAAATCTCAAAGACAATTCTAATAAAGCACGAGGCAGACATGGAATCAAAGTCCAAAATATATTGGACAGCTTTATAGTGTTATATTGCACGATTATTTATAAAAATAAACAATTCATATTTTCTGCGAATTTGCGTCATCTGACAAGCCACAGGCTGATGTAAACAAACAGCCAAACATTAAGCAGCCTGGTAAATAACCAGAGACTCTTGCGTCACAAAGGAGCAAGAAGGGCAGAAAGACTCCGCCTACAATTAAGTTGTCCTAAAAACAAAATTCAGTTTGATGAAGGCATTCCAATGGAGATCCTGACGACAAATACATAAATCGAGTTGATCGGCATATGATCGGCATTATTTATAAACTTAAACAATCCATATTTTCAGCGAATTTACGTCATCTGACAAGCTACAGGATGGTGTAAACAAATAACCAAACATAGAGCAACCTGGAAATTAACCAGGGGCTCTTGCGTCACAGAGGAGCAGGAAGGCAGAAAGACTCCACCTACAACTAAGTTGTCCTGAAAGCAAAATTCAGTTTGATGAAGACAATCCAATGGAGATCTTGACGACAATTGCATGAATCGATCCAATCGGCATTTGAACCGCAAAAATGTACATATGTTTAACTTAGTTAAATAAACTCACCTAAGGAGACAATCTAGTTAGTGCTGCAATGAGCAAATATTTTGAATGGATGTGAAGAAAATGTCTTCCTTCGCAATGAGAAAACTAACTATGTGAGTACATATCATAACATTAACTAATATAGACTCATTAAATTCGACACTCAAATAATACTGGTTATCTAATAATTGTGCATATTTAAAATGCTACACATTATGATATTCCGGTTAGTACTTGGGTGGGTGACCACCTGGGCACACCGCGTGCTGTTGGCACATTTCGGGCGCGGTAGCCCGGTGTTTTGCGCGCTGGATTTTCACGCTGCCAGAACTGCCGCCGTGTTCATGCGGAGCACGATCACGTTAAACATGTGGGTCCGTAAGTCCTTCCATGAGGTTTGTGGTAAGGGAAGGCGGATACGGTCCCTGTGGATGCCTCCCCCACTGGGTTCCGGTCAAAATTGGGTGGCACTTCCCGGCCTTCCAAACGGTTACCTTACACGTTTCTGGTAGGTCGGACGGTCTGGGTCTCAACAACAACAACAACATTATGATATTCATAACATATTACTTAATAAAATACAATACGATTTCAAATGTAAATAGTTGTATTATATATTTAACTATATTTAATTAATATATTCATCAATAAGAAAAATTGCATTTAATTCCTGGTTCTATTCTGGACCTTAAAACGTTTATTTAATGAAATTCAGGTTTCATTTCAACGTGTTTATGTAAAAACCTAATAGTAGAGTACTTAAATTTAGTTCAAAAAATAAAATAGCTAATATTATAATGTATGTTACAATTCATTATCAACAAAAATATATAAATAGTAAACGTTTATAATAATTCCCTTTGTATTGGTTTTAATTCAAGTAAATTTATGATTTAAAGAACTATTTTACGAGATCACTGCTATACTTAAAATTAGACTTAATATACAAATTTAGATTTTACCTTTTAACTACAATATTAAGTTTCACTTTAAATAACTCGTCTTAGTTACAATATTATGACAGTTCCCCACATTCTAGTTTGACTTACCGCTAAAATTTTCTCAGACGTTCGTTAATAAAACTCGCATTACAATATTCAAATTTTGCAAAGTTTATAACACCCGTTCACCCGGATCAGGAAGGACAATCATTTATCAGACTGAGAGTATTTAAATTATCTGAGGGTAAATATTTATTCTATGTATTCAAGAATTTCCAAGAATTTCGTGTGTACACAGATAGATACGCATCAGCAGTAACAAACTTGAAAAAATAGAACGGATTTTATCTTGTGCAGTAACAGTGATTTTGCAGTGACAGTGCCTTGCACATAATTTATCTACAGTCTCGTATATTAGTATAAGAATGTACTAGACAACGTCTAGGCAAAAAAAATAAAAAAACCCGAAAATATTTAGGAAAGGCGACGCAAAATAATTTGCACTCTCTTTTTATTTTACCCCAATTTTAACGCACTTAAGATGCTTTATTTAAAAAACATTCTGAGAAACTTTTCTTTTTTTTCGTTTAGAAGTTAAGAAATATTTTTTTCATCTAGATAGCTCTATAGTTGTTTTGCATAAAATTTAATAATTGTATAAATTAATGGGATATATGACAGTTTACGCCCAATATTATCCAGAAAAATGTACATCTGACACAATTATCGGTATCTTAATATATTTCAGAAGCAATTGCTTAACAAAATTAATTTGCATTTAAAGTACGTTTTATTTTTATGCTATGCTGCTTTTAGCTTTCACGAAATTTTTGAAATTTTAACAACATATCGCTTTATAATATTTTTTGCAATAGGAAAACAAGAAAAAAAAAATAGATTAATTTAAAAAAATTAATATACATTAAATATTCTGAAAATATTATGAGAATTTATTGAGAAGCTTCAGAGTTATCTTCCGTAATATCTTAAAAAACAACAAAAAAAAAAAATCGCATTCCAAGGCAAAATATTATTTTAATTTATTATCAAGCGTTACAGATAAACACAGAGAAGAGCATTTCTTATGTATAAATGACTGTTGGTGAATTGTTTGGCGTGAAAATACGAAACCATTACGCAAAGTATCTTCGATTGTGAATGGAACAATCTAGATCCACGAGAATGGTATTTAAAAATCAATCGAATAATATTTCATGCAAAAAGTGAACATATTTCACAGTAGTTAATACTGTTTTAATTTTATGTGATTTTTTGATAAACTTATTTGAAAAAAGTGCAATATCTTAAGAAAGAACCATGTCCAGCATTCTACAGTTAATGTCAATCGTTTTCTAATGAAAAACTGCATAAGTAAAGATTATTTACTTAGCATTATTTAAGTTTCTGATTTTTTAATGAATTTTTGAATATTTCATTCGAAAATTAGGGGGATATTCCGAAAATTGGATTGAGTTTAAAACGCCAGGTTTCCAATATTCTCGGATTGTCATTTTTGAATCGAATTTTGTTCGAAACCTTCCAGTTGTTCATGGGATACCATCTCCCTCCCCCCCCCCCCCCCTCATATACACATCATCTTAAAGGTGGTCGATTCGAGTTTAGAGATGCTTGAAACGTGTTTTTAAGACTCGAATTTTCGACACTGTCGCAATACTTTCCTTATACATTAAGCTACGCATATAGGGAAATAATAACTGCAGAAAACTAACACTCTCAATGTATGTCACTTAGCTTTAAAAATAGAAGTCTTAATTCAAAATTTGGTTAATTAGATTCAGTCGCGTGGTCGATACTACAAGTATGCAAAGATTCAGTCTTCTAGTTAAACATGGGACTTCTGGAGGCTTTTCAAAACTCTTCATTTTCCTTCACATGGAGAGGGATTGAAAATATAGCCCAGTTACATTTTGTCCCTTGATTGCTTACTATAAGTGCTGTTGTTGTTGAGACCCAGACCATCCGACCTACCAGAAAGGTGTAAGGTAACCGTTTGGACGGTCGGGAAGTGCCACCCAATTTAGACCGGAACCCAGTGGGGGAGGCATCCACAGGGACCGTACCCTCCTTCCCCTACCACTAACCTCTCGGAAGGACTTACGGACCCACATGTTTAACGTGATCGTACTCCGCATGAACACGGCGGCAGTTGTGGCAGCCTGCAAATCCAGCGCGCAAACCACCGGGCTATCGCGCCCGAAATGTTCCAACAGCAAGGGGTGTTCCCAGGTGGTCACCCACCCAAGTACTAACTGTGCCCGATACTGCTTGACTTCGGTGATCTAACGAGAACCGGTGTTTTCAGCACGGTAGGGCCGTTGGTTCCTTACTATAAGTATGTAAATATTCCGTATTCACGGTCAACATGGGCATATGTAGGTTCTTAATAGACAAACTCTCGTTAGTGATTTATATTTTTGATTTTTTCATAGATAATCGATATGTATTAAGACAATTGTAAAAACAATGGATAACTTTTATAAAACATTATCCATTATGCAACATCACTGATGTAATCACTGATACATATTTGATTACTATTAGAAACATTAATGACTGTAAAACACTGTCGACTCATCAAAGAGCTTTAACAGTACCCTTTCTATCTTTCAGAAGTAACTTGGAATAAAAAATGTGTGATCCGTCAAAGATACGTCAACAATGATCAGCACCAATGAGGAATCTAGGCACGTTCTTTACCGAACAAAAGATGCAACTTGTATTGACAATTCGTTCTTTCCAATCATCAGTCCATTGTTTGTTTGAAATTTTTTTAAAGCCAATGAAGTGGTTGATATTGCAGTGTACAAATATTTATGTTATTTTCATAGATTCATATGTGACAATAATAGGTTTCCCAGTGATAGTTGTTATAATGGATTTATATCGTTGAGAATTTGCAAAGTTGATGGTATAATTATTATTGTTATATCGCAGAGCCTTTCTGCTGTTATGTGTATTCCTGTATGACAAATAGTATTTTCTTACAGTGCAGCATATATTGTATGCAACTAATTAAAAAAATACATTCAAATCCATTACATGAGGGGATAGTCATATAAAGATAACATAGGAAATCTCTAAAATACGCCACACTAAGGGAGAAATGAGTTAAAATCACTAACAAAGTTTAATCAATTTGTTATTTCAGAAAAATTTATTTTATTAATATACGAAATCTGATGGATTTGAAACGTTATTTTATATTTTTACAAAATAATAAAAGTACCTTAATGTAGTGACGTATTCTCCAGCAAGTTAGGAAAAATGGCTGTTTTGGGGATGGCAGTATTTTATATTTTTACTGAAAAATAAAAATATCTTAACATAGTGACTTATTATCCAGCAAATTAGATAATATAACAGTTTTGGGATATATCACCGTAAATCGAAGAAGAATTTAAGAATTAGAAATACAACTGCAACTGCATAATTTATTACACAAAAAGATTAAAATAATTGCCAAAACTAGTTATGAAAACAGGAATTTTTGAATCACCTACTTATTCAGTTGATAAATGTAGACACTGACGGTAAGTTATTTATTGAACATGCTTTTCACGTGTGTCAACTTTCATCAGTTTCATAATAGGGGAAATTTCTTCGAATTTTCTGAGAGACTAGCCATATTTTGCCGTCGATTATTCTGTCCAGGCATTCACCAGCACATTACCCAAAGGCAGCTTGAATATATTATCAACCAACATTTTTAACATGCCCACATCGAATCCAATCACTCGCGCGGCACACTCTATGAGAACAAATATACAATAATATTTTAGCCATCACAACTTCATCACACTTAAAATTGAATTTATGGAGGTTTTTAAATTATAAGGAATAATTAAAGAGGTCAAAAATAGGTACCTTATAAAATGTTTGAAATTAAGCAAGAGATTTGGCGGTAATGCCTGTCATTACAGTAAAATTTGAAGATGTTCATAACGATGTAGTGGAAGCGGAAGTAGTTAGTGGATTTGGAAACAAGCATATTCTTTAAGCTGACGTAATCACATTAAATATGAAAAAAAAATCTGATATGTATTTTTATAACAATTGTTTTGTACAGTAAGATATACTAAAGATGGAAGAATTGGTGATTAAAAGGCGGGGTGGTGGTGTAAAAGGGGGGGGGAGAGGGTGATTAAATATAAATAAACTGTATAAACTAGAAATTTTAATGGAAAAACATATGCATATTTTGTCTTCCGTTTTCCCCCACGGATATGAATAATTTGCGTAATTTTTAATTAAAACTCTCGGTGGTTATAATTTATTTAATCTTGACTGTATACTTATTTTATCAGTAGTGTTATTTTATGTATGGAAATTAATCATCAAGATTTTTTATGTGCTTCAAAGAGTAATAGAGCCAGAACATTGCTAATTGTAATGACAAATGTAATTATAAAGAGAATCTTTAAATTTTCAAAATATTTCACAAAAATCGTACGTAATTTACATATTAATTGAAGTAAAATTCTCACATTAAAAAACTAATATTATAGAACTGCTGAATGAGAATACATATAGTGTAACTTGTTGGGACAATGATTATAATAAATAACCATGAATATCATATGATTTATTGCTCTGTGGGTTGCGCAGTCGGTAGAAAGTCGGTATTAAAAAACAAATGCCGGGTTTTGAGTATTTTCACAGTGTATACTTCATACCGACACTCGTGTGATGCTGTTGACATTAGAATGTGAAAGAGCTAAGATGGCTTGTTTAGGTCAAGGAGTCGTGATCTCAAATTAAGAGAAAATACGATGAATTTCCTTCATTCTCAGTTTTATTAGAATTGATTCAGAGATTCAGGCGTTGGAAATACATATATTTGTCTGTAACGAGCTCGATTAATTTGTACAATTGATTAAATTGGGAAACATGGTTAAATTCTCCTTTTTACTTTCCCTGCAATACATGGTAATGTATAGGGAAAGTATTGGAATCATGTCGAAAATCGCAACTCGAGTTTTCGACGGACCTACACGTTTCGAGACCTCTAGAATACGAAAAAACTATTTTTAGCGTGACGTCTGTGTGTGTGTCTGTGTGTCTGTGTGTCTGTCTGTCTGTGTGTCTGTCTGTGTGTCTGTCTGTGCAGATTTTGTATCCACTGTAACTAAAAAACTAATTGACCGAATTTCAAAAAATTCGGTAGGTAAGTCACTTGTGGGCGAGTCTGGTGCTGATTAGTTTTGGGTATGATTCGGGATAAAAGAACCCGCCTTTTTTTTGCGAAATGGCCCTCAAAAGTTTGTATCCACTCTAACTGAAAAACTAATGGACCGAATTTCACAAAATTCAGTAGATGAGTCACTTGTGGGTCACGCTGGTGCTGATTAGATTTTGATATGATTCGGAAAAAAATAACCCGCCTTTTATTGCAAAATGGCCCGTAAAAATCGTCAAATTCTATACTAAAGAACTACGTATGCTCATATATCGATTAAATGCTTGTTTAATACGTAATTTTTAACGAAGAAAAGAATAAGACCAACCCCATTGCACTAGGACCAGCCGTTCTCGAGATATTTTAGTTTTTCGTATTTTCTCTACGCCACCTTTGAAAATAAGTCCGGTTACCGAATGAGAAAGAAAATTGAATTAAAAGTGAAATAAATTTAATTAAAATAAAGAGAACGTGGATAAAAGTCTGCAGGGAAAGTCATGTGCTGCCCACATCAGATTTTTACTCTCCCTGCAATACATGGTAATGTATAGAGAAAGTATTGGAATCATGTCGAAAATCGCAACTCGAGTTTTCGATGGATCTACACGTTTCGAGACCTCTAGAATACGAAAAAACTATTTTTAGCGTGACGTCTGTGTGTGTGTCTGTGTGTCTGCGTGTCTGTCTGTCTGTGTGTCTGTCTGTGTGTCTGTCTGTGTGTCTGTCTGTGTGTCTGTCTGTGTGTCTGTCTCTCTGTCTGTGCAGATTTTGTATCCACTCTAACTAAAAAACTAATTGACCGAATTTCATAAAATTTGGTAGGTAAATCACTTTTGCACGAAACTGGTGCTGATTAGTTTTGGGTATGACTCGGGTTAAAAGAACACGCTTTTTTTTGCGAAATGGCCCGCAAAAGCTTGTATCTACTCTAACTGAAAAACTAATGGACCGAATTTCACAAAATTTGGTAGATAAGTCGCTTGTAGGCCACCCTGGTGCTGATCAGATTTTGGTATAATTCGAAAAAAAATAATCTGCCTTTTTTTGCAAAATGGCCCGCAAAAATCATCAAAATCTAAACTTAAGAACTACGTATGCTCAAATATAGCCATTAAATGCTTGATTAATACGTAATTTTTAGCGAAGAAAAAAATAAGACCAACCCCATTACACTAGGACTAGCCGTTCTCGAGATATTTTAGTTTTTCGCATTTTTCCTACACCATATTTGAAAATAAGTCCAGTTTTCAAATGAGAACGAAAATTGAATTAAATATGAATTAAATTTAATTTAAATAAATAGAACGAGAACAGATTTGGTTCCTTTGCGTTTCAACAGCTCTACTTCCCTGCTGATACCTACCAGTCAGTGGCAGCTTTCACACTTACTTTCAGTATCTACTTTTTGAGGCTAAAGAGTGTACCGCACGATGAGTGTGCGTGTGTGTGTGGGGGGGGGGGGACTGATCTGCAATCCATTTTTCTGACATTTGTCATGTTTCGTTTGTATTTAAATTACATCGTTCAAATTACTGCAAAAATAACTGTAAAGTAAACGTCTTTTGAAACACGATATAAATAATTAGAAACAGTAATAACTGGCTTAGAAGACAAAAAAAAAAATATCGGACTCCAGGAAAAAGACAGGACAACTATACCAGCAAAGACAATATTTGCCCTTCATACTTTTTTTACTTTCCCTGCAATACATGGTAATGTATAGGGAAAGTATTGGAATCATGTCGAAAATCGCAAGTCGAGTTTTCGACGGATCTACACGTTTCGAGACCTCTAGAATACGAAAAAACAATTTTTAACGTGACGTCTGTGTGCGTGTCTGTGTGTCTGTGTGTCTGTGTGTCTCCCTGTCTGTCTGTCTGTCTGTACAGATTTTGTAACCACTCTAACTAAAAAACTAATGGACCGAATTTCACAAAATTTGGAAGGTAAGTCACTTGTGAGCGAGTCTGGTGATGAATAGTTTTGGGTACGATTTGGGATAAAAGAACCCGCCTTTTTTGCGAAATGGCCCGCAAAAGCTTGTATCCACTTTAACTGAAAAACTAATGGACCAAATTTCACAAAATTCGGTATTTGAGTCACTTATGGATCACCTTGGTGCTGATTAGATTTTGGTACGATTCGGAAGGAAATACCCTGCCTTTTTTTGCAAAATGGCCCGCAAAAATCGCCAAATTCTAAACTAGAGAACTAGGTATACTCAAATATATGCATTAAATGCACGTATAATACGTAATTTTTAACGACGAAAAGAATAAGACCAAACCCATTACACTAGCACTAGCCGTTCTCGAGATATTTTAGTTTTTCGTTAATTAAAATAAAGATAACGTGCATATCAGTCTGCAGGGAAAGTCATATGCTGCCCACATCAGATTTTTACTTTCCCTGCAATACATGGTAATGTATAGGGAAAGAGTTTTCGACGGATCTACACGTTTCGAGACCTCTAGAATACGAAAAAAACTATGTTTATCGTGACGTCTATGAGTGTGTGTGTGTCTGTCTGTCTGTGGGTCTGTATGTCTGTCTGTCTGTGCAGATTTTGTATTCACTCTAACTAAAAAACTGTATAGGGAAAGTAATGTATAGGGAAAGTATTGGAATCATGCCGAAAATCGCAACTCGAGTTTTCGACGGATCTACACGTTTCGAGACCTCTAGAATACGAAAAGACTATTTTTAGCGTGACTCTGTGTGTGTGTCTGTCTGTCTGTGCAGATTTTGTATCCACTCTAACTAAAAAACTAACGGACCGAATTTCATAAAATTTGGTAGATAAGTCACTTGTGGGCGAATCTGGTGCTGATTAGTTTTGGATACGATTCCGGATAAAAGAACCTGCTTTTTTTTTGCGAAATGACCCGCAAAAGCTTGTATCCATTCTAGCTAAAAACTAATAGACCGAATTTCACAAAATTAGGATTTCACAAAATTCGGTAGATAAGTCACTTGTGGAACACCCTGGTGCTGATTAGATTTTGGTACGATTCTAAAAAATATATCCTGCCGTTTTTTGCAAAATGGCCCGCAAAAATCGAAAATCTAAAATAAAAAAACTACGTATGCTCAAATATATCCATTAAATGCTTGTTTAATACGTAATTTTTAACGAAGAAAATAATAAGTCCAACTCCATTACACTAAGACTAGCCGTTCTCGAGATATTTTAGTTTTTTCGTATTTTCTCTACGCCATCTTTGAAAATAAGCCCAGTTATCATATGAGAACGAAAATTGAATTAAAATTGAATTAAATTTAATTAATATAAAGAGAACTTGAATATAGGTCTGCAGGGAAAGTCATGTGCTGCCCACATCAGATTTTTAGTATAGTTGCTTGCCTTTTTATTCTGATGTAGGAGGCTTTTTTTTGCCATAGATACTGTGAGTCATTGATACAACCAATAATTTTCTATATGTTGTGTCTAAAAGAAGATTTTTTTTTACTATCATTTTTAAAGCATTTTGAACAATTTAGTAAAAATTTACTTTACCGTTAGTTTCTACTTAAAAAAAAAAAAAAAAATATATATATATATATATATATATATATATATATATAAATTGTGTTTCATAAAATCGTATATTAATATTACCTAATGGAAAATCGATATTTTATGACTACAATGCCTTGTATATGTATGTATATTACGGAATTCATTGGAATAGGGATGAAAGTTAGAATTTGAGTTATCGATCAATTTTCATGTTTTGTGCACTCTGCAACACATATCGATTTTACGTCTATGCGTGTGTTTTTCTGCCTTTGCAAATCTCAGTGATAGCTAACAGGAAGATAGTTGTACAAAGTACTTATATTAATTCACAAAAAAAACCCATAAGTTTATTATCACGAAACCCACCAGCAGAAGGTGTATCCAATAACTTTGAATCGTGCTCCTACTGCAGCCACCTAACCAGTAATGAGTGCAGTGTGTACATTTATATATTTGGCTGTGTGTATGTGTGTGTGTGCGTGCGCGCATCATTGTGTAATGAAATGTAACTAAATTAAAATCTGCAGGAATTTACGTGTCAAACGTGGAATACTGCTAAAACAGAACTCAGTAATTCAACTGTTAATATTAATGGGTTTTAAACTATTTGTTCAATGTATGTATGTTCAATGTATATGTGAGCTGGCTATATGTGAATGGACATCTATGTCTCTCTTTCTGTGTATATGTTTCTGAATATATTTCAATGTGTATATGTTTATATGTGTATATGAATTCTGTGTATATGTTTCAAGAATGTGGAAGATGAATAGAACCTCGGATCATGATCAAATCGTATAATTTTACGATTTGCCTATGACTTGAAACTTTCTAGAATATTCTAACATGTGTTCACCTTCCACAAATACGCTCAAAGAGTAATCCTGATACCTCTATCAGATTCTGTCTCTGCAAAAAAGCACGATTAGCAGCCCAGTAAACTGTGCATATACAAAGCTAAATAAATGTATTTCTCCAAGTTGTATTTTATTAATTGAATAAACCGCAAAATATTCCTGCTGAAACATAATTCTCGTATCTTATTTATTTGAGAATTATTTTTTATCTTTTATTATTAAATCATTAGGAAATCTGTACTTCAACTTTGTTAGTTCATTATAACTTTAGCCTCGTTATTTAACTTAAAGTCTTAAACATGAATTGGTAATAGAATTAAGAACTGCTAGAAGAAAACTTTGTAACATACGGAGATATATGGGCAAAAATCGAAAACAAAATAAATGTATGAACAAAACGTAGACCTAAATTACATTAATTTTCTCAAAAAGATTTAAAATTCCAATGTTAACTGTAATGCTTTTCAGCTTAACGATAATATAATGTTTAAAATCGGAATTCCTATGATCACATTGTGTATTTAATATTTTTCTTCTTTGGTATACCTAAACTATCATTAAACGATATAGGGAATAAAAGACTGAATTTCAATAAAGTATTTATTAGAAAAATTTTCAAATAATGACGAGATGTTTATTCATTGGAATTTATATCTGATTTCAATAAATGCTGTAAACATATTATAACACTTTACACACCTTACTATAAATACATTATGTACTCATAGTATAAACTGCAAATTATAAACCTTGAATAATTACTTTGTTTCTTGTATACATATCTAGCAAAAGAGCTGTAAAATAATTTTATAATGAAACATGGTTGTACATTTCTCACATTGTCAGTATCATTAATTAATTTCATTTTCTAATTAGACTTTTGTTCTGTAATAATACATTTTACAACTATAGAATGATGAAACTTTATGACAATAAAATTTTAAACGTAAATACCAACATGAAAGCATATATTTGGTTACGTTATGTAGAACAATAGAAATATATTGAACATTTTTGAATTCACATTATCAGAACAAGGAATATCCGAAATTTAGATTTAATTATTCGTAAAAATGTCATAGAAATTCATTTTCAATGGGAAAACATTGATAATTCCGATAGCAATTGTTAAAGAATAGTTAGTGTACATGCGAGAAAATGTTAATTTCATCTACATTATGAAAGCAAATGATTTTTAAAACGTATATATACTGGTTCTCATAATTATAATGACAATATATGTTTCGGGAAATTATATAGAAAACATTCTTCCCTATATTAAACAATAAGGATTAAACATAAAGCATTGATTATGAAACACTTTTCAACTGAAATGCAAGTTTATTTCACAACTAAAATTCAATACATTCAGCGGTATTTTTTTAATTATAACAGAATTACAATAATTTATTTTACTTGAAAACTTGACGTCCTTGAAATATAAATCGCCCAACACTATACGTAAAAACTCCATAGTTAAAACAATTTTGAGTGATAACGACTCCATAGTTAAATAATTTTGAGTGAAACAAATTCAGCAATTCTTATACAACTTATCTTACAATCATTTATTTACATTCTGAATTTATTAAAATTAGGCTTCCTGCCAGAAGTAATCGAAATTTGATAATTATTTAAACTAAAAAATATTGTAATTGCGTTGGCACAGAAAAAACTCAAAAATAAAGTGGTTTTAGAACAGATGCAACATTAAATATAAATATAAAAGAGCTTTAAAAATCACAATTTTGACTGTAGGATAAGAGATGGATGCCATATTACTTTCCTTATATACATAATGTATAAGGAAAGTGTTGTGACGGGGTCGCAAATTCGAATTCGAGTTTTCTACGGAAGAGCACGTTTCAAGCATCCCTGATCGCGAATCAAACATTTTTGAAGTAATGCCTGTGTGTGTGAAAGTATGTGTGTGTGTCTGTGTGCGTGTGTGTGTGTGTGTGTGTGTGTGTGTGTGTGTGTGTGTGTCAGTGAGTCTGTGGAGACGATAACTGACGAACGAATGAATCGATTTGAACGAAATTTGGTACAAAAATCACAAACCGTAAACACTGGATGCCTATTGTTTTTATACGCAATCGAATGTTCAGAATCCCCGTAAATTTTCAAATGAAATTTTGAAAAAATCGTCAAAAAGTCAAAACCGCTAATAAAGTTACGTAAACAGACATTTCTTGTATAATTTTTCATTAGAAAACGATTGACATAAATTTTAGAACGCTAACATGAACCGTTCTCGAGATATTGCACATTTTTCAAAAAAATTATCAAAAAATCATATAAAATAAAAAAAAAATATTTCCTATTGAGAAACATGTTCACTTTTCGTATATAATACCATGCGATAAATTTGGCGACATCATTCTCGTGGATCTGGCTCTTTCCATTCATGAAAAAAGATACTTTGTGTAATACTTTTGTATTTGAACGCCAATAGTCATTTATCCATAGTCATTACGTCAATAGTCATTTGTAAGAATAACTTATTTCTTCGTCCATAACGCTTGGTGAGATTTTGGCGACGAATTGGTGAAATTGGTGTCGCCAACTTGGCGACATTTTTAAATGTTGCCAAATTAATGACAATCTCGCCAAATGGATAAAAATGACGTTAAATCAACGAAAATGACGACTAATTCAAGAAAATTCAATATCTTTGAAAAAATATAAGTATCAACTGTAAGAATAACATTTTGTTTTGTAAAAGTAGTAAATTAATTGCATTATATAAGGAAATTCATGTGTTGTCCACATCAAATTTTTTTTATTTTGCAGTGGGTCGCGTAATCTCTTCATATTATATGAGTGTCATTACTATTTTAGTATTTATTTAAAAAACTCCCGAACATACTTTGCTCAAATTTTTCTAATATATTTTATGGGATAATTTGAATATTTTCTAAAATTTTCGAAGCAATTTGTGAATATTAACTTCGTTTGAAAAGTATTTGGTAAATTAGGTCCTATAGGGTTCAATGTATTTCATTTTTTCAAACCGGGTTCAATTCAAAACTAATTGGGTGATATTAATCATTTACACATTACTATTAATCATTTACATCATTTACATTACACAGACTGTCTTAACACAATACTAAAATTTCGTTTTGATAAGGTCATTTTTACGGCAGTTATTGTGTGAATGAACAGACAAACAGACAGATAGAATTAATAAAATCATGAACACATTTCAACTATGTTGTAAAGTGTTGAAAAAGATTCTGACTCCGCCGCCGCTGTTTGACAAATTTCTTGTTCTTCCAGTTTCTCTGCTTTGTGCCGCAAAAACTATAGCATACAAAATAGTAAAATTTGATACAATTGTAAGGAAAGATTTAGGGGATGCTCTGAAATAAACCGTTTTCAAAATATATTTCAGTGTACGAAATATTTAATGTCGAAATCAAAGGCAAAACATTTGAGCTGCGAGTTTGAGTCCTGGACATACAAACAATAAACAAAACTACGAGTTTTTGCTGGCAGGTACCTACATAGTTGAATTTTGCAGGCAGGGACCTACATAGTTGAATTTTTGCAGGGCGAGCCCTTTCTTAATTTGATGTAGTTTATGAGATGTTTTACCTTTTATGCACTTCTGAAGTGAAAAATGTTCTTTTATATCGGTTCGTTTATTGATTTTCACTGTCTCATACCGCAAAAGCTAAAGCATAAAAAATATGAAATTTGGCACATTTATATAAAAATAATAAGGTAATACGATGAAATAAACCGTTTACAGATTGAAACTTTAGTTTGGCTCAAAATATTTAGAGCAACTAGTGGGAGGAAATGTCTCCAGACTCGCGAAGTAAGTTTCGGGGGTTGGCGAAGCTTAGCGAGCAGGGCACAGAGACTCCTAGTATTTATAAACATCATAAGTGAATCCTGTGCTAACATTTAGTTGTGACATGAAACAAAAATATTTACACAATTTTCTTTGTCACAAAATGAAACAAAATACAAAACCCCCATTTTCTTGATATGCATAATTATAAGGATACCTTAATTTTTCTCATTCCTAATTTTTCTTAATTTTTTTAAGTTCAGTTATATTTAAATGTAAACTTGTTGAACAACTTTTCTAAACCAGGTGCTGTGCGCATACTTTCCACCAAATTTTGCACACAGTTAAAGTTAAGTTCATCCAAGGCAATGTAAACACCTACTTCAAGTTCTGTAAGGAAAGAACATTGTATCCTATTTGCATAATTTATTCTATTAAGAATTCTACACACGGTCTTTATAATGTAGAAATCTGAGGAATTCCCTGGCCAGGTCAATAGTTTAATTTATTTTTAATTAAACCAATGTTTCTCAACTTCAGACGTGTGGCAAGATGTATTATTTTATTTAAACAGGAAGTTGTTCCTTCCTAATACGCCAAAAGTTGTAGATATATTATCTGCATATATAACTGTGAATCAATTGTAATAGATACTAGCAGCATACCCGTTCTTCGTACGGAATATATAACATAAAGAAACTTATAATTCGCAATCATGTGCAAATTCTGTTCAAATATTAAATTTATGGCTCCTAAACGGAAGTTTAAGAATATCTGTTCTCACTATGCAAAATTATCTTCACGGGCAGATCTGAAGAATAAAACATCCTGGCCCCTTTTGTAAGCAAATTTACAAGTAAAAAAGGAATTGAATCAATATATGCAATCCCGTACTACTTATATTGTCGCAGATTAGAAAATATGCCAGTGTGTTAGTAAAAGATTACCCGTATTACAGTATGAGTCTCAAAAATATTGCCAAAATAAAAGAGATGACTTAATAAATTGGAAATATCAATAATCCCCGTAGTTTTTACACCAGAAGGCGTAATTGATTCCAATATATGCCAATATATATCAAAATATATGCCAATATACCTGTACTACTTATATTCTCGTAGATTAGAAGATATAATGCATTTGTAGAAGATTACTCGTACAACGTACTAAATATGAGTTTCAACAATTTTCGCCATAATAAAACAATGGCATAATAACTTGAAAATATCAATAATCCCTGAATCAACATTCCTCGAAAATATCAATAATAATAATGTTTAAACCTGAAGACCGTAATTGATATTATCCAGTCGAAAATGCAATGTCAATTACATTTATTTTATATGCATATCTTTATTATTCAAATCGGAAAAGATTTAATATAAAATCTTATGCCGCATAACCCATTGGATCCGTTGCTAAGCGACATGATATCATTTGCTTCAAATACAGTGATGGAAATGATATCGTCTGAATAATGCGATCTCCATGGAAGGTTTGACGACATTTTAGTCAATTTAGCGATAACTTAAAAAATCGAAAATTTATCGCCAAGTGGGACTGTAGAACTGATAGTCCCATTTTGCGACAAATTGACGAAACATCATCACAATACTATCCCCTAACAAACCACAATTATTTTCATTTATTAAGCGCGATTTTATCAATTCCATGATATTTTTATGGTCTCACAAATACTTTTATCAATTTCGTGATATTAAAAAAATTCGTTAAATGTGTTACTAAGTAAGATGGATGGATTGACCGACAAATGCTACCGAAACATCATTTCAGTACTCTATTCTAAAAAAACAAATCATTGATTTGCGCCAATTTTATAAATTTGGAAACATGTCCTCTAATATGGTAAAGTTTAAGAGAAGTTACCAAGTTATTTAGAGATATTCCTCTAAATTCGTAGCTCTGAATTTGCAGATCTGAAGAATAAAATATCATGATCCCGTTTGTATATACTAAATGAAAACACTAAACATGTATTATAAGATACACCTGTTCTAATCTTTTTCTGCTTCAACAATCGGCTAAATGAATTTATTGGGTAAACACAATATATGAGTTTATTAGCTAAACACAATATATGAGCTAGAAACCTCTTTGCTAAAATAAATGAAAGTGATGTACGCAGTCGGCAATTTATATAATTAAAAGAACAATCATACCGTTCATTTAAAAATATTTTTTTACATCCATTTATTTATTATTCAAATAGAAAAAATAATAATAAATATTAACAACACATTTAATTTCATTCCGTTGCCGAGCAACATGATATAAGATAGAATCTGCCTCATAAAAGGCAAAATTTAATAGCCATTTTTATTTCTTTATACTTTTCATTTTTCAGTAAAAGCTTGTATAATATAAACCAAGGAGATAGATTTCCCATTTAAATCATGTTTTAAACAATTGATGTTTTCAGAAAGTGACTAATTAGTGCAAAAAATCTCCCCCTAAACTCTAAGATACAATTTTAATTCACTTTTAAACGATTTTCAAGCTTTTCGTTTGGATAAACCACGGAGTTTGAGAGGAGAACTTCTAGGAAAAAGTTTCGTTTTTCATTAATATCTCGACAACCCCTGGTCTTAGATACTCAAAACTTGGGCTAAATTTATGGGGGACTGTTTAAAGGCTATCCACAAAATTTTATCAAATTCGATTCAGCCGTTCTCCCGTGATGATGAGACAAAAGAAAATATCGTTTTTTACTAATATCTCAAGAACCACTGATCGTAGAAACTCCGTATATGAACAAAATTTTAAGTGGGACTATTTCCAGGCTACCCACAAAATTTCATCAAATTCGGTTCAGCCGTTCTCCCGTGATGATGGGACAAACAGACAGACAGATTTTCATTTTTATTTATATAGACTAGTATTCAATCAGTATTAATACTTGCGAAACGCCATTTTCGAGCATCAGAAACCTGCTTTTGAAACTCCAGTTTCATCTTTTGTTCTTTACTGACTATAAATCATGCCAGTAAGAACGTAAATAATCGAAATTAGAACGTTTTTGATGGGGAAATATAACTGTTTACCTATTTGCACTGTTCTGCATCCAGTTGAATACAGCCTGCCTTTATGTTGTTCTGTCGGAGCTGGTTTCCTTTTATTTTTTACATATCTTGTAATATCTACTTTTTTTAAAAATACTTTCGACACCTTGCAACATCGGAATACATATACATTCAAACTATTTGTAAACTTTTTCTGCTGCCTGTTTTTGCAGAACCTCCATACCCACTGTATGTCTTCGATCTCTTTTGGTTAGTTTTTTAACATTTTACAACAAATTTGAAAAGTGTTTATGACTTTGTTCATTCTGTCTGTCTGTCTGTTTGTCCGTTAGCACGATAACTGCCGTAAAAATGACTTAATCAAAATGAAATTTTAGTATGTTGTTCAGACGGTCTGTAGAACCTATGGAAATATAAATGAATAATATCACCCAATTAGTTTTGGATTGAACCCGGGTTGAAAACATGAAATAAATTGAGCCCTATGGGACCTAATTTTTCAAACATTTTTTAAGCGGATTTAAAATTCACAAATTGCTTCGAAAATTTTAGGTAATATTCAAATTGTTCCATAAAATATATAAGAAAAATTCAGCAAAATATATTCAGTAGTTTTTTAAATAAAATGTATTTGATATAGGGAGAAAAAGAAATTTAATTAAATTCTGACTCTTACTGTATCCTCCAGAAAGAAAAAAAAAGATATATAATAAATATCTTTCCAAGAGTTGAATTTTTATATGTAAGATAGGTTTCACATTTTAAAATAAATATGGTAGATAACAATTTTTCAAATTTTTAAATAAAATAAATTATTATAGTATCGTGATGATTGAACCGATTGGAAAAGTGTTTATGTATGAAATGCTGCTTTTATAGAGAAGCGATTTATATTTCGATGAATGTCATTTGAATAAAGTTCATTTGTTTTCGATGAAGTTTTCAAATATAAAAATCATTGTAGTATTATGATAATTTTAAAAATATTACCGAGGAATGTATCGCATTTTAGAGATGTTTAAACCAGGCAATTTATATTTCAATGACGTCATTTGAGTGAAGTTCATTTTCTTCGATGAAGTTTTCAAATATAATAAATTAATGTAGTATTGTGATAATTTTAAAAATATTTCCGAGGAATGTATCGCATTTCAGAGATGTTTATATAAAATTGCATTGAAGTTGGAGAGTGTTTCATAATCAATGCGTTATGCATGATTGATCTTTCTTGTTTAATAAATGGCTTGTGAATGAAAGAGCATAACAAGAAAATGTTATGTGGTTAGCACATGACATTCTTTACATAATGCAATGAATTTACTTCTTTCGCAGTGCAGACATGATGCAAGTTGCACGGCACACTATATTTCGCGCCGAATTGTATATTGGGAGCTTTTTTAAATGACAACATATAAAACTATATATTTAGATGTACACAATTAACTTCCAACTCTAACTTAAAAATTATCAATATTGATAGCATTCGCAATATGCACTACAGTCTATATATTAAAGTATCTTAATAATTAATTCATAAGTTTGGTATCCGTTTCGTTAATTTAATGTGATGTTTGCTATTTTGACGACTTGGCAGAATAATAATGAAAAAATTATCAAGTTGGCGATATTTCGCCAAATTATTAGCAAGTTGGTCAAATTTATAGCCAAGCACAACAGACAGATAGAGAAAAAGGTTTATAGAAATACAATAACCGAATACCCGTTGAAAATCAACGATCTCGCATAAGGCAACAGCTGAATAATATAAATTTTTGAATAATTCGTGTTCCACACTTATTTGGCAAATCGAATATTTTGGTATGCAGATCCTCTTAAAGAAGAAAATATTGGAAAACTTAAATTCTTCTTCTTTTCGAACTATCTACCCGTATACTAAATTAAAGTCTTTATCTCATCCCGAAGTATGCTATTTTATCAATTCCCCTTTCAAACATTTTTCTGTGGAGCACACCAATAAAGGAACATTTTTGAAAAACTACATTCGTCTGGGGTGTTTTCATCAAATGATTAGCCCATATACCAAATTTTAAGCCTCTATCAAATTTTAAAGGAGCCGTTTCTTATTTATTCGGCAAATCGAACACTTTGGTGTGTGGCACACCGTTAAGTAGAAAATATTAGAAATATGAAATTGTACACTTTCTTCCTTTCGAACAATTTACCCATACACCAAATTTGAAGTCTCTATCTCATCGCAAAGTATGTTTTTCTGCCATTTCACTCTTCGAACGTTTTGGTGTGGAGCACCCTCGCTTCAAAACATTTTCGGAAAATACAATTTTTCCAGGGGGGTTTATCAAACAGTCGATCCGTGTACCAAATTGCAAGTCTCTATTCATTTGGAAAGTGCCTAAAAAAGCGTGGCAGGCAGACAGACAGACATTTGTAAATTTGTATATATAGATAGATAGATGAATGGTTATTGGCGAATTGCTGGGCGTAGAAATGCAAAATTATTACCCAAAATGTCGTCTCTTGTGACTGGAATAAACTAAAACGTCGAGAATGATGTTAACAGATGTGTTGCATAATATTGCATATAAGGATATGATTTGTGATAGTTAATACTTTTTAAATTTTATATAATATTTTTGATAAATTTATTTGAAAAGTAAACACTATATCGAGTACGGTACATATTAGCTTTCTAACGTTTGTGATATTCGTTTTCTAACGAAAGAAAAAATATATGAAATGATCATTTACGCAACATCATTAAAAGTTCTGATATTTTAATGATTTTTTAAAAAATTCATTTGAAAATTTGGGTGTCTTCTGAACATTTAATTTCGTTTAAAAGCTATGGGATTTCAGCATTCAACGATTGTAATATTTGTACAAAATTTTGTTCAAAACGCTCTATTTGTTCATGAGATATCGCATTCACAGACTCATGGACACACACATCCATACATATACACAAATTAATATACACCAACCAAATTCAAAAACGAGTTCAGAGTTGCTTGAAACGGGCTCTTTCGTCGATAACTTGAATTCAAATTTTTGTCCCCGTTACATTGTGCTATTCCCTATACATTGTAATTCCCTATACATTGTACTATATATATAGGGAAAGTTTTATTGTATTCTGGTGCTGGTAAGTGAACTTAAACAGCTTAAAATATAAGAATGTTGCCCAGAGCTAAACATCCAGAAAATTAAAAAGAGTAAGTTAATTAAAAAAATAACTGAAATTTTTGCTAAGAGACTACAAATTGAACTTTTAAGTCCTACATAAAAGTGCCATTAATATGTAATTTTATAATGTTATTAAAATCTTATAAAATATAATTGCTGCAAAGTATATTGACATTCAACTATTTTAAAATTATTTTCAAACTGTAACTGCTCGGGTGTCTTTCAACGATCGTTGACTAATTAATTATATTGATTTTCAAAGAGTAATTCTATGGATGAAATTTCTAACATGGTGACTACAATGATTGATTTACTTTTATTTAAACAACATTTCATTATATGATGAGAGACGTTCTGTAGACGATGGCATTTCTGGCCAGAAACGGCGAAATCATCAAAAGAACGATTGTGTTCTTGCAGAATCTATTGCTACTGTAAGTCAAGGAATTTTTATTAAATTATAGATGTATAGAAAAGAAGAAAATAGAACGAATCAGCAACAGCTCCGAAATAAATCTTTCTCTAGAGACAAGGCAATTCTATCCCAGGGATTCTTTGGTACTAGCATCAGCCATACTCTTAGAGATGGTCAAACAATAACCATCTCTAATCGTAATGTTGATTCATCATTACGATTGCTGAGAGAGAGAAATTACATTCAAATAGATTTATTATAAAACTAAGATATCTTTAATATAAAATTTTACATTTCTTATATTTATATGATAATTTCTTAGCTTAAAATATACTGGCAGCATACTTAAAGGCCGTCAAATTTCAGGATATAAATTCTAAAAGTATCAGATATATTCACTCTTGTTTTTAGAAAAAATATTAAATTTAAAACTAATTTAAAAAAATCTGAGGTGGGCAGCACATGACTTTCCTTATATAATGCATGAATTTACTACTTTTACAGTTAAAAAAATGTTATTGTTATAGTAGATATTCTTTCCAAGATATTACATTTTCTTCAATTAGTCGTCATTTTCATTGATGTAGCGTCACTTTTATACATTTGGCGAGATTTTCTTTAATTTGGCAATATTTAAAAAAAGTCGCCAAGTTGGCGACATTCCGCCAAATTCGTCACCAAAATTTCGCCAAGCGTTATGAACAGAGAAATAAGTTAATCTTACAGAAAATAAATGGCAATTGGCGTTCAAATACTAAAGAATTACTCAAAGTATCTTTTCTCATGAAAGGAACGAGCTAGATCCACGAGAATGATATCACCAAATTTATCGCATGATACTACATATGAAAGGTGAACATGTTTCTCAACAGTTAATATTTCCTTTTAATTTATTGTATTTTTTATAAATATATTTGAAAAATGTGCAAAATCTCGAGAACGGTGCATGCTAGCGTTCTAAAATTTATGCCAATTGTTTTCTAAGGAAAAATTACATAAGAAATGTCTATTTGCGTAACTTTATTAAAGGTTTTGATTTTTTAATGATTTTTTTCAAAATTTCACTCGAAAATTTAGGAGGGGTTCTGATCATTCGATTGTGTTTAAAAACAACAGGCTTCCAGTATTCACGGATTGTGATTTCTGTATCAAATATCATTCGAATCGCTCTATTCGTTCGTGAGATATCGTCTCCAAAGACTCACTGACACACACACATACTTTCACACACACACGCACACACACACATAGACATCACCCCAAAAATGCTCGATTCGTGATCAGGAATGCTTGAAACGTGCTCTCCCGTCGATAACTCGAATTCGAATTTTCGACCCCGTCACAATACTTTCCTTATACTTTATGTATATAAGGAAAGTAATAAGATGATTTATCGATAGACGAACTGAGCATCGCTCAGGACAAATAACATGAAGTTGCAAGGCCAAAAACGGTGTTTATCTTTGAAAATACGCCGAGAACTAAAAAAAAAACATGTCAAATCTATGTTAAGAAGCTCTTATACGAGAGTTTTTACAATATTTTTTCTACACACAGATTAAATCTGTAAAAGTTTTACATACAGAGTATTAATATTGAATTGTACCTGTTTGAAATATGTACCTGACACAGCCCGACACTGTTCAAAGAAAATCCTTAAATGTTCTATAAAGTTTGGTTCGAGTTTATGTAGAACTCCGAAATCTGATAAGTTCAAATTTCAATCATGCCGTTTAATTTCTTATTTGATGAAAAGATGAGTAGTAGTGACAAAACCAATACTGCTTATTAGTTAATAAGAAAGATCAATCATGCTTAAAGCATTGATTATGAAACACTTTCCAACTCCAATGCAATTTTATTTAAACATCTCTAAAATGCAATACATTCCTGAGTAATATTTTAAAACTTATCATAATACTACATTAATTTATTATATTTGAAAACTTATACCTTCATCGAAAAAAATGGACTTCATTCAAATGACGGCATTGAAATATAAATTGCCTAGTTTAAACATCTCTAAAATGCGATACATTCCTCGGTAATATTTTTAAAATCATCATAATACTACAAAAATTCATTATATTTGAAAACTTCATCGAAAACAACTGACATTCATTCAAATGACGTCGTAGAAAAATAACACGCCTGGCTCTCTCTATAAAAGCAGCATTTCATTCATAACATTTTCCCAATCATTTCATTCATCATAGTACTAAAATAATTTATTTTATTTAAAAACTTAAGACCATGGAGTTACAAGTAATTAAACTCTATGCTTAAAACTTCATCTAAAAAAATCGTCCTTCTCTGTGTAAAATCAATGAATATTTCATTCATATCAGCTATGCAGACTGCATGATCTAAATACTTTTGCGTTAAAAAAATACAGCAATTCTTATACAACTCATCCTACATATTTTGCTGTTTACATTTTACATAAGTGAAAAAATGGGCTTCGTTGTAGAAATAATCAAATTTGGATGATCATTTAAACTCAAATATATTGTCATTGCGTTGTTTCAGTGTGTAGATGCCCAGAATTTAAGCAAAAATAAAGCGGTTTTAGGACGAATGCAACACTCCATATGAATTAAAAAGAACTTTAAAAATCACGATTTTGAGACTAGATGGATGCCGTATTATATTTTGAAGTGGGTCACGTGATATTTTCATATCATGGTCATGTGATCGCTTCATATAGGAGATGTAATTATTATTTTAATTTTTATTTAAAAAACTACTGAATATATTTTGCTGAAATTTTTTTTATATGGTTTATGGAATAATTTGAATATTACTTAAAATTTTCGAAGTAATTTGTGAATTTTAAATCCGCTTAAAAAATGTTTGAAAAATTAGGTCCCATAGGATTCAATGTATTTCAAATTTTCAACCCGGATCAATCCAAAACTAAATGGATGATATTATTCATTTACATTCCCATAGGTCTTACTGACCGTCTGAACAACATACTAAAATTTCATTTTGATAAAGTCATTTTTACGGCAGTTATCGTGCTAACGGACAGACAGACAGACAGACAGAATGAACAAACTCATAAACACTTTTCAACTTTGTTGTAAAGTGTTAAAAAGGAGCCTATGTTTTTCCTTTTTAGATCTTTTGCCTTGTAAGAAAGGGATTAACACGAGAAAGGATCAATTATGTCTTAAAATGAATTTGTAGACAAAATGAAAAAGTCTGCAAAGATATCCATTATATAACCCCTTCTCATGTAGCGCCATAATTGTTGCTTCTTATTTAGAACAATGCGATTGCTTATCTGTAGAGGTAACTTCAACTATAGAGGATATTCTTCTGTACAAATTTTCGCGGCTGAGTTCTATTCTTGTACAGTTGTTTAATAGTTGATATTTATCTATGTTCTTGCCAATAAACAGTACTTCCGATGCAAAGTATGACAGACGAGTGTATATTGTATGCTTAAGGCGGGGAAATATCTGACCAAATTACCCAAATTTTAGATAATACCTATACAGGGTGTCCCAAAAACATTGAAACGCGCTTTAATTCTTTACCTGTTGGAGATAAGTGGGCAATGTAAATTGCAAAAATGTTGGGAGTAAGGTAGTAAATAAGACTGCGTTAATGAAATAGTCCTTCAATTAATTTTCAAAATGTTACACTTTTTAAGTTTTTATACGACCTCCTTAGACAAATATGGTCAATCAGAAAAATTTTATTTTTTTGTTTGTAGAAAGGTCAGTAAGACTGATAAACCTTGCGTTTGTCACGAACACACTGATTTTATAGATGAATACCATGGACACGTCATCACTGGGAGTTTAGAGCTATTGAAGGAGTCAGATCTGAAGCAAGTTTTCGAACTGGGTACAAAATATCGTGATCAGGAATATAGATCCATTGGAAAGTCTTTTGAAAGGAACATTAATATGTTCATACACAAGATTGCCGTAAAATATAGTGTACCCACGAAGATCTTTAAAAAATGGCGGGAGGCTATATTGAAGGAATTTAAGTGGAAATACAATGATGCAAATGAGCAACGTATCAAGAAATACTATAACAAGAATACTTGAGCGACTTTGCATAAAGACTTCGTGATTACATATGTCGATAAGGTAACCGCAAATTTTGCGTTTACATGCCAATTTTTGTACAACAGGTTACTTATCGAAAGTTACAAGGATCGTCATGCATACCTTCTTTTGAATATATCACAGATTGAAATAGAAAATCGTATTAAAGCTAAATAAAAGAAATTGGGTTACAATGTTTTATCAATCAGATTTCCTTACATAGCGTTGATTCCAAAACTACATAAAAATCCTATTAAATTTCGACCTATAACTAATGGGTTCAAAACATATTTAATTATTGCTAATAAAATATTACTAAAATCTTAAAGGATGTAATAATTATAATTAAACATAATGGTGTCTATTTTATTAATGCCAGTTATGAGGTTAATAAGAAAATTTAAAATATTTCTGATAGTTAAATTATAAAAGCTTTGATTTTAATGATTTCTTCAGTAATATAAATATCAATGATTTGTTTGAAATTGTGATGGAAGTTTATGATAGATTTAATATGCAATCCTGTATTATAAAATGTAAATTTAAGAATTTGGTTGAAATGGTTCTGTTAGAAACCATTTTACATGACTGTTCGAACTTCTATAAATAACTTCACGATATATCAATGGGAGGAGATTGTTTATCAATTATTGCAGACAAATATTTAAATAAATATGAAGAAGGTACCCAGCTCTTAAACGAATTACTATATATACGTTACGTTGATGACATTTTATTGGTATGTTGTAGAAAGGATTACGTCATGGATTTTGGTTTTTATTCAAATTGTCTAACATTATCCGAAATGGCGTTATATTGGCGTTCAAATATAAAAGTATTACTCAAAGTATATTTTCTCTTGAATGGAACGATCTAGATCCACAAGAATGATGTCATCAAATTTATCGCATGATATTACATATGAAAAGTGAACATGATTCTCAATAGGAAATATTTTTTTTTAATTTATGGGATTTTTTGATAAATTTATTTGAAAAATGTGCAATATATCCAGAACGCTTCATGCTAGCATTCTAAAGTTTATGTCAATCGTTTTCTATGGAAAAATTACATAAGAAATGTCTATTTGCGTAACTTTATTAAAGGGTTTGGTTTTTTGATGATTTTTTCAAAATCGATTGCGATTAAAAACAATAGGCTTCCAGTATTCACAGATTATGATTTTTGTACCAAATTTCATTCGAATCGCTCCATTCTTTCGTGAAATATCGTCTCCACAGACTCACTGACACACTCACACACACACACATACACACACACACACACACACACAGACATCACCTTAAAAATGTTTGATTCGTGATCAGGGATGCTTGAAACGTGCCATCGAAAACTCGAATTCGGATTTTCGACCCCGTCACAAGACTTTCCTTATACATTACGTATATAAGGAAAATAAAAAGGTAAAATATTATACTAGAATGCTTTTACTGCAATGTTTTATTGTCTATAAGAAGGTTTAATCTCAACTGCACCATCGGATTCACCTTAACATACGCAAAGCTGTCGAAGTTGTATTCAATAATCGCAAAGTTGTCGAAGGAAGGTGTCTGTTCATTTTTTGCATAATCAACTTCAATTTAGGCCCAATAGTTCTTTCATTATATTTTGCAACACAAACGTTTCTGTGTTCGCAAATACTGGCGTTGCCTATTATGAAGGAAGGCTTCAAAATAATGTTCTACTGAGCAGACTATATGGAATTTTATGCCTCATTTGTCATTATCCATGCTCTATTAAGGAGTAATATAATAACCAAGAAACTGAATGAAGGGTGTGATACTATCTCAGACAGGTAAAGTCCTTTCCACCTTACAAAGATAATTTTAGACCTGAATTAATCTTCATATCTACCATCCGAAATTTTATATTTCGATAACTGCTCAACCATATTCGTCTCTGTTTAAAGAGCGATCAGATATTGCCATTAGAGGAAGTTTTCAGAACTCCAGGTTTCATGCGTGACAGTGTACGCTTGTGAAAGTGAGGGCGTGAATGTGTGTGTGTGTAGGGGGAGATGTGTGCATGTGTACTTGTACAGCTTGAGAGCCTCTAGCTCATTAAAATTTAGCCTTCGAGTAATAAAATGTTGAAAATTACCTATTTAAAGCTACGACTTTGATACCCACATGGCAATTAATAACTTTAAGTGCGTAATTTTGAAGCAATTGAAGTATTTTGAAGAAGCATTTTCTGTATTATCTAAAAGTCTGTTCATATATTTTTACGTTCCGTATGTATAATTATGCAATTAAATAATGTATAATTACTTTCCTTACATATAATAAAGAATAAGGGAAGTATTCTGACGAGGTCTGAAAGTCGAATTCGAGTTTTCGCCGGGATAGAAAGTTTCAAGCATCCCTGATCATGAATCAACACATTTTTAGCTGATGTATGTGCGTGTGAAAGTGTGTGTGTGTGTGAAAGTATGTGTGAAAGTGTGTGTGTGTGTGTGTAAAAGTATGAGTGTGTGTGTGAGTGTGCGTGAAAGTGTGTGTGTGTGTGTGAAAGTGTGTGTGTGTGTGTGTGTGAAAGTGTGTGTGTCTGTGAAAGTGTGTGTGTGTGAGTGTAAGTGTGTGTGAAAGTGTGTGTGTGTGTGTGAAAGTGTGTGTGAAAGTGTGTGTGTGTGAAAGTGTATGTGTGTCTGTGAAAGTGTGTGTGTGTGAGTGTAATCGTGTGTGTGTGTGAAAGCGTGTGTGTGTGTGTGTGAAAGTGTGTGTGTGTGTGTGAAAGTGTGTGTGTATGTGAAAGTGTGTGTGTGTCTGTGAAAGTGTGTGTGTGTGTGTGTGAGTGCAATTGTGTGTGTTTGTGTGTGAGTGCAATTGTGTGTGTGTGTGTGTGTCAGTGAATCTGTGGAGACGATATCTCACATGCGAATGGAGCGATTCCAATGAAGTTTGGTACAAAAATTACAATCCGTGAATACTGGAAGCCTATTGTTTGTAAACATAATCGAATGTTCAGAACTTCCCTAAAGTTTCGAGTGAAATTTTGAAAAATCATCAAAAATCAAAACCTTTAATAAAGTTACGCAAATAGACATTTATTGCGTAATTTGTCCTTAGAAAACGATTGGCATAAACTTTAGATCGCAAACATAAACCGTTCTCGAGATATTGCACATTTTTCAAATAAATTTATCAAAAAGTCACATGAATTAAAAGAAAAGCATTAGCTGTTGAAAAATATGCTTACTTTTCATATGTAATATCATGTCATAAATTTGGTGACATCATTCTCATGGATCTAACTCGTTCCATTCATAAGAAAAGAAACTTTGAGTAATGCTTTTGCTTTTGAACGCCAATAGTCATTCATCAGCTTTAACAATAACTTATTACTCCGTACATAACGCTTGACGAGATTTTGGCGACGAATTTGGCGGAATGTCTCCAACTTGGCGACTTATTTAAATGTTTCCAAGTTAACGAAAATCTCGCCAAATAGATAAAAATGACGCTAAATCAATGAAAATGACGACTAATTGACGAAAATTTAATATCTTGGAAAGAATATAAGTATTTACTATAAGAATAACCTATTTTTTACTGTAAAAATATTAAATTCATTGCATTATATAAGGAAAGTTATGTGCTGTCCACATCAGATTTTTTGCAATAATACTGTATTTTTAAACAATGTATTATTTCTCTAATCGAAGCGTTGTTTCTGACAGCATGTTTGGCTGAGACACAGCAAAGAAAGCTAATTTTAGCCGCTTCTATATCAAATACTATTATATTAGTTTCCTTAATGTTTTGCTTAAAGTTTCTTGAACAAGTAACTCAAAATTTCAGTCTAAAAATGCAAAATATCTAGTATCTCTGACAAGGGAAGATTTATTTTAAAATTCGAATTGGTTTAAAAGTAATGAACATTTAAAGCTAAAATCAGTGGGAAGTCTGAGTTTAAAATCAGTTTTATTCCGGGCAGACAATAAAAGACAAAAACAGCGCAGGTTGTCTGCAATCTTTATATAATTTCGACTTTGAGTGCAATTTTATTTGCTATATTTTAATTTCGTGAATTTCAAAGATAAATTTTCATGTTTTGGAATACGTAATTATTTCAATATTATAAATGTTATCGGAAAATTTGATTCCATTTGGGTGAAAAGTCGTTGCGAGAGCAATTAATATTTGGAATTTTACTTCTGGGGTTAAACACCATTTTTTCATTTTTTCGACTTTAAATATTTCATTGATTTGTGGCGCAGTTATTTAGAGCGCATCAGAAAAGCTTATTTAGTGCGTATTAGAGAGATGCATTACGCCCGCGTTATATAATTCACATGGTTGAGCATGTAAAAAACAGAGCGCAGGGAATATTTTGGTTCAGAACAGGTAATTTGAAAATTGAGTGGTTTTGTCTGTAACTGTATCATTTAAGTATCGGGCCGCTTACTTAGAATTCGGGCAGTGTCGGGTAATTCGTTCTAGTATATATTATAATAAAATCATTTTTGTAGATGGCATCCCGTCTTTCAAATGGAAAAATCATGAAAGAAATTTTGTCTGTTCGCTGATGCTAGAAGGGATTTTTATTAAGTTATCCCTCAGAAGGAAGACAAAAGTAAAACGAATTACAAATAGCTCATGAAATAATTATTTCTCGAGAGACAAAGTCAGTAGACAAAAAAGTTTTTCCGTCTAGGTTGTTTCGCCATTTTCTGTAGTAGTTCTGAATAAATAAATATTTAGTAACTATGTAATTATTCATGAATTAGTAGTTTTATTAAATTATACAACTAAATTAAAATATATATTTGAAAGTTTACATTTGTTACACGCATATGATTATTCCTTAGATTAAATTATAATTAGAGTAATTTCAAAGTTTTTGGTATTATGAATAACAATCTTTAAAACATTTTTGCAAACTTTTCCATTTTTGCAAATGCTTTTACATCTAATGTACCATTAGACAGTTTTTTAGTATGCTTGCTGAATATTTAAATAATAATTTTCTAAAAATCAAAGTTCATGTGAATAGCTTCCTATTCACTTACATAAATGTTATTTTTTATAAATTTATTAAGATACTTTAAAAGCATTATTACAAAAACGTAGTTACAGTTGAAAATTAAAGAAACTTGCTGATTGTGCTAAGCGTCATCATGGTGGGTGGTGCTAACACATAGAATTATTTCGAACCTAATTTATCTCAAAATCTACTATAGATTCTTTTTAATATCAGTCACCTGTCAGACGGAAGTACCATAATGTACCAATTTTCAAACTTTTAGTTTTGCTTTTATCTACTTGTCACATTTCATATAAGTTTACAATTAAATTACTGTCTCATCGTTTGTTAACTGACAATCAGTAGCAACCGCATAGAGTCAAAAATTTGCACCTCATTGCAGCAAGAAACCTGCTACTAACCCATTTTTGAAAACTGGTGACTGACAAACTGGTGACTGGTGAACTGGTGATTGACGAACTGATGACGGAAGAACTGGTGATAGAAGAACTGGTGACGGAAGAATTGGTGACGGAAGAACTGGTGACGGAAAAACTGGTGACGGAAAAACTGGTGACGGAAAAACTGGTGACGGAAGAACTGGTGACTGATGACCTATGGACCTGGTGACTGATGAGCTAGGGACCTATTGATTGAAGAACTGGTGACTGACGAACTGGTGACTGACGAACTGGTGACTGGTGGCTGGTGAACTGGTGACTGACGAACTGGTGATTGGTGAATTGGTGACTGACGAACTGGTGACTGGTGAACTAGTGATTGAATTGGCTTATGGTGACAGAAGCCAGTTGTACAATGATGTCAGCATCAAATTTGTGGAAGATTGGGCTCAGACTACACCAAGATTCAAATACAGATTCATAACCCCAAAACTTGCCAATACAATATTTGACATCATATTCCCAGATCAATAACAAGTATAAGTGAAACGGTATCACGATTAAAACTTCTCTTGCTTCTTACGCTAAGCAGTTCATGTGTATTCTTTACTTATGAGCGATAATTAGAGGAAAATCGGACCACTGATGCTGATAGCTACATTAGTAGCATCGATATAGCAACATCATATCTGAACAAATTAAATAATTAGGTACATTTTCATATCTTCTGAACAATATGATGATATCAAATTTTTGGAAGCGTCGAAACCTCCAGAAGATTGATACAAAACTGCAAATCTCTATGATTGCCAAACATGTTTTTGCTTCTCCAGATCCTCCAAATGCCATCCGGTGACCATGAGGGCTAAATATTGTACACTTATATTATTAAGCATGGATCACAACCTAACGAAGCAGCATTTTCGATCCCCATTTCCTAGAATAGAGTAAATAGAGTATTTTCGAAAAATCTTTCCAGATACTCCAGAAGATCTCTCGACAACTTACAAGGCTAAATCTTTGCGTACTTATAGTATCGACCAAGGGACATAACTTAGAGACAATAAACTAACTTGGAGCCCTCACATATATATGATTTTTAAAAATATGTCATAAATTATGTATAATTTTGTTTAGAGTTTCTGGGAATAACTGGGTAGCAGATAAAACTATTTTAAAAATTTGGTATTTGACTGTTATCAAAAGGATCATTGCATACGGGGCTGGGATCTGGGCGGCTGTATTAATTAAGATGCAATAGAATATTACTACAACCGATGCAAAGCACTTTTTTGCCATAAATCTCTACTGGATACCGGATTTCTTCTAAATGTTATATCTATTCTATTTTAGAAATCCCTCCTATTCATTCAGTAGTTTCGGTTTTACACAAAACATACATGTTTTGAAGAATAGAACAAATTTTTTTCATATCGACGCTGTAGCTTTTCCTAATAAATTTTATTTGAATTGCCAACCTAATGATATGCTTCCTTCTAAACGCTCAATTTATTTTCTAATTTTCAAGAATGAGTTACTGATAACATAATATATAAAATTGATAATAAGGAAGGTTTTAAAATTTCTATTCTCTTTAATAATATTTTACAACCAGTCTTTAATCCCTTGCGGAACATAACTCAGCATTCCAATCTGAAATCTCACGGATTAATTAAGTCATTAAATGGACCAATGACAATATGACAATAGGACACGTTGTAATATTCATTCTGATAATCTATCCCTTATTTTGACTTTAAAATTAACTAAGAACAAATCTGCTTACCTCGAATCAATTAAAAATTCTATTAAACATTGCAATTTGACTATCCAGCTTAATTGGATCAAAGCACATTCAGATGTACCCGAGAATGAAACGGCTGATTTATTTGCTAAATTAACTGCTGAGTACGGAAAACGTTTTAACTATCCCATTTCCTTTTTCATTTAAATCGAAATTTTGTAAAAATCAAGTTATTAAAGACTGGCAATTTTTTTTAAAGGCACATGTTTCTCGTCATAAATCAGATAGAATTAAATCATTTTCCCTAATATTGATTACACTTTACTTATTCATAATATATTTAATTTATTTACGTGTATCGAGTATGTACCCTTCATTGATTACTTATATTGGTTCAAAATTAAATCGACTCCATTATGTATTTGCAATCAACTATACGATGTTGGCCATTATGGGCATGGTCGCTATATACGGTAGGTTTCCATTTAAATAGACCTTCAATTTAAAGAATGCTCTTATGGTTTGATGGGGTTCGTAAAAGTATACATTCTATAGTTTTTATTACACAATGTGTTATCAAGGCAAAAGGAATTGTTGATCTTAACACTCATTATCACTTAAACACTCATTTGTGAGAGACATCCTAAGTGGATTCGTCTGTTTCTTGCCTAATAGAAATATGCTTCTTTAAACTATATGTATTGGGTTGGCAATCTTGATTCCTGTGCACTGTATCTTTTTCTTCTGTTCTTATAAAGAAATCATTTACATTATGCATTATAATTTTGGTTTTATTTTAAATTGTGCTTTTATTATTTTTTCTTTAAATTATTCTTGTTCTGTCTATTCCCATATTCAATATCTATTTGCAAATGATACAGTTAAAAAATTTAGATTAGTTGGATTTTCATGAATTCTGGTCTCTTCATTCTGGGTTCCCGTGATCGACAGGTTCGTGTATTTGTTGAGTTAGATTCCAGGTATCCTTTTTCCCTCTTATTTTTTCTTCTTTATGTATACTGTCCAAGTAGAAATAGTTTATTGATATAATCTATCTATTTCTTCAGAAACATGCATTTTTATGTTTGGTTCTACAAAACACTTGCACTTGAGAAAGAGTTTTGAAGAACTGAACAAATCCATGATTTAGACCTAGACCTTGTCCACGTGTATAGTGTTTGTGCTTGGATTTCGTCTGTTTTTCTTTTATCGATTCCATACCATTGATTTTTAATTTTTGATAATTTTTGTTGATTTTTGATAATTTTCTTTGACTTGATGATTCGAAATTTGTATTCTTTTCCAATTGCTTGAAGATTTGCTGATTTATACTTTTATTTTGTAAGCTTGTTAGAAAGTTATGTTTTTCGAGTTACAGCTTCTCACTTTTCTTTCATTGGACTTTCAAATTTTTTATTATATATATATATATATAATAAAAACAAATATAAGAAAAATAAAAAAAGAGGTGTGCTTACGGGGAAGTAGCAAGGTTAAAGGGGGATTGTGACCCCTTTTTCCTGGTTGCAGCATGCTTTCAGTTCCGGGAAACACTAACAGAAACCACTGCATGCCCGAAGCGTGGGAAAAACAGAATCCCCAGAGGAACACTAAGGCCAGAAATCGATATAGAAGTTGTAAATACAAAAATACATTGCTAAAAGTGTAACATAACACATTTCTCGTCAAAGTCCAAACCGTATCTAAAATAAACACGTAAGAAAAAACGATATTATAGCGAGTACCGCAGTTACAGTTACAGTGTTTTTCACACATTTAAGGAATTACGTGATAACAATTCATGGAAATTAGCATACTCTTCTGTTCTATATTTTTTGTAATATGACATGTAATAATGTCGCAAAAAGTTTTTAGGAAATGAGTGAATGAATTTATTTTTTATTTGCATTTAGATTGTTTTTCCTATGATATATATATATATATATATATATATATATATATATGTATAATATAAAAAATTTCCAATACATTTATTATGACCGTACAAATAGCTACTCTAAACCCTGGAGTACGTCAGGCGGTCTGATTAGTGTAATTGAAAGGGACAAAACCTAATAAAACCAGACTTTTAATTCCTCGGGGAGAGAGACTAAATTGAAGACTTTCTAAAAACATTTTTAAAACATCCGGGATACTCTCGGGACCTAGATGGATGACTATTTGCATACTTACAGTATTGAACACGACACAAAACATAACAGAGCCGAATTAACGATTTGTCGCCGAGGATGAACAAAATGGAGGGGGGGGGGGTGTTCTACAAATTTTTAAGACCCTCTGGTGATCTCAATAAAATTTTGCATATTTATTTTTATTTTATAGTTATTTTTATCCAAATGATCTCAAGATAGAACCTAACTGTACTAATTATCTAATTACAGCTTCATTTTGACGTTAAGCACTATGCATTGTCAAACAAAATAAAACTTAATAATGCTCGCAACTTAATTTTCAAAAGTGTCTCCTTTCCTCTATTGGCAGGCTTAAAAACTGATATATTAATAAAAACTCTGAATTCAATTTTTATGTTTCGTTTTATCAATATATAACAAGCATGATTTATTTATTTTGCTTAGCCAAACGAGATATTTTTACAATGAGAAATTAATGCCATTGCATGCATGATGTCAACTCAATGCATCCTTTAATACATTTTTCCTATTCAAACTGCAATTTCCAAAGAATTATCTTTTCTGTGACATAAATGTCATGAGTACACAAATAAGGCAAGAGGAATACAGACGCAAATGAATATGTCAGCATTGATATTCTAACAAAGAACATTTCTGATTGACGCGATAGCTACTTGCAGAATAAAAAGTCGTACCGAGTGATTTGCATAATTTAGTTAAACACTACTGCATAAATATACCTCTACAATAGCAAAGTCTATGGATTCAGAGAAAATTAAACATTAAATATACAAGGTATCTTAATTAAACTTTAAACAAAAGTTTGCTTCAAATATGGAAGTTAATTGTCTATGTAACTCATCGTATAGAGCGCCGTGATTGGTGATTTTATTCGCTTCTGAGGAGTAATATTTATTATAATATAGAGGCCGATAAACCTTGATGATTGGATGGAATTAATGACTACAGTTTGAATACAGGAATTGGATAATTCTACGAGTGATTATTCTTCCCATGATTCTGATTGAATGAAACAGATCATTGTATGATTCTACCACGACTGGATAATTCTATCCATGATTTTAAGCGTTACAAAAAATTGCGCCATACAGAATGTTATCCTGTATAAAAGTCAAAGGAAGAAAGTTGTATAGAAAAGTAGTAGCATTTTAATTTGAAATAAATCTAAATGAGTAGATAGTAGTTAATTTGAATTATATGAAAAAATACAATCGTCTCAGTATCTCAATGGATAGGACGTCGTATGACCAACCGAAGATCGGTGTTTCGATTCCCTGCTGAAAATTCTGATGTGGGTAACAAGTAATTTTCCTTAAATAATACAATGAATTTTTGTGAACAATGAATTTTTGAACACAATGAATTACAATGAATTTTCATTTACAACATATTTTATATTTACATATTTATTCTTTGAGATGTTGAGAAAATTTTTCTTGACATATTTATTTAAGTGTATAATTTATGTTTACCCTTTTGCGAGTCACAGACTTTTGGCGAAAATGATATTTGATATTGAGAAAAATAATTACAGAATAATGAGTTCGGTTCTGTCACCCGGTCACCTTGTGTTGATTGCTTGTCACAGTTGTTTATATTGTTTACATTTGAAAAGAAAAAGAATAATTTAATTTCGATCTTTAAAATTTAAAATTGTGTGGATGTTTTTCGGCAACTGATCCCCCCTTTCCGCTACATGATTGGTTGAATAATTGAAATAAGATATTACTGTTTATATTTATGGAATGATTATTTGAAAAAAGTGTCAATATTTGTTAAAAAGGAAATAATTTAATTTGTAATATTAAATAATAATTGAAATACTGAAATGGAAATAATATTTGATATACTAAAAATTTGATGTGAAAATTATATAATATTATGAAAAGGTATTATGGTAGGAATACCTGTATCATCTGAATGTTGCTTGATGTTGCCTCTTTGCAAGAGTAAAGAAAATATTTTTGTGTCAAATGGACACTTTGTGAAGTCAAGTGATGTTTTGATCTCCATTGGACCAGGTTGGTAAAAAATTATTGTTTTCTTGGTATTGTCTTTTAAAATTTAATTGCATTAATATTTACATAGTTGTTTAAAAATAGTTATTTAATTGCCGTTGTGTCTATTTAGACAAAGTTTTTTGCGCCACAAACTGATTGCTGTTTATATTTGTTTTAACTGAAAAGAAACTTTATTTGGGTGTTCATTAAATTTTATTGCAATATTGAAGAAAGAAAAACTTAATATAATAATTGAAGAATGTTTCTGCTGACCACTTGCTATTATTTTAATTGGCGGAATTTTAATTATTTGAAGAATGTGAAGTAATTTGAAATTTAAATACAGAAAATTGAAATAATTTATAAACTGAAATTGGAAAATTTTATTTGGAAAATGTTATTTTACCTTTTGCTGACTGAGGGTTATTTTGTACATATTTATTTGAAATCTTGAATTTAATTGAAAATTGGAATTTAACTGAAATTTTGGAATGTAATAATTTAATATTTTGGAAATTCACATAATGTGAAACTTTTGTGAAGGGCTTGTATTCATTAGGATTTTCGACTCATTTGCAGTCACTTTTAGGTTTCTTTTGGCCCTGGTTCTTCGACATGCGCCCATGTGGGATGGTGTTCGTGCCGAGAACCCTTGGTGTAGTTTGATCGGCTGCACTCTCAAAATTTTGCTGAAATTTTTCTTGAAGGTACTTGGGACTTCAAGGAGCTTAATGCCTACTTGCTCCTGCTGGCTTGGTTGAAAAAATCCTCCTTTGTCGAATTTTTATTCCCGGAGGCAGGGGGAGTTTGTCGAGATGGAATTCGTCACTTGTGTGTAAATTGTAAAGTTACTTTATTTCTTAAACTTCTATATTTATATTTATTTAAATTGTGACCCTGAACCCTCATGTCATATGTGTATATATTTTATATCTTTAAATGCATTTTAAATCTGTTCAGAAATTGTGGCCATTTTCCTTTCATAAAATAATATTCTTTCACACACTCGAGGAATAGCGACCGTTAGTTTAGGGTCACCCGTGTTTTGCTGGCGGAAACAGAAGTCTTCGTTTTTTTCTGTTTTTTGGGTGACGCAACCTTGTGCTGAATTTCACGTTGTTAATGCAAGTGTCGTGGGAGGAAATGTCGTTGGATGGGCTGGGCCCTGGAGAAGAATTTGAATACAAGTGAATTTGTATTGGTGGAAAGGTGAAGATGTGAACCTTTCGTGATTTTCAATTGGCCGGGAACTTAATCCGCCCGGAGTACTTAAAAGAGGTGAATGGTGATCTGGGGCACTCGCCCTTCAAAACGTCTACCGAACCCAAGTTCGGCTCGGGGCCCAATCCCAATGTTGGGTTACCGTAGCTGTGGATTGGAGAGTGAAGCCTGGACCCGACCTTTGCTGATGCCGAGCCTCGACGTCCCTGCTTGCCGCCGTTGACCGTCCGGGAACCTCCTGTTCCGGATGTCTGAAGACCGTTTCCTGTCAGAGTCCTTGATGCAGCCTGGACCCTGGACGGGCCGCTGCTGGTACTCTGCCTGCTGTGTGCTTGCCGCCTTACCCTGCGTTCGGGAAAAGATTCTCCCCGAGGGTTCGTTTGGTGGATCTTCCGACGATGACAATCCTTGTGTCCTTCCAGATATGGAGGTAAGCGTCCTTTTCGGTAAATGGAGGCTGATGTGCCTTCGACTGCTCGTGTCATCGGACTGTTTCTCAAGAAATCTCAAGATAATCTAAGCTAATTATTGAATTGAATTGATCCTCTGAAATATCATTAAATTAGAATTGATACAGTTAATATATAAATGCTATAAGCTATCCTGTGTGCTGCCTCCCGTTTGACCATAACATATAAAATTAATAATAGAATATTTGATATTTATAAGTTATAATGTTACTTAATGATATGTAGAAATGAATATTTATTTCCGGCTGAAAGCCGAAGATAATTAGTGAAGTGAGGTCCAGTGGTGCGAGAGCTGAGATAGATTCAGCTGATTCTAATTGTGACTCCACGTAACTTCAGTTTTAATAAATAGAAATTTAACTTAAATTTGAGTATTTATTTAAGAGTTTATTTTGTTCTTGATATTGTTTAAAGTTTTTTCAGCTGCTGTTGAGACCTTCAAGGTAAGGGTGCAATCTGTTTATTTTGGAATTGTTTGGGTTTGTTTCGCAGGTCATCAGATGGGTTTCACCCACTGACGGGAGGTGTGTTTCGGACCTGGGTATGAATTCGCGAGAAAGTTAGACTTTCTCGCTTGGCCGTGTCCAGTGGAAAACCGCTGCGACATATATATATACATCCTCAATAGCATCCTTATTAAGAAGTCCATATATGAAATATTTCAATAATCTATTTATCAATTAGGCGTCATTTTCATTAATTTAGCGTCATTTTTGCAATTTTGACGAAGCGTTCGTCGATGTGGAGCAAAATATCGCCAAGTTGCCGATACTTTGCTAGATTATTCGCCAAGTTTGCCAAATGCATCACACAGTGTTACTGACAAACGGAGAGAAGAGCCTCTCTTATATACTAAGAAGAATGTATACTTGACATATGACGGAAATCAGAATTTGCGAAACAATATTTCACATTTGGCATCATATTTATTAATTTGGAGACATTTGTGTCACTTTGGCAACATTTAAAAAAGTCCCCGAGTTGGTTACATCCCGCTAAATTTCTCGTGAAACGTAACGCACGGACGGAAGAACATAAGAATAGACTATAAGAATGGGTTATTCTTATAGTCTATTCTTATGTTCTTTCCAAGATATTGTACTTTTATCAATTAATAGTCATTTCATTGATTGAGCATCCATGTAATCAATTTGGCGAATTTTTATCAATTGCGTGACATTTTCGTCAATTTTTTAACATATAAAACGTCACCAAAATGAAGATATTCCAAAAAATTCGTCACCAAAATTTTATTCGAACGTTACGGAAGGAAAAATAGGTTATTATTACAGTACATTCTTATATTGTTTTCATGATATTGATTTTTGTCAATTTGTCGTTCTTTTAATTGATTTAGCATCCTTCTTATCAATTGAGAGACCTTTTCGTTAATTTCGCAATTTAAAAAAGCCGCCAAGTTCGCGATATTCTGCCAAATTTGTCGCCAAAATCTCGCCAAGCGTTACGGACGAGAAATAAGTTATTCTTATAGCAGATTAATGACTATTGGAGTCCAACTACAAAAGTACGACCCAAAGTTTCTTTCCTCATGAATGGAAAGAACTAGATCCACGAGAATGAAGTCACCAAATTTATCGCATGATATTTCATATGAAAAGCGAACATATTTCATAATAGCTAATATTTTTTTTATATTTTATGTGACTTTTTGATAAATTTATTGAAAAATGTGCAACGTATCAAGAACAGTTCGTGCTAGCGTTCTAAAGCTTATGCCCATCGTTTTCTAATAAAAATCCACACAAATGACTATTTGCGCAACTTTATGTTTTGATTTTACAAAATTTTACTCGAAGTAAAGTAATAAGAAAAGTATCGAAGGAAAGTAATATGTTCTTTACAATGATGTATCAGATTTCATGCTATAGAAAATAGAACAAATATGGGGAATTTAGAATTCTTTAATTGTTTGCCAATTTATAGAATATTTAGACAGTGAAGAATGATGTCACTTACACATAAATAAACGTGTTTCAGTAATAATTAATTCTGCAATGCTGTTTTTGTAATGAAAAATTAATAGAAACGACGTCATTTATATGTACCATGCAATTGTTATTTCAGATTCATTCTGCTAGTTTGAAATAATCAATATCTTTGCTGGAAGATGGCTGACCGAAATATACAGACAAAGATGAAAGAACAGGGATATAAATGAAGCTGTCAGAATTGATCTTGATTCCGAGGCATATGGCAGCAATCATAGATGTGGATTTGCCTTCCGTAAGTAATTTTGCGACATATGGATGATCTTATCATCACGATACTTCACATAAATAATATATAGGATATCAATAAGTATATAAACTTTAAGCTAAACATGAGGAAAAATTAAACAACGTAATTAAACATAAACAATGCAACACCCATCTGTTTCAAGAATACGTTAGATACAGAGACAGACTGACAAACTGGAAGTCAAAAACGATGAAATAATATCGAATGGAAGAAGCAGATGAGTAAATATGCCATAGATTAAGAATTCACTGCAGAGTGGGTGTTTTTCTATTTTGCATTGCTTTATTCAGCTATCCGATTGTGTTCTCCCATGTGAATATTTTTGCTTTTTGACTATATACTAAAAGTTTCATATATTTGTGCTAATTTTATCCTTATGATGCTGAGTTTCGCGGTCTGTCTTGTATTGAAGAAAGCAATCCACTGTATCCACGAAACAGCTGTATGACACAGTGTTCAATTATTTGTGCTTAATGACGTTGTTTAAACTTTCCTTAATATATAGAAATTTTTCTTCCTGTATAGTACATTTCTGTAGGGGCAAGTGTCCAGCTAAAGGGTTTAGGTCCGGCCTTGCCCTACCCATAAGCCATGCCATATTCAGTTTTTGTAACACGGTTTTCTTCCGGGCCGAATGGACTTGCTCTTTGTGTTTTAAAATTTGGGTTGGACCCGGTCAGGCGAATTCAATGTTTGGATACCTAAATAGAAAATTTAATAGGCTACACTATTTGTTAATTTAGTGCAAGGTAAAT